>JAWWMO010000043.1:32879277-32925601 GCA_035047845.1 Dendrocincla fuliginosa
CGCGCCGGGGCCGGCAAGGTGCTGCTGGGCTTCAGCTCGGACGAGTCGGACGCGGAGAGCAGCCCCCACGGCCAGCCCGGCGGCGGCAGGAGGGAGCGCGCCGCGGGCCTGCTCCGCGGGCTGAGGCCCGCCGCCCCCCACGGCAGCGCCGGCGGCAGCAGCTCCCCGCCGGAGGAGGCGGCCCGGAGGAAAACCAGCTCCTGGTGGGGCGCAGCGGGCAGGCGGGCGGCGGCGACTCAGGGTGCCAGGGAGCTCGGGGACGGCGAGGAGGAGGGAGGAGAGGAGGACGACGAAGAGGAGGAGGAGGGGGAGAGCGAGCAACAGCGGTGGAAGAACCGGACTGTGAACGGGAACCGGCTCCTCTCCTACGGCGGCAGCAGGGACAAGTACTCGGACTCCGAGGAGGAGGAGGAGGCGGGGGCGAGGGCCAAGCAGCAGGGACCGAAGGAGGAGTCTGCAGTTCGCCGGCCCAGACGGAGCCTCGGCAAGTCGGCTGCTCCATTCATAACAAGCAAATGCGCTGCAGCCGGCGCTGGCGTGATGGAGACGGGCCAGGAAAGGGCTGGCGGAGGCTGCGGTGCTGGTGTGCTCGTAACGAATGACAGGGCGGCGGGGGCGGCTGCTGCCGGCAGTCTAGACAGGGGCAGAAATCAGGAGGAGGAGGAGGAGACGGCGGCGGCGGCCGGGGGAAGAGGAGGAGGAGGAGGATGTGAAAATCTGGACTCTAGTCCTCCCAGCCCCAGATACCGCATTGGCCTACCCAAGAAGTCCCCATCGGTATTGTTGCTGCCACCACCGCTCCCGGACGTGGACGGCGGTAAAATTACTGACCCTCCAGGCACCATTAGGAAAGCGACCAATAATCATGTCCTCAGCGGTGCTTCTGGTAGCTATAATGTTGAATCCAGAATCTATTCAGCTACTAATAGCCTTCCCCCGAGTGGAACCACCTCCTCCCTTAGACTCAACCACTCCAATCATACGGGTTCAAATCATACCTACCTGAAAAATGCCTACAAGAAGAATCTCTCTGAGCCCGAGGAGGAGCTTCTTCAGCAGTTCAAAAGAGAGGAGGTATCCACCACTGGAGGCTTCAGTGCACATTACCTGTCCATGTTCCTCTTAACTGCTGCATGCTTGTTCTTTCTGATACTGGGATTCACATACCTGAGAATGAGAGGTTCTGGAGTAGCTGAGGATGTGGGAGCCAACAGTAAGTATTAGGTGAAGGGTAAGAGCAGTTTCTGCAACTGGATGTAACAATTGTTAATAAGCCTTTGCGTTCCCAGACATCCCATACTGAACGGTTCTGGGTTCCGCCTTAGTATAATCTCTCCGTAGAGGATGATGCACAGAGAAATTGTCTTTGCTGAAGTATATAGCTAGCAAGCTGGTATAAACTTGCAAGACATTTGAGGATAAAATCAAATCCGGGCATTCTCTGCTGTAATCTGTTGATACTGTGTTTTGTAGCATCTTTTCTTCCCAAAGCAATTGTATGGGTTTTTTTCAATGTAGCATATGTAGCATGTGTATCGTTAAGAGAGAAGTGAGGAGGTAAGGCTTTATGCTAATCTCACAAGAGTAATCATGCACACTTAGATACCTGGGATTCCTGCAGGGCTAAGATTTGATTGTAGTTGTTTGGTAATAAAATAGGTTATTTTCATTTATGTGTACTGAGGCTTGACACAAGGATCCTAGATTGAGATGATGTTAGGCAAACTTCTTGCAGTGAATGCTTGACCTATTGTGTATTGTTTTCTAATAGGTACTTCTAAATTTATTTGAGAATAATGTTTGTACATGAAATGTTGTGCTTTGGTTTGAATTTCAGAATATTCAGTTTTTTAATCTTGAATTTTTTGGGAGCTTCTTTAATATATGAAAGTAACTTCTTGGATTGGATTTAGAAACTACCATTTTCTATTCACAAGGCATACACAATTGGAAACGTGCCACCTAAGGATAGTGATTCATGCTAATTCAATTCTTGGCTGTTCTGAAATGGACAGTGACGATTATAACATCAGAAAGAAAAATAATGCTTTTTATTTCCTGATTTTTCATCGCTCCTGGTGAAAAATTATGCAAAAAGCTAGTGTTGGGATATAAGAGCATTAGAAGGTTCTTGGCAGCATGTATTTTTCTTGAAATGATTGAGGAAGGCATATGGGGTGTATGCACTTGTGTACATTTCTTTGTATAGAGATTAGAGGATTTATATACTTATTTGTGGGCATGTATACAGTGCCTTGTAAGGAGCAGTCAGACTGTTACCATGGGATCTGCTAGATATTACAGGGCAGAAGTAGCACTGTGAGCTGTATTTTCGTTGGATTTCAGTTTTTTCTATTCCCTCTTGAATGTTAGTTATTACATTATGGTAGCGGAATAGTTCTTAATTCTGTTTTGTATTCTTGGGGTGGGGGGGCAAATAAAGGATTTGGTGTTTAGGAAGGACAGTAGCAGCAAGGATTTAGACACTTGCAGTGATTTCTTTGCTGTCCACGTGGCTCTCAACTGCTGTTCAGTCTTGTTTTTTGGGAAGGCTGTGAACATACACAGGTGGGCTAAATTTAGATACAGTATAGTGTGACTGTTGGGACTGCTTGTACTCTGTGGTTAGCTTCTGGCCGTAGCTGCTAGAGACATGCCTACATTTTGTTGTGTACTCATAAGCTGTGTAATTTTACTGACATGTATTATGTACATTTTCCAGTATTGAAATATGATGGTTTTAATAGGGGAGAAGGTCTGTCAGACTACTGGGTTAAACTTTCAGGCTGCCATATTCAGTGGTTGAGTTAAAACTGGCCTCTCATCCTCATTGATAAAGCTGAATGTCTCATCAATGCCGATATCAATAGTACCTAAAGTTCAGAGTGTTGGGTTTGGTTTGGTGTTTTTTTTTTTTTTTTATTGGAAGAAAACTTCATTTTGAACATGTAAACTTTCCTATGAGCATGTGGGATGTCAGTTGAGTATATTGACCTTAAAAAGTCAACCCAGTTGGATCTGTTGTGCAGGGAAAATTGTGCTTTTCTCCCCTTTTGCGTAGGTTAGGCTGCCCAGTCAGTGATCTGATAGCCCAGTGTTGCCTGGTAATGTAATTAAGCCAGTTCTTGTCCTGTCCTTATTTACTGTCTTTTCAGTGGAACTCTTGGAACTGGATTTCCTGAAGAATTGTTGTGGCAGTGGCACTGGCATTTCATCTGTCCTACTTCCTCACAGCCTCAGGCTTTGCTGTAACATAACAAATGGGAACAGGGGGAATAGCCCCCTTTGGAAGAAGCAAACAGCAGGTTTTGTGTCTAGTTCCTTTGATTGAAAGAGGAGCAGGCCACTTCTTTTAAGTAATGTGGGAAGGAGCAGGGAATTACCTTTCCCATATGTTCAGCATGTGCTCACTAAATTCTTTCTTCTCAAATGGGCATATGGAACAAAAACATTGAAGGTCTGTAGAACAGGCAAGAACAGATAAGACAGGCCAATAAAGACTGGTTTTCACTGAAAAGGGAGAGAACCCTGTCTTCTATTATGTGATTTCTGAGCTTAAACATCAACCAAGTGAGTCCTTTGGGTTTTATGCTTATGTGGGTGTATTGTCTGTTTTCTTTATAGAAGCAGAACTGATTCATGCTTTCTTATTAAAAAGAATGGTGTATCTCAAGAAACCACCTTTTCATTTAAGTGATTGGATATCAAGATTTTACTGTCTTTTAGATGTTGTAGGTAAGATGCTATTGGGTGAGAGTGATTTCATTGTGGAAAAAAAATGAAGTTATTTTCTACGCCAAAGTATGTCACAAAAGGTTTTAAGATTCAGCAGAGTTGCACCTTATTCATGTCCATAATTATACTTATTGTGATAAAACAGTAAAAACGGGTATTTGTATATTTGGATGGCTTTTTATTTTTACTTTGCAGGGAATGATGCACAATGAGCTTGATGTTGGTCTTCTTAACAATTGTCTAAAATGAATGCAATCAAAATAAGGTGATAGTATGTTTGTGACATTGAAAAATATTTATCAAGTGTGCTCAATATCAGCACTTAAAATATTTGTCAGGCTGTAATCTAAGAACAAAGGAGGTGTGTTCTCCTAAGGGCAGAGGTTTAAAACTAGGTGTTGGGTTTGAATTTAGACCATGTATAATATAAATGAGAAGAGCTGAGCAGAAAACTTTTGAAGAGATTTGTCACTTGTGCATAATGTTTAAATGATTTTTTTATTCAGAGCTCTGAAATATCTATGAAGTGCTTTAGTTTTTCCACGTGGCATAAAATGTTCAAAGACAAGTCAGAACTGGGCTAATTCTTCTGTATGTAGCCTATAAACGGTCACTTTAAGTAACATTTTCATGCGTTTCACTGTCTAAAATATAGATAAATGCCTATGGGGCTTTTCCTAACCCCATTGAAATTAAACTACTCTTTAAGCTTTCGTAAAAGACCAACTAAGGCATAACTGTGTGTTGTGCTTGCTGTCACCGACAGTACTGTATATGAAAAAGAACAGTTTGGGCTTGGTGGTGGTAACCTCATTCATGTTGTTCTTGCTGTAAAGCAGGTTTTGCTTACATCTGCCTTCAAAATACCATGAAGTTGTATCAACTTATCGCCAAACCAACATAGTATTTTGTCCGAATAGTGGTAGATTTTACTTCAATCAGCTTTCTAGGGTTCTTCGAACCCCGAAGAGTTGGATGGATACCTCTTCCAGCTACTGTGGTTTTGTGATGTTACTCTGAGCATCTCAAGTGGCTGCTCCAAGAGTTGCTGCTAAAATTATTTTTCATGAGAAGTTGATAACTGTATCAGATCAATGGATGTTGCTTTCAGATCTGGTTCACTTTATCAAAGATGCAGGCACTAGTACAGGTGCAGTTTGAGGCTGTAATCTGAAATAGGTTGCATTTAAGTTAGTTTTACTGTTTCTGCTCCAGTGCATTGTCTGGGAAGTAGTTTGGGTCAAACCCCACCCCCAAAACTGAAACCACCACAACAAAAAACTGTTTTTGAAACTTATGGTCTTATTAGGAGAGGCTTTTTAAAGTGACATTTGTTGCTAGTAATTTTGGTCTTTCTGTGACACTTGTTACAAAACAACTGCTAGGAGGATAATCCTTACTATATTCACTACAACTTGTGTTTTTGAAATGTTAATTCAGGGAGACTTTGTAGTTGTGTATATTGCAAGTGGAAGCTTATGCAAATCACAATTCTCAGAGTTTAATTCAATTCCATTGATGTTCTTTTGTTCTTGTCTTCTAATTCTCTCAGGTGTTAAAACTTCTATGGAATTTTATGTAGGGAATTTAAGTGGTAAGGAGTTAGACTTGCTGTATAAAAGACAAGATGATGACTGCTATGCTCACAGGTCTGCAAATTACTATTGAAGTGATGTGGTATTTCACAGATAACTGTTACAAATTACTTACCTTCTATGATCACCTTTTGAGAAGAATCTATTCTTGACAGGGTTCGCTTTAATGGAAGAAAATTAGTTTTACATAAGAAATATTTATAGAAGAGGAGATAGTAAAGGGAGGGGTTAAAATTAAAAGATTTGCTGAGTTTTTGTGTTGTGTGGATATTAATGTTGCTTGTGGTGTACAAAGAGTACTCTGACATGCATTTGTCAATATGCCAACTTCTATTGAAGTATATTGCCGTTTCACTTTCTGTATGTTCCCTTAAACCTTGGTTAGCGAGTACTTCTCTTCTAGGTGATACCCTGTATCTTAAAGACTAATTAATGTCTGTTGTAGCTATCTCAGTTCTATGGTTTGGTGAGTTTTGGATCAAGATCAGTAGATGAAGAAAAACTGCCTAGGCTGCCTTCATAAGGTAAAGCCAGTCAGAATAGTTAAATTTCCTTAGGGTTCTTGATAATTTTAAACTGTAGTTGTTCTTATGGTATGTCAGAAATAGTTCTTTAAAGTGAGGGGCAAATTTGGCCTTTTATCTAAGAAAGTCTGAGTAATTATTATACAGTGACTTCAATCTAGGAAAGTCCTAACAATTGCTATATAGTGCAAAATAGTTCATCTTAGCTGATAATTTCAAGTCTTTCCAAAAGGATAATAAACAATCTATTTACCTTTGCAACAGATCTATAGTATAAAGTATAAATATGAAAATGACTCATCACTGTTTGAAACAAAAATTATGCAAATTCGGAATTCGTGTTTTCAGGGGGGATAGTGGTGTTTGATACTTTGTTCAGAATATTTAGAACTACTTTTTATTCATATCTTAAACATGCTGCTGTTTGCAGATGGGCACAAAACTGTACTTAACGCCATCACTGCAGTTTCTTACTCTGACTTTTTTCATTGTTGCTGTTGTAGGCTATGCTTTTTTGTGAAGTAAGTAATGGCAAATCAGAATGAGAATTACTTGCCTTGGGAACAGGGATGCAGAAGAGCTGTAACAGGGTCTGTTTTCATTAGGTATCAAAAACTTATCGAAAGTTTGCACTGCATTCTGTAGTGCTTAGTTTTCTCAAAGGAAAATTTGGTTTCTAATGTGAGAAATTTAAAGGTGATCTAGAATCTGAAAGCAGATCTCATTGCAACTTCTTCATTTTAACAAGCATTCCAGACTAGAAAGCTGTGGGAAAGCAAAAAGCAAATTTGTGTTTCATCCGCTAAGAGTCTGTGCCAACTCCAATGCTGTTCAAGTGCAATGCAGGTCTTTCTGCTTAGGACAGATGAATAGAGTGATGGTGGATGCAGTGGAAATATTTTAAAGAGCCTGCAATACACAAGCACTTAAATTTAGTATTGTAGGATCCCCACTTTGCACTGTTTCATAATTTATAGTTATCTCAGTACAAGGGGAGAATCAGGCCTGCAGTCCTCCTATTTTTGGAAAACAACTGTGTTTCTAAAACTCATGTGCATTTAAATCCTTTTGACATCTATGCTTCATCTGAGAGTAGCAGGTTGCAAAATTTTGGCCTGACTGCTTACCCAGCTAAGCTGGCAGGAGTTGTTGAGTTGTACTGAGCTGATCCCTGTCATGCTTCTAGACTTGTGCTTCAGAAATAGTATGAACATGTGAACAGGCCAGAGCTGCTGTTTGAGAAAGTTGTTTGGTGACCTCACTAAAAAGCTTAGGCAAGTAAATTAAGCAAGTACATCAGTTTTTGTTGATGAAAGTGATGTTCCAATGCTGTGGGGGATCACAGAGCCTGTTGTAATCATGAGCCATAGATTCGTTTCACCTTTAAAGTTCTTATGTATGTTTGTATTCTCTGGTAAACTTAATTGTTGTGGTAGGTTGACAGGAGTAAGTTGACTGGTTAATGGATTGTGAAATCAAGGTATATTAAAAAGATTTTTTTGGGGGGGACTCGCACGTTTGGTAAGAACTTCATTAGTACCATCTTTGTCTTTACTCTTCTTTACTTGGCTCCTACAGGTCCTGCTAGTAGGTCTAGAGTTGTGGGAGAAGGTGGCAATGCCTTTGCTGTGATTATAATGAATGAGGACATGGTGTAACTCTGCCATTGATCAAAGTAGCCGTGATAGCATCTGTCCACTGAGTCATTTCAGTAAAGAAAAACTTTGAAAAGGGACAGTGTTACTGATGGAAAGAAGCATAGTGATGGGTGCAAGAATGAACTGAAGAGCTACTGCACATCCTAAAGCTGTTCTCACGTAAATTCCATCTGTAAAGAAGGCTTGCTTGAGTTTATAAAGTCCCGCGTCAAGTCCTACTGTGCTGTACTTCCCACAGTGCTGTTTAGTGCTGTTTTTCTGTTGTGCTGTGTGTTCACAGTCCGCTGTGGAGGGTGAGAGTAGGTGCAAGTTAACTGTGAAACAGGCAAGTATGATGTGCTGTTTGGCCTAGCTTGCTGGACAAGATGTGCTGTTATGACCAGCATTTTGCAGAGATAAATTCTTCTTTTTGCAGAGGAAATGATAAAATACTCTTCACACTGAGGGTCATACTGTAACATCAAGGTATCGTAAATAATGCTGCCTATTTAGTATCTTCAGTTCCTTCAGTTGCTTTAAGTGAACTCTGAGTGACAGACAGAATTGATGCAAAAGGCTGTTTAATGTGGAGAGGAGAAGAGTAGGGGCTTAAAAAGAGAGGTCTAACATGGAATTTTCATTAAAACTTACTAAATATCCACAGAATCACAGAATATTGTGAGCTGAAAGGGATCCACAAGGATCATGAAGTCCAACTCTTAAGTGAATGGTCCATGTGGGGATCCAACATGCAACTTTGGCCTTATTAGCACCATGTTTTAACTAAGATCTGTTGAATTCTAGTGATGCTGTGCTAGATAGTTAAGAAATAAGTATTTTCATAAATGAAGGATTGTAGAACAATTCCTAGACCAGTTTTTCTTTGTCTCAGAGAAGGCCATTTACTTAAATAAAAATGAAAAGATGGCTTGATAGAGAATTATTGTTGTATGTACACACTAAGACTTCCTTCATACTTCCTTTATTCACTTAAGTCTAAATACAGGGTCACATCCCCTTAACCTTTTATTTATTGAAAAAGTACACGAAACTTTTATACTTGGACTCTCCATGTCTTGAGTAAATGCATCATCCTGTCCTTGATGGGCATCGACAGAGCAAGACTTTATCACAAGAGGACTGCTGGGGTGAAGTGGATAACTGTAGTGTTACTTCTGACTAGATTTTAAAGCTGCATCTAAATCTTCATTTTACTTTTGTCAACAGAAAATTGTTTCTTCGACGGTCAGTTAAATCTGTGAACTAGAGAATCCTCAGACTGTCCTTTGATTTTGTAACTATTTTTGCTAGCTTTAGGATATTTTCAATAGACTCTGTATTAAAGCTACTTACCTTAATCATCTGTCCCCTCGATATTCAACCATCTCGCTGTGTAGTTGTACAGTAAAACATTCCATAGCATCTGATTCATCCATACTTATCCCAGTGTCTGGTCAGCATCGTCAAACTGCACAGCACAAGCCCTTCAGGTATTCCCATATCTCACAACTTCATCAAACAAATTTTTATCTGATTATGGAGATGTTGTTGGCCCTAGAGAATAGAACTAATCTGAAACCCGTCAGTAGGTCCTGAGCAATGAAGCATTTACTGTGAATGTATTAAGGTTTCATGTGTCAAAAGGTACGTGTGTGATTTTTATTGTTGGTTTTATTTTGTAGGGTTTTTTTGTTTGTTTGTTTGTCTTGTTAATATTGCCTGAAACAGCGCTTAGTTTTGGTGTGAGGTATTTTGGTGGGTTGGTATTCGTTGTTGCTTTTTTTTCCCCTCAGTTCCCAGGATATTTTCTGGGAAATGGTAAAACATCAAAATGAAAATTCTGTTCATCTTTGGCTATATCTAAAAGTTTAGAGTGCTGTTTGTTCTTTTTTGGGTGTCATGCCTTAGACATCCAAAGTGGATTTTGCTCAGTTATAGGCTGGTTGGTGCATGTGTGACAAACCCCTGAGAGGGCTTTCACAGGCTGTGGAAATCCACAGTCAAATCTAATTATGAGGAAAGGCCAGTCTCACAGTGTTGCTTGTAGCGCTTCTCATTCTTGCAAATCCTTGGAAATACTTAGTGTAACTTTCTAAATATGAGAAAATGATGTATGAAATTCCTTGGTGGTCTCTTGAAAAGGAGAGTATGATACCTGGTTCATTGTAGTCTGTTTCTGTGTTGGTGTGCACCTGATGTATAACCCAAGAAAGTTTCTGGAGGTGAAGCATAGTGTATTTCAAAGAAAAAGCTATTTTGTTGGTTTGGCTTTTTCTTTGGGGAGGATGGGGTTTGTCAAAGGAATTTTATGCTGTCCTGAGGAGACTTTACCTAGCTGAGAAGATGAAGGCAGAGATGCAGATTTCCTTCTGGAGAGGGGTCATTATCATTGCTTATTTTTGGGGTTTGTTTCTGTTATCTGTAAGAATGAGAAGTATTTATGCTTTGACATCTGCTTATGTAAAAGCAGATGTGGATAAAGGTGTTTGTAAATCACTGTGGGAAATAGGGAATCTGAGCTGTATCTAAAGGATATGTTCATGTTTGGGTGCTTTATATTTTGCATATAATAACAGATACATGTTCATTGTGATATAAACTCAGGAAAAAAAAATAAAATGGGATGTTGAGAAGACCTAAAAGAACCATACTACCATACTGGTTCTGTCTGTACAGTGTTCTTTGAGCTAGGAGTTTTTAATTTCACTTTGAAAAGCAGAAATACCAGTCTTTTGAATACTCCTGAAAGCTCATTCATTTAGAATGGCCAGGTGTATATGCACAGTCTTGATTTGATGATCCTAGGTTTATTATGATCAGTGTCTGTTAAGTTTGACTGCCATCAAACATGGCACTCCCTGCAAAAATGCTGTAGACTGTATTTTAGGATGTTTACATTGAGCGCAGATGTCTCTGTACTTTGGAATTGTGCAGTGCAGTGGCTAATGTATTTTTTATTTCCAACTTAAAATACTGATTTTTTTTTTCTCCTGACCTTCAGCTAAAGGTGCTAGATATTGAACTAACAACAAAAATGTGCAGATTTAGTACAAATGCACATGAAGTGAGTGTGTGGGGGAAACCAGGAGTTGTAAAATCCAGACTTGTTTTATTCTGCTGTATAGGATGTGTGCTATTAAAGTAATTCCTTTGAAGGGAGAGCAAACTGGAGGGAAATCATGTGAAAGTAGCGGCTCTGGGAAGGAGCTGTCCTGGTGATTTGAGGACCAAAGGCTAAATATGGTCTGTCTATCCTTCTGTAAAGGGAATGAATTAGCATGTGATATCCTTTGCCATTCAGGAGATGAGAATGTACTGAACTGCTTATAGAAGCCTTGGTGTTGGACTGTTATCTATATGGCCAGCTTCCTTAAGCATGAGAAGTTTGAGGAAAGAGAGTTAGGATCTTGTTCTGTAAACTTTTTTACAGTTTAAGCACTGAGCTTTGTAATACTGTGTAGTGACTTACACAGAATGGAGTTCTCATGTGCCAATGGTGTGTAAATGTTTTATCCTCCCTAGTGTTTGAGATCTTGGTAGAGTCACTTGTCCTTCCTTTCTGTCCTCTTCTTTTTACTGTTTCTGTTTGGCAGGTAAGTTTCTTGCCAAGAGAAGTTCTTTCTCCTCTCTAGATCCACCTGGCTCAAAAGTGCACATAGTACTGCTAGAAGACTCATCACTTTAATCCATGAACATCATGAATCCATGATGTAACCTTTAAAGTAATAGCTATAGCCCATTTAATAAATAATTACAATAATAATATTGCAAGTCTTAATTCAAGCTGAGTTTTCAGCTGAGTAAAGGTTGTTGTGTTAGTCCAATTGTTCTCTTCAGATAATAATTTTTATTTGAACCAGGTAGATTATGCTATCGAGCAAATGCATCTGCTATGCTGAACAGTCTGGAAGGTTTGCCAACTCTTTAGACGCATAGTCCAGTGGAGTAAAAATGGATGTTACTGAATATTGCCTGCTGTTATGCATCTCCAGTCAAGTGATGTGTATTGTGAATTACTGCTGAGCTCATTCTGATTTTGAGCTCTGCAAACTTCTGTAGTTTGTGATGGACAGTCAATGCTGCTTCTTTTTAGCTAATATGGATACTTCTGGTAAACTGACTGCTGCTAACTCAGTGAAAGCTCATCTTTGTCATGCCAAGAGACTTGCTAGCACCTACCTCTGTATGTCCTGCAAATAGCACTTATTTTCAGTGTTCTACTGTCATGTTCAGGCTTTGTAAAGATCATATTGTTCAGCAGTTCTGCTGCTCTTAGTGCAGCAAGCACTGATAGAACAATGTGTGCCAATGGGTTAAAAGGACAGAGGCTCAGAAGAACCCCAGTTTTAAAAATTAAGAATCCCTATGTGATCTTTATCTTGACTTTGCTCTCATAATTGAGGGTCTCCTGGGAGTTCTCCTGTCAGTGTTCTCCATTTGAATGCTGCTTTCGGATGCTGTAAACTATTCATGCTATTACAATATATTACTAATACTTTGTAACTGAAGTGTATCTGGAAGAAGAGGTTATAAGTGGGTATTTTTATGTTGGAAACTCTTCAAGAAAGAAATCCTTACTGCTTGTACGAGATGACTGGATGATATTTCTATCAAGACTAGGCCCCTTGGCAGAATGACAGTAGATTCAATATTTAATTGCAACTTCCCATTGATTCTTAAACCTTCTGTGTTTTAATAACACTTGCTTTATGAGTTTGCTTTCCATCTTGAACTTTGGAACTTGAGGAAAGCAGAACACTTCCTAGTTGAACATAAAGCTGCTTGTGTTGCCATGCTTATGAGGTGGAGTTTCCCCTGTTTTTTCAGTTATGATTATTTATTGAAGCTTGTTTTTTACCTTAAAATATTTGGGAGGAGCACAGAAGAAGGGAGAAGAGCTATTGTAGAAGCCTATTCTGATTCTCTTGCAAGTGGAGGTATTCTCTACCCATCGTAAAATGCTCGTGTATGTCTGAAGTCTAATTTTTCTCCTGATAATGTTTGCAACTGCTGATAAGAGCAGTCTTGGTATGGTGTGTTTTTTTCCTATGTATACATCCTAGCCTATAATGCAGACTGTGTGTACGTGTGTGCAAGGAATGTGATTTTTACCTAATTTTTACAATGCACAGCAAATGTGCTTCTGAGCCGTTTTTCCCTAATAGAACAGAGACTGCTGTTTTTTCTGTGTTTTGTAATATAATGCAAAAGAGCATGTGTAACTGTCCTGTTACTATAAAACATTTCCTTAAGCTGGTAGGCATAAAACTGGAGAAGAGGATACTTACCAAAAGGTTTCAGAGTTGTTTCAGCTTTCCACAAATACAGATCGTGAAAAATTATTTTGTAACTAACCTAGCAGCTTATTGTGCCCTTGCTTAAGTCTGTTCTTATACTGAGTGTGCTTCACTGAGATTAATGCAGTCATAGAGGAGACAGACTTTGGAGTGAAGACCAGTTCCTGAGTGTGTGTAGCAGCTGTAAGTATCGTCTGGAGTGTTTGGTGACTGGCAATTGCTACCTTTGATGATATACTTCCCCTGTCCCCTGAGTTAGGGGTATGAAACAGTTCCCAATTATTTTCTGCTCAAATTTCCCATTTGTCAATGGAACTGGGGAATTAAAGTGTAGTATTATTTTCTCACTGGTAGTGGTATTCTAAAACTTACTGTTTCTTGGTGTGGCTGCATCAGTTATTGTTTGGGCTCATTTACTTACTCGTTCATCTGTCGCACAGTTATTTTCACAGCATCTTCTAGCAGAAAAAAGTGAACTTCCATTCTTTTTTCATACACATGGGTAGGTTGCACATCCTTCCTTTTGAAACAAGCAGTCTCTCTACTATAGCATTGTAGGGTGTTTGGGTTTTTTTATTCCTGAAGTCTTGCTATGGTTGATGGTGATGGTTAGGATACAGGAGTTCAGAAAGAAGGAAGCCAGTCTCTTTTTTAAATATTTGCAGGTGTTAGTATGACGTGTCAACTCTGTTTGAACTGAGCACTTCAGTACAGGAGATTCTAGCCGAGAGGAGTATTCATGGAGTGAATGTGGCAGTAATGTAGTTAAAATTTCCTCTAAAGTCAGCTTTGTTGTCTTAGCAATTGTTCCAGTTCTGGATTTGTTTTATAAGGCTTTTTGCTTAAAAAAGGTGACATTGTTGACTGACAACTTACTGGGATGTCTACAGGTACTACACAGTTTCAAATAATATGCTTTAATCTTTTAATGTCCAAACTTTTGTAGTTTCTAGATTTTTAATCACTAATACAACTACTAGAATGAAATGGATGTTTTTATTATAGCGAAACTGAATAATCTGATGAGAAGCTTTCCTAAAACTCTTGTCTCTTCTTAAATATGGACCAATTGACATTAGTTGCAGGAGCATCTTTCAACATTCAGGTCTATTCTAAACAGTATTTAAATAGACAGGAGTAGACTTGATTGCTTCTAGAGAGGGTGATACAGCTAAACCGTGGAGAGTTTATTTGTTCATTTGTTTTTATGTGGTTGGTTTTATTTGTTTGTTTGTGGGATTTTGGTTTGGTTAGTTTGTGGGGTTTTTTGTTTGGTTGTTTTTTTGTGTGGTTTTGTTGTTGTTTTTTTGTTTGTTTGTTTTTCCCATTTGTTAAGAAGTGGTGGAAAACTCCAAAGAGAAATTCTGGTATTTCACACCCTTTTACGTAAAATAATGCAGACTTTTATTTTCAGAGCTGATAAAAAATGTGTCTGAACTGTATATCACAAATATGATTGTTTTAATTATTTTAGAGGAGGCTTCGGTCAAGAAAAGTGATTATGAAATGGTTGGTTATATTGTCAATCCTAATATTGCCTATTCACAAGCTAAGTGAATTGAAATTATATTGTGCAAAAATACCAATATAAGTTCCTTAAGCTGAGGCAGTTGAAAAACTGACTAGATGTTAAGCAAAGATTCAGCTATTTGTATAGTTCACTAATCCTTATGGAACAGTGTGCTGCTCTTCAAAACTGACATAGCCAAGGGCTATTCAAATTGTAATGGGGTGCTCATTTAGAAACAGAAAAACCTCTTCCAAAGCACACAGAGGTGATCTGAAGTAAAGGAATTGCTCAGCCTGATGTATGATTTGGTGTCTTAATATCAAAATACAGAGATTTGGCCTACTGATTCAAAGTGGTTTCTACCTGAATTAGTGCAGTCTGGAAATGGAGGTCGTGTAAAACAGGATGTCTGAGTGTTGAGCAATTGCAGAGAGGAAAACAAAGGCAGGATTATTTTATTTAAGCAGCTTGAAAGATGGAACTCTGGAATAACATTTCCTGTAATAACCTGTTTGTTTGGGTGTTTTTCTGGTGTTCTAAGGTTTAGGAGCTTTAAGAAACAATGTTTTAAAATTGTCCTTGACACATGGTATGTCACTGTGTAGAGTCAGTTCTTGACCTCAGACTCAGAAAAAAAAGTTACAGATCTGTTAGTTGACCATGAACATTCTTGGGTTGTAAAATTTTAGAGAACTTGTTTTCAAGGTCATGTAGAAAAAGACCCATTTGTGATAGCAGCACTTCCAATATTGTTTCTTACTCTGCTAGCAATATGTTATCCAGCTAATGTATTTAAGAAGAAAAAATCTAATGGAAAGCATTAGGTTATCCGCTTACTAAACAACCTTTACAGGACAAGTTTTGGAGAAATTACTACTTCTGTTTTGGGGTTAGTTTGCTTGTGTCGTTGTGGGTGGGGAAGAGAAAAGTACTTTGCAGGGAGAAACATTCTTGCTCCTGCAGAAGTTGCTAGCTTGGAAGTGTACACTGTGGAGCACAGTTTCTGAATCCTTGTGTGAGTGGTATCTGATCCTTAGTATGATCACCTTGAGAAACTAGGGGCTTACAGGTTATTTGGGATCATTCTTGTTTCTGCAGCTGTGGCTTTAGAGCTCCTTAAAGTTGCACTTGAATGTTGCTTTTTTGTTTATAAAAATCAAATTATCTGAGCATTCAGAAGTACATTATGACATTACAATGGTTCTGTTCAAAAATGTGAACTTGAAAATGTTAGGAGGAAGGATATTGAGGTGCTGGAGTGGGTCCAGAGAAGAGCAGTGAGGCTGGTGAAGGGACTGGAGCACCAGTCCTCTTGAGGAGCAGCTGCGGTAGCTGGGGTTGTTCAGACTGGAGAGGAGAAGGCTCAGGGGAGACTTTATCACTCTCTACAGTTACCTGAAAGGAAGTTGTAGTGAGGTGGGAGTTGGTCTCTCCTCCCAGGCAGCCAGCAGTAGAGCAAGAGGGCACAGTCTGAAGCTGTGCCAGGAAAGGTTTAGGTTAGACATTAGGAAGAAGTTCTTTACAGAAGAAGTGATAGGACATTGGAACGTGCTGCCCAGGGATGTCGTTGAGTCACTGTCCCTGGAGGTATTTAAGAAGAGGCTGGATGTGGCACTGAGTGCCATGGTCTCGTAGGCAGGGTGATGTTAGGTCAAAGGTTGGACTCGATGATCTCAGAGGTCTTTTCCAACCTAGTTGATTTTATGATTCTATGACACAGAGCTGCAAAAAGTTTCAGAAGTGGCTTTTATAACCAGGAGCAATAGGACTCAAGTGTGGAAGAGTTAGGAAAGCAGGAAAGACTGAGGAATGAAGTGAAGACATGAATATTGTGTGGAGGCTGAAAAGAGTCTGATTACGCGCGCTTATTCTGATACAAGGATGCGTGTTTCTCAATTTAACAAGTGACAAATTCAAAGTAAGAAGAGAAACAGGCTTTTCACATGTGTATGTTTCAAGTTGTGGAACTCTGTATGACCTTATATTGAAGCTAAAAGCTTGCATGGGGGTTAATATGGAACTAGGCAAATTGGTAGGGAAAAAAACTGGAGTTGATGCTTCAGTGGGGAAGGAAAAGCAAGCCATTTCTGTCTGTCTTGGGAAATTTCTGAGGTGCAGATCTTTTTATGACATGGAGACTATTCTCTGTCAGCATATATTTTATATTCCTGTGTTCTGACACTCATTTTTGCTGCTGTTCTGTTTATTTTCCCCCTCCAGTTAGGAACAGGTGTCTCTGGAGAGATTATCACTTCTTGCTACTGCTGAAGGCAAGATTCTGGGCTACTTAAATCTTTGATTTGTCTTGATGTGACTTCCTTCACACTTTGCTTTTCATCTTGTCTGTTGAAGTGTATTAAATACAGAAACTGCAAGAATGGTAATACTATTCAGGGCAAGGTGCCACAGCATCTGGGAGATAGCTGTAGTGAAAGAATTGGCTACTTTTTGGCATCCTAATTTGGTGACTGGAAGTTAACCAAATCCCTTATCTTGGTAGGGATACATTTCTAGCCTATGTCTTAAGGAAGAGTATTTTTATTTGTGCTTTTCTTCTTTCTAAGAATGATTGCCTGTGAAGCTATGTCAATCTTTGGAACTTGTACCATTAGGACTTTATAAAAGCTGACTTTTGTGCTTGTGAATGTCTGCAGTTAGGCTGTAACTTCATGTCTGTTAAACCATGCTTTCAAAAAGGGGAAGTTTCACTTTGCGCTCCCTGTCTGTCCTACTGAAGAAAATTAACCCTTGTAAATACTGCGTCTATCTGCAATTGCTTCCAATGTATTAGGGAGCAAAGCTGTGACCCTTAGCTTTGTATTGATGACTTTGTTATTTGAGATTGACCTGTTCTGCCATTCTTAAAAATTCTAGTAGTCTTAAAGCTTATCCCAACAGCAAGTTGTGTAAATTACTTCCGTGGTTCATTAGTAGTCTTCTGCATCAACTGGAATAGGCTTTTTGGTAATCATGTTGCCTTGTTCTTGATTAACTAGCATTTAAATAAGATAACCTCTCAAAAATGAAATTTAAATAGCGTACCCCTCCTGTTCTGAAATCCGGTTTCTTGTGAAGATAAAATCCTATGATGTGCTTACTTTTTGTTTCCTTCCATGTCTGGCCAAAGAATCTTATTACTACTAGACTTTTCCAGCAGTAAAGCTATTTTCATGCTGTATCAAACTTCCAAGGAGAATGTTTAGCTATGACATTTTTGAGGGTGTTGGTATGGACCCCTTTGTCAAGTTTTTGGAGTTTTTTTTTTTTCCCCATGAAAATGCTTTTTTGTGTTTATCCTGGAGCTAGTATGCATGTGTGGCCAGGTAAAACTGCCATGCTCCTCACAGTTTTGCTGTCTGTGGAGTTCTAATGGATTGCCATGTCCAGGTAGTTGCACCTCTCCGTATTTCGGAGCAGTGAATGTAGTTGTCAGTTGGCTAATTTGGAGAGAAGACCCTGCGGGACAGCAGTTTTCTAAAACAGGAATCTCCTTCTTCTCTTGTTTTTAGCTTTGTAGTATAAGTAGATGATAATTTGTTCTTTGAAGCTCAAGAGCTTGATAAACTACTTTTAAAGCTGATAATTGTTGTTGCATAGTAGAGGTGTCAAACCCTTTTTGAGGAGGAGCCTTGGAAGTATGATATGTTCACATAGGAATCTCTTCTGTTAGTAGTTAGTTATTAATTTAGTGTTTGCTTTGGTGGAGCGAGAGCTTGTCACTCTTACAACTATAGTTGTGTATTTTAAGAACTGTCAAGAAAGGTTTTGAACCAATAATGTTGATGTAATATATTGAAATATCTTAGACGTGCAGGAGTAGATGAGAACTTTACGTCTGTGACTGGAGCATGTGGGAGGATTTGGTAAGAGCTTGGATTTTGGACAGAAGAAAGAAGGGTGGATTCAGAAGAGGAGTTACTGGAGTAGTTAAGGAGTGGCCTTATTAACTGAAATGAATCAAGGTTACGTGATAGATGCAGATTGATTAACAGTTGTTAATTGCTTATGCAGCTAATAAATTGCTGCAGTTCCATTTAGCATACTTGCCTGTTAAGACATCAGTCATGCTAAACTATATGACATCTTATATAAAATACATCTCACTTATTGGTTAGCCTGCTGTAAAATCAGAAACTTCAGAGGGATTTCTTGGAAATCCTATAGTATGCATTAAAATAAGAAATTACAAGGATTATTAAATTTTTATATGGAATTTTGGAGGAGAGGTGGTTGGTTTTCTTGCTCACTGTAACCACTATGAATTTGTGAAGGAGAGGCAAACGTTGAAATCTCCTTTGGCTTGCTTCCTAAATTCAAGGTGTTAATTTATCTAAATATGAAGTTGCCCATATGTGAGATTGATTTTACTCTGAGATTGTGATGCTGGAAAAGTCTAACCACCACCATTGCCTCCACTTAATTGCTGTACTGCCCTTGCATATGCGGAATTGCAGCTGGCAGTTTTCAGTTTGCATCTTTGCTGGCATGGAAGTATTGCATATATGTTTGTTTCATGGCTTTCCATCAGTGCTAAAGTACATTGGTCAGGTATACTGAAATCTGCACATGGTTGTGTCTCATGGATGTACCCTCCTTCCAATCTAAACCCACTGAATCGAGATTTCCTATATGCTCAATAAGACTGACCTTGGAGACCATAATTATCCTTGTCTGGATAGCTAACGATCAAACTAGGAGGTTGGCAGTCGTCTTAAGCTTCGGCTCTGTTTCTCTAATCCTGTTTTAGGCTATTCAGATTAAAAGTACATCTGAATCAAGTATTTGGATGTCTTTGAAAGCCAGTCCCAGTATTTGGGTGGTTTTCTTTGGTTGCTTGGGTTTTTTTACATTTGCTGAATCAGAAGAAACTGCAGTGCTTATTGCTGTTAGGTAGGGAACATGATTAATTTTCTTCTGAGACCAGGCACATGGACAGACTATTGTTTGCAGAGTTACAGAGTCAAGCTTTCTTCATTCAGAAATCATTTTCGTTGTCCCTCTGTTTTATACATCATTTGTTGGCTGTAACTGTAGAAATGGGGCCCTTACCATTACTACATGTAGGAGCAAAGAAATGGTAGTTGTTCCAGCTTCAGACTTTCTTTCAAAACTAAGGTGAAGTGGATCAACATCTCTGCCACCAAGAGTGCCATGGAAATTTGTGCAATTAATAAAAATCACATTGTTTTACAAATAATTTTTTTCTCACAAAACTTTTTTAGTTTCTTATCCAGATGCAGTTACACTTGGCTAAGGTTAGGGGATCCTGGTTTGCAAGTTGGTTCTTAGTTTCTTTAGCTTCCATTTCTCCTAAATGAGAAATCTTGACATGATTTTTATGTACCTTTATATTTCTCTTATATTTCCCATTTATAAGAAAATGAACTGATCAGTTTAGTCATGGTTATGGTTCGGAAATCAAGATATTGTCGATCAGCTGTCTGTTGAGGAGGATATCTTTACCCATGGGAGTGCATGAGCACTCAGTGTGTCATCTCTTACTCTTGTTAAAACAGAAAATGCTGAGTTGTAGAGCTTTGTTGCATGCATTTGTCCTTAGTAAAAAAGTGGATTTACCTTTTTAAACTGGACACTACAATGTGAAGCCTTCAAATTTTTATGGCAGTGTAGTGGAGTTATTAAAGCAAGAGTTTGACAAATGGCAAGAACAGGGTTGGGGGTTTTTGTATGGAAATAGCAGTGAAATTTGCAGGCATACAAAATTCTTGTTTAACCTAAGTGCTATTATACTGCATTATCAAATACAGAGTTAGGGCAAAGGTTAGTAGATGTCTAATTGTTATTTGTCATATCATGGACTTTGTTTTTATCTAACTATGATAGTGTTGTCATAAAGCTACAGTGTTGATATACATTTTTAGGATTTTCAGACTCTATGGAGTGAATTAATTCTTTTCTTTTTTTGACAGTCAAGAATCCCTCTAGTGAAGACCAACAGAAAATACCAGTAAGTAAAACCATTTAATAGTGAGATTTTGATGTCACAGGATTCTATAAAAATAATATAGATCTGTTCAGAAGGATACAGAATATTAGAATATTTTGCATGACATAAATGCACTTCTTGTAACTGATATTTTAATTTTTTTTTTCATCTCTGACAGTATAACTAGGATTACAAATTTTGTCTGCGGCATGCTGGTTGCTTTATATACTGAGAAAATACTACATTTCTGTTGTAAAAAAAAAAAGTGATGGTGGTGTAAATTTTGAGACTAAATTTGATAGTTTGTCTCTTACTGTTACTGTTTGGCTTCTCAACATTGAAAGCAGAGCTGGTAGGAGACGATTGACATGAAACTCCGGAATACTTTTTAGTGCTTCGTCATTATCTTTTGAATAATTGCTTCTAATATAAAATGTTCTTGGATATATCTCAATGAAATTGCTCATGTCTTGATAAATCTAACTGTCCTTATACTATATGATATCTCATATCTTGTTTTGGGAATTAGGCTTCTTTATATTAGTGGCACACACGGGAAGCATCAAGAAGATTGTATAGTCCACAACTTTCTGATGTGATTTGTGTTTGGTTTGGTTTTTTTTGTTTGTTTGTTTTTAAATTAAATTACTGTAATTTGAAGGTAGACAGCAAAGATCTTCCTTTGCTCGGAATTTTATGCTAGAATGTGACCAGATGGTACTTTAATGTGGCTTGTATGAATTGTCGCTGCTAATTTAAGAATAAACCTCTTATTTTTACATAGTAACTATCAAAAAATACATGAAACGAACCAGAAACCTCTTTTGGATAATTTTACTGTTCTTTCAGTAGTATCAAAATAATCTTTTGATCTGTTGGTTTTAACTGGCAGATTTGTCAGAGTCCAAGCTGCAATCTGGTTTAATCAGTCAAGATATAAAAATTCAGTGTAGTGAATACTTAGAATCAAAATCCATTGCCTGCATCATTTTTGATGTGTGAAACATTACAACTTTCTACCTGTATGTGTAAACCTCACAGTTTTTTTCTCATGCTATATAAAGATTTTGGGGGTAAATGGAAAAAAGTACACCTCTACTACGGTTTGGTTTAACATAAATATGTTTTTCTAATTTTAGGAAGATGAAAAAAGTCTCATGAACAGCTTGTATGCACTTCATGACAAATTGGCACAAGTAGCAGGTAACACTTTAAAAATATTGTGATATAGTGTTATGGCAACAGCTACAAAGAATTCAATGCTCAGATAGCGATTTGCAACAACTGGGGCCCTGGTAGCCATTCAGAGTTCCCTGTGGCAAACTAGAAGTCCTGTTTCTAGTTCACTTACAGTGTGACACCTTTTGTTGCAATATTTGTTAGTTAATGGGGTAGGCTATTGAATATTGTGATCCTCTGGGGGTTTTGATCTAATGTCTTAATGCTTTATTAGATCTTGTTAAAAGGCTTAAATTTGCTATATGTGGAGAGGAATATGTGGGGTTTTTTTAAAGGTTGTTAATTCACTAAGGTGAAAAAACAAATATTTAGCAACAATGATAAAATGGTTACTAATACAGTGAACAGTAGTGGTTGAAGAAGATTGCCTTGTTAGACAAAATGGTCCAACTTGACCATATTATGTAGTAGTGAAAAGTGCTGGTTTTAGTCACGTGTTAGAGATGGTGTTTAGCATTAGTGTTACTGAATATTCAAAGTGAAAAAAAAAGTTGGTTTTAGCCAGAGCTGTAATGAAAACAGCTTTAAACTGCACAGATATACATCACAATCAGGAAATGATAAAGTTAAAGCTGTGTTTATAACTTTGACATCTGATGAATGTGAGTTACAGCTGAGTCTATTTCATTACTATTAAGCTATTATTATTATTCTTGCTTATTTATTCCATAATATGTTTAGGAAGCCTTACTGGTCTTCATCCCAACTGTTTTGCAACAGCAATTTCACCAAGAAGACTTTTCCATTGTTATCAGGTGCTACAGACATTTCTCAAACATAAAAAAATGTGGAAACAACCCTGTGTCAAATATGAAACTGACAATTCAATATGTCAAGGCTGTATAGAAAATCTGTAAGAAATTTGAGCAGTTCTGTTAAATAGCAGCAGTAATTTTCCAGCAGAAACTTTCTGTTTCCAGATCATTTACAATATCTGCAGTGCATAAAAAAGATGTTTGGACAAATCCCACACATTTCTTATTGTTTACATTACAGAATCATAGAATGGGTCAGGTTGATAGGGACCAAAGTGGGTGATTGGGTCCAACCTCCCTGCTCAATCAGGATCATCCTAGAGCACAATGCACAGGATTGTGTCCAGACAGTTCAATATCTCCAGTGAAGGAGAGTCCACAACCTCTCTAGGCAATCTGTTCCAGTGCATGGTTACTCACATAGTAAAGAAGTTCTTCCTCAGATATGGGTGGAACTTTCTGTGCATCCGTTTCTGCCCATTGCTCTCTCATCCTCTTGATAAGGTCCCCTCTCAGTTGCCTCTTCTCAAGGCTGAACAGGTCCAGCTCCCTCAGCCTATCCTTGTAAGAGAGATGCTCCAGTCTCATAATCATGTTTGTTGCCTAACATACAGAATGTTTCAATTCAACTCAGTGTTCAAACTGATTGCTGCTTTTCCTTACTAGATCATTGTCATCTGCTTCCCTCTGTTTTTTGACGAGAGTGTAACTGCTTGCTGCTTTTGCTTACTGTGTTATCTGGCTCTCTGGGGGCCATACAATAAACAATGTACTTGCATGGATAAAAAGGTCTGACACCTAATTTCTAAATTCATGAAAGAAAGGGAGTTATCTTTATTAACTGGAGCTTACTTAGGTGCATGTAGACTTATAAAAATCTTTACTTGCCTGCCTTATGAGAAGGAATTTGTATGCTCCAGGATGGCTGCTTTATTCCTCAAGTCTCAAAGGTTCATTACTCTCTGTTAGTCTTTTTCTGACCAGGACAATCTTCAATGCTTCCTTCCAAAAGATATAGCTATCCTTTTTGGTTAGGTGAAACCCCAGACTGAAGTTGTATTGTAAGATTACCTGGTTGCTCAGCAGAGTAGGTCTCAGTTTCATACAGAAGGACCTAAATCATCATGAGGTAGACAGAAGGAATCCTCATGCCAAGTTTCTTCAGGTATGAGAGGAAGGAGTTTGCAATCCATTTTTGAATACTATATTGTTATAGACCTGGCACAATATCTGGAAGCTGTTTAAAGGCATAAAACCAAGAAAGCTGCAAAGGGGATGCAGGATTTCTGTGTTGATCATGTACATAGTGTCCCACTTCAAAAGAGACAGAGGTTAAGGAATACAGTTTTACTAAAAGTGGTGCTTTTCAGGTCTCTCCGTCACAAACTTGGAAAAGTTTCTCTCATTTCATACTTGGCTATGAATCATTTGTTCATGTTATAACTATTAATATTAAAAAAGCAGGCTGGAAACTTGCAGTAATCTGTTCTGTTAAACTTTATTCAACATCTTGACTACCATAAAGATGGTCCCTTCAAAATTTGGTTTCTAGGTCTTTGTTTTATTAGACCTCTTATAATTTTAGTGAGCTAGTTTCTTGTCAACTTCAATTGGAGAGCAAGTGATGGGGCTTCTAGAAGGTAGATCACAAAGTTGTCTGGGGGAAGAAAAAAGTGAGGGTAGCAGCTCATTAATTTTGTTTGGCTTAAAATTGTGTGTTCCAGATGTAGATACCTGTTCTGTGCTGTTGTGTTCTGATACGATGTCAAATCATTTAATTATCTTATATAAAAATAGATTGCTTTAATGCACCACTGTTCTCAGAATTACTAGTCTGCCAAACCTGCAGTGAATAATGTTTACCTCACAAGAAACCAAAGAAAGAAGCAGTATCTACTCATCCAGTTCTGACTTGAAGTTTGTATTCCTGTGTTCTTGTCTTGAATGGTTTAGCCATTCTTCAAAACAGCACCCTATTTTATAGACAGTATGTATTTCGGGGCCTAACACTTTCTGCTGAACCAAAATACATGCTTTATTTAAATTAGAATTCCTTCGGGCATATGTTAATTACTGGATGTCTTGGTCTTTCATGGAGAGACTTCAACACACCACATCCATTTTCAGTCAGACTTGCAAAATGAATAAGCCTAACCACTGTATCCACAAGAAGCAGCCACATATCCATGGATATGACCCTGCTTTCTTGTAGATAAAGGATTTTTTAGTTAGCAGTTTCTTTGGCTTGGCATTCTCCACAGTGTGATGATCTATTGGATTTAGATGGTTTCTTTCTGAGCTAGTAGACCACGCAGGTTTGTGAGATGCAGGAGTGAATTAGGCTTTCATATGTAATGAGGCTTACTGAAAAATCCTGGGAAAACACTAAATATTACTTAATATTAATTTCAAGTGTCAGCTGCTGTATCTGATTGCTGTCACAGGCTCTCTGTTCTGTCACTCTCCTTAATCTTTAGTTCTTTAGGTAATTGATATGGTGCTGTTCCCAAGCAGTGATTGAACAAATTTAGCAAGGTCTGGTGTTCTGCAGCCTTACTCAGCTATGGAGTTTGCCTTTGGGAGACTGGGCATTCTTACTTGCTCTCACAACGCATGTTCTGTCCTGTTGCAAGTAACCTGCAAATGCGAGGTCTTGTGCATTATTTTTTGTATTTGTTGACTGTATCCTGTGGAGCTATAAGGGAAAGACCTGTGCTAAATCCATGTCTTCTTTGAAGTCTTAGATGTCTTAGATTTCCACTAAGTTTTGGTACCAAATGAGAAAATTATTTACAATGTAAAGCAAGCACTTTTAAAATTTTGAATGTTTCTTTTGTCTGTATATCCTGCAGCTCATAAGTTAAGTGCCTAAATGAAAGTCAGTTTCAAATAGTCCAGCCTTCAGGGAAAGGAGATCTGACTTGGTTTCTATATTAGAAGCAATTGAGACAACAGACTTAAGCTTCAGTTCTAAAGAAATATTTTAGTTGCTTTTGGTAGTATTTCTAGGAGATCTCCTCAACTTCTTATGTGGCTTGCCGAAGTATACTAACATAAGCTAAAGGGTAATTTTGTGATCCATGCTGGGATGTGTTACATTTTGCCTTCTTACAAAAGCAAATAGAATGGTTCTTTGGTTGCACTTAAAATTAGTGATCTGTGCTCAAGAACAGTTTAAGCACAAAAATCCATGCTTTCCATAAGCTCGCAACAGACATTAAAACAGAGGGGCAGTTTTTATGAAGAACTCAGATGTATCTTGCAGCAGACTTGTGTAAAAGTTTTTTTCCCCTGTGCTTCATTTTATTCCTGCATATAGGGCCTCAAATGGAACAGTTGGGAAACATTTTTGGCTCAGACTATGGAAAGTGGGTTTCCAGGCCAAGTGGTTAATGATTGCACCTAAGTTATTCAAAGTAAGCCTTCATTTGCAGAACTATTAGCTAAAGCTGTGACTGAAATGGCATATAGGAATATCCTGCTGTTGCAGTAAAACAGAAGGCTGTCTGACTTGTGGAATGCCTAACTTTCTGCAAGCTTTCAAATTCATGAGTTTCTCAGAAGAAAGCTGCTCAATGGTTCTCAGCAATAGATGTGTTGGAATGAGACCCTGCATCTCCAATAGCTTTTTGTACAAGACTGAAACTCTGTAACTCTGATTAGCTTACTTCGAGAGGCAAGATAAAAGGGGGTTTTATTCCTCTCCTGCCCCCCTCAGTATTGCGTGAGGGAAATTTGAACTGATTAGGCCTTAGACATTGTCAGAGCCCAGGTAGCAAAAGCATTTTTAACTGTTTAAACTTGTTCAGAGCGAATATAGTCTGAAAAAATTTCAGAAGCAGCAGTGAGAGAAGTGTCTGCTGGTTTCTGAAATGAGATCAGAAGTCAGTATGCTGGCTGCGTGCTGCAGAAACGTAATTCCTGGAAGAAGGCAGATAAGACTAGAATTTAAAACTACTAAAGTAATTCAGTAGTCTCCTATCTAAGAGAGCTTTTGTCCTTTTGTAAAATGTAATGCTGCGTTCTCAAAAGATGAAAATCAAACATGAGTCCTGAAACTTTTTAAGAATTCATCTTTTCACAATCTGTCTCCTGCGTGTGTGTTTTGCTTATCTTCTTGTCTGTGTATTAACCTCAACTTTTTAAATCTTTCTTATTTATTTCATAAGTGGGCTTTCCTGCTTATCTAGATAATTAAAAAAAAACACCTAAAAACAACCAGATAAAAGGTCCTAAGCAGAAAGGTCTCATCCTTCTGCTCTCACAAGTTGCTTTGTTCAGTCGAAGTATGTCTAACACGCTCTTTCTATATTAAAAAGACCCCAGAAGGACTTCAGGTATTATCAAACAAGGTAAAAAGCTTAAACAGATGCATGCCTATTAGACTTGCTTATATCATCCAACTTGATTCTGATTGAGATTGTATTTATGGCTTCTACAGTTATATGTTTTGCTTTCATTGTATTTATTCCACTAGTTTTAGATTTAAAAGAGTATGCTTACACCAGAGACTGTATGAGTACGATACGTAGTTACTTCAAGTCTGCTAATCCTGAAACATGAAATCACTGATGATTACATACGTAAATTTACAGGCTGTAGAGTTTATGCTGTGCAAAAAGAATGTCTGCCTCAATCATGTACAAGAATAGCTTGTAACTCCAATTCAGGTGCTGACTTGTAAAATTAAAATGGTTTTTAGCAAAAGTGGTGTCCATTTTCAGCAGTGATCTCTGTAGTTTTGCTATCAGAGTAGACTCAGGCGCTTTGAAAGTATAAGACATTGCATGTTAATTATCAAGTGAAACAACTTTTAAGGTTTTCTGTTCAGTGCTTGATTGAAAATACATGCAAGCACATAGGCTTAGTTCCAGCAGCAATTCTAGGCCAGATAGCATCTGAGCACTCTTAAAAATGCTGTTCCTATTTCTCTATATCCAACAGTAAGAAAGGAGCATACCTGTTATGATGTATGTTCTTGCAAGGCCAAGTTCACTTAAATATGTTGAAGTGTACTGAACAAAACTTAAGCAGTCTGAGAAGGACTTTGGCTTCATAGAAACACTTAGTTCTCTGGAACTCGCTGCTGTGAACGAGAGACATGAAGGTGCTTCTCCCTAATTTGCTAGTCTTTCCTAAGTTTTGTTCACACTGCCTTGAATGTTGTCATTTGCGTAGGGAAATTAATACTTGAAGCTGTTTTTTTTGAAGAGTGTTCCAATATAAGCAAAGGTTTACATTTTATATAAGCGCATGTATCTTAAATTTTCTTAGCCTTGCTGTAGCTTTGGTGAGAATACAACTTGGTGTAGATTCAGGAACATAAGGCAGGTGTAACCCTGAGCAAGTGAAAGACTGGATTTGTTGTTTCCTATTTTATTGTTTTGGCACAGTAAAAGCATAGTTACAGATGTCCAGATTTAGGGTATTTTTAGGAAAGATCAGGAAAAAAGTGATTTGCCGCTTGGTGGCAGTTCTTCAGAACTGATTGATGGCCTAGTGATAGATGAAAAACTGGTGTTAGGCATTTTTCTTTTCTGTGTGACTTTGTATTGGTATGACTGTCATCTTTTTGGTTTTGGTTTTTTGTGTGTGTGTGTTTTTGGGGGTTTTTTTTGGTGAGTGTTTGCATGAATCGTGTGCTTTTTGTTTAGCAAAGAAAATCAGGAACATGATGGGTTGTTGCTGTGCAGACTGACTATGTGTATAATACCCTATTTCCTGGCTATTGCTGCATACTTTTCAGAACAATTAGGAGATGGTAAAAACACCAGTTTCAGGCCATAGTGGTATTTTGTGCATGTTCAGGAGGTGATGAGTTATTGTGATAACTTGGGCCAATCTAAAATGTAGTAACTTCATGGTGCCTGAAATACTATTATGAATGTGTTGTGACTGGAACTTGGTCTGTGTAAAAGATAATACAGGTTTCAGAGTAAATAGAAATTATTTGGAAGTTGAGTCAGAGTGCAGCAACTGTTTTGTGGTAATGTCTTTCTGATAGTTCTTCATACTACCTTTTGTTCTACTTTTGGTGTAAATTCTGAAATACACTTTCTGAGCAGTACGTGAAGTTGTATTGATGGGACTTGTATATATTATTACCTCTGACAATCATCAGGGTTTTTTAAACTTCTTTTGAAGGTGAAATTTGTGCAGAGATTTTTATATATTGTTAGTGCAACTTCAGAGAGTTATTGTGCTGCTGGTTGTGTAAATTGTGTTAACTGTAAGTTTGCGTTTAGGTGATGTTCATTTTATATAATGCAGTAATAATAGATCAAAATAAACAAAAGCTTTCATTTTACCAGGGGAACATGAATGTGGCAGCTCTCTTCAAAGAAACCTTACCGTCCAGGAGGCAGCTGCATATTTAAAAGTAAGCAAATGAGGTATTTTTAATTGGTTGCATATAAGATTTGTAAAAGTTACAGTTTGTAAGGCCTAGTTTCATATCTAGTGCATTGACTAAAATTTTGCTTAGTATTATTTGGAAATGTTTGGAATTGATGACTTTAACATGTGCTACATATGGCTACATATGATTTTTATTTGGGGATGTAGTGAGTATTTGTTGAGAGGGAAGGTGAAAGAAACTGGCTTAATTTGCAATGAAAGTGTAGCTGGGAGTGCTTCAGTGGCAAACGGGGGTTTTTCCCCTTTCGTTAAAACATGGGGTATGATTTGGCTTGATGGAGATAGTTGACCAACTTGAAAATAATAAATTTATAAAATTCAAATATCTAGAAGCTTCTCCAGAAATCAGTATCTTGGTTTTTGACACTTAGTATAAGTCTTCCTTTGTGAAGAGTGGTTGACATGTGAATCTGTGCAGGGAGACTGACAGGCAGAAGTTGTTTAGAGAGACCATTCATTGATTCTTTAAATAGAAATGGTCAAAAAAAGGCCTTTTTGTTAATTAAATGATTGTGTAGTATTATGAAATCCCACTCTCTGCTGTCATTCCACTGCCTTACTCCTCAAATAAAAGATGACTCTTGCCTTGTCTTGACAGCTGTAGGGTTTATTTTAGCCCATATCAGTGTACCCTTCAGTGGAAAACTACTTGATGCTTTTAAGAGGCTGAAAGTAGGAGATTTCTTTGATTGGATGGGGAGGAGTTAAGCTAATATATGCAATATACAAATGTATAGAAATTCTACATTTTGGCAATCCTTTACATAGCAGACAAAAAGGGACAATGTTTTAGAGCATCCAAGTTGCTAACACTAGTTTATGGTTTGGCAATGATAATCTACATCTGTTAAAACAAGTGCATTGTGGAAAAAATTAAGTTGATGCCATAGAACTGATTGTCTTGTCTGTCTGTTATGCTGAAAGAAGGACAGTTTGTTATCATAACTGTTTTAGCTTTGCTTGGAAGCTCAAATTTAATATGAAAATTTGTCACTTTGCAGGAAGTCTCATTTAACCCTACAGTTCCTCACTTCAGGAGTATGACTCCTTTGCAGAATTTCTGTGTTCAGTTACTTTTTAATACTTTAATCTCAAAGTGAAATATTTACTGTTTTTCTTAAGTGCTTATGCTTTCATTCTGGGGCAGTTACATTATGTGAGGTTCAAAGGAGAGATGAAAGTAAATCTTTTCGGGGACTGCAATTTCAAATACAATAGTAACTTCCATTTTACTTTTCTTTTTTTGCAAAAGAACATGCAAAGTGAGCTGTGGAGACAGCTCAGATAGCCGTGGATGCTCTCCTCTTAGAATTGATGATACCAAGTAATTAAAAATAAAAAAAGTCAGTGTTTAAATAGCGATGTCAGTCATTGATCTACAAACACTAAATTACTTGCAAAATATCAGTAAAACCTGATTTTACTCAAGCTTCTTTAAAAAGACTTTAAAAAGAACAGAGTATGGAACTCCTTTTTACAGGACCCATTTCCAGCGGCCTTTGGATCCGGACGGAGTTTTATGCTTGGAGTAGCTTTCCAGTGAGCGCCGCCTAGTGGCTCAATCATTTTTTCTTCCTGTAGGTTAGAACTGTGAATAAAACAGTGAATGTGGCTTGACTTTTCAAACAGTCCTTAGTCTGAGGGATGCTGATGATAACTGCTCATAGCATATATAGATTTACTTTCTGCAGTGGACTTACTCAAAATTTGAAGAATCAGGGACAAAATAACATAGTTTTGGCTACTAATCTGTGCAGCATCTGAGTTTTATTGTGGCATGATGACTTCCTGGTTATTTTTGAAATTACTCATTAATATTGTATTTTACAGAATTTAGGTCCAGAATATGAAAGTGTACTTAACAAATCATTACAATGGATCTTGAATAGTGGGGAAGATGTTGGCATAAAGTAAGTGATCTTTATTTCTTAACTTATTTTCTTCTAAGAGAATGTATCCTTTTCATAAGTACTGTATATTTTTAATAGGTGTCTCAGCAGTGACCCTAATGAGATGAATGTCACTAACGTGACAGATGTGAAGTATCTGGAATCCACTAGTCCAAAGATGTCTTTCAGGTGTCGTTTTCGCCGTGCATTTGTTAATGTAACTCACAGATTATCAATATTGCTCTTCGGTAAGTTAATAAAACAGTCAAACTTTTTTCTCTTGTAACTTTTAGAAACGTAAACAGCATGTTTAGAGAAAGTTTTTATTCAACCATAAAACTTGGAGTTTCTGTCAGTATCTTGATTAAAATGTGCTTTGCTTTGCACTTCTGTTGCACCACTGGTTGTCATTCTGTAATCAGCTGAACATGTTCATTCTTTGGTAACTCCTTTTTTCCCACCAAAGCAGTATCTTGTGGCTTTCAAAAGTTCTACGTTGAACTGATTAGAAAAAGCAAAATGCTCAATAAAAAGACATGATAGCCCTAATTTTGGGGATATTTCACTGTTGTTGAACTTTGGAAATGTAACTACAGAAAAGATGATCTTCTTAGTTTTAGGAAAGGTTGGATATGTAACATTGTCACCAAAAATTCTTGCCTCTAAGACTATGTTGTAAAAAATGCATGTAATCCTTCAGTAAGACTAATTCATTTAGTCTTTGATAGTTCTCTAATTAAGTTTAAAGTTCGTCAAAGTTTCTTTTGTTCTGAACCATACTGAAAACTGCAGCACAGAAACAGGGTACAGCTGAGTGCAGACACTTCACTGCATTCCATGTGACTGGATAGAAATATTGGAGATGCAGAGTTCATCTCATGCACCTATTGAATGTTTAAAAAATTATTTTATCCAGTATCTTAACAATCTCATGCTTAGAAGACTTGAGACCTCCTTCAGTAGCTTTTTGATGAACCAAAAGAATCAAAGTCAAACTGTCCAAAAGGTTGGTGTCTTTCTGATAACAGTCAATAAAAGGTCTGAATTGGAATGTGGAGATGAAACTAAGTATCCAAGTCAATCACTGCTCTTAATCATGCTGAGCAAGTTGCTTTATGTCTCACTTGTAATTAGCATTAATATGGAACACCTTTTAAAATATAAACTACTGCATAAATGTTAGATGTGTTGTCATTAGGCCAAATTGAGTGTTAGTTAAAATGATGTCCATCAGTCTCTTTGATATGTCAGTTAACACTGCCATGTGGTCACTGATAGATGAAACAAACTATGTAATTATCATTTGTGCATGTGTGAGTTTGGGTTTGATGTTTTTATATTGTTAACTGATCACAGGTATAGCGGTGCCCTCAGCAAGATACAAGAAGGAATAAGTACTTTATTTTCAGATTATCCTTTTTGGGAATAATATTCAAAGTAATAGAAAAAGAGCATGAAGTACTTCATTACAATAAATACAAATCTGTAGCTGAACTGAAGCAGTCCAAGTTAATTTATTTTGACTGGTATATCTAAAGCATGTGAGTTGTATATGAATTGAAGAATATTTCGCATTTTAAAATCTTAACATGTTCTGAATTGTCAGTTTATGTGACTTTTAATAGGACTTTGAATTTTCCCAGTGTAATTGTTTGATTATTTTTCTTCACAAATAGGTAAAATTTCAAATCACAGTCCTGAGTGATACCAAGCTGTTAAAACAATGAATGTTTTTCTTAAAGTAACTTCTCTTCAGAGTGGAAGAGTTTGTTTCCCTGTTAGAGTAGAAAATACAGACAAGCAAGTACAATGTACGTCGCTAGCTTTGGAATGTACAGTAGGTGTTAGGTAGCTCGACTGACTTCTGAATTATGGCCTGTAAACTTTGTTAAATAACCAGTGTTCTAATACTGTTTAAAGAGTATTATTCATCTTAATGCAGGTATAGCAATGGTCTGGGGAGTTTTACACTACATGAAGTACCGCTGGGCGAAAGAGGAAGAAGAAACAAAACAGATGTATGATATGGTGGTAAAAATAATAGGTATGTTTTCTTGAGTTACATTTGATGTATCTGTGTAAGCTTTCAAAGTACTGGTATTAATTCAAGTTATATTTTCTTCCTGTTTGGTAGCCAGTCATCATGCTGTCAGAGTTCTTGGTCAAATGTGTCATTCATGTGCTTTGTTTCTTTAAAAAAAACCTAAAAAACCAAACCAAAAACAAAAAAACACACACTCCCAAAACACAACACCCATCCTTTAAGCCTAATCAAGGCTTTTGGTATAAAGATTGTAATTTGTGAATTACTTTAACATGGCTTTAAAATTCCCATTGACTTGGTAGTATTTTATCCTACTATTGAAAACAAATACAAATGTGTTGTTTACTAGAAGTATGGTGACATGTTGCTTTTTCTGTCTGGTTTTTCAGCCGTCTTCAGCTAAAATTTCAGCTCCAAAAATTTGTTAGCTCTCAATTTTATCCCTAATGGTTTTTCACAGAAAAAGCAGCTTTTTAATTGTTCACTTTGGGCAGAAATTATGTTGCTAAAATAGAATGCATGATTGAGTTCTGAAATCCCGCCTTTCCACTTCAAGTCACAGCGTTTACAATCATTTGTTTGTAGTTTTTAAGCTCTGTTTTGCTTAAATTGTTCTATTACTTTCATCTATGGTATATTATGGTATTTGCCATAAATACAGAGATGGTAAACAAATCTGTGTTCCTGTTTCTACCATTTTCCTACCTTTTTTGTCTGAAAATCAAGTTTTGTTGCGGTGGAGGGAAAGCACTTTATTGTGAAAGATGGCTGTCTTTGCCAACAGTTCAAAGTACCAATCAAGAGTAAGAACTCTTCCTCTATTTCAAAGTTATTTGGGATACTTGGATGCGCTGTGCTTGGTTAGTTTCGTAATTTGCCTCAGCGTGGTTGTGAGAAAAAATGTTTCAAAATGCCTGAAAACCTTAAGTACTAAATTGGGAGGGATTTGAGTAGCTGTTCATTGCCAGAATTGATAGTTTCATTAATGTTTGCATGAACTACATAGTTACCAGTTTGATTTTTTTCAGATGTTCTAAGAAGCCACAGTGAGGCATGTTCAGAAAATAAAGAGTTGCAGCCTTACATGCCAATTTTACACGTGCGTGATTCTCTAATACCACCTCAGGACAGGTATGTTCTCACTAGAAGTACTGAATTTCCTTATGTGCAAGGAGGGAAAACAAGTAAAAATAAATTCGTCAATTAACTAAGTTAATTTTAGTAGGTTGCATGGTGGTAATATTTGGAGATTCTTATTGACACAGGTGGGGGGAAAAGCATTGGATTTCTCTTACATGCTGTATGTCAACTACACAGGTTGTTATAATGCTAACTTTGTAACTCTTGCTTCAATTTTTAAGGAGGAAAATGAATAAAGTCTGGAACAGAGCAGTTGACTTTCTTGCAGCAAATGAATCTAGAGTTCGCACAGAGACACGAAGAATAGGTGGTGCCGAGTTCTTGGTTTGGAAGTGGATGCAACCTTCTGCAGCATGTGACAAAATTTTAGTAATGCCATCGAAAGTGTGGCAAGGCCAAGGTATCGAAGTTGTATTTTGCAACTATAATTGTTTTAATTCCTGCATCTAACTTCTAAATGGTACATCATTGCTTGAACATGAAAGGCTTGTTTTCTCTTTCACATTTAAGGATTGTGATGAACTGTTTGTGCTATTTCTCTGTTATCTTGTTCTATGGGCTTACTTTTTCTGTGCATTCAGTGTCTGCCTTGTTTTCAAGGAAAATGAGCTTTTCTGTTATAGCTACTGCAGAAATATACAGAGGGCATGTAGGCAAAGCACAAAGGAACAAGTTCTTTTTCATGAATTTAAAAAAAAATTCTCTTGACCAATTATATACTTACATAATTGGTTGTATTTGACAGCAGGTAAATTGCATCTTGTAGTCTTGAGTTTCTTGCTGTTATCAGTCAGGTACCTCAGGATGGAGTTAAGAGGAAGAGATGTTTATTTTGAAAGGGAAACTGCTGGGACAAAAGATTCCTCAATTAATAGAATGTGTATTTTGAACATCTAGTAGTGCTTCCTCTCTGTCATAAATGTTTTTCTACATTGTGCATTTGTTTTTTTAAGCTCCATGGTGTAAAGCATTTGCTTTAATAGAAGAAGGTTGTTGTCATAAATGGAGTTTGCAGTGGTCTGTCACTTTTCAGTTTTATTGTGAAATCAAGTATCAAGAATCTAGGGGGTTTGCAGTTGTCTCTGCAGTGGTCATATATTCTGAGTTATTTTTCTTTCTGCCTTTCTTCATGTTAAGCTTCAGGGTTTGGAGTGGTTTACTTTTTTTTTTTTGGTCAATGAAAAATTGAAACTCTTAGGTCTTGAATTCTGATTTGCAGTAAAAAAAAAAAAAAGAAAAAGAAAAGATGATTTCTATCTCTACCTGAGTGTGAAAGCAAATTCTTAAAATCAGGTCTTTATTGCCAATTGTATAAATGTTGTGACTCTTTAAAAGAGTCTCTCACCTTATGTTCATCTATAATGCCATATTATCTCTCCAGTGAGACTGAAGTAAAAGCTGTGCAGAATCCTAGTTTATAAACCCAAGCTTATTTTGATGGTCATGGAGAGGGAGTGTTGTTCAGATTTTTAAATTGGATATTATCAGGGTAGTATTGTATGTTACTTCTATGGCATTGAACTAGATGATGAAAAAAGCCTAGTTAAAACCCAGACTTTTTGCCCTGCCTAGTTCCAGTTAAACAAAAATTCTCACTGGCAAGCAATTTGCATCTGTGTTCTTCTGGAGTATGCTCATTTTGATCTTAGTTTAGCTAATGCAAGTAGCAATAGATTTCCTTCTTCTGCTTTTTACTGGTATACATTTTTTATTTTTAAGAAACAGTGTTTTTATTGTTTCCCCTAAAAGAGGGTGCAGTTTAAAGCAGCTCTTTCCAATGTGATTATTTACTTTCCAAAGACAGACAGAAAGAGCCTCTTTATAACTTGAAACATTGATGCTGTAGCAGGCTCGCTCAGCCAGGTACAAGCACTGCTAACATTCTGGTTTTATCACAGGCCAATTGCATGTTTTAGTAAGTTCTATGTAGGTTTTCAGCCCTAGGCTCTTAAATTTTGCATTTCCCTAAGTTTAAAGGAAAAACAACCAATTCACTCTGTCAATACGAAGAGCCAAATATTTTGAGGTATTTGCAGATACTTGGCATATTAACTGATGAGGGTCTTGGTATTCTTGGGACCCATTGCTTGTTTGACTATGCAAAATGTTATGTTGGGATGTAATTGTATATTTCCCAGAGTTATCCTACTGTATTTAGCATTGTGTTTCTCATTTTAAATAATTAATTTGAACTGAGGGCTGCTTTTTTAAAAATACCTTATGAATCCTACGGCAGGCTTGCTGTGACAACTGTATTGCTTGATTTCAGTTTCTCAGTTTTCATTAGTAAGATGTGTATATTAACCGTATTACAATAATAGCAGAACCTTTTCTTTTTAGACATTGTGTATTAGGGATGTGCAGGTGCTTCAGGTGCACTAAAGAAATGGTGGATTTTGTCAACAGCTATCTCTGTTCCATCTTTGTAGTACCATCATGATTGAATTTCAAACACTTAAATTGAGCATAGCTTCTGCAAGATATATATATTATAAAACTGAATCTTCTATGTAGTTAATTGGTCAATACAGGCTGTTAAACATGATGCTCCAGTTCTAATTTACTACCCGTTTGCTCTTGGTTTTTCTTGTCCTGTTTGACTGCAGTGTAAATCACTCCATGACATCTGTCCTGTATTAGAAGTTAGGCTGGATTTTCCTTTACCTGGTAGACTTCTCAGTGCTTGGTAGCTCAGATGGTGCTTTGCTACATGAAATACATGTTTGAGACTCTCAACAGAACAGTCGTTTGCAAAACTTTCCAGAAAGACAGCTGCTGTAGTAGCTGCTGTTACGTAACATCCGAATTTGAGCATCTGATATCTACTTCAGCGTAGTACCAATGGGGATAGAATAACTAAACCTCTCATCTGTGGCTTTTATCTGTATGTTGCTTATTATTATTATGATGTACTTGAGATTCTCTGCTTTCTATTGAATAGAATGTATCAAAATCCATTCTGTTTCAGTCCTTTAATAGCAATTTTCCTAGTTTTCTAGTTTATGTTTGCAGTTTAGCAAAGATCTTTGAAGAACTGAGATTGCATACCTGGCTCTATCAGAAGGGCATGGAAACAGGGTGACTGAAATTACAGGGGTCAGTTGGGCTCTTGTTAGTCAGAGGCAAAGGCAATTTGCATATGCAAAAGGTCCTTCTCTTTCGTGTTCCTTGTCTTCAAATGACTGTTGGAAATAGTTCCATTGCATAAGTTTCATGCTGTTTCTTTCCTGATATTAGGAGTTCTACACGTGTCACTTCCTTCCTTTTTTGAAATTATACATCAACTGCAACTAAGTTCATACTCCAGTTTTGATGCATGAATATAAAAGTTCATAAATCTAAATACTCCTTCAAGACTTCTAGGCGCTGAACATACTCGGTACATAGGAAATCATAATGAATTCTTGGGCTTGAATCTTGTGAATAAATTTCAGGGTCACAATTTTTTAACCTTCTGAGATCTGGCAGTGCTCTGTAGCACAGCACACCACCTGAGCTTGTGCAATTGAAGAAGAAAGCCTCTTGACCTGTCAGCATGTACTAGGATTTCGGTAGATGATAGCATGTATTTTAACTATGGGACCTGGAGCATGCGTGAGATCTAAGCCCTACGGTCTGCTAGCAGCATGTTTAAGCATCACTGTGATGTTTTGTCCAGTCCTTCAGGATGCGGCCTGTGTTTTGACAGTTTGGGATTTTTTTTTTATTATGTCAGAATAAATTCTGATGCATTTGAACTAGTACCTACTGAATACAGTAGATGTATTTGGAAAAAAAAAAGATAGGTAAGCCCATTGTAGGATGGACAAATAACAATGTTTTGAAAACAGTGTACAAGAGGATAGTGAATTGAGAAACAATCTTCATCATGTAACGTGTAATTTAATTATATCAATGGAAAAACCCCCACGTTTCTAGTGTATTCAGTTTGCTTTTGAAAGAACAGGTTTACAATTGTCCTGTCAGTCCCTTGATAACTGAAGCTCTAAAGAAAAATAGGTAGGGAGAGCTCCAGTGTAGCTAAGCTAACAGCAAAAGCTAAAGTTCCTTGGCAGCTCTGGAGATGAGATAAAGACTTCTCTGAAGTACCACATCTAGGGTGATATTTCATCCTGCACCATGGAAGATAACCTGTTACCTTTTGTGAATGACACCCTTCCTGACCAGCTTGTGAGAACGTAATCCTTTCTCCAAACAAGAACTATCAAACAAACAAAAAAACTCACTTCACAAAACCCCCCAACTCTACTCTTTAACAATTGCAAGAAAACTCAGGATTTCATGCTGCTTGTAAAATGCTGCATCTGTCCCACGCTTGTCTTCTATTGCTGAACTTCAGTGTATTAAACTCCGAGTCAACCACAGTCTTCTTTTAGTAAGATTTTGATTTCAGTATCTTTCATGTTTACTAAAGAACCTCATGTTGTGTGAAGGGTGTAATTTCAACATTTATCCTTTTTTTCTTGCCTTTGATAAGAAGTTAGTACTTAATAAATTACAGTGATCTGTGGCTTAACATTGAAAAATCTGTTCTCCAGAAACATGTTTACCTATATTTGATGGGAGTCTTTGGCCTTATGAGATGCATCAAATCCACATCTAAAGATCTGTTGGGCTGTCTTATAACCCATGGTGATGATACTCAGGAATTCCATTAGCAATCATATATTAGTAATTCAAGAGGCATAGAAAACTACTGCAATCTCTTAAATGTTCACTTTGAAGCCAGTGCAAGAACCACTTTTTCCATGAAATACATACGTATTTCAGTCACAGTGATAAAGAGGCTGATGAAAGCACATGATTTTAGCTGCTTCTGTTCTTTGAATCTGGTATGATACAGTCATACTCAGTTTAATGTAGTAAAACAAAGTACATTATGAATGAAATAAAAAGCAACTTCTTTTTCTTGAAGGTGCTCAGTAGTCCTCAAAGACTTGTCCTTAAACTGTAGGCAGTCAGAGATAGATGCAGTGTCACCAGCATATTTAGAAAGCTATTCCTAAGAAAAATACAGGCAGTTGTTACATGTGTTGGTGACTTGCACACTTGTGTGTGTATGTGTATTCTAATAAGAACATTTTTAGTTATTTGGAGAACTTGCAGTTTAGTGTTAGAACTGGAGATCACCTTTTCTAATTTCTAGTTGATAATTGCATTTTACTTTTTGCCTCGGAAATTTACATAAGAAACAGATTTGTCTATGCCATATCTGCAGGCTGTGAATTTTCTCTTGGTTAGTGCTTGTCGTTGACAAGCAGTGTCTTCCCATGACTGAATGTCTTCTACGTGGCACAGTTTTTATTCTGGTGACATACAGAAGAGCAGTAATGTTCATGTATTTTAGATCTACTTGAAGATTGTAAAAGGTCAGCAGTAAGAAGCAAAGACATTGCCCAAAACTGAGACTGACCCTGGGAATGTAACATCTTGAGTCTGTCAAGTTTTTCTGAAGTAGAGATTGCAAAGGAGAAGCGTTAGCATCAGTTTGGAGCATCATTTTGTCTTGTTGAGATTTTTAATCTTACGTTTAAACTCTCAAGTCTACTTATCTCAACTCTTCAAAGTAAAACTTCCTTCAGGCCTTGAAAGTTGTTTCACCAGGTCATCTCCTTTCGTTTCTGTTGCTGATTTGTTGGCTCTTCTCAGAGCACAGAACTGCTTAATCTGAATCTGAAGGGTGCCTTGATTCCTTTTCTCATGGTCCAGTCTTCTGTTGCAATTCCCACAAGTAGAACTTGTGAACTTTTCTGAAGTTCTAAAACAAATATTAACTTCTCTATGTATTTCATGACACTGTTCAGCTTTGAAGGAGTTACTGTTATTTTTTTATTTTATGTTTCTTCTTACATTTGTTTTATTCTCCGGTGTGTTTAATTTCAAGTTTTTGCAAGCTCCCTAATCATCTGCATAGAGCATTTAGGGTTACAGAAGCTCCATCTTTGTAGGGTGTTCTTGACGTGTTCCTGCAATACAAACACAATGTAACTTCCATCTAAACAGCTCCCAATTTCTTAGTCAGATGGGCAGCAAATTGCCCCAAAAGAAGAAGAAATGAAACTTCATCAGGCAGTCAGAACTGAATGGTAACCTGCAGCTCCAAACTTTGTTGTATCTGTCTTTTCATGGAAATAAAATGCAAATCCTTTCTGTTCAAGTATATGGTATTTTTTAAAATATTCTGAATTCCTTCCATGTAGCGTGGCCTGGATATAAAAGAGTGCCTTAAACATAGAAGTTGTAAGTCTAGAAAAATTCAGTTAAGTATGATACGTTTTCTTCAGTGTGGTAGAATACCATGGGAAACTTAACTTGCTTGAAACTTTTTCATATGTGAAGGAAACCTTCTTTTGAATAAAATCAGAAATGTATTAATGCATAAAGTTGACACTTGTTAACTCAATGGTATTATGCCTGTCATAATAATTAGTGCTAACTTTATTTTCATTTGTAGCATTTCATCTAGATAGAAGAAATTCACCACCAAACAGCTTGACACCATGTCTAAAGATTCGCAATATGTTTGATCCAGTTATGTAAGTAAACCCAGTTATCTATCTGTGTTTCTGTATTCTTTTGGAAGAAGCCATTTCTTTCCTCTGTGAGGGCTTTGGAAGAAGTGAGGAAACATGAACACCTTAAAAGAAACTAATGGGTTGTGAAAAAGAGATCTTTCTCTTGACATCTATGAGAAGAGATTAAAAAAATCTTCATTGTCTTTTGTCCTTCATTGTCTTGCTCTGTGTCTTTGGTTTACTTCTTGAAGAGCATGGCATTTAGTCAAACTACCTGCAGCAATGACTGGTCTTTCTCAGTTTTGTAAATGTTCAATTATATCAGCTGGCAGAGGACACTAATGTGGCCTAACAACAGATTGTAAATTTTTGAAGTATTGTTAAGTATTCTGGAGTATTTAGTCTGTTACAGAGCTTGCAGAGTTCGCATTTAAAAGGCTGAATTTAAATCACTTAATACTTTATGGCACTTTAACTGCCCAATTTTGAAGCAAATGGATTTTTGTAGTGGGAATAAATTAGTGTTGAGTACTGGATTCTAATGCTTGTGTAATTCTAAAGTATGTACCATATATGAAAAAGTCACAAGTCTTGTTTCATGTGCCAAGAATTAAGGAAGAACGATTTTCTGGGGTAGTCTTCTAAAGCTTAATCCACTCCACTATTCTGTTACATCCCCTTTGACAATGAACTAGATCATGCAAGGAGTTGGAGACGAACACATAGGTTATGTCCCCTAATCTTCTCTAATCTCTGAAGTCTGGTTTGCCCACTGTAAAGAGATACAGGACTCAGATAACTTCTCTGGAGTAATTTATTCCCCAATGTGATTATACAACGGAAAAATGAAGATGCTATACTGTCCTACAGGGTATATGCAAGATGCTAGTTGGGCCTGAAGAAGATGAGAAGTTGAGTGGAAAATAAAAAGTTATTGATTAAAACAGGGAATAACAGGAAGTAGGAGAGGACATCAGAGTATGGACACAAGTGTTTGCAAAGTTTGGATATATTTCTTCAGTCTTATTTCTAGCCACATGTAATTAGTTGCTTGCCTTACTAATTGAAAAGTTCTTATCTGATTTAGCTGAGGACAGTGTTATCTCTAGCATAGAGAAGTACTCTGAAACTTTTTTCTTGATGGTTTCAAGACTTAGTGATGGGTCAAAGACACCAACTGTGGCTTCTTTGATAATTTTCAGGTTACAGTAGGGTGAGCAAGACTGAAATTTTAGGCGTTGTTCTTGAGGTAAATTGATCCTTGTGTAGGAGGATTAAATAAAACATTAGATTTGCAGAGAATTTTGAGTGAGATCAACATCCTTATTGTCCTTACTTCAAAGAAGACTTCATGAGCTATATTGGTTAGTCAGAGTAGTACTGAAATAAGACCATTCCTGAAGCTTCGCTGTAATATTTATTGCTGTGCTGTATTGGTTACTTTCCTGTTCCAGAATTAACTGTTCAAAATGTCTGCTGCTAATGGAACTAGTAACTGAGATGTTATTTTTGTCAGAACAATCTCCCTTTATAGCCTATATCTTTGCTGTAATCTTCAGTGTTTTTCACTACTCATCCAGTCTATGCCAAGCAAGTGCATGAAAATGATCCCACATTTATAGACTAGGAGTTGTTCTGTTTTGACACTTCTCTGTAGTGTCTGAGTCCAGTCAGCTATTCTGAACATTGCAACTTCTAATAGATTCACTTTTTGTAGACCTTTTCTTTTCAAAGCTGACCCAGGTCCATTACTGGACTCTCGGATTACAGTCACAGCAAGACGCTTCATCCGATTCCATATTGCACGCTTTAGCCCCTTCCTCTTCTGTGAGCTGTCTCTCACAGGAGTGCTGCTTAAGGAAGTACTTTTTAGCACACCCTTGGAGTTACCTTAAAAACAAACAAACAAAAAAAATTCAAAATCCTCAGTGCAAGACAAATTATATTATTCAACAGCTTGTGTCATTAGAGGAAGAAGGGTTATGTTCTTGCCCCAGATCTGAAAGGGATAAATGCTTTCACTGACCACCTGAAACACAAAATGTACCAGTGTATGGGATTAAATTGGCATACTGTTTTTGACATTTGCTGTGGGTGTAAGGTATGTTTAACAGAATTAGTTGTAGCTGCTCTTTGTTATTGTATACTAACAGTAATGACTAAGTACTTTTTGGCAATATGCCAGTAGCTGGTAGAAGCAGCCCCATAACAGAGGTCTTTTCTCTTGCCCTGAGAATCATCTGGGGAATATAGCAGTTAATTTGTATTTATCAGTGTTAGCACAGTAAAAAATCATTTTTCTACTGCCAAAAGTCAGGACATTTACTAAAGGAACAACTTGTTCACTTGTATGTTGTGAGCCATCAGATCCCAGCAGCAGACTTAAACTTTGCTGAGCGTTCTAGACATTTACTATGCCAGAGAGAAATGTGTTTTTTTTATTATTCGTCCAAACATCACTTGCATAAGCCCATTTTAGGACAACACCCCATTCCCCACATACAGATTATTCCTTTTGATTCCTAGGGTTGAATTTTCTGGAGTGGACTGTAGGATGCAATTTACTGTGTATTCAGTAGCAAAAGTCCTAAATCTGTCCAGAGGCATTTACCAGAAAATTACGTCAAGTTGCAGAGAAACTAGACTCAGTGGGGAAAAATGAGATTGTTGTGAATGTTTAAAAATTATGTACTTAATTAAATCTTTCATTGTTTGCCTAGGGAAATAGGTGATCACTGGCATTTGGCAATTCAAGAAGCAATCTTGGAGAAATGCAGTGATAATGATGGAATTGTTCATATTGCTGTTGACAAAAATTCACGTGAGGTGAGTGTCTTTCCAGTAATATCTTAATACTTTGTTCATCTTTTTTTTGTTGAACTTGTAAAAAACCCAAACCCCTCTCTCTCTTACTTTAGGGCTGTGTATATGTCAAGTGTCTCTCTCCGGAGTATGCTGGAAAGGCTTTCAAGGCATTGCATGGCTCTTGGTTTGATGGTAAGGAATGGGAGTTTATAATAAAACATGGCTAGAAATGACAGAAGATGGATGCAGTTGGAGTCTGGTTTTTTCAAATGGTGAAATGTTTTGTATCTAAAGTATTGAGCAGTAACAAAAAAAACCTGGTAAACTAATTTTGGTATAATGCCCTTGTTTGTATTTTATATCCCAAATCAAAATGCAATAATACTGAACTAGAAGGTTTCTCTTTTCCTTTTTCTTTGCCCCATAGGAAAGCTGGTAACAGTAAAATACCTGCGACTAGACCGGTATCATCATCGTTTCCCCCAGGCTCTTACTTGTAACACTCCACTGAAGCCATCAAACAAACACATGAACTCTCTGTCACATCTGCGTCTTCGGACAGGCACAACTAATTCTCAGGGAAGTTCCTGAGAAGACTTTCTACAACTGCTAGGACTGTTACTTGCAACAGGAATTTTCCTGTTTGGCTGCCGTCTTCCTTTTTTAGTGCTTTTTGTATGTAATACTTCAATGAATTAAATAAAAGTTTGAACGTTCCAGAATCTTGTTTCCAAAGGGACTTAGCAATGAGGCAGTAATACTGAGATGACAAAAAAAAGAAAAAAAAGTTGCTTCACAAAGTTTTCCGGGGCTATAGTAAACCAATGCATTTAAGTTTTGCATGAGGACTGCCGAATTCATTATACATTTGCAGATGTGGTGACTGTATTTTTGCACCAAGAAGTGTTTTTGATAATACAAAAGCATGGAGAAAAGAAGACTTCCTGTATTTCCATAGTCTCCTGTGAAATAATCTTGTGGGTATTTTGTAACAACCTGCAGTTCCTGATGGTGAACAAGTTAAAAAATAAATCAGTCAACATTAGTTTTTTTGTTGCTGTATAAGAATCTTCTTCTGCAGCTGGGATATGGGGAAAGTGAATTTGGCATAAGTGGTTGCATATAAGTGTGAGGGGAAATGAACTGAATGTGGATGTGCTGGGTTTTGTATATAAATGTAAATGCTGGTGGTGGCAAAAATGGTTGTGTTCTGTGAGGATGTCTGCATCGAAGCAGTGAATAAGCTTCCTATTTTATTCAAAACCTAATGTTTTATATTATTTTGGCTGTACCATGACAAGAGGCCAAATACCTAAAAGTGTTCGATACAGGTTAAATATCTTTTATAGGTTTTATATTAAAATGCCTGACTGATTTTGTGTGAAAGGTCTGATACCAATTGTAATGAATTCAAATTTGTGAGCAATAAAGAAGCAATTGGCAGATACTGGAAAAATATTTTGTGAAAAGCTGTATTCATTATTACAATTGTCAGGGCTGTGACAAAATACCATTGGGATTAAGTGACATTCCCAGTACATTATAACTTGTTTTAATGAACCTGTTAAAATTTTAAAAGGTACATAGTTTCGTGCAACAATTTCGGCTGATGCAAACTAGTACAGCTGACAGTAAATCTTGTGGTTCCAAGCTTGTAGATTTACTAATGTTTGCCTAGAGGTACAAAATTGTTGCTGAGGAGCTTAGTTGCAAATCTAAGATTGTTGGCTTTACTAATCCCCACTCCTACAACAATTTTTATCTAGTTATCCAGCTGAACGTCCTGTAGGAGGTGAGACTGGAAGCACACTGGTCCCACAAATTTTACTGAAACCCACTTTACTTTGTAGATATGATGGATTTGCAGCATGAACTTGCACAAATAATGCACGTTTTTCTTATGGTTAAGTAAACATGATGCACACTATTCTGCAACAGGAAATCCTATTGTGCCTTACCTTTGTGCTTTTGTGGGCACCATGTTTATTATTGGAGAGTTTGTTAACCGAAAAATTTTAAATCCTCAGTTTTATGTCTCAGATGCTAATGAATGAGTATATATAATATATAATCAGCCATGCAGAATTCTACTTACCAAGGACAAGTACATATTTTTGATGGGTAAGTAGATTGTGCCAGGTCTGGTAGATTTTGATGAGTTTTACTATATACATATATGTATAATATACATGTATATGTATTATATATATGTATATAAACTAATTTGTTGTATTTGATGTGCGTCATAGTGATTTGTTAACCTGACCTTAGTGACCCCATCTTGTGACCTGTTGCAAGAGTGAATGTAAAAATAGTTGTGGCATTTTAAAAGGTTGCCTCGATGCAAATGCATCTATCTTGCTTCTAAAATATATTTCTTGTAAACACTGTACATTTTATTATTGTAATATGTACTATTATGCAGCTTATTTTACCTTAAACTGTTAAGTTGACCAATATCCCTTCCTGCGAGACAGAGGGGAATGTGTATAATACCTGAACATTTGAGAAAAATCAGATTTTGTTGTAACTTGTCATCCTGTCCTGTAAAAACAACAAAAAAATTCAAAACAGACTCGAATTAAAGGTTTATTAGGGGTTTTTATATGTGTCTCACCTTCTAGATATTTGGATGTCTCTGACTCAAATACTTTTTTGATCTGGGGGATGAGGGGAAGAATTATTTGTCACAGCCACCCAACTAATTTTTAATATTTGTTAGGATTTGAACAGGTCCTGCCCTGAGCTGACATACACCGCTGAGCTTCACTTAATTGTCTGTCAGCTTGACTTCCGCCCTAATTCTGTGCGCAGGGAGTGCAGAGCATAACCTTGGTTTCTAAGTTGCAGAGGTGGCACATTTTCTGACCTGTTAAAGGACAGGGGTGAAGACTCTTAGCCTTGTGCTTTCTGCTTATTTCTTACAGGTTGAGCTATGAAAAGTCCTCAAAGGGGTCTTGATAGACTAACAGAAAACACTGGGGTTTTTTGTTGGGTCCGGCCCCCCCCGCCCCGTCATTATACTCTAAAATTTCGTGACGATTTGAAGTGTTGTGGGGCAGGAGGCGCAAAGAAGCGTGTGTAAGTCTGGTATTGGCACGCGTTTGCCCCGCACACCCGTACGTGTTCCCCGTGCTCGGGGGGCGAGAGGAGCGAGCATCTCGCCGTGTCTGGAGGGGAGGCGCGGCGGGCGCTGCCGCAGCCCCTGCCGTGCGGGTGCGGGGGCCCGCGGCGCGCCTCTGTCCCGCACCTCTGTCCCGCACGCCCGTGCCGCG
>JAWWMO010000043.1:32945640-32981560 GCA_035047845.1 Dendrocincla fuliginosa
TGGCCGGACAGCGCGGGGTGTTGGCGGGGCGGCGCGGGGTGTTGGCCGGGCAACGCGGGGTGTTGGCGGGGCAGCGTGCCCCGCCGCCGGTGTGCTCCGCGGGGCTTCGCGCTGTGCCCGCGGCAGCTCCGTCGCCGCCCGCAGCGGCCGTGCGGTGTGCTGAAGGCACTCGTGGGCTGCCTGCCCCGCCGCGCCCCGCGGGCGGCACGCACGTGTCGGGGGCTTCGCAGCCAGCGCGGTTTGGGTACGCCCGGGCTGAGGCGCGTTGATGCGGGCAGGTTCGTGTCAGATACGCTCCAGACCGGTTTGGTAATGGGTACGGCTGGGGACCGGGTGTTTGTTACAGTCATGGAATCATCGTAGAACAGTTTGTCTTGGAAAGGACCTTTAACGGTATTCTAGTCCAACCCCATGAGCAGGGACAACCTCAACTGGATCAAGTTGGACGGAGTCCCATCCAGCCCGACCTTGAATGTTTCCAGAGATGAGGCATCCACCACCTCTCTGGTGTGGTCTGCAGTGTCCTCTCTTGAGTCTTATTATTCAGTGTGAGACCATGGGCAGTTTCTCCACCCATTGGATGGGCGAAATGCCTGGGATAGCCCGCTGCTGTGGGCCGTGGCTGGATGCTGCCTCCCGCGGCTCCTGAGCTGCCACAGACCAAAAAGTCCTAAGGGGAGGCTGGGAGACCTGTCCTGCAGCTCCTCAACCACACGGAGCCCGGTCCTGCTTCCACGAGAATCCCTCAGCGTTTCCATACCGGCTTCAGTGTGGTTGGCTCTGGTCCCCAGTCACATTATCCTCTGAAGTGAGCTGTGGCTGTACATGGCTGGGCTGTAAGGTAGCTGCGTTTCCTCCTTCCCATCATGAGGTGGGCAAAACAATTGGTATTTGTGCATTAAACCCTCCTGAAATAAAATCTTGCAACTGCCATCTCTCCATTTGCTATATTTTAACTGGCCCGAAGATTGTTTAAATACATCTCATGGACAGTTTACAACACAAATTATTTCCTGTCCTTGAAAAGTCGTGGTTTTAAGATATCTGGAAGTTTATTACAATGAAATGTCACGTTCCTTGAACAAGTCATCAAAAGAACAATTTTTAGCAATGACTGGTTTCCAGCATTCACCATTCACAAATGTTGCAGAGTCTGATTTTGTTTAAAATAAAATAAATAGAAAAAGCCTGCATGTTTGCTCAGCCCAGCATTCCTCAGTATTCCAGGCAGGATTCCTGCTATCTAGTTGAGGTCCTAAGGTTTCTTCCTCAGTACTGCTGCACTTGTGACCTCTTCGGTTGCTACCCCAAGTTGCTCTTAGTTGGGTATCTAAAGCAGCTGTTGTGAATGCCCCTTATAAAAATGCGCCCTCCCTCTCACATTGTAGCATATAAAATGGTTTCACTGAACACTATGTGATATATATCAAAATGGTAGTGGGTGGGGTACTGGAAATGGACTAAACATACTAAGAAAAGTGCATTTAGAGTTGTGTTCCCATGTGGTTGTCTTATAAAATTTTAAGTATTGTTTTTTTCTGTGACTGTATCTTAACATTTTTGATGTTTTAATTTATTCTCATCCTTTTTTTTTTTCTTTTTTTTTTTCTTCCCTACTCAGCTCTTGCCCCTGTTCTTTGCCTCTGGTTTTGTTGGTGAGGATATCACAGTGATGTCTGCATTCAACCTGCTGCATTTGGTGACAAAGAGCCAGCCAGTGGCCCTGCGAGCCTGTGGGCTTCCCTCAGGTTGAATGGGTGCTGCTTGTTGTGTCATGCATAATGAAGGCCCTTGTAGGAATGGGTGTTTCTGCTGCAGGAAACAATGTGCTGTGGGTTGCTCTGGTTTGTTTAAATTTTCATTTGAACCGGAAGTTTATTTGCTTTTTTTTTTGTAAAAGTCACTGGCTTGAGTGAGTGGTTTCATATCCAAGATCTTAAGAAGCTTGAAAATGCTGCCTTCCTTGTCCAAAACATTGTCTCTTAAATTTTTTATTATTTTCCTCATTCTTGGCAAAAACAGTGAAATTAAACCAAAAGTATTTTATTAAATGCCATTTCTACTTTTAAAAAAGGATACATAAAAAAATTAGGATGTTGATTGTTATTGTTATTAAATTAAAAACATTTCCCAACATCTTTAGCAATATACTATAGTTATATTCCATATGTTTCTTTTCACATTTTTATTAGAAATCAAATATATTGTGCTGAAAATTACATAAAGGGTGCGGAATTTAAAGTTAATTATTTTTTTTCTCTGACAGCATAATCTTTAGTTATGTGACACTTGTCTACATAACTAAATAGAAACATGCTATTTAATGCCCAGATGCAGCTGCACTTTTTGTGTAAGGTCCAGGTTTGTCCATTAGGTCTGGAAAGTGTGCCATGAGACCCCATGTCCTTGAATTTGTTATGTCCTGAAAACCTTGAACCTACGTATTTTGTGTTTCACTTAAACAGCAACAGTATCTATAATGTCAGTGTTATAATGCCTGTGTACATGGTTATGTGGGAGAAAATAAAAGCTGCACTGAGCTAATTTTAAACATGACCAGGACTTTTCGTGACACCCAAATAAAAAAGCTACAGTCATGGTTGATCTGTGTTTGAAGCCTCAAAAAAGAACCAGCTTGGGTGTTGTGCTACACTCACAACTGGTTATTAAGGGTGCAGAATGTTAAGAGCAGTTTTTCCCAGAGCTGGACTTAGCAAGCATATGGAGGTGATGTTTTAAAGAGGTTTTTTTCAGTAATAAGACATCAGTTTTCAAGCTGATGGATTTCTCTAAAGCTGATTACACTTTATTTGAACTAAATCTGAGTGCAATTATTGCATCATTTGTGTTCCGTTTCCCCCACATGTGCACAAAACTCCCATTGACCTTGATAGGAGCTGCAAACACATATCGAGGAAGAGAGAGAATAACCCACATTGTGTCCACTTGACCTTGTTTTCCTGTTATATTAGCTGCTGAGCCAGATTTAAAATCCTAAAAATAATAGGGTAAGCAAATTTCCTTAGTCCTCGTTTTGTACCTTTAGATGTGTGGTCATATTGCTGGTGTCTGCCTTAAAATGGGGACACTCAGTCTTATGGCCATTTTGTTCCCACTCTGAAAAGGAGATCCCCGAGTTGGTCAGCTAGAAACACACAGCCCATGGGAAGTTTTGCTGGTGTGTACCTGTTTGCAAAGCATTGCATGATCTGTTTTGTTAAATTGTTTTTCTGTCATAATCCAATAGTCACATTTTGGATTTAAAAAGTTAACACATATTTATTCCCATCCCTTTGATCCCTGCCTGTGCAACCAGTAACAGATTGAATTCACTGACTCACTACTTTATATATATATAGAGAGAGAGAGAGATAGATAATAAACCCAAATTCACCTGCTACCAGTGGAATAATGTACAATCATATATCTCACATATTTTAAGAGGAATCTAAATTTCCCCAATGCCTATAAATTAACATGGGCTTCCTTTGCCTCTGGTTTGGTTTTTTTGTGTGTGGTGTATTTAAGGGGTTGCAAGTAAATGGTATAGCATGGATCAAATAAAACATGGGAACAAGATGTAGAGCCAACATCTGCTTAAATGCCACAATGCCCTGTGACTTTGACTTCTGAAGATACATAAAATACCCTAAGTTCTCATGATTTTTTTATAACATAACACTTTGAGTTAGTACTTTTCCAGGTCTATGTGAATTGCAGTCCTTCAACCATACCACCATGCCACATGTCCACTGAGTCTGAGAGGGTGTGGAGCTTGGCTGCCTCCTAATGCAGTGGCAAATTCAAATTCCAGATGGAATGAGACTTTTTAACCTTCTGGAACCCATGCCCACTCAGCATAACGGAGCAAAGTGTCAGTGGAGCAGTAAAAGGGGCTTTCAAACATTAATTTAAACTCTATGCAGTTAAATATTTGCAGGACAAGAACTTAAATGAAAGTATCATTTGAATTTCTGTGTTTGGAATGATACTTCTCTATTTCCTCTAAGAAACAAAGTAACACAATACAATATTTAATTTATATTTAATATAAAAGTATAATTGTAGATCAGAAATGTGACCTCTTTTTCCCCTAAAAAAATTAAATTAATGAAATACTATTGGAAAGTATTTTAGAATAGAGACGACCTTGTGTCTCTTCTTTGAACCACTATTTTGTAAGCATGAGTGAGTTACATGGGATCACTTGTGCTAGTGAGGTGTTTTTACTTGCTCTTTCTCTGTTTGTATATTAGCACCTGGAGTGCTGGTCTGTTCTTCCAAATTGTATTTTAAAAATACTTTTTTGTCTGAAGTTAGGACTAAACGTTTCAATGTGTGCAAACCTAGTGCACTGTTTGCTCATAACATTTTTATAGACAAGATGGCAAATCCGAGCAGGAGCAGACACTCCCAGTAGATGGCACTAGGCATTTGCTGTTGTGCATGCCCAGGGCTATATGAAAAGCTTTCCATTTAGGAGTCATTCTTACAGAAAGTACACTCTGAGACCTTAGGAACATTTACAAGTATTTTAAGAAAAGCGTGAGCACTGGGAAAAATCATATCCCTCTGTGCTTGTATGCAAACTAACATCACAGTGGTTCCAGGTTTCTTCATTGCCAGTAATGATTACAGCTCTGTTGTGTCTGCTGTGTGATGTAGAAGTGTTGCTCCTTGAGCCCACTTTATTAGAGTTGAATGCACTGAACTTCTTTGGAAATGTAGGATGCACTCAGTACTTGCCAGGATTTAGTTCACAGAAATTAAGTCTTTGAAAAACAACCCCACTTCAAAACCACAACAACCACCATCAAACTTTTAATGTAAAAACTACTTCAGTAGTTTAATGCATACCAAGAAGCAACTGATACAAGTAATGATTATGCAGCTTCCATGTACATATGTTTTCTGAAGCAGACCACCAACCTCTAAAGTAAAAAGATGGCTTATTTTGCTTTGCTGTGTCTTTTAATTATTATGGGTTCTCATTTCTTAAAAAGATCTTTTATTTCTTTAACACTTTGAATGTTGTGCTGCTTACATCACATTTTTTGCATGCGATAATTTGGCTTTTCCTCTCCTGTAGATCAAAGAAAATTATGGTGCTTGTAAAATTAAGTAAAAGTAATGATGAAGAAACTACAGGGGTAGACTCAGGGTTGGTTTATTTTTTTTCTGTATAATAAAGTCCTAGGTAATACTACATTCTTGTGAATTGTTTAATTACTAAAGTAACTACTAGTAGGAAACTATACTTTTCTAGGATTAGATTAAATTACAATGCATCTGTATGAAGATGGTGCTGGGCATATGGTGTAAGTCTTTAACATCTATAGTATAGTTTCTCATAACTTTTTTTATTAAATCTTTGTTAATACTAAATTTCAGTATAATATCTTTTCATAAAATTGGAATGAATAGCAAACAGAAAATTACTGGGTCTCAAAATTGGATTTTTATTAGTAATCTTTTAATATGAAGGATTACTTTTAGGGGCAGATCCTGCCAACATTTGCATGCATGAATGATTTGTGTGCATTTGTTTCTCTGAACTCTCAAACTGCTCATATCAGTGAAATTATCTGTGTGCATGGTGTTTTGCCAAATATGGTTTTAACAAAAAGTCTAGAAAACACCGCAGTCTTGTGTGCTTAAAGTAAGGCAGTTGCTGTCAAACTTCGTGTGACTTAAGTATGTCTAAATGTTTCGTATTGTATGTTTCTATGTTCAGAGATACCATTTTCATAATGTATGTTTTAACTTCCCCATAGTTTTCTATAACGTGTATCATCAGAGATATACTACTACAGATGTCTGTTCACGTGGTCCAAATGAAAATAAAAGTGAGACTGCTATTGCATAGCATAAACCACCAATATGGCTATGGTTAAATACCTGTCAATGTTTTCATTACTAACCTCTATTTTCTGGGGTTTATATCTTGAACATAAAAATTTGCTTTAGCTTTAAATATGTCATACAAGGTCTCAGATGAATGTACTTATTCCTCAGAACTGATTGGGGGACAAAATTTAAACTCATTTGTATCAAGCCAAATAATAATAAAAAAATGGAAAATATCAATTTGGAGCAAAAATAGATTTTTAAATTTAAAATATGGTCTTGCAAATGCCTAGCTTACTACTTCTCAGCAGTTATGAGGAATTTGGTAAATGCTTGAAAGAGTCTTGAAAATATGCACTATGTGAGCACAATAGTAAATAGCATGTGAAGCCATTTATGTGTCATTATTATAGGAATGCCTGGGTATATGTCTGCCTTCTAGTCATGATAGTAGAACACTATATTATTGTAATAGAGCGTATTTTTGGAATGGCTTTAAAATGAGTTTCAAAAATGAACTTTGCATATAACTGTCAATGTCAGTGTTGTACTGTGTTTACAAATGTTTCTTTTATACAGTAGTATTCAGTCTAGAATGTCTTATTTAATGTAGTTTAGAATTAAATTTATTTGTGGGTATCTCACTGGGAGTAATATTCTAAGAGTGCCTGATACCTGTAAAACTTGGATCATGAAGACGACTAGAAGCCTGCTGTACGTACCGAGAGTTTGTACCCTGTTTTTTCGCTCTTCTCATCATCTTGTTCTCATGGAGTTTCACACTCTTCCTCATCTGCTTAATAGACAGAAGGTGCTCATCTGTGCCTCAGCTGGGTGGAGGCTCTTGCCTCTTGCACTGAGAAGCACTGGGATGATGAAATGTTACTTGTGTTCCCAGACCATGCACAGAGCCAGTTCCCGAATGTGTTCCCTGATGGATCTTTTAAGGTTGTTTGCATTCCCTTCCTGCTCCCATAAAGGATCCACCAGAAAGCATTTCCACCTTTCTTACAGGAATGTTTCAATTCTGGGGGCTCATAAATTTCCTGTGTTCCATTCCTGTGCCCTCTGCAGTTCAGGAGTACTGTGTTTTCTGCTTAGTTGGGTATGGAAAAGATGAAGTTTCAGCTCTAATGGTGTTTCTGTGTTTTAAAGTTTCTCATGTAGAGTTCCTTTTTTAGTTATTGAAATATTTAACGGGCAGTCTGAGAAGTCCTCTAAGGATTGTCTGCAATTTCCCCCTGCAATTAAAAAGCAAACCCTGGCTTTGTCCTTTCTCTGAGGAGTATGTGATGAAGGTTTTAGAGAAGAATGTGGTATAAAAGACAGATGAAAGCACACAAAAAGGAAGGGTATTTTTTATGTTGCTAAGCTGAGGGAGTACAAGCAAGAAAAGGTGCAAGAAGTGAATGTGAACCCTAAAGTCAGCAAGACTATGTTGGGAAGCAACGGAGGAGATGATCATATGGGTCACTTAGGGAATGTGTGAGCTTGGAATTTGGTGGAACATGGAATGGATCTAGAGTGTGAACTGGAAGTCAGGCACTGGAGACACGAACATTACAATAACATAACTGCCAGATTAACCACAGATTGCTACAGCACAGATCGTGATTTGGAAGGGAAACAAGTAGAGAGGAGTTGTGTTCCAGAGAATGCTAAGAAGCAGAAAATATTCATTCTTAGTTACAAGCTAAACATGTGTCTCAGTTCATGATTTCCTTCAAAAGAAGCTGTGTTGGGAAGGGTCACGTGGCCAGGGCATGAAGGTGCCCCCTGCTGTGACTGAAGGAGAGGTTCTTGTGGGACGGGAGGTGCTGGCAGCCCAGGTTCGGTGCTGGCAGCTGTATGCACCGAATGCAGGAACTCCCTGCTCAGTACTCCGGCCCAGGTCAAGGAGTCCCAAGGAGAGCAGGGTGGGGAAGGGCTTGACTGAGTCATCTTAAAGCCCTTTTATAGAGCTTGACCCAGTCTTCCTGAGCCATAAAGCATGGCTGCATTTTAAAGAAACATAGGGAATTCCAGAAGGCCCATTAGGAAAAGAAGCTGGCAGTTACAAACCTTTTTGGCTGTTTCTCTACTTTAGTCCTGAAGCACATTGAGAGGGCAGGGGGCTACAGTGTTTTCTGTAGTAGTTCTGGTCATAGCAGAGCAAAAGCTGGAGCACAGCGTCCCAGCAATTCCTGTCTTCATGCTGGATATGTCGCTCAGTGCTTGGAGAAGTGGGATGAAAGGCCATAGAGCAGGCTATTCCTGCTTGTATCTTTGCTAAAAGGGTTTCTTACCCTCCCCAGTGTGTGATAGACTGAGTTTTGCAGGGCATTAGATCTGGGCTGTTGCGGGGAATTGGAGGAGAAGAAAGACCTTCCCCCACCCCTATTCTTTCCTTCACCCCCATCCCAAGTGCAGATTGTGGCACCTTGATTCTTGAAATGCAGTGCTCATTTCACAGGCCACACATCACTATTGTGGAGGAAGCAGCAGGAGGATTTAGCAACAGCCTGAATGCCAAAATAAGCTACACACCACTGTGGTAACTGCTGGCAAATGCTTACTTTTTAATTGTTTCTGCTGCAGGGTTAAACCTTTATTAAAGCAGTGTGAATAAACGTCTTTTGATGGCTTACTGAAATATTTTAAATGCAAAAGCTAGCATAAAGCACTCTTTTTAAAATTCATCTTAATTCTGCTGTTAATAAAATATCTTTCCATATGTTGTGCAACCCTTTATTGATTCTGACCAGATACAGTGTCTTTGCCTTTCTTACTTTTAATTTAAACAAATGTAGTGCCTGTGAAAGGTGCTAGGATCATATCAGTAAAACAAAAGTCTCTTTATCTGTTAGGGGGGAGAGAAAGAGAAATTATAAATGTTCCCCCCTCCACTGCTGTACCAATAGATCTTGATCTTTTCTTGCCTGGTTTGCATCCAAGAGTAAGGCAAGTAGGTCAGCTGCCCTCTGCGCTCTGTCTTTGGCCATCTCAGCAGAAACGATAATAAATGTGGCAGTTTATAATGTAATGAGCTTTTGCTCCACTTAATTGAAGGTTCTTCTATTCACCAACCTCTGCCAAGCAGCCACATGCTGTCATTGCTGTAGTACTAGTGAAGATGACAGCTCAAAAAGCTCCAGGGGAAGCTGCCTTCACCTCCACCAGCTACTGCAGGGTGGTGGTGGACTCCTCAGTTGTTATCATTTGGAAAGGCTGTGAGACCAGGATTGTGGCTGGTAGTGACATTTATTTCATTAACCTCAGATAAGGAAGTAAAGTAGACATGGTTGGAGAGGACAAAAGGAGCTGCTTTTCTTTCTCCCTTTCCCACTATGCAAAACCCTTCAGTCTTTTGTTAAATGTTTTTTACATTTGCAGGGTTCAGATTTCTTTTCCAGGGAATGTCTCTTTGGCTTGCATGGCCATGTAACTTGCAGCAAACATGCTTGCAGACATGTGGAAACAATAGGGCAGCTTCTGTTCCCATAGATGCTGCCTGTATGGGACTGCTGGGGTTCCAGTATCACTTTGGATAGAAAACAAGTGCACAGCAGAGATGCAGGAGTTAGCAGTTTGGAGACTTTTTTTTTTTTTTTTTGATGCTTAAGAAATTTGCTGTCTTATATGGGAGATTTTTGACAGTAACTCAGAATATATGTTTGTATTAAACATGAACCATGCTGACGACCAGGTGGAAAAAATAAATGTGACAGCTCTGTTACTTGATTGCATGAGAAGTTTGCAAATTTGCAAAGAAGGGGCTTGCCCTTCCCTTGTGGCCATCTGACCCTCCTGGATGTTAAGTAAATAATTTTTTTTAAACGCAGTTAATTTTTGGGTGGTGTTCTTTTAGGACAGAACCTGGCATTTGACCCAAAATTGTAACTGCTGTCCTGGTACCTGGCTTTAGGATTTTCAATGCACAATATAGTGGAAATGGTCTTCGCCCCATTACTCCTAATGCTTGCATGAAACTGCAAATGGTATTACAACAGCGGGTGGGAGTTAGCTACCTACAGCAAGAAGCAAAGGAGCCATCCCTCAGAGGAGAAATACAGATTAGATTTTCAATGTGTAAAGCATTTACAGGGGTTTTTTTTAATGATGAAGTTTGGATTTTACTTAAACTTGACGTCCCAACATTTCAGAGTTTCTTTTACAGCATCTATCCTAGTCACCAGCAGGCTTAGGTAATTTAAAATGGCTTCTGAGGGGATTATAAGAAGAAATATCACATCAAATACAGGTTTTATAACACAGTTTTCCAGTTTACAAGGCAGTAGAACTGTTTGCAATGATTTGCATTTTCAAGAGTTGTTCTTTTTTAAACTGGATGAGCAGTATCTGGCTTGTTTGCAGTGAGAGGACACTGTGGCATTCTCCCAAGGCTGCGGACTAGAGGCTGCAGAGAACAAACTAAACAAAAGTGAGAGAGTTGTGCATTTGCCTTTTTGTAATCAGAGAGAGAGGTAAAACTGTCAACAAGAGGCATAAACTGTGTAAATGACATTTGAAATAATAAAAAATGAGGGATTCCACTTTTAATAAAGCTGAGTGTTAGCAATAGCATATGTAAGGGTATTTCTTTAAAGAAATGTATGCAAGTATTTTTTAACTTTGCAGGATTCCTCTTAATGTAATTTTTTGATAATTTACCATTGATATACCCTGGTCTGACCCACTGTGGGGGATCAGACTTTGGAAAGCAAAGTGATGTATACTTAGAGCCAGATCCTGTAATCTGATGTACATTCATAGACCCTTAAGTAGCTGTGCATATTCCTAGGGGTCTGCCTACACAGGTCACATTGCAGGATTGGGGCTGGGATAGTATATAAATAATAAAATGTGCTGGAAGGCCCCTAAAAAACTGCTTGTGCATATTAAAAGAAGTAATACTGAAAGCTAGAAGCCCGATTTATTATATGGCTATGCTCTGCTGGAACATTTGATCTTGCTGTATTTAATTCAGGAAGTCGAAGTGGTATGTGCTCAGTCCATGACTGTAATGTCCATTAATGCTAGTGGAACATAAGCATACATAGAAGGGGGAAAATGTATGCTGTGTCTTCCACACAGCTGAAATATTGAGCTAATTTCAGTGATAGGAAGCAAAAAAGCATAAGAGAAAACTGTTAGAATGATTCAAAAGACTGTTTGAAGTAGGAAAGCCATCAGGCAAAATGCCACCATATTTCAGGACATGTCAGACACTAATCACCACCCTCTGGCATGTTGGAACAGGTGAAGGGGCTGAGTGGTGAGGAGTAATGATCTGCTAACTTGTGTCCGTCTGTCTGAACACATCTTGTTGCTAGTTTTCTTCTGATTGCTTATAGGGAAGGAATGTTATGAACCACAGATTTGAAAAGGTCAGTTGGAATTTATATGTGAGGTGAGACACTTAATGTCTTCATTATCAGGTCAACACCGAGAAAATGCTTTCTGTTCACTTAATTCATACAGAGGACTACGGAGCTGAACTCTGAAATGCCCACAGTCTGCAGGTGAATAGTAAATGGCAGCATGCATTGCCTTATTTTTCGGAAAAAAGCGTTCCTAACCACAGGAGTACTGTGAAGGCTACAAGAAGGGTTTCTACTGGTGTTTATTTCACCCTTCTTGGCATTTATTTCTAAAATGTTTACACATGGAGATTTGTGATCCTGGTGTTTTCCTCTCAAAGCCTTCCATCCTGCTCTAGGATAGGAACTGCTTTTAGCACTGCTGGAATGGTTGGCAGGAGGCTGAAGGGAAGTGCCTGTTGGTGACAGTTGCCTGCACTCTGCTCTTCTCATGGGTGCCAACCCCAATGAAGGCACCGTGGTGTGCTGATTAGAGAGATATAATCTGGCCTTTGATCCTCTTGTAGAATGTAAAGGGAATTTTGTTTGCCTTTACAGGCCAGTGTTCGCCTCTGCTAACAGCAATGTCTAACTGGAGTTCAGAACATAGCTGTCCTGAGCTCTTCTAAATGTTGCTGGTGAGAACATCACCTCCAAAGAACAAGTGAGATTCATTCCAGAGTCCTAATATAGATCCTATGAATCCAGACTGTTATTCTCATGCTGTATTTAATTTAGTCTCACCATTAATGTAACCATGCTGATGTCATGTTATTTGTCGAACTGATGACTTTTTTTCTCATCTACCTCAAACTGTATAATTTGTCAATGAACTGTGAGCCTGCTTTTATGCCTGAGTTGCTGAAGAATTTTGTTGCCTGTATGGGAACCCTTTCCACAGCCCAAACCTCTTCCTGTCTGTGGAGAACCGGACTGAGGAAGGTGGTCAGCCTGCCCATTTATTCTCTGGTTTACTAACAAGTTTTATAATATCTCCATTACTAGCAACAGTTTTTCTCATATTGGGCATATCTTTGTGTAACTTTGTGTTGTCCCTTGGAACAGTTGCAAAACCAGAAGCAACCACTCTTTTACTGAAAGCTGAGCACTTTTGTCCCTCTTGCATGTAATGTTTTTCCGAGCCAAAGGACTGTATTCCTAGAATCTCATCCAGTGGTTTCTAGGATTCATTGCATTTTATAGAAGCTTGTAGACTAGCGCTGTTTCAGGTAATGTACCCTTATATCCTCTGCAGTCAGGGGTGAGTCCTGCTTTACTTCCCTGGCTCTTTGGCAATATGGAAATATTGTGATCCATTTACTGACCTATTCTTTTTGTTGCTAGCAGTTAAGTAATAAGTCCAATTAATTGAATAGGGCCATTCCTGCATGCTGAGGGCTGGATCAAGAGATTTCCTTTATGATTTGTAGTGCAACTTTTTGCTGATGTGTACTCAAATTGCAAACCTGGAGAATCCTATGTTGGGGTCAGTTGCATTTTACCCCACTGCAGTTTGGCAAAATTCCCCTGTAGACAAAAACACTTGTTTGTATTATAAAATATGCAGTTAATTATTAAAAACAAGATGGGAAAAGAATCGTTTTTTAACACGCTTTCTGCTTCTAATCTATGTTGTGGACCAGGTGGCATCTAGAAATTTTCTTGTTCATATAGTGAGCCCATTGATTAAAGAACATCAAATTTCTAAAGGAGATGAAAAATTACTTAAGGAGAGTAAAGAGGGAATACTTAAGACACTCAATATTTTCTCCTTCTCCAAAGTGAAGCTATGCCTAAGTTGCCTTTTTTTTTTTTTTTGGCAACAGTTAAGGAACAAATAGTATGTCTTTTTTAAATTATGGGTAGATATTTTTAAAAGTGATATTAATTTGTGAGATTCTCTACTCACTAGACTACTTTTTAAGACTGAAATATAGATAAAAGACTATCTCTCGAACAGTTTCTTTTTGAGCTGCATAATGCAAGATAACAATAGCTATTTATATAATGTATATGCTTCCTTTCCCTGTTAGCTATCCTTCGAAAGACTTATTAGTCCTAGAGTCCTGCACGTTTGGAGAATAAAAACCTCCAAAGTTTGACATCTTTAAATAAGCAACCAAATGTTATAAAGAACAAACCTCACTTACAGTTAGGAAACAATATTTACATTTAAGGTTGAAAAGCCAGGATGTAGGAAAATTTTGCTAATTTGGAAGGTGACCTTTAAGTGCACCAAAACCAAATAATTTGTAAGCTATGGCACAGGGCACATTCCTGCAAAATTTGTGTGAATACTGCTTTAGTGGTTCTTGAAAGACAAACAAAGAGACCTGGAATGAAATCTTTATCCCTCTCCCAAATAAGATTGAAGCTAACAAAGGCATACAGCAGCGCTCTTTCAAAGCTTGCCATTAAAATGAGGGCTCTGCAGCACAGCTAATGAGATGGCTTAGAGTGGAAAACAATCTGTTTTTAAGAATGTTTAGATGAAAAGTAATTTCTAATCTATGAAATAAAGTCGCTTTTCAATACCTTTCTTTCAGTAGTAAAGCTTTTTATGTTTGCACTATTTACTTCAATCAGATGTTTTCAATTTTACTTTTTTCTTCCTGAAAATACTTCCTAAGGTTAATGGTTAGTCGATAGTGACCAATAGCATTATTCTTTTTCTCTCTCCCCTGTTCACCCACCCCCACACATTAAAAAATGGAGAAAAGAAGAGGGGGAGGAAGAAAGAAACATCTTTTCTTAAATGATTTGCAAGCATCTGTGCTTTAAGCTACTTTTTATGAACGCTCCTTAGTAATGACTCAAGGTAAAAAAGCAGAAAAGCATCCAATGTTAGGAAATTGCAATCCAATACCATGTAATTTAAACCTGCCATTGCCTCTCCTGTACTAAATGACATACAGATGGGTAGCTCTGTTGCCTTTACTTTGGGAACACAATTGGTCTTTTTATGAGTGTATATATGTTACTAGCAAAAAATATTTTTGTCGGCACTATTTATTTCTACTTGTACCATATTTTAATTAGTGTCATAATTAGAGTGCTTTTCCTGACTGTATTTTGTCAGCTAATTTTTGCCAATGATTATCAAATTTACCTGAATATTTGGCAATTTCTGCTACTACTTTGGGAGTTTTCATTCCCAAAAGCAGCCTTATTGTTTTTGCACTAATGTGGTTTTTTACAGTAATCCTTATGTATTCCTTGGATTTTCTGTGTGAACTAAGCAATGTGTAAGTTGAAATTTTCAAAGGAGGGTAATTTCAATAACAGCCTTAAATTTTACAACAAGTTTATTGTTGAACTTTGTACAGCTTTGTGCATAAAGAAATTTCTTGCTCTTCATGGCTCTTATTCTAGTGCTTCAACACTGAAAAAATAAAATGGCTGCTGTTATAAAGAATGAGAATGCAACTACAAGTTAAATCGACCTTATTGTAGTTCTGAAGATTTAGAATTGTTTTTCAGCTACTTTTAAGAGTAATGAAACTGCTAGATGTTGTGGCTAAACATCATATGCCCATTATCATACGTCTCCAATATAGATGTCTTGTAAAGGATGTTTCAGCTGTAGTTGGGTTTTTGGCAGATTTTTTTTTTTAATGGTCGGAAAAATGGTACTTTCTTGTGAATGATTGTGTGCACAGCAGTTTAGTGTCTTAACACATTGAAGGGCTTTGGCTGTAGCACGTTGTCACTGCTCCAGTGGAATCACCTGGCTCTCTATAAAAATTTTTTTTTAAACTTGGATTTGAAGAAATAATCAGCTGCAGCACAGCTGAGCTATTCTTCATGCATTAGGGACCGGTCTGGTCATTGACAAGTGAATGCAGAAGCTATGCTGTGGCTGTCTGCCAAAGCAATTATTCAGGATTTAAGCTAAAAGGCTCCTTCTCTCATATCCTCTCCCTTTGCAGGGTCATGTAGGGATAAAAAGGACTATAAGGTGGTCTTTTCCCAAGAGGAGCTGAGGAAGCGGCTGACACCCTTGCAGTACCATGTCACTCAGGAAAAAGGGACTGAAAGGTAAGGCAAGACGAAAGAAACTCAGATCTCAAAACACAGGCATCTTTCTTTTCCACTCCTCCTCTTACTGGTGTTTCCTCACCTTCCCCACCAAGTTTTGTTGTTTTTTTTTTTTTCTCCCCAGGATTTCTGCACTTGTTTACTAACCCCTACAAATTAACACTACTGCAAAGACAAGCATCTGCAACACGGGGGCCAGGGCCAAAGGTCTTGTGTGACTTTTTCTTTTAATGAACACTGCATGTCTTATAAAGTCACCAGGCTTATGTTTAGAGTCTGTTTTTAGTTTACTACAAAACGTGTGGAAGTAATAGTGGTTTAGGTACACTTTTTTTGGAAGACATCACAGTAAGCAGAACCACGAGGGAAATGGCCCCGTGCCAGGAGGCTGGAGTTTTGAAGGTGGCCATTGTAAGTATAGACGTTTTGGCTGCAGAAAGAAGGTAGCATAATTTAGTTCTTTTCCACCCCACTCCAATTTCTTTTTGAAGCACATGTGGAGAAGGTATTTATTGGCTCATTTGTGGTTGGAATGTCAAAAATTTTCAATAACTGCCCTCACATGGCTTTAGTCGCTGGAAGCCAGCCTCAAGTCCTGGAGGGGAAAAAAGACTCACTTCCAAGACTGTTTTTAGTGAATAAAGTGTCTCTCTCAGCTGATTCCAGGACGAAAGTAACTTGCCAAAGCCCAGCCATTTTTTGTTGTCTAATTTATACCACTGAGCTTGGCCTAAGGCCCTGGCTTTACCTCTGCTCCAAATGTACTAATGATGTAACTGCTTGTTTTCATTCATGAGCTGAAAGGGCTCCCTGCCGCACGTGCGGTCCTGGTTAACAGGCAGACCCCTTCCTGACGGTGCTGGGTTTGGTGGCTGGATGTGGCGGGGAGGCTGGCAGGGACGGTGCCCCCTCGGAGCTGCTGCCACCCCGGCGGGGCAGGGGGACAGTGCCGGGCCGCCCGCCTTCCCCGCCCCCCGCGCTCTGTGTACGGGACCAACAACGTGATTTAATGCACACAAACAATCGGAGATTAGGTCATTCTTAAAAATCCTGTTTATAAAAAAAAATTGGACCTCATAAAAAGGGTGAAAGGATAATAAAAACAAGCTGCTGAGCACATAGGCTTTTTGTTGGGCTAGCACAGCTGATTCGCATTAGGTGAATGACCTCCTAGCCTTTTAGATTGTTAACTTAGAAAAATATTCCCTTAAAGCTGGAATATTGCTTTTCAACTGAAAATACAAGGCACACACAGCTTGAAATCATGCACCAATTATTTCATTTTCAGGTACAATGGCTGTGCCGCCGGGGCAGCCCGTGGCAGGCTGACCCAGCGCCTCACACCTCGCCGCCCAGCCCGCCCGGCACGCGGCGCAGACACCGGCCCGCGCAGGTGTGCGGGTGTGGCAGCTTGAGCTACGGGCTACACAACCCGAGTTTACAAAAACTGGACGTTTCAAACGGGAAGACTCCAGTTTTACACCTCTTTGTTGGCGTTGTAGTTCTGGCCTTTGAGCTGTGGGACGGTCGCTTCCCTTTACGCATGATGCATAACACTTGAGGCACTCTAACAAGGACATTCCCCTTCTCCTCTGTGTGCTTTATTTGCCGCCTTCAATAAAAAACAAACGCCAACTTCGATTTTCTATAACGTTTTGTAAAGAGTTTGCTACTTTGATAATTAAAAAAAACCAAATTCCTGTATTTAATTTTAAAATGTTGTTGTTTTCCCAGTGCCTTTGAGGGGGAGTATACACACCATAAAGCTCAAGGAATATACAAATGTGTTGTTTGTGGGACTCCTTTATTCAAGTGAGTATGCTAAATATAATTTTGAGATTTCTGTCTTTTAGGTTAAGTGTAATCTTGTGTATATTCTGTACGTAATTGTGTAAGGTCATTTCATAGGCTCACAGAATGGTGAAGTCACTCAACCTATTAAGGGATACAAGAGAAGCAATGTAAATAATATATGCTATAGTAAAATTAAACTTACTTATTAGATTAGAATTATGATAAATAAGACAGCAAGATACTACTCAGGTAAAACAGGAAATATGACAGAAAAAAAGGTAGTAATTTTTAAAATATTTTTTTTTTACATGCAGCTATGCCAAGTAATTGCAACACAGTCTTTCACTGCATTGACATATACTGAGATTTGAGTGTTAGCATTACTTACAGGTAGGTTTAAGTGCTACTGAGTGGTGGTGCTGGATCCATGCTACAGCATCTCACCTGATAATGGAGTAAAAAGTAGATGCCTTTTTTCAGAATTCAAGCAGTTACAAAAACAAAACCCAGGAAAATTGCCTTATTTACTGTGTTTCCATCCATCCCAATTAGCACACATAGAGAGCTGGTTTGGGAACTGGAGCAAGGATTAAGAAAGTAATACTTTTTTGTCTTGCATGAAAAATACTCTTTAGAAGTACTGTGGGAATTATGGCCCTAAATTTAGTGCTAGAAGCAGTGCTGATTGAATTATCTTGATCACAACATTGTTCTGTACAGATTTAGTTGTTTATGTGTTCTTTCTTATTTCTGGCTGCTTGTGTTCATTTTGATGAATTTAATTTTTTTCTTGCCTCTTTCCCCCCCTCAGTTCACACTGACTCAGTCCCTCTCACTTGAGGAAGTATCTTTACAAGAGTATGAAGTAGGATGGTCAGGATAGTGCTAGTAATATAGAAACCTGGGCCAGTAATAGGTTACAAAAAAAAGTACAATTGATGTAATTCTAGAATCACCAGATGTGATAGTGACAGTGGTTTGAGAGAGACTGTCTGTAAAATGAAAGAAGCACTTCATCTCTGTAATGTTTGATTCCTCTGTTGGGAAGATTACCTGCAGAAACTTGAGTAATAATGTGAATCTTTGAGTTGAAAAACTGATGGTTACAAATGCAGCCCAGACAATAGTCTCCTGTCATGTGTAACTGTGGTGCTTAGCTTGGGGGTGCAAAGTGGGGATCCGAAGTGGGGATCCAAAGTCTCCATAACCTGGTTTTCTACTTTGTCATTTAGACATTCCCCTGCTTACAACAGCTAAATCTGTGCCGGGGAGATCCTGGCTATGTTGAAGTCAAGTCATATTTGGAAAATGAATACAATGGAGCCAGAATTTCACCTTCTACCTTCAATAGACTTTCTGTCTATCATCTGGTGGAGAAAGAGTCTAGTTTTTGTTCTGGGATGAGATTTGGACAGCAGTAGTTCATATAAATGAATGTGAACTAGTTTCCAGTTGCATTCACAATCCATCTAATATGGGAAAAAACTGCACTTACCTGTGATTATCCGAAGTGCACAGTATGTTTTGGCATAGTCTTGAGTTAATGTGTTGGATTTCTCTATGTGAAATGAGCTGTATGGAAATGTCCCTGGTTTTGGATTCTCTTTGATACTCCCTATGGATTTTATGGGAGGAGAGAGGGAAAGAGGGAAGTTATTTTTTATTTTTAATAAATCCTAGGCCAGTGGGCTCCTGAAGAAGACACCTGACTGACTGTGTCCTGAGGGTGGCCTTAGCCCAATCTCCTAAAAATCTTTGTGTTGCCTTGGGAGCCCTTGCTACCTCTGGTCTACATCAAATTCAGCCAGTTGTTTGAAGTGTCTGGCAAGAGTGGGAACAAACGGAGAAGCCAATAGGAGTTCATATTCTTTTGTTTACTGACTCCAAAATATCAGTATATAATGTCTTCCTCAACCAGGGAAAATAGATTCCTGTATCTTGGTCACTGATTCAGCCCAGACAGCTGAAAAATGTGATAAGAAAAACATACATAACAGAATGCAAAATGTATGCTATTTACTACATTGTCCCCACAGAGTGTAAATCAGTGAAGTATTTTCTTAGAAGTAAGGTGGTAGTGCAATACAAAGAAAGTCCATTGTCCATTTAAAATGCAAGTAGTTTTTGTGATGGCATGGTGGGGTTTTTGGTGGTTTTTTGTTTTGTAATTTCCAGATAGTCATCTGAAACTTTCATTTACATTTGTTTCTCATTGGATGTCCATTAATTTTTTTCTTTATGACGTTGTAATCTGTAAATATATATATATTTGGACTATGGACCTGTCAGTTTAACTAGGAAAGAGACTGGAGCTTCCGCAGTAATATTAACAAACCTCAACTTTTAACAGTTCTGATTTACGTTGTTTCATTACCATGTGACACACGAGGTCAGGGAACACATGAATTTTACACTACAGATGAAAGACCTGTTTTTTGGTAAGTCTTTAAAACAGAACTCCTCTCTATCACAGGAAAGATAAAAGAAACAACTAGGAATTTGACATCTCTTCATCTACGAACTTGTACTAGTGTTATGAGAAACCTCCCAAGCTTTATGGAGGACATGCTTTAACTTTTTCCACAAACAAAGGTACCTCACACATAAAATCCATAATCATGCCATTGAATCTAATTATTCCATCTCTGAACTTTCACGCCAGACAGTCTCCTACATCCCAGTACAGCTGCCCTAAAGAAAGCAATAAATGAGAAAGACAATAAACTAATCTCAAGGACCTCCATTTCTGCAAGCCAGCCCTTATGTAGTTTTGTGCTGCACTTACTCCAGTCTAGCTGTGGGTTTATGCTAAAAGAAGGAGCCCTGCTACCCCCACCTTTCTCTAGAGTGTCTTTTCACGGCTTCCTCTTCACTGGACCTAACCTGGTGTGGCTGGAGCATGTCTCAATGCAGAACATTGATCTGATAGAAAACTAATAAGACAAAGAAAAAGCGCTCATACTTACCAACCATACTTGTTGGTGTTAATTTTTTGTGAGTCACATTTATTATGGCTGGACAGCCTCCAGGCCACGTTGTGTTTTTCTGTATCAGTTCACAGAGAGCCACCTATGCCCCCAAATCCTCCGTATTTTCTCAGGGCCAAGTGTATTTCCAAGATTGCACCTACTTGAATTTTTCAAGGTATTTTCTTCTACATAATGCAAAGATATCATTCTGTCCACAGCCATGGCACAAGTAGGTTAGAATGGAACTGAGTGAAATCCATGACTCAAACTATTGCCATAGGAGAGAAGCTATTCCATATTTAGCAAACCGTGGTCATGTCTTTTACCATATGCAGGGCTGTGAGAAAGATGCGGTATAGATGGGAACTGGGAAGCCTGGGAGAATGATTTCCTTTAAAAAAAAAGAAATATTATTGGTCTGTCAGTTTTCAATTTTAGGGCCAAGGACTGAATTGCCAAGTCTTCATAAATCAGCCACTGCTGCTTTTATTGCTTCCTGGAAGGAATTCTTGGTAATGGTGTTGGCTCTTCTGAACATGCGCTAGGAGACATAGCAATAGCCTTATCCATGTTATGTTTCCATTTGATTTTTGTTGAGCTATGTCAGGTCTTCTCAACATCTCTTAGACATCCAATCGTGAGAAAGTGAAAACGTGGGTGGGCAATGTAATTTTACTCTTAACATTGTACCAGTCCTGCCTTCCCAACACAAGGGAGAATTTCAGTCACTAGGCTAGATCCCTCCAAGGAATTTCTTTGTCCCAGTGCTGAGTGCTTAATTAACAGTCTTTAAGCTTTCTTAATGATCTTTATATCATTTGAGCATGCCAAATGACAAATCAGCAATGGCTGTCTGGCTAGGAGAGCCCATATGAAGTCATTGCTGTAGTGTTTCTAATAAGATCTAACAGAACTACTTGAGCAACTTCATCTGTCCTGACTGACTCTTAGTTTCCTTCAAAAACTTTGTCAAAATCAGTAGCTTCTATTTCATAACATTTGTTTGAGTAAGTTGGTTCTCATCAGTTTAGGAATCATAGAATTGTGTAGGTTGGAAAAGACCTTTAGAATCATTGAGTCTAACTGTTCCCCCAGCCCTGCGAAGTCCACCACTAAACCATGTGTCTAAGTGCCCCATCTACATGTCTTTCAAGTATCTCCAGGGATGGTGACTCAGACACTTCCCTGGGCAGTCTATTCCAGTCTTTGACAACCTTTTCCATGAAGAAATTTTACAAATATCCTATCTAAACCTCCCCTGGTGCAACTTGAGGCTGTTTCCTTTCATTCTGTCACTTGTTGTCGGGGAGAAGAGATCAACACCCACCTGGCTACATCCTTCATTCAGGTTGTTGTAGAGAGTGATAAAGTCTCCCCTGAGCCTCCTTTTCTCCAGGTTCCCCATCTCCCCAGCTCTCCATTAGACTTCAGATCCAGATCCTTCACCAGCTTCATTGCCCTGCTCCGGACACGCTCCAGCACCTCAATGTCCTTCTTGCAATGAGGGGCTCAAAACCGAACACAGGAGGTGCACCCTCACCGGTGCTGAGTACAGGGGACAATTGCTTGTATAGATATTTTCCAGTGATTCTACTATGAACTATTTTCAGTGTAAAATTTCAATGGATTCTTTGTAAACTCTTAAGTCTGATATGTTATTTCCCTTATTTGAAATTCGCACTGCTTTGTATTGACTGTTCATCAGTCACCTTGCTTGGAAGAACTGGTCTTAACATACCTTGTGCTTGACTATGTGTATGTATGTATCTCAAGTAAAACTAGGTAGGGTGGATTGTTATGGGTTATGACTGCAGAAGCTGTAGATTTCTGTATTTATCCATTCATAGCTCTCATATTAAAATAAACTCTGGACAGAACTCACCCAGAGATTGCTCATCACCATCCCTGGAGATATTTAAAAGACCTATAGATGTGGTGCTTAGAAACATGGATTAGTGGTGGATTTGGCAGCACTGGGTTAATGGTTGGACTTGGTGATCTTAAAGGTATTTTCCATCCTAAATTATTCTATGATGTTAAAATACTCTTTTTGAATTTGGCTTTTCATTGATATGCAGAACAGAAGTTGTTTCAGCATCCATCAACAATGAATCAAATTTTTTTCTTTAACCAGGCTTCCTAAGGAAGTAAGACTTACAGCATTATGCAGACTCTGTGTCAGTCCTTTCCTAATAATAAAATGATATAATTTAATCTACTTGCCAATTTCAGCCGAATTTTCCTCTCTCCTCACCAAAGGCCTGCTTCCCTGCAAGTAGCAGCTCTATGTTAGCTTCAGCTGTAGTGTGTCTGGGCATACTATAGTATGTGGCACTGAACAACTGCAGTTCAGTTCTACTTATGAAAGCAGTAGTTTAAAATTCACACTATAAGAACACATGGTGATTATCATTACTCAGCTTCTCTCTCAGTAGCTGGCAGTCTGAGCATCTGGTATAAGATGCCTATTAAAAGGATCAGGTTGAAACCCTGCACCTCTTTGCAGTACAGATAAAATGATCCTCATATATTTTATTGTTTATGTTTGACTTAATTATTTTTGGGACATTTAAAAGTATTGCAGCTCCTTGTCCTTAGCTAAACCTTTCCAGTAGCTCACTATTTCCTTGCATATGGTGTGCTGGTAGTTGAGCCTACTTGGCATTTGTATTATTGCCATGTGTTGTGTGTATTTGAGCCATATCACAGTTGGAAATGGAACGCACTTTATAAATACCCTCTTGCTCTCTTTATGCATACAGACTAATTTCCAAAGATATTTATGAATGATTACCTGACTTTCAGAGTACTCTTATGAGGAAGAAGTAGACAAAATATATACAAAGCTATTCTCTGTTCCTCAGAGGTTTTCTTCCCTCTTGTAATAAATGATAAAAGACAATTTGTACAGTCAGAAACTGGCACTGTAAGGTGCATCTGGTCTGGCAGGATGCTTAGGCTGGATATCAGAGGATGTACTGTGATAACAAACAGTGATAAATTTTTCCTTCTAGTTAATGTGGTTTTAAAAGTACAAAGAAGTCGGAGTGAATGTTTTTGCGTATAGCAGAACATCCCTTTGGAATGTACGTCCACTACTTTTCCTAATTAATGGCCATATTTTAGCTGCGCATTTTTAACACCTATGTGTAACTAAAGAAGATATAAATACTAGAAGATCTAGGAAAAAAGTGCTGCTTTCATTGAAATTGCTGGGTGCTTTGTCATTCCTTCAAGTAGTCAAGATGACTTTGTGTTCTTGCAGAGTGTTTCTCTCAAATCTGGTATTTGTTGCTTATTTGCAATGCCAAAGGTGCTGCATTAATTTCCTCAATTTTTTCTTTGCCTGTCTAAGATCTCTAACAGTTTCTGTAATACTGTGTCCTAAATTTTGCAATGTTTTCTCAAGGGGAAACTGTGGCCGTAACATAGGTGACCCTCCTACTCTCGATGGCTCCTAGTACTACCTCCCATGTTGTGTTTTCTTTCATAGCTATTCTGCTGTTGCCAGACAAAGTTCTATTCATTTATCACCCCCATATCAGTTTTCTGATTTGTTGTCCAGTAATTTATGACTGTTTGGAGCTTTGGTACTCATTACAGTGCCCAGTGACCTTTGTGACCCTCCTCCCCATGCACTCTCTGCCACCTTGGCCCCTGGGCCAGTTTGTTGATGCCACAAATTGCAGTGCATACATCCGTACCAAGCCGTGCAGGCTGAGGAGCAAGAGCTCTGTTTGACCAACTAATAGCATATATTTTAGAATTTATGCAGAGAGAAGTTGACTGTGCAGATAAATAGAAACTGAGGGTAATATTCATATGATGTGTCTGGCTGTGAGGTGAGGTGTTGCTGATACAGGGATGAGCAAGAGAGAATAGTGTAGGCAGATACACAGCAGCTTGAGGAGAATATGATACATAAAACACCAGCTTAAGTTGCTTTCCTGAGAACTCAGTGAAATTCCCGCTCCAGTTACCACTTTTCACAGGGTGGAGACTTCATCCTGCTGGCTGTAAATACCAACTGAATTACAGTGCCAAACTGAGCACGGGCTGGTCCCCTGGGCAGTTACTCGTGGTGGTATTTGTGAAGGCACATCACCAACATACTTTCTTTGTCCCATGCTTTTGGTGGTACTTTGTGAGTACCAATTAGGAAGATACATTTTTTTCCCTTTCATTTCTCCTTCTCCTTCGAGAGAAGAGAGCTGATTCTTTTCTGAAAACTTTAACTAATAGTGTGGACTTGTTCATTTTTTTTAAATTATGATTGATTTGATATTTGCTTGCTGTAGCATAGATCTTGGTATGGAATTACAATGCCAATTACATGTAATATATAGAGTACATGTAAAATACATCTACATGTACCTGCATATAAAAGCTTATAAAATAAAAGAAGAAAATAAAACTGCAATTAGTTTTTGAGCTTCAGTCATTTGTTTCTGAAACAAGAAGGACTGTAACTTCCCAAAATACATCCCCTCCTTGGTGCAATGTAAAAGGATCTAACCTTGTACTTCCTCCTTAGAATTTCTGGGGAAATGCATTTTGCTGCCAACGTAACATACTTTAACAGGTCTCCTGCTGGGCAGACCTTGTGTCCTGCTGTGACAGCCATGACTATGTGTACAACTGATTGTTACCGGGCGATATAAATCTGATTGGAACATGCCCGTTAATTGGTTTGAGAGCTCAATATAGACAATGCTGTCTTGTAGCAGATTGTGTAGATAGGCCTAGTCATAGGGTTAATTCTGCTTGACAGCACATCAGCAGCATCTTGAGTAATTACCCAACTTAAGTTTTCCCACAGTTGAATTGAGATCTTCAAAGGCTTCTACATTTACAAGTATTATTAACCGATATCTGAAACATGATGTTCCCACAAGGGCTAATTTTTTCTTCCTTTTATTAAATATACAGGTTATAGGGTTCATTTGCTAAGTGCTAAGCCCTTAGAAGAAAACACTACTTGTTAGAGAGAGAAAAATCTGCAGTGCACGACCAAAGCTAATGGTGCATAATGCACACTTCATTGTCCTTTTGCAAAGACTTTAAAACAAGTTAAAATTTAGGTCTGGCTCCCTTCCTCTCTCCCTGTCTCCCACCCCCCACTTTCCACTTTTAAGAAAATCAAACCACTTACTCCTATGTGCAGGGAGTAAATTGAAGACACACACAAACAAAAACCTCCTAGGATGTTGTACAATTAAGTACAGATCATTGGACACAATACATATGACATTAATGAAACGGTATCTGCTTCAAAAATAGATTGGAAACATGCATGAATAAATTAAATCCTGTTAATGACTTTTCAAAAATGAAAACGAATGAAAACTATTTATTTCATATGAACAACTCTATGCTGTGATTCACAGTGTATAATTTAATCCTGTTTTAAATTTATATTTTGTGTTCTTAATTTTGTGATTTGACTTTTAAAATATCTTCTTTGTGACTCTGTATTGTAGAGAACAACAAAATATTAAAGATAATAGTAATTATTTGGGTTCAAATGCTTTTGAATGCATTAAATGTTAATGTACAAAGTTAGTAGTCTTGTTAAAAATTACGTTTGCTGGGAGGATCAGTCTGGCAAATGGCTTTTATGGCATAAAGCAGTTCTTGTAACTTACGATCTTTTTATTTTCTTTTGCAGGTCAGAAACAAAGTTTGACTCCAATTCAGGTATGTTTAGATTTACAGTGTTTTACTGAATGTACACTATTCAGGTTAATCTCAAAAGAATAGTTTATCAGTTCAAATTCAGTTTAGTTTTAAACAAACTGGGGTAGGTCAGTCTTAAAAAGGATCTTCATTTCTCATCCTCTGAAAACAGCATTATTACTGTGAAACATTTGCTTTCATCAGTTGCCGTCTCTTTACATTTTCCCAAAAGATGATCAGGAAGATGTGTCTTACAACAGGCTTTAATTGATCCAGAAAAATTATAATACAAATAAACGATAATACAGAGTAAAGCAAATGGAGGATTGAAGTGAAGTTTGAGAATGATCACTGCTATAGAGGAGAATGTTTTCCTTCCTAGTGGACAAAGACATATCATGGGAATTTGAAGTCAGTGCAGCCTATCTGTCAGGAAACAGTTGATTTGTCATCAAATTTTCATGACAGATGCATGTACACTATGCATGCCAGACCAGTTTGTAGGGCTCAGTTGAGGAGGTTTACAAAAAGGCAGTCTTTCTCAAGTTGTCTTTTTAAAGGATTGTAATGTGTTGTAGGGATTGGGAGAGAAGTGAAGGTCAGTCTAACAGGTTAATGTGTATCTAACAAGACAAAAAACACAGGACAGCAAACAGGAGAACAGTTGTGAGAAAAAACCAGAGATCCTAATACCAGACTGCTATTTATTCAGTTAACTGCTCCTGGGTATTTCTTGAAGTTAAACAATAATAAATTAAGAATAGGCTGTTGTCCTGAAACTAGCTGAAATCTCCATTGCCTGAAAAGGTCACTCAAAATGCCTTTTTTTGTTAGAATGAAAAAAGTCTGTTTTAAACTGGACACTTGATATTATTATGGCAATTTTGTTTTTAGGCCAATGCTATCTTCTATGTGGTTTGCTTAATGCAGTGATTATAATTGCTTATAATGTTACGAATTTTACAATATATATTAATCAGTGTGTTTATGGAATAGCATGTTTCCTTTTATCCCAGTTACACCAGGATTTGGGTTTGAAATGTGAGGCATTATGTTGCTTTTTCCTTCCGCATTAGATTTTATCTTTGGAACTATATGGGAGTTAAATCTACATCAGGAAGCATTTAAATAGCCAATTCCTACATCTTGTATACTCGAGTCATCTTGCTTCTATTATGATTTTAGTCTGTGAGTTTGAGGTTACGTGCTTTAAATACTGCTTGAATGAAGTCTATGCTAAGATTGGTTCTTGGATCATGGCAAAACATGGAGGCATTACATGGAGAATAGCTTCACACATTGTCTGCCGTCACTCCCTTTAGTTTAGTAAAGTCACCAAAACTAGGTGTGGAACAGAATATCACATCTCACTTTTCTGTTGAGTGGAAAGTGTTCTCTGCAGAGCTTCAATTTGCCTGGTGGATTAAGCTACAAGTTTCTGACTCTGCTTTTTGAAGCGGTTCTCCTCTTAGGTGCACTATTCTGCCTACTGCTCCCCTTGCAGTGAAAACGGAGGTATGGTATGTCCTAGGGAGCCCAAAGTTTGTCATTATTGCACCTATGGTGAGTGCCTGCTCAATACGTGTCACCAGGGCCTCTCTGCCCCAGGGCTCCTGGTCCTATTTTATTCTTTGCCCTTAATACTGTACTTGGGACTGAGAATTACAGAGGTTTAATGCCTCAGTCTTATCAGTGCTATGTCTTTTGAGGCAGCTTTCAGCTAATAACCAAGAGTAGGTGTTAAAGATAGTAGAAAAAACAGATTAAGCACACAATTAAAATAGCATTTTAAGAAAAAAGAAATCACAGAAGTTACATAACCTCGATGGGCATTTCATGGCCAGCATTACCAAGGCTGAAAAAACACTTATGTTTGTGAGAAGCACAGCAGCCTTCCCTTTATAGGGACAGTACTCAGCTCTTCCACCGAGAAGCTATTCGAGATAGTCAGATGGTACAAGCAGTTAGAATTTCTCTTTTGTTCCCAATACGTAGGAGCGAAGGAGAAGTGGACATACTGAGGTCAACACAACATGTATCACCCAAATAAAACATCACTGTTTTTGTTTCCCCACCGAAGAGTTTGCTGTCAATTTCCACAACCAGACAACAAGCCCAGAGCTCCTGTTGCCTCAGTGAGGGTGTAGGCAGGCAGAGGAAGGATGCAAGCTTGTAAAAAATTCTTTCTTTTCACATGGGGGGGTGCAGTGCCCTATGTAGCACCATGTTCTGCATTACACAGGCCTTTGAAGAGTGTAAATGTAGCATTGGTTTTAAAAAGGCTGCTGCCATTTGACACCAATGACTCTGTATTTATACAACCTTGAGTTCCTTGGAGACACCTTAAGGTATTTTCACATCCCTCATTTAATTTTGAATTCCCTAGACTGCCATTCCTGAGTAAAGCAGTGATCCTGCAAACTGGAACAAACATGCTTTGTTCTTGTTTATCTTATGTTACTCAAAATGGTTCAAGTGTTGAACATGAGAATTAGGTTATTTTATTCTAGAATGCATTTTTTTTTCCAGGGAGCTGTTCTACAACTGTTGCATGCTCTAAATTAACGCTAATCTTAATTCCAGTTAACTTGCAAGTCTAGATGGGCCCTTGTTAAGCAGTTATCCATGCTTATTATACTCATCTTTCCTAGAAATGTTTGTGAAGCATTGAAGAATTAAAAGAAGTATTTCTGAAGCAAGTACAAAGTCAGAAATACAGCTTTTAAAGTGCCCAGTAGGCTCACTGCAAATGTAACTCTGGAAATGTTATTCAACACTGAAATATTAGGCAAACATTGTCAAAAGAAGATTAATTTGAACTTGAGCATTAACTTAAAAGAAGGCTGCAAAATTTCTACAGTGATGATCAAGATTTATCATACAAATAGCTATAACATCTGTAGGGGACACACATTCTTCACATCATGACTAACAGTCCTATCTGAGAAACTTCTTTTTCTCTGCTAGTTCTTTCTAAGTCTATACCTGGCACAATTTCTGTCTCAGAGACCATGGGGTTAGCTTCATGCTGTTAAAAGATCTTAAGAAATGAAACAATTTTTCTTTCCTGTCATGACATGATGAATTTCACTGGTACTTAAGATAGATTTTTTTCTAACAAAGTACTTGAAAGCAGAAAAGGTTGTCGGAAAAATATGGGGTTTTTTCCTTAAAATTTGTTAGGGAACAAAGTAAACTACAAAAAAAAGCACAGCTGAAAAAGTCTGGTTCTAAATATTAGTATTTTGTTAGTGTGTAAAACGCTTATTGTGCTACATGCTTGGTTAGAAAATTTTGGAATTTAAGAATGTAAGAATCATATCTGGTGGATAATTAATAGTTTGTTGTGGTTTTTTTAAATTTAGAGTAAAATAGGTCTTCATATTGCTGTTCCACTGTTAATCCCACTTTAGTAATAGCAAAAAAAATCATAGAAAATACAGTCAACTGTCTCAGGATGCCCCCTGGTCACCAGGGAATGGTAATGGTGAATTTCCTACTGCCTGTTGAGAGGGCTAGAGTTTTCTTGGAGTATCTCCTCCAATATTTGCTATATCCTAAACGTCACTGTGGAGGTGAGATGTGATATTCAAGTGGTAGTGCTGGCAGTGAAATTGTGAAGGGTAAAAAAAAAAAAAATCAGTTTTGTTCCGTGTTAAAGGAAAAATTCACAGACAATATACAAGAACTCCAGTGGGGTCTTTTGTGTCAACTCAGACCATGGAATGTAGGAAGTCAGAGAGTGCCGGGTGCAATAAAGGGACAGCTGGGGATGTACCATGCTGTAGGAACATATTTGTGCACTGAAGAAAGAGGAGTGCCCAAGGACACACGGTGTCTTCATCTGTATTCAGCATTTGCGCTGCCAGCTTCCTGCTTCTCTCACAAAAAAAGATGTATCTCCAAAACCTGTTCTTCAGTCTTCTTGCTTCTATATACCAGATGAAATGTAGAGATAATGCATGTGAATTTATATCACTGTTTGTGTCAATACTTTGGAAACATTCCAATTAGTATTGGGAATTAAGCTATAATAGCTGCCCATGCAGCTAGAGGCTGTCTTGACGCAAGCTACACATGAGCTTTTGTTGGATTCCTGCTGCCCCAGCAGTCAAACACAAAGCAAGTCAAGGAGCCCCCGACAGTTCCTGGAATTTCCTTCGGCTGCCTTGTCTGGACTCATAGTGTCAGCCAGTGACTCTGCAGGTCATTTCTCCTCTCTGCACATCGCATTTTCCACCAGAATGAGTGTATCCCTGTGTCTTCAGCACTGCACAATGCTGCCACTCCTCCATCCCCATCAAAGTTCCCATCTTTCCTTTCTCAATTCTTCTGTTTACTGGTATCTTTCCTCTAATGTGGCCCCTGCAATGTACTGATTTGCAAGGCTGCGTGATTTCAGCACAGGTGCTAGAGAACAGCTGAAGAAAATTTTAAGGTTGGGGGTGGTCAGATGTTTTCCTCTCACAAATTCCTCTTAGCTACACTTTCGGATGTTCAGCAGTAGGCTTTGCCCTATCAGCCCTGATTTCCCCTAGCCTGTCATCAGTCCCATTGAATGCAAGTCATCAGTACAAGCATAAGGAACTCTTCGCCTGAGTAAAAGAGAAATGAAAATGACCAGGCATCTTGAAATTGAGTATCTTTTACTGACCCTGGCTACTAGGGAAGCACAAAAAAAACTTCACTTGCCTAAAATCTTAGGTTGCTGAAGCAGCAAGGTACTTAATAATATTATCCATTGATCTAAATCCTCAAAGATCTAAGTACAGATTAAGAAATCAATTTCTGGATTTTATTGATATCAGCTTCTTCATCCAGGTTGTGATAGAGCAGTTCCCAATTTCTTCTCAGGAAGGCTAAGTAGTTTCAGGAACAGGGAAGAAAAGTGGCATTTAGTGTTCTTAACAAAACTCAACAGTGCTCCAATGAGAGTATTTGATTAAAAATTATGAAGAGATCATTTGCAGAATCTGTGACAGAGAAAAGTGGCAAAATAAACTTAGCTACTGAAGAACAGGATTGCTCCACAGCTTTTTGGATGAGGCAAACAACCTCTCCAGGTTCTCGTTCAACTGTGAGGAATTGTTTCCTTCTCTCTGGCCACCACTAGTACATGGATTCTTGAAAATGTGTATGAGCTGGCACAGAGAGGTGGTGGGAGACAGTTACTGCAAAAACAGAACAGCAGCTCAGATTATCTTGTCATTATTTCTGAGTGCTATTTTGTTCTTGCAATTAACAACTCTTCAAGTGGATTGTTGGGGATGCAACGGCTGGAGTGCATGGCCTCTCGTATTTGTTCAGCAGCAAGATGAGCATTTAGAGTCAGATGCAAGCTGAACCATCTGATGAATGTTTTCAGGGCCACTGTGACATGACTTGGAGTATCAGATGGCTGGGAGATCTCACTGGTACATCCCAGGGAATGATGTGCTCATCTGTGATAACTGATCAGTACCCACTCTTGTATCTCTTGTATAACATGGCAAAAGTTGGTCAAATTATTTCAACATACAGTACAATGTTCTGCTTCGTGGAGCACTAATTAAAAATGTTGTAAGCATGCAGGCAAGCTTGCTTTTCTAGGATTTTTAAAGGAAGTCAGGTGCCAGAGGATTCCAAATATGGAACTTCCCAAATTCTAATGCTGACTTTGCAGCTGCAGATGTCTTTTCCTCCCACTTTCTCTGTTCCTCTTATTTGTATCTAAGATGTGTTATTCCTTGCTGTTATTGGCATGATTCCTCTAAGTTCTCAAAGTATTTTAATAGGAAGCCTGATCATGTCTGTGATCTAGAGCTGTGAATGTACCAATGGAGAGCAAAAGCCTTGACTGAATTCAACAGCCTTAAATGTTACTGTCTGAGTAATTTGCATGATTTCTATTTTGTCTGAGTTTTTTTTGGTAATACATTCCTTCCTCCTTTGTGTCCTCCTTAATAGGGCAGCTACTTAAAGATGCTCTGCCCTAGTGCACACATCCATGGTTCCACTGTGGCACAAAGCACCACTTGTTGGCATGTGGTGGGAACTGTGCATTAAAGGGCCTTGCTCATGGAGTCAGGAATGTAATACCAACAAAGACAAATACAATTTTCTGGTTTTGTCATACATCTAATTTAATAGCTGTTTCTGCTTCTTTCTTGTCTTGCTCTGAGGATCTTGCTGAGAAGGACTTTGTGATGTGTTTAAATTGATCCTGTAATGAAAATATTTATATTTAGGTTTTCCATTTTGTTATCATTAACATAAGCAAGCTCATCAGACTTATATAGGATAAATCTTTTATCCTGCTTTCTAACTGCTGAAGACAATATTTTTTGGTTTTTCTTCACTGTAAATAGCTAAAAAAGTCTGTCTAAGAAATAATTTGACAAAAGTAGTCTGAGAAGACACGAATAACATATAAATTGTGGGTTTATTACATGGAATTGGAAACTGTGGAACTGAGTTAAATTATAAACTCTACAGCAGATTGAGGAGTTTTTAGTTGTTTTAAGTATAACTGCTTCAGAGAAATGATACTTGACATAGTAGGGCCTGGAGGATGTTAAGTGTTCTGATCAATTCCGGTTCATTAAATCAGTTCCAATCTTTCAAGATTCTGAGCAGTCTGATCAGTTCTGCAAGCCATGAGACTTGAAGATTGCTCTAGACTTGTCATGGATCAGTTCTGTGGCGCTTTCTATTATGATGGAAACACTACTGATTTTGAAGGAAAAAGGAGGTGAAATCAGAAGACAGTGCCCTGTGACTGCTGAAGAGTCCCTAATAAGATATTTGTTAACATAGATTGCTTCTTCTAGAAGTCTCTGTTGAGTCTCCACTGCACCCTTCAGTAAAATTCACCAGAAGTTCTTAAGTACTTCCCCTCCCTTTTCATTCATTCATTTCCACTAACTTGAAAATTATTCTCGTTCTCTTTTATGGTGACTAATAAAAATTTTCATCTTTTTTTTGGCTGGCAAAAAGCAAGCTGAAGAGGTTAGTTTGGGCCCCCTTTTTCATTTGTGCAGTGGTTAAGGCTGTGCTGGGAAATCAAATGCTGACTCAGTACTTCCAAAACCCTTCTTTGGGTAGATCACTACATCAGTTGTCCTATGAAAAGGCATCTCTTATTTCTCATAGCACTTTTTTATTCTGCCTTCTTGAAAGCAGACAAGATCAAAGGGGGAAGGGGCAGAGTGTAAGGAGGCAAGGTTAGTAGCCTCTGTGAGATAGTAAAATCCAGTTCCTACTTGGCTTCTTGTGGAGGAGGGAAGTTCTTCTGTTCTTGTGATGCCCTATTAAATCAGAGGAAGATGATGAAAAACGTGGCTTCTCAGCTGAGGAGTGACCCCACTTTTTCATCTACAGGGTCTAGCAGGTACTCCATGTTGATTTTTCAGTTTCACAGTAAAGCCAAATCAAACCAAAGCAAACGTAACCAAACTAAATCTAACCTAACACAGCTCCCTGGGTTTGGCTGAGGGAGAAGAATTCTTACAATGCTCTCCTTCAATCAGCCTGGCTTCCCTTCCCACTCTGGGAGGAGTCCAGAGCTTCAGTAATGATAGCAACAACTTAAGGCAGGAATAGTGTCATTTCACTTGTGACTATCTGGAGGTGCTTGGCGCTGCTGTGACCTGAATTGATATCAGAGAAAATCTAAAGCCGTGTAAAGTAATTGTGACAAGCACCACATGCCAGTCTCGTGAGGCTCTGGGACAGAGGAGGGGGCAAGACTGGCATTTCAGTGGGTGCCCCACTGCAACCCCCATACATTGTGTGTCACGTGCCTCTTTGGACTGCAACTGCATAGCCATGGGACAGGCTGCAGCCACAACCAGGCAAAGAGGATGACTGAGGAGTGCCTTGATGAATTTAACAGGACAGGCCAATTTAACAGGTTATGGTCTACATGTCCACTCTTTTTCTCATTATTTCCTCACTAACATAAAGTGCATTTTCCTGTTTTGGTTTTAGGCAATGTCTCATTAAGCACAGTATCTCTTGTGGTTGCATGCATGTTGTCCAAAATTGCACATCTTCTGGTTTGATTAGCATGATTTACAGGGTTATACATTTGAATGAGAAAGAGGTGCAAGCTGTTTTTGTTTCTTCCCTTTGGATTTGTCAGAGAAAAAACTTAATCTCATGTTTGTACAAGATCATGAGAATGATATCATATAGTATTAGTTGAAACTGGAAGAAAATTGTTATTTGAAAAAAATAGACTGTAAAAATTAGCTAAGTGATAATTATTAATGACAGAAGATTAAATAATGGTTAAAATATTTAATGTTTTTCTTTCATTGATGTAGTGTTGTAAATTTATGACCATTAAGAAACCATATGAAAGATCTGTCAGCTTTTATTAATTCACATTTTGTTCTCTTATCAAAACAGATTTCAGGTTTTGTAGTACTAAAAGTAAAGGGAAAAATGCAAGCTGCTTTTAATCAAACTGGAATGTTCAGTGATCACCATCACAATCTTTACAGCGTTGATCTGAGTATGAAGCAAAGAACATTAATTTGTCTTTTGTTGACTTAATTTAGTGTCAACCACAGCCCTTAAGATCTAATGATAGACAAGTTTGTGTCATATCACTGCAACTGCCACTGTACGTGTGAGCAGCCATCTGCTTAGGATTAAGTCCTAAGTCAAAGCACCAATGAGGTCTAATGCTGCTAGTTTAAGTTAGACACTGCACTGAGTTTTATGTGAGTAAGGACATCACGATCAGATCTTAAGCCAGACAACAGTGAATTAAGTTACAAGGGCCAAAAATATTTTTGAAAGCAAAGAATTGTATCCTATGTGATCTGATCAGGAATTTTAGCAATCTTGCTTTCCATTCGGGGATGAATTACCATTCTCAATTGTTTTTATATTACTGTCTTGCCCGCCTGTTGTTTTTTACAGAGCAAGTGTTCCCAACCTTTTCATCAGTCATGGTCCATGTGTCTGAACAATCTTACATCTGTATGCCCTTCTCCAAACGCCGTGCTTATTAAGATCACAAAATCAATTTTCACAGTGATTGTAGTGAATAAACCTGGAGCATCTAATTTAGTGCTAATCTTTTCTCTTCTTTACTAGCTGTAGTAATAGAATGCTTTATCTGCACAATATCCTTTTCAGGTTATCTCTGGCTATCACACAATCCCTGTGTCTGTGGAGAAATGTAGCATTTCATTTGAAAGGATATTTTATACAAGCTATGACTATATCAGGTGAATGGGTCATCTTAACTGACTGTAACTATCTGCCTTAATATAGCCCTCTGAGCTTCATCTTGAGTCAGTTGGAAGAGATAAACATCCTCAGATGAGTTCATCCCTTCTGCTGGAGAAGTCTGTGTCTGGGTGCACTGATTCACACTTTTGAGAACCCATCAACTTTAGAGTTAGGCATGTAGCTTTGATAGTTAAAGTCAGAAGAGATTATCAGTGGAATGGATGTGCAGAGAGCTTGAGGATGAGTGGATGTGATCCACAATCCACTTTCTATGGTGGATGCTGTGGAGGTGTAGTGTAAAAAAAAATCATAAATTTAAGAGGAGAACTACACAATTGCACTCAAGTTCTGCTGGATGTCAGTAACCCTCTTTTACCCAGAGCTTGTGTGGAATGTATTTATGGGAAAGATGAGTTTAGCTGTCATTATTTTAGTTCTGTTTCTCCTTGTATGCATTTTCATTTCCCTTTTCTTACCTTACTTTTTTAAAACAAAATCAAATCTGCTTATGTTTCTCCAGTTACTATTACCCCAGAGAACTGCTGCAATTTTTACCACTTTTTCTTGAATTATGAGTAAGAATTGTCAGAAGTAAAAGAGCTAACAAAATATGTTTTGCAAATTGATTGAGCATTCACCACAGTTCATCTGTTCATGGGCAGGAAGAGAAATATATAACTCAAAGAGAGATGGCCTAAGGATAATAAGAGTGAATCAAAAATGTTGTAAACATACTCAATTCAGCTTCAGTCAGGGCTGAAATATTAAACTGGTCTTTGACATATTTCAGAAAGCATGTGAAATTTTCCAAAAGCTTAGTAGGAAGAGATTTTGCTGATTTTATGTCACTACTGTTGAGCTTTTTAGAAAGTCAAAAGTCTTTTATTCTGTGTTAGCTGCTCTGACCAAGTTAAGAATGCCTGACATAATAAAGGCAGATATAAAACCTGAAAGGTTGTCCTAGTTCAACAGGAGGAGCCAGTTATCACTGTGTGGGGAGTGATCAAAGTTATGTATTCTACCCCCTCTATT
>JAWWMO010000043.1:32993493-33011240 GCA_035047845.1 Dendrocincla fuliginosa
GCTTTTTTTTTTTTTTTTTTTTTTTTTTGTTAAAATTACTTCAGTCAGAATTCCACCTCTGCAGCTTCAGTTTAAGGCTGCAACTGAGTAACAATACTGAAAGGAAGCTATTTCAACAAGCAACTTGCGGATGTTCATTATTTGAAACACCCCATGACAAATTTTTCAAATATGTACTTCATCTGTGACTGCTGTTCATTTCAGTGCCAGATGCTGATTATTACAAGGTTGCATTTGCTGGTTTCTTTTAATTTTGTCTGTGAAGATACTGCATTAGGATTCCAATTTCGTCGAATCACTTCCATTGTAAGGCCTGCCAGCTCTACTGCTATCCTGGTTTGCTCATCCTATATGAAATCTTTAGCTATTTTAGTGAGTTGCACAGATAACTCATAGGTATACCAATTGCAGAATATTTTGCAATATAAACATTTGTTTTACCAGTACTGCTTTTGGAAGGAAAGCAAAAACATCTATTCAGAGTTGCATGCTTTGGACTGAGGTTATTAGGTCAACAGTAAATTTTAAAAACTATTTGAGACATTTCTTGATGACATTTTAAAATTATAGCTTAAGGTTACACTGCTTCACACAGTTCTGTTTGACTGCTTTGATGCTGAAGATCTACAGCTGACTTATGTGTAAGATATATTTTTAAAAACATTAGCTATGATTTAAAGTAACAAGAGACACTGTTCAGATGAGGGGAGAAATCCATCCTTTGGGAGGAAGTGAGTTAGGTTCAGTAGTTTTGTTGAACCTGAACCAAGAAAGAAACCAGTAGTAACTCAATCTTTGTAAGAAGACTTGAGGAAGATCCCAGCTTCTGCCAACCTGTAGATTTTAGTGGTGGCCTGTGCATTCAAGATGTCAGGAATATTATAGAGGAAGGCCTGTATTTATCAGTATTTTAGAGCACAGTGAAAGCACTAAGGAAGCAGCTAGGACAAGAGCAGTATTGTGATACAGTTATTAATTGCTAAAGAGAGTAGGCCCCATGCTTTTATTGCTCAAGAGACATCAGGGGCACTCTTGTTCTGAAAATTTCAGATGTCAAATGAAATTGTAGACACAGAGTTTCAGATCTCCCTTAACAATCATTTTAAACAAATATAACCTCATCCCACTTACAGAGAAATAAATCTGGATTGCATATGCTGTTTCATGGTAAGTTGTTTTGATGCTCAGAGTGCTGTAGTGGAAGAAAACAAATACCACCATTCTTCATGACTTTCACTTTTTTATTTCCCAAGTGAGAAACATAAAGGAAAAAACAGATGACGATTGTGTCATAAAAGCTGATGTTGGAAGTTCAATTGTTTTGAAACATTCCCTTCCCACACTGTTCTACCAGAGTGGTATTTGCCTGCTGCAGTAGCCCAACTTTGCTATTGGAGACAGGTAGCATTTTAGAAAGAAGCCCTCTCTTTACTTTTACTTCCAAAATTAAGCTTCATTTTATCTTTGTGTTGTCTGCTGTAAAACAATACTATGTTGTCCTTCTTATTTCTGGATGGTGCTGGAAAGGAATTGCCATTTTTTCCCTGGTGGAGTATATACCTCTTGTAAAGCTATTCACTGGTGAACAAGGATGTTTCAGTGCCCAATTCTGTTTCTTGCTACATTTGGGTAAATTTGATGAACCTCCACAGAAAGTAGTGTTACCTGATGGTAAAATAATTGTAAGTAAGAATATTCATTATTCATTCATCATCATGGTGGTATTATGAAAAATAACCCTGGGTGTTCTGTGTTAGCCAAAAAAAGCCCTATATCTGCACAGGCATGCTACATAATAGCAACATGTCACTTTGTAGTTCTACATTAAACTTTTATGTGAGAAGTTACAGCTGTGGATGCCTGTGTCTTTCAGACTCTGTTTCAATAAACCTTTGAGAAAGAAAAAAGTGAAGGCCCTTCAGCTTTACAGCAGTTTCAAAGCATAAGCTTTATTACCTTTTTTTTTTTTTAATCCTAATACACTTTATGTTTTTACACAGACATAGCTTCTCAGTGAAGATAAATGATGAGACTCTACCTTAAAAAGCCTTTGGGTTTTCATTAATCCGCATTAGGTTAAAAGGGAATCAGAATTCTAAAAATACAGCACATCAGAGAAACAAGGTATTTTTCAGGTCAAGGTCCTCGTTTCCATCTGGTGCCATTTGGTAGTTCTAACATCTTCCATCTCCCCCTACTTCTTCATCTGTAAATAACTCACTGAAGTAAATGCTTGGAATAATTACAGCAAAGAATGATAAAATGCAGATTGGACTTAATCTCTTTGGGATCTAAAATAAAAAACATAACTACAGACATCACAGTTATTGAAAAACTGTGGAGGTCTCCAGTCAGCAGGTGTATGAAATGAGAATAATGTCAGAGCATTACAAGCTTTGGGATTGCAATTGTGCTCTTCAAAAAAAATGTCAAAAGGCATATTAGTTCTGGAGAGGGGAAAAAATAACCTAATAGGGTTGACTTTCAAAAGTAGCCTGCCGTTTTGCTTCTGCAAATAATTATAGACTCACGTTTTAGCAGTTGGATGTCAAAGCGCTTGCATCCATCTTTTAGGAAGCTGGAGATCTAACTACAACAAAATGTATGAAAATTTGCAAAACTGAGAGGAGGTTTGAGATGCTTCTAAAATTGATCGATCCATCAGCATCTGGACTGCTTTCTAAAAAGTTACAGGAACAAAATGTCTTTTTTTTTCACAAGGTCAGCATTGGCCCAAGAACAAGTCCTGGAGTAGCCCATGAGCTTTCTGGGTTAATATGAAAGAAACTACTCCTGCTGAGGTTTCATATCTTTACCAGGAATGTACAAAGCGGTACGTTCCGGACTCTGGGCGCACTGTGTGCTGTCACTGCCTTCCTTTGGCATTACAAATACTTTGGCATCTCAATTTCAGAAGCAGACAAACTGTTCAGTTTGTCAGCTGTCTGGTACTGCTGTGTGCTGGCTGCCTGTCCTTATACCCACCTTGTGTCAGCTGCCTGTATAGGTGCCCACCATAGGTGGCTCATTAGTAGTATGGACTCAATCAGGTAGATAGAGTAGGAAGTCTGAAGGTGAGAAAATGATGCCTTTTTTGAATGATTTGAAGCCCTCTGCCCAGGGTGGCAAAAGCAGCATCCAGCACTGATTACCATACCCAACATTTCTCTTCCTGTTCTTCTGTGTTGCTGCCCAGGCCAGTACTGGGCAAGAAAGCATTCTTTGACAAAGAGGAGTAAATCATGATCTCCTCTTTGCCAGAACAGGGAACATTATGAAAAACAAAAGATTCGGGTTTGGTGAGGGAGTGTGGAGTGAATTTTAGAAATGTTGTGCAGCTTTTAAAAAATATTTGGGGGATGTCCTGGAATGGGGACATGACTCAGTATGTGTGACACCCACCAGTGTAAGATCCTTTCTGTTACTCATGCAGGATGGGGAGGAAAAGATCTGTTAGTAATGTTCAGTTTACACATGTTTTTCACTAAAGTACTTGACAGAAGAAAGGTTCGTTGCTTTATTTAGTGTATTTTAGATCCAAGAAATGATAATTGCTCCATATCTGAAAAACTGTTCATCTCTGTGGCTTGCATATTAACTTACCAGAAAATGGCCCTTAGGACATACGGGCCTGACTCCCATGCAAAGGGTTGTCAGAGTGAGCACAAACACAAGAGATTCTTATTTTAAAGCCTGTTTATGTTGCCAATGAGGTGCAAAGTATTTGTGAATCTAAGAACAAGCCCATTTTAAATGTCTATAATGCAACAAAAATTGCTGGTCATTACTGTATTATACTGTCTCTCAAAGTAAACTTCACATTCAAGGATAAATGTATTCACAAATCTTAACTACTGTTGACACACATACAAGTGCAAATATCATTTGAAGTTGTTCAGTCAGCTGGGAAACTTCCCCCACCCTCATCTTGTCGCTTGCAATTACCCTTTGCTCCTTTCCTCCAAAAATTTCTCCCTAGCTGGTATGTCTTACCATCCTTCAAAATACATTGGACCTGCTCCTGCTGCCCATCAGACCTGGCAAGCTAGACCTGACAGAAAGCCATCACCCAGGGAGGGTTGATTCTTGCAACCAGGGTTTGCAAAGAGTCTCCTCCAGCGCTCAGCCTCTGCAGTGCTAAGGGTTACTGTTTCTCTCTGCTCGGCAGAAACAAAGGAGATCCGAAATGGTCATCTTCCCCCCTTCCATGCTTACAGGAACATATTCTTTACAAGCTTTCAAAAGCAGGCTGAAACTTTAATGCACAGCTAAGGTGGGGCACAAGAGGGGCAGGATTGAGGGCACTGCAGCCAGCGTGGCAGGAGAAGTGGCCTGGGGCTTGCAAAGGGGAAGCCACAGCTGGGTCATTTATCACTGTTAAAGACAGATCATATGATCTCTCTTTATAAGGTTCTGGTTTGCTTTCTACGCCACTAGGAGTTGCCTGATAAGCAAGCAAGAAGACTGCTACTGCTACAACTTGTTCCCAGCAGCTTTTGAAGCAGACAAAATGGCAAGAGAAGGCTTAACAAACTATCAGATGGGTTTTCCACTCTAGTTCAGGAGAGGAAATGAGATGCCAAAGGGGGGTTGATTCTTCTGGTGAATTTAGCTCATCAACTCAAGGAACAATTCACTTGTCTCCCTCTCAAGGTCTACAGAGTGCCAGTGTGTCTCACTGTGCCCTTCACGACCTTTTCTGTTCCAAGGTTTGCTCAGTTTTCTGTCAACCCTCATGGAGTTTGTCCCAGAAATGCTGGTGCCTGATCCACCGTATTACTTCAGAAGAGACAACTAGATAGAGAATTAAAATTCCACACCATGAAGGCACAGTCTGTTTCCTATTCCCTCTCTTGGCAGTGGTGGAGCCTTTGGAACATGTGTCACATGCAGCCTGAACTGCCTAATCTGAAGTCACTCCAATTGGGTACAAAGACTACTTCAGGAGAAGCTTGCCTGTTTATGTAGGTTTCAGACTACTTTAGTTTTTAAAAGTGCATGGAGTGCATCTAAAGCAAATAATTTTTCTGTGGCGAATAGGAAGACCAAAAGGAGAACTCTGGAGAAAGAAGAATGGACAGTCTTTCTTAAAGTCAAAGCTGACATAAGCATGTCTCCTCCAAACCATTCTCACAAGAGAATTTTTTTTAGCAAGACACAGATTGCTTCAATCTCTTTGTAGCAGTCTTTGAAGCTTCCCCCTTATTGCTGTTATGGAGGAGGCAGGGTTGTCTTTGAGAATTTCTGCAGCCCTGAAGTGTGCCTCCTCCAAAGGCTTTCATATGATCAGATAGTTGCTTCAAACAGCTCCCTTTTTGGAACTTCTCTGCCATCACACAAGGGCAGACTGGCATGTCTGTCTCGCAAAATTATTAAATTAAAAAACCAAAAAGGCTTCATTTAAAGTATTCTCACAGGGTCTATGTAAGGCCTCAATTTTTGTTAGACAGGGGCTCAGCTAGGAGGATGTTGAATGGTGTTGGAAAGGAGCCACCAATTAGGAGACATCAATTTTTCTGTCAACAGGATAACCCCTTTTACAAAACTTGTCATATGTTTACTCTTTTTCTGTTTGTGAAGGTAGTTGTTTGGCAGCAATATTTTGAATGAGGGGAAGAATTTATAAATTGGGGGGTTTAGCTTGTCATTGCTGCATTGTTTTGAGTTCCTGTCTTGTGTGATATTTTCCTTGTTCAGGGTTCTTGCTTCTCAGTCTGTCTGCTGTCTGTAACTCTTCCATTTGTAATACTTGGAAGGGGGGATGACTCTACTTCTGCAGTGAGTTCTGGGGGGAAAACACTTGTGATGGTAGTAGGTACCTTGGGAGCATAGGACTTGGGGCTTGTGATGTCTTCAGGTAGCTTAGGAATGCTACTATATGTTCCCAAAAGGAAGAGAAATACATTTTTGGGCATTTCTTTGTGTAAAAAATTATGCTTATATCCTAATAAATGTTCTTCCATATTTAATAATTTAAGATACAACTGAAGACATATGGATTTTTTCCCAGTTTATACATTTTCTTTACCCACATGAAACATATTTTCCATGTCACCTTTTACTGTATAGGAAATTTTACTCACTTTTCTTATGTGAAGCTGTGTATATCCTTTATTCATCTGCATGTATGCAGTGATTTTCAGCTTCTGCTGCGTTTCTTAATGGCTTATTGCAAGTCATTTATGAAATCATTAGTAGCAAAAGCTTAACAGACATTGGAAGAAAAAACAAGAAAGTTCTGTGTTCTTAGCGTATGTGTAATACATGGAGAAACCAAGAGCTGCCTGTGCATGTTACATTTGGCAAGAGACTGAATGAGAAGAACAGGTAGCTAGTGAGATTTCAGATGGGCACTGGTAGATGTTGACATGACCTTAAAGCCTGTCAGGTTCTTATGTGAGAACCCTTCTTCAGGAAACAGAGCATTATGATGGTTTCTGAGGGGTGGCTAAAAAGTTACAGCTGTGTAATGGATGTCTACTGGCTCACTGAATAGACCTGTGTTGTTTTTAACTTCTGTTGTGGAGAGGGGGAAGCTTAGCATGGAATAGAGTAGAAGGTCATAATTTTGGTAAGTGGCCATTACTGGTAGGTTAGGTATACACTTCATCGTTATCTGGTGTCAGGTCATGCAGCTCAGTGCTCAGGTAGCAGCTCCATTGAACATGTGCATTAGTGAGGGCAATTGTTTTATCCCGGACACAGACCACATGCAGACCATCCACTAGTGTCTAATATAGGCACAATTGGGATTCCACCTGCCTGTGTCTGATCTGAAGCACTCATTACTGTTTTGAAATGAGACACAATAGTAGTCATCTCACTGCCTCTGATGTGTGATGGGTCAGTGTCTGAGAACACTCTTCTGGGTTTGTCTTGGAGAAGACAAAGGTTTTGGGGTTCTAAATTGCAATTTTCCAACTCTTTTTTCAAAGTACGTTTAGACTGCAAAAGCACTTGTGTTCCATAAACTCTTGCTGTTTATCTTCAAGGTGGAAGTTTTAATTTTGTTAACTGATGATGAGGCTGAATCTGGTCTACCTGAGCAATCATCTTTGTCCCTTAGCTAAACTGCTACCACTGCTTTTGGTGGAATGCAGGAATCCCTGTGGAGATGGAAGACGGGCACCTAGTGGGAGCTTAGTCCTTTCATGTAAACAACTTTGTATTCAGGGGGAAAGTTGTCCAAAGTACCTAAGTGATTTAGGGTTAAAAAATCTCCATTTCGTTTATTTCCAAGCTCTGGAGTGAGATAAGCATTTTTCAAAGTGTTATGCTGTCCTGCTTTTTATAATGCTCTCTGCCACAAAGACATCCTCTTTTGTTACCTATCTTGTTCCTCTTTTCCAGGTTGGCCTTCCTTTTATGATGTGATCAGTCCTGATGTAATTAATTTCAATGATGATTTCTCCTATGGGATGCATCGGATTGAAATATCCTGCAGTCAGGTTAGTTTATAGCACACACAGACCATTCCAGTGGCAAAGGCTGCAAAAACCATTACAGCATGCTGCACTTTCCTTGAGATTTGCAAACCTTCAGTTCTATTAAATAGTAATCATTGTGAGAAAGCACAATGGGTTGTAGGTATAACAGCTGGGTGGAACAAGCTGAAGGCACAAAGGGTTCATTGGAACGCACGTTGTTGTCTCATGTGAGATTTAACAGAGCAGATGTAAATGGTTGGACTCAGTGCTGAGTTTACAAAAATAGTCTTCCTGAAGAGAGTCCCTTCAAAGGAGCTCCCGAGCCTGAGCCTGGTCAACTGACTCCACACGTGAGTAGTTGAGAGAAGTTGAAAGCAGTGGAGCGACTGTCTGTGTGCTGATTCCATCACTCTACATTACTGTGCAGCCGTGCTAACTCATTCTCAACACTCATTCCCAGCGCAGTCCTAATGGCTGCTTCAAACAATCCCATCTGCCATAATAATGAAGTCAGTAGTCATTCAAAACATGCCCAAATTTTCCGTTATCTGTCTTGTTCTACTTTTTCTCACCGTGTGTGTTGCCCTCCTTTCTGAAGGGGATGGCATAATTGTTGCGTAGCAGAGGGAGAAGCTGCTGCATTGATGTTCAGCGGATGTACCCAGCAGCTTGCAGTCCTCTAGCTCCACATGCTCAAACTGCTTCTGAGAGAAGCAGCAGCTTCATTTGGGCAGTGATAATTTGCTATTCTCCTTCCACACAGTAGTGTTGAAGGGGTGACTGATTTCATCCCTGGCAATATGCATCCTTGCTAGTTAGTCAGTCCTCGTATATAAGGCTCAGAGTCAGTTAAGAAACTTCTCAAGAGTATCCATTACCTTCAGTTTGCATAGAGTGTTTGGCCAATATGTTAGTGGCCAAATTAGCATGTCTGCTAGTGTGTCATGTGTACTACATAATTCTGTAGTCTTTAGATTGATGATATGCTTTAGAAGATCCATTCAACACCTTATGGGAACATATATTTCCCTAAATTCCCTAGCAAGGTAGCAATGGGACTGCAGATTGAAGACTCGTGCTTCCCCAGTGGTTACCAGAATAATCAAAAATGCAATCCAGTCTCTTTAGCTCTGCTTAGTAGGCCTGAATAGTGTTAAAATTAGCTTACTGCTGACCTGCTGAGCCTGTATCTCTTGGCCCACTTCATAAGATGGCCAGAACTCCTGGAGAAGCCCAAGGCAGCCTGTGCTCAGGTCAAGGAATGTCATTTACCTGCTGCCAAACAAAATAGTGTTAGCAGAACCTGAGACCAGCAGTATTAGCAGCAGTCACATGCAGACACCATAAAATCAAAGCAAAACCAAAACCTGAATTTGAAGAAAAAATATGACTAAGGTTGCTGTATAATCCAACAGCAACTTCCTACCAGCTATTGCAGCTTCCCAGGGCAATAACCCCCACAGATGATCAAATCACACAGGAAAATAGCTTGAGGATTGGTGAGCATCTTTGCAATCAATGCTCAGCACAGTTAATTCTGCCGCAATCTGTATCTAGAACAAAACCATTTCCTCTTCTCCTCGGAGCCCTGAAAGTGTGAATCACACATGCAGCTGCAAAAGAAATGCAGCTTTGCTGTGACCTGAAAAGCAGTAGGATTGATGTGGCAGACCTTTGTAGAAGTGAAGAGAAATATCCTCTCCCACAACCAAACCCTTATTAATGATGAAAATGTAGTTGATTTTTCTTTAGAAGTCCATCCACCTGTCTGAGAGAATAAAAAAATTCTCTTTTAATGTTCTCCATTATGGAAAGCAACCACTGGGGGCAGGGGGGCAGTGGGTGGGGAGCGGAATTGCTGGAATATTAATCAAATACATCCATGGGATTATCCTAGAAATAACTTTCACAGTTTTTTGGAAACATATCACATATGAGTGTATTTAAAAGGTTAGTGATTAGTGGCAGGTAGAAGTTAATACAAATACATCTGAGGAACGCTATGAAACTGGTTGCATCTCTTTTTTCCTCTTTCCTGTTGAAGAGTCCCTTCATCTGTGGTCTCCCTAGCTACTATTTGTACCTGTACAAATCAATACTATTCCATAGTCACAGAAGTAGTATTTGCACAGCAATAGCTTGGACTCAACTACAGCAGCTGACTGCAAGCTGCTTTCCATGCCTCCTGGCAGCGTATTAGAACCAGGAGGCTTGGGAGATCCAAGCATACTGCAGTTAGCAGTGACTCCCCTTTCCTGCTCCCAAGCACATACTTCAAATGCTTTAACCATTTCCCCATCCGAGCGCATTCTGGACAATATATTTATGTGCAAGACTGCAACAGATGATTGTTTCTTTTTTAGAGGCTTTACAGGCATATATATATATATGTCCTAGAAAAATCATCAGCACCTATTATGTGTGGGGAGAATAGTAAAGTCAATTCATCCTTTGTACTCTCAGCTGAGGACCAGGTTTCTTATACTGTGATACAAAGGATTGAATTACATTTCTCTTTAGGGCAGATGAGTTATAGATTCCTCCACACAGAGAATCACCACATAAATTCTTGGTTAGGGGTAATCTCAAAAGGTAACAAATTTTGCAGTAATCCAATCCTGGTGTGATTCTGCCATCACAAGAAGGTGTAATGAGACTACCTCAGACTCTCACACAGCTTCTTAGATTTTGTGAGGAAAACCTTTTTGATAGATTGTCTTTATAGCCTGTATGTGAGTATATTACTCCTACAGACCATTTCTCTCTACAGTTTCTCTTGTTCTGTTTCTGTCCAGTAGAGAGGAAATGATTTATCTTTTGTTAAATGTTAGTCTGGAAAAGATTTGTTTAACACTTCAAGCCAGGAGGTTTAGAAGCATTCTTAGTTGAGATGAGATGATTTAATTAGGATGCTGAGCATTTAGAAAAGTACTCTCTCTGGGACACTTAGTTTTTAAGATATTTTTTTCCAAGGTATGGAAAAGCTTTATAGTCAAGTGAAATGCCTCATTGTTAGATACCCCATTTCGAGGAACAGCTCAAATTTTCAGCACAAACTGCCTAAAAAAGGCCGTCAATATAAAGGAAAATGAAAAAAAAAAAAAAAAAAAAAACCTAAACAGTGGAGAATGGAGGAAAGAGTAGGCAGACTCTTAAGTAGCCAGCAGTTTTTCAGGAACAAGACTTGAAGTTTTGTTTTCTCTACGTCCCATTCAACTTGCCTTTGCCTTTTCCTTATTTTCCGTGTTTTATCTTCCTTCCTTACAAAGCTGAGCAGCTGCTGCTTAACCCAGTCATCCATGTTATTTTCCATTGCCTCTGGAAGCTCATCCTGCTGATACCATGGGCTAGAATCCCTCAGTTGTTGTTGGGGTCTTTGCTGGACTGCCATGGCTTTCTCAACAACTCTTCTCCAGGAGCAGGGAGCTTGCCCTGGACTGTGTCTGTATGGGTGGGACCAAAGCGGGAGAGCACTGAACCTTAACATGCCTACCTGCCCTGCTCCTGGAGGCAGTGAAGATTATTGTTTCAGCTGTCATTAAACAAGAAGAGTTTCTGTAGCTGGTGTGAGAACCTTCCCCAGCCTTTCACTCTGCTGAGGGAGGTTAACATGAAGGCAAGACTTTACCTGCTTCTACAGACACCCTTCCTGTTGCTTTGGTGAATTAAAGGCCATAACAGCAGGAGAACATCAGCAACACGATAACTGCAGGGTAGAGATTTGCTGTCACTAATTCATGCACAGTTTTCAATAATCATATTGCCTCTATGTATTTGGAATACTATGAATTAATTAAATGTTAAGAATAATTTGCAGTCTTTAATTTTTGCAGTCTGACTGCGAGCCCATGAACAGCTCTGTGATCTCAATTACATCATTCCAGCTCTCACTGAGATCAGCTATTGACTTGAAAGGTTGAGGCTCTTGGTAAAGCAGCATGACTTTCCTGTTCAAGATAAATATTTCTCCAGTGCAAGGTTTTATTTTTTTATTTCTCGTGGCAGGCTGTAAAAATGAACTTGTGGAATTTAAGTGACTAATTACAAGAAGCTCTTATTACCCAGATAAGTTGTCAGCCATAATGTGCAATGATAGTAATCTTAAATTTTTCAGTAATGTTCAGCCGGATTGGCTTCTTTAAAATATTGTACTCTTCTGTAAAGCAAAGGACTGTTACCTTTCTTACAGACAGAAGTACTGTTCACCCTGAGTACCACTGCGAGTCTGTGGGTCTTACTCATTCAGAGCAAAGGTGTCAATAGACCATTTGCAGTTTCATGTTTCTTACAAAAAGCAAAATTCAGCATAATTTATAGTTACTCCCAACTAAAGATTATTCATTTATAAATATTTTACATACCTTTACTACAGATCTTTTTCAGTCACCTGTTCCTATATACTACAGAAATTATTAGAGATGTGTAGGATGGGCTCCACCCCCTCCAGGGACAAGGAGCAGTGGAGCAGCCAGAAGGGCCCTGATGCTCAGAATAGTGTCAGGCTGTAGAAAGGAAAATAAAAAAATTGTACAAGGACACACTCCAAAGAATATCTTCACTGGTTTAAGTCCTCTCCAGGATCACCAAGGGATTTAATGTTTGGGATTTTTTAACCAAGAGTGTAGCAGATGGCTGCAGGCTGAAGAGAGCCCAGAGCTCAGGCTGTCCCTTTCTTACACAGATATCCTTACAACAGTAAGCGAAACAGTGAAGCAGTGCTACCATCACCACCCTTTTTTTAACTGGGTTCCTGCCATGACATCATTCCGGAGACAGGCGGCTCCTCACAGATAGTGGTCCCACCAAGCATATGCAGCAGCATAATGGAAAACACCCAGGAAATTTGGGCTTGGAGTCTTAGACGCCTGTGGTATTGCAGAAGACCATCCTTCTGGATCACTCTTGCAAATAAATGTAGGTTGTAAATGCCACTTGAAAGGGTGATGTAGGCAATGTGTTTCCTTGGAAAGGGCTGTTAGTCATTGCTTAACACCATGGTGATCCCATAGAGCTGCACAGAGACGCAGTGATACTCTGTTTATTTTGTTTCAGTGTGGTGCTCACCTGGGGCATATTTTTGATGATGGACCTCGCCCAACTGGCAAACGGTACTGCACAAACTCTGCTTCATTATCTTTCAAGCCAGCAGACAAGAGCAATGACGGAGAAGGCAGTGGTAATGCCAGTCCTGCCCAAACAGGCAAAGCTGAGCTGTAGGATGAAGCAAAGCCTGCAGAAAACTGCGCCGATCCCACACAGCTTACAAGGAATGTTTTCTAAGTTGCCTGCTCTCTTATATCCTAAGAATGTTCAAATATATGAAAGCATTTTGCACCATCCTTCTTCTTCCTCACTCTTTCAGAACTGAGGCCTTGCCCGCCAGTGTGCTTACTATGTAATTGGATTGAAAAATATGTTGACTGAGTCCACAGGTTTTCTTTTCCTTTGCTTTCTTTGAGATTTCTATGGGGAATCTTTAAATTGAGATGCTTTGAGATCATTAGTTATTAGTTTCTTCTTAATGCTGTGTTCCCTGGGTTTGAGCACTATTCCTTTTTGTGTGCAAGGTGGGACTTGTGTTTATCTCCAGTCTATAGAAAACTTCTGGGCATAAGAAAATCCTGAATTCCTAGCACATCTCTGCTTTGTTCTGACTTGAGAGGCATGCAGCCTTTGGTCATATGTATTCAACCATCTCCTAGCATCAGCCACACCCTGCAAAAACTTGTAGTTATGGCTGTTCCTTCCCAGCTGAGAGTGGTGAACGAGATGTTAAGACCATCCTTTGGCTAATTTACTGCCAAATTTCAAAGGTGTGGTTGAGAGGATGTAAACACTGTCTCAGCATCTGTGTTTCCCCTTGGTTTGGTATTTAAAACAAGGTTTTAACTAGAAAGGCTCACTTTTCCAGGCTACTAATGAGACTTTGTCTGTTTGTGAAGCCTGTTCAACAAGTGTTAAGCAAATCTGAAAGTTGAAATCTGCAGGGGGTAATTATATGGACAAGGGCAGGGATAAACTTGCAAAGTGAAGTAGATGAGGGGTGACACTGGGCTCTTTATCTTGTCAGTTGCTACAAGGATTCAGAAACATAACAATGCTAGAGGGGAGTTTAGGAGTTTTAGTAGAAAGAGGGAGACCCTCCTGAAGTATCCAGTTTTAAAGATTAGCTGGCCTGGATACATACTGCCCAAAAGACCCCAGCCTTTATTTTGTGCAGTTGTGGTTTAGGACATGAGGGACTGGGTTAGTGTAAGAAATGAATTTGAAAAAAGCCTGTCAGAGCTCCAGAAATTTTCATGTAGAAAAATTTGCTTTTAGATTTTGTTGAATAACAATTTGTCTAAAATTGTGCGTAATACTGTTCTTTAAGCTATGCTATACAATATTTGCTAATGCCACTTTGCCTTTAAACATTGAGAGACTTAATGAATACGGTATTTACTTTTATTAGCAAACTTTGTGACTAACATGTTTGGATCCAATTTTATTTCCAATAGGAACAAAGCAACCACTGAATTTTATGGAAGCAGGATTGAGGTTTTTATGTCAGTGGTAATAAACATATTATCTAAAGTTCAAACATCCTTCAGTTAAAATATAGCTACTGTGAAAGCATATGGAATGGTCAGAATTGCCTTTTCTTTTTAGCAATATAAGAGAGACACGAAAAAAGTCATTCAGTACCTCAACATTAAATGTATGCAAATAAGTACAATAAATATTTACAGCTAAAACACTTGGGCTCTGCTGTAGCGAGCACCTAATCATACGAGTATTCCCCCAGATGTCATACAAGGAATTGCTCCTTGGCTGCAAGAAAGATTGTGCAGATTGACCTTTGGTGTTTCAAGGTGGTCAAGTTTCTTCTAGTCTCATTGGTTTTAGCAATTTCTTCTACGAGGGCTGCTTTTACTCTTTGCTTTTATTTAAAGAAAAGCAGTTTTTCTTTACCACATTTTCTGACATAAATATAAAAAAGGCAGCATCTATATGGTACATAAACAGATTGCTGTTTGATTTAAGTATTATCAAATTTCAGCGTATTCCTGCCTTATGTTAAAGAAATATATTACTTAAACTTCAGAACACAGTAATGTATGCTGTCCTACAGGAGATTTATTTTTGCAGGATATGGAATGCAATGAAACGAGTCAATATGGTGAGGTGTATGTGATCTCTGGGAGTTAGATCATTTAGTATAGGAAACGCATTGTTCTCATGCACAGGCTATACCACAGCACAGTGCAAAGTAAGACAGATTTCCTTTTACTGCTCTTAGAAGATGCTAGTAAGGGCTACTATTGAACCCTCCAAATTTGGTTCAGTCTGGTGATGATCACAGCAGAGGAAACTTGGGAGCTGAGCATAATGTATGTAATAATAGAATATTTCTGTATGTTTAAATTTTGCACTGTTTAGATCCTTATAAAAACTGCAAACTGTGTAGAAATAGCAAACTATATTTTCTGATATCTCTATTTTACTCAGATGTTTAAATAACATATCTTAAAAACCATGTCACACATGTTATTTATATATACTATATATATATAAAATTGCACATGTTTTTTATATATATATACGTACACACATATATTATTCAAGTATAATTTTAGGCTTCTGTATCTTTTTAATAACTAAAACCTTTCCTTAAGAGGGTTCAATACTTTTAAGAAGTCAAATATACATTTTTCAAATTAAATTTGTTTTCATATATTTGTTGTACACAAATATAAAATAAATTTCTTTATAAATAATTCTGTTCTGCTTCTTCATTTATCCAGTTTTATGTCAGGTTTTTGCACTCCTAGCTGCAGCATGTCTTAGGGAACTGCTGTCCCCTAATTTACTGTGAATATTATACATCTAACACCTTATCTCTAGCAGGTTTCTGGCAGGGCTTCAGCACTGCAGGGTACCAGATATCCTAGCCCCTACCAGCTTTCAAGAGAATATCACAAGTACCCAGGCCCAAAAGAGAGGAGAAACATTTAGAGAGAAAGGCTCAACTTTTAACTTAGCAGCAGTCTTAGCCACTTCTGAAAGATGCAGTATGGGATGTGGTGAGTTGCAGGCAGGCATATTACAGTGCCCAGACTCAGTCAGAAGTGAAGGAATTTAGCTGGAAAGTTGGTTTCTGCCAAAATTTCATCTGCAAGGATGTAGGTTTGGACCGCACAGGTGGAAGCATAATGCCACTCCGTAAATCAGTCCTGCAGTGAATTTTGGAAGATAGGTGCAAGAGAGGGGCAGAAGTTGCAGGCTGTTTTTAAACCAGCTTCTATATTTGTGCTCATGGGAACCAGAGAGTTGCTTCAAAATTGATTCCCTTGCTAATTGTTCTCAAACGTTGCCAAGTATCCAGATGGCACACTACAGACATTTTTTACAAGTTTAGTATGATCCCTGCTAGTTCACAAATGAATCCCTTGTGGCCTTCTGTGTCCTACCCTTCCAGTGTAGTTCCCTCTCAGAACTGTAATAATTTGTTATTTCTGAAATGAGGTACTGACTTGTACCCACTAAAAAGAGATGCAGAGCTGGATGCTCCATGGTGGCTTTGCCCTGTGCTCAGAGCATAACCTGGCCAGTCCGTCGGCACCCAGAGGTATTGTGCTAAGGCAGATCTTCAGAGCCATGCAGTCCTCTTGCTAGTGCTGCCCTGGTGGCAGACACAGGGGATGGTTCTTTGCTCCAGTCCAGCTCAAGGCAGGCTGTGTTTTGCAGTACATGACATGCAGTTATTCCTAACACATATATGTACACCCCACCACTTTAAAACCAGGGAAATTTCTATTAAGAGACACTCTCCCTGCCATTCTTGCTGTTCTCCAGGGCGTCCTAGCCCCAGGGTGGGAGAAGCAGTGGCGGCAGAATCAGCAATACAAGGCAAATTAATTGCTTTGAGATTCTCTTACTGTTACAGCTTTATGGCTTTCATATATTAAAGGCACCTTAATTGTAAGCCTTTTTCACAAGCTCTATCAGCTCTCATACACTAAGGGAAAACCCAGTGTACACATGAAGTAGTTATAACTGGGGCCTTGTTACAGTGACTACAGTGTGTGAGTAAGACAGCATCATAAGTCAGCATTTCTGTTGAGTGACTGCAAAGAATGCATTGGGACAAACATGGTGCCAAGTGTGGATGTGGATGTCAGTTCTCAGTTGTACTGGATGGTCTCAGTCTTAATTCAGTTAGCTTTATCTTGCAGTCCATATACCCAACTGGATTTCTTAAGCCACAAAGTTAGACCTCCTCTAACAGAATTTTTGGTGTATATAAATTTTTTGTTGTTGTTGTTGTTTAGCATGTTACAAAATGTCAGCGTTTTAAAATCATTCCATCTCTTCCTGTCCTTGAAGGACTTTGAGGAGGAAAACAAAACAGATATCAGCACTTTCTCCATTACAATCAGTGTGTTCTATACCCACTTGTTTACAGAACAAATGGCAGAGTATACAATGGCACCAGAAGCAAATTTGTCAGCTTCCAAGTTCATTAGAGTAAGAAAAATTGTTGCTTAGCTCATTGGCAAACTAAACGAATAGGACGTGTTTTATTGGCTATTAAAATGAGGCCACCTACAGGTCCCATAATAAACCTGCAAAAATGTTTAATCTTGCATATGTGAAGACCTGTATTCCAGTCTGGCTTGTTCCTACTTTGTTATAAAGAGAAGTCATACACCATAGGGCCTGACTAGGCTTTTCAGATCAAAGCCATGACAGCAGCCAACAACTGTATTGCTTTTACACTCACAAAAAAAAGATGAGATGATAACATGCCCTGATGAAATCACTGAAACACTGAAATAAACTCTGAGCAGTGTAGGCATGCGACAGTCTGAAATCCTTATACACAGCCCACCAGTGTAGTATTAAGTGCGCTAAGCAAAAAGGTCTCAGTCATGTTCCCATGTTTTTGGGACAGAGACACACTTGAGCAGCCCAAATCAAGCTGGAAAAGTGCACTCAGAAACCCTCCTCAGGACATCCTAGGACTTATAGCCTGTCTTGTCAGACCTTTGTTTTAACCAATATAGGCCAGCAGAAAAGAGAAGCGGTTCCAGAAAAGAAAAGAGAACATGCTTCCAGTTTCAAATTCCTGTTTTACTCGCCTCTTGCAAACACTGAAGACAATTCACTGTACAGATGTCTTAGTCAGTGCATTCTCAGTTGCTGCTCTTTGTATTTTTAGTATAGATGATACCTGCATTCTAGCTTCTTTTAGCCAGGAAATTTTACTGCCCTAGCACAACAGATCCATTCCCATCCCCTCCATTTTCAGCTGCTGCAAGGATTTTTTTTGCTCTT
>JAWWMO010000043.1:33011340-33042026 GCA_035047845.1 Dendrocincla fuliginosa
AATTTTACTGCCCTAGCACAACAGATCCATTCCCATCCCCTCCATTTTCAGCTGCTGCAAGGATTTTTTTTGCTCTTGTTTTTCAGTAGCTAGCATTCCAGACCACGGTATATTATTATTTTCTTTTAACTGTAGAATAAAAGCTGCCTGAACTGTGGCTTCATCTTGTCTTAGACATTGTACTTCTTACTTCTTGTATGTCCAAGTGGAGAGAACATCTCTTCCTCAAAGTACAAGCAATCACCCACTGGAAACATAAGAGCCATGACAAGTTGTGTGTGCCCACTTGCTGGGAAAAGTAGTTATTTGTAAAGCAAATAAAATATGTCTTTGTTGGCCTGTTAAAGTGGGCAAGTTGATTTTGTGTGGGTGCTAGTTAATGTTCATGTTTTTCCAGGCCATCCTAAAGCCCTTGTTCTTGCATTCTGGTTATCGTCTCCTCCAGTTTACAACTTCATTGTTGTATGTTTCATACAAACATGAACATCTGGAGAACATCCTCAGGTATAACTGCTGGGCAGTGCAGAAAATATCTGGTGTGATCTGAAACAGCTTTTTCTTCTCATGAAAGTACACCCCTGGGACTAGGAAACTTCGAAGGACTGTAATGGTGTAGAGATCCTTTCACCTCAAAAGCACCACTTCACATTTGCACTAGAACTGTAACAGCAAGCATCCCTGGTGATTTCTTAGCTGTTCAGTATTTTTAGTTGGTGCTGGTACCAGTTCACAGAAATCACTGTGGCAGTATCCCCTAGTGATCCTGAAACGGGTGAGGAGATTGAATTCCTTGCTGCAAGAACAGTTGGTTTCCATCTAGAGAGTAATCAGAAGATGGAAGGGTAGATGGAGGATGGGGAAGGATAAAAGGAATTTTCATTTTGCTGTTTGCCCCTTGGGTTTGCCCCTTAAACTGCATGGACTTCCATCATGGCACTGTAAGATCACATTTAACTCACAACAATTAAAATAACAATCATGTGAAACCCTGTAAAAGTAGGTCCTAATTCTTAGCCTCAATCTGGTATCTGTCTTACACCATTGACTTTTGTGAAAAAAGCTCCTGTAGATCTGAGGGGATGTAAAGGACTACTGAGAAAGATTCTTCATCATACTTGAAATAAAATATTTTCAAGAATCCTCAAAATCTTTGAGAGGAACAGGATGCCTTTGGAAAATCCTACTCTTCCAAATAACTAGTACAGAGAATATAAGTCCTAAAGACCATGGACTAAATTGTCAAAAGAGAGGTATGTACCAGCTAAAGCTTAGCACTGCTGACTGCTCAGTGAGCCAGTACCCCCTGCTGCCTCTCTGCGTGCATCCCTACTGCTCTGTTTTCACACCTTCCTTTACATGCTGCAGAAGGTAGTTGCAACCACAATATTCTCATACACCTTTGCTTGAGCCCTGTTGTACAGGATTTTGAGAAAGCTGATAATTTTATCTTGTTCCTAGTTTGAAGAATTTCTAGGAAAAAGAATCCAAACAGTTTTTGGTTATTTGAGGTGGGGTTTTTTTGTTAGTTTTTTTGGTTGGTTGGTTGGTTGGTTGGGTTTTTTTGTTTGGTTGTTTTTTTCCCCCTAAAGCTGAGAAAAGTCTAAACAGTATCTGGAATTTGTTGTCTTTATGTTGTGAACTTCAGCTTTGTAGGCTACCGTCAGTCCCAACAGCCACCAGTGTCCATGAATTCAGTATTCTCTGTTGATAAATTACAATTTTATTTTTGTTTGGCTAGGGCTTTTAGTAGCCTGCCAAGTCAGAACCATTGCCTAATATATCATTAGAGGGCAAATACATTCCTGTGTATGTCTGTGGCGTATAAGCAGCTCCTACCATAGCCCAGCCATTTCAGCATCCTGCTGAGGAAGGAAAGCAGTGCCTCCAATAATTTAGACTGCAGATTTTTCTTTTCAAATAAAACATGTTTTTGTTTTTCAAAGTCAGACACAGTGGCTGTTCAGGTCACAAAATGCCAGAGACCATTTACTTTGGAAAACAAGGACGTCCTTAGTAGGAGGTGCATTTAGCAACACCCAAATCTGGCATTTTAAACCAGACATCCTTACGGACACCACGACATAGAGGGAGAGTGTCCAAGAGCTGACTGATGTACATGCAACAGGAATAATATTTGGTATTCTCACTTATGAACTAGATACCTCAAAGCATGTGGGAGATCCTCAGATGAGAGGATTAAATATTTTGCGTTGACTGCAGTCAGTGTTTATGGTGAAAAGTGACTTTTTGAAAGGCTGAGGCAGTGCCCAGTAGTGGGTTGTATCTAAAAGCATTTTAGTCATATGTAACAGCACTTTTGCTACACCCAGATGCCCTGTGAGATGAAAGGTTTGCCTCTTCCCTTTGGGTATTTTATTTAATCTTGCAGCTGAGTCAACTATTCAGGCAATGGAGATTTGTAAAAGCCAGATTTTCTTCTATGTCTTTAGTGGAAAAAGAGAAGAAATTATTCTTTGAAAATCTGATATTGAGTGGCAAAAAAGAAACCAGTGTGATAGGTTCCTACTCTTAGTACAAATGGAGTCACCTTTAGATACAGCTTTGCTTCCCTTCTGGATTGTATTGCAGGGCTGAGGCTGACCAAGCAGGATGCACAGCTTTTCTTCTCCTTGCTAACTGGCCAAGCCCGTCTTTTCTAAGAGTACGGGATTTCTCATGTCCGTGGACAACTTGGCTGAAAAGGCGTGGTCTCCTAGACCTTACTGTATCCTCCCTGGAGAAACCATGTGTCTCCAGGCATTTCCATCCCTCGCTGCGTGGCCGTGCATGACTTTATACATATACTGTTTGAAAATGTATGTGATTTTCTGTATGTGGATTATTTTTTTCATCCCAGCTTTTACACCACAAACCAAAATTGCTGTAGATAACTACCTCTCTGAAGACATTTGTTTCCTGTTGACGTTTAATTAGTAGATACATTCTGTGGGTCAAGTTAGAAGACAAAAGTAAACGCAAATTTTAGATGATTCAGCCTATTCTTAACCAGCGCGGTGTTTAGAAATGTTAAGCTGCAATAAAAATCCACATCTGTGTGGACTCACCTAGAGTTTCACAACAGCAGTGAGAATAGGGCATATTGCTTCCTATTTCAAATGTCTTCAAAACATCCTTTAAAAGAATCTCTATTAGGTGTTAGGAGTATAGAGCCTATGGCATTCAGTTTCACAGTTTTGACCATTTAAGAGAGATGAATAAAATAGGTTTGGTTTCAGAAGCGCGCTGAATGGATTACTGTTTTAGCCCTGAAAATACACATTTCTTCCAGCAGTATAAAAGTGAGGGGAGTGTTTATACCACCCGTGTAGGAAACACACATCTCTTTTCTCCAGTGACTAAACTAGACTAGTGAGAGCTATCAAACTTGCTAATGGCTGAAGGAAAGCCTTTCACTGCCTCACACTGGTAAAACCTAAGTGTTTTCTGTAGTGTTACTTCCGATTTACACCAGTGTGAAGGAGAGGCAAATAGCAGGCAGCATCAGTGTACCACAATAGTCCGCGTGCTCTTAGTGGCAGTGAGTATAGAAGAGCAAGTCCAGCAGCCCCTGGAGACAACCACATGAATTACCAAAGGCGCACTCAGTTATCTTGAGTCTTATCTAGTAGATACATCCAAATTAACTACATTTAAAACAAAAATAAAGGCATATGAACTCTGCTGCTTTCTGTAAGGACAGATAAATAGGCAAAATGGCAGAGCTGAGCCACTGGTCCAGGGGATCGGTGCTATGAAGACAGGTAGAGAAACTGCTCGTACAGGCAGATCCCAAAGATGAGTCACTGACTTCTGCCTTCCAAACGCATATGCTGTCCCCGACAATCCATAATTTCAATGTGTTTGTCATTGTACAAAGGAAAATCTGAACTCCATCCCATTCAATCCAGCTGCTTGTCCTTATCAAGATCTGTGGGCTGGGCAGTCAGCTGTTGGAGGCCTATAAAAGAGTAAGCCTGGAATCGTTCACAGGATGGTACTTAGAGATGCCTTCAAATCATGTGAGGCAACCACTGTTTTTAAAATACAGACATGAGCTAAGAATATTTATATTTTGAGAATAACATAACTTGGGACAAAATGCTCACCTTCAACTCACAAATAGTTTTCATTCCTGCGATTGTATTTACAGTTTCAAAAATTCACATCAAAGTCTCTGGGTTTGTTTGAAGACATGCATGAAGAATTATATGGTGAAAGGTTTCATTCTGGCTGTGAAAAAAATTAATTCAAAACAACTAAAACATCAGCCATAAAGATGTACAACATTTTTCAGGAAGCCTTGTCCACCTTGAACTAATGTTTTCATAAAAAACAGCCTGCCTGTAATAATCACTGTTATTGAAAAGACATCCCAAGGTTGCTGTATGGAAATATGTTAAATACGTTCTGAAATCCAGTCTAATATAATTTCAACATTAGAGCTCATTCATAATCCTGTATTAAAAGCCCATGCAATTTTCATGAAATATGCCTGTCTCTGTAATCATGAATGCTGAATATTGTCATGGCTTTCCAGGAATTTTCAGCCTCAATGCAGAGGAAAGAAAACTCTTCCAACTGGACGTCTACACCACTGAGAAGAAATAACAATAACAGGTCTAAACGTAAAATAAACATTTCTGGAAAAATACTGTCTTTTCAATGAGGCTGTAGTCTGAATTTCAAGCTACTAGTAATATGGCACAGAGGCTTCGAATGTGCCTGTGGTTACAGCTCCTTGCTTTGTGTGGCACTGGGGACAAACAGTCCCAGTAGGAAAGAATCTGTTTACTCATGCTGAGATTTAGAAAGTGATCCTTCAGATGGAGTTAACTTAAACTTCATGAATATTCCTGCTTTGAACCCCCAGTTTACAACCAGATGTAGTTGTTGTGCTTATTGAATCAATTCTTTCTAATTGGACAGCACCACAAATGCATGCAGCATCACAGGGGTGGAAAAGTATAGAAAAGTTTCAGCATCACCATGTATCTGATGTGTTTGCATAAGTACACTAGCTGCTTGTCAGGAATTTCTTTATAAAAGAATCACATAATTTTATAAAAGAATCAAAGCCTACAAAGTAGGCAAGGCACATACAAAAGGGTGAGGAGTGGGAAAATTCTGCCTCTCTCTCTCTAATGTTCCTATTCACTGATGACTCTTTGATATTTTTCCTTTTTATGAGCAACCTTTTTTATTAGTGGAATATTTCTGGTTCTGTGGCATAACTTTAAAATGATAGGAAAAATTACACAACTGGGATCTCAATTATTCAGCACAGCCATTTTAATCCTTCGTGTTATTTGATCCAGTACAAGGTAATATACGTCTTATTTCCAATTAGAATACAATTCTCACTATATTCATCATCTATCGATGTCTGCTTTTCCATTTGCTGGAGACATGAAACTCTGTGATTCAAAGGGTGTCATTCAGTCTACCCTACCTGCGGACAATTATATAGTGTCTGCAAGGCTGCCTGTAGGTTTGATGCCTGTAGCCTGGGGCAGCTGGGACCTGCTATGCACTTTCTTTCCTGCAAAATTTCTCACCAGCTGACAGCACATTGCAGAAATGGTTCCTCCATGCTTCTGCAGCCCTATGCCATTTGTACAAGCAATACTGCAGAGCACATTTGTTTGAGACTGCTCAGTGCATGTGGCAAAAAGATCACTTCTCATGCCTGAGTGCCATATCCTGCAAACCCCTTTGCAGTCCTGTATGCTCTGCGACCCTGCGCTTAGCTCTTCCCGCTGTCCTATCACAAATTCTGCTATCTACATTAGAAAACTCTTCAGAAATGTGTCTCTTGGACTTAATAGGTATGTATCGAGCTTTAATTGGCCAATAAGCATCCAAGAGGCCTTTGTCCCGAAGAGGCCTTTGTGACAACCACCTTGAGGCACTTAAGAGATCTCAGGCAGGCTGCCAGTCTCTCAGATTTTAAGGTCCCTTCCAAAGTTGATTTATCATTGGTCTTCTGGTAGCATAAGTATGCTATAGAAAAATACCAGAGAAAATGAAGACTGAAGCTCAGCTGCAGAATACTCAAAACTAAAAAAAAAAAAAAAAAAATTAAAAAAAAAGGCCTGGGTTGGGAGAGGAGAGGTTCTATGCCCAGAATGCTTGTGAACTTAAAGGTAAGAGGTAGAAGGCAGGTGACTTATATGGTGACAGGACTCCTGTGACACTTCCCTGAAATTAGAGATTGGCCCACTCTCATTTCTATGTTTTTATAACATACTGAACTCCAAGCATGATTCATGCAGATATGAGCTGAGCTGAGAGCAAAGCTATAGTATCGAAATGGACTGGTGTTTTCTAGGTCAGCATTAGCTTAAGTTAAGGAACCTTCCCAAAAAACTACTCCAAAGCCCATTAGGCCTGGTGCAGTGGTGGCAAACAGTGGCCTTGGGAGGGACCATGCCTAAACTGAGAAGTGGCAGAAATGCCCACCTCTGTGTGTACAGCAGGCTTCATTCTCACACTTCCAGATGAACAGGGTGCTTCCCACTTATGCAGCTGTCAAAGTGAGATTTTAACTGTTTCCATCTCAAACCTCACTTCTTGTCTGTGTCCATAGTATCCCAGCAGATGACCAGGTTACTGTAAGATGATGTTGAGAAGAGGGGTACGGAACAGTGCTTCTCTCTTTCTTGTGGCACAAGAACTAGAGGGACCCAGTGAAATTTCCAGGCAGGTTTTAGTGGAAGCAAGAGACAGAACATTTCTGTACAACACTGAGATATTCCGAGGGATTCAGTACTGCAGAATGTTATGGGATGCTGGTGAGCTCTGTGCAAGCCTTGCTTTGAATGGTTTTAATCAATATTTTTATTCCAGGTGACAGATGTTTGAACTAATTCAAATGCATGATGTTTTGCAAGGTGTGGAAGAGCATGACCTCACAGGTCTGAATTTTTGTAATGGTTTTCCATAGCCCTTTTTAAAAACTGTCCCTTTGCTAATCTCAGTAGAAAGCAAGCTCTAAGAGTTATGTTAACACTGGAAAAACTTTAGTATCCTTAGAGACACCTTCTTGTAGGGGCTTTTATTAGCAGATCAAAAGGCAGATCTATATATTTTCACATAATTATTTTAAGAGTGATATGGTGAGAATACTGTTTATTAATCTAGTGGTATTGAAAAGGGTCTTAATAGCTGTAACATTACATAGCATTGGCATACACATTTACAAAAAGAACAGCTGAGATTTAACTTATGGTTGTACTGATCAGAACAAGCTATTTTCCTATAATGATGTAGCCAGATAATGTGCAGCCTCTAAAGCTGCAGGAAGCAGATGAATTATTTTAAAAGTGAATTAATGTGCCCCTCAAAGTTGCACATCCTCCAAAAGCCTCTGCCCAGCAGAAGGCAAAGGCAATGAGTTGCTGTGTGCTGCTGTTTCTGCAGGACAAGTGATCACTGCTGCTCAAGGCATCCATTGGAAAGGCTGCCCAGGAACAGATGTCCCGGGAAGGGATACTGACAAACACTGTATTTGCAAAGGGGTTCAGCGTTTGACTTCTTGCAGAGCGCTGGGAGGCTGGCCTAAGGATAAACATTTCATAGTGAGGATCAAAGAAACAAGATTCTGTGAGTTAGACAGGGGACAGGGATGAACACCAGTGGGGAAAAGGCAGTGATCTCTTATAGCATTTGGTATACTTAACTTGTGAGTCTGGACTTGGTGCTGGAATCCCGCACCTCTGGGAGATGCTGTGTATTGAGAAGAAAAATTACTTCAAAACATGTTTTAAATTGTTTTATCTCAAAATAGTAGGGAATATGGATGTTTTTGGGCATTGAACTACATCTGTAAGAATGGGGGAGAAGCACAGAGACAAAGAAAAAAATTAAAACCCCAGGGACAAGTAGGCTCATATCATTTATGCAGGGGAAAACTGAGCCACAAAAGCAGTTACAACCCATCTGAGGTGAGTCAGTAATGCTGAGAGAGGGGAACTTTTAACTCACCATTCTGGCTTTAGTCCTCAGGCATGCATGACTGCACAGGGGAGACCCTTGGCTCCTGGCTCTGAATGCTATCGTTGATCCCTTGCTACTTGAAGTTGAGCAAATAGGTGCTGCCTGGACTTAGAGGAAGTGCGAGGAGGGAGACTGGAGGTGCAGGATGTCTGTCACTGGTGAAGGCACTGGTGGATGATGGGGTGCCTTTGAGTTTTTAAAGTGAGCACATCTATGTCAGGTATCAGAAGTTACCTATCAGAGCACAACTATTCCAGAGGAGCCCATCAAAATGCTGCCATCATGGGCTGTGACTTATTAGTAGTAAAAGTTTTACTTCTCACCCAGCAGCCCCAAGCAGGCATCCAAAGGGTTATAATAGAGCAGTATCTTGACTGATCCATGCAGGCCAAGCCTTTCTAACTCCCGGTTCATGGCCTTTCCCTTCCAGTCATATGTCCCTCTGCCTGTCTGCTGCATTTGCACTCAGTTGTTGGCTGTGTGTGCTGGCTGGTCCGGGGTCACCACACTGGAGAGAAACACACTCTGTCAGGTCCAGAGCTATGTGCTCGCTTTCATCACGGGGATATGCGTCAATGTGTCACTTTAAAGTAGTTCAAGTAAGAGATGTGGGGGAACAGATGAGGAGAAGGGAGGCAGGAAACATGTCATAAATCCACAGTGAGAGGGACTCTGAAGTAAGAGAATTAAAGACTCTGGAAAACACATAAAAATCTGCTGTAGAAAGGGCTCTGTCAATGCATCCTGTCAGTGCAGTTTGCTTTTTATTTCCTAGTGTGCAATATGATACAAAAATCATTCACCTTTACTACATGATCCATGAAAGCACATATTTCACATGAGATATATTTTTCTTGTGAATAGACTTGGTGTTTCCAGACACTGGTGGATATCAGTCGCTGTCCCATAAAACGAGGCCACCAGCACCTGTGGTCTCCCAGGGACTGTCTCTTCCAAGTGCTGTTCCTTGCACAAGGGCCACTTCATTGTTTCTATTTTGTGTTTAAGTAGAGCTGAACTGAGGAATGTGGAGTTAAATAAAAATAACGGAGAAAGATCAGACTGAAATTATTTCCGTCCCCCCCTGAAAAAAATCCCACTTGTACAATCATCAGATATACGAGGCTTTGTGCTTTCTCATGTTGCTATTGAAAAAAGAGAAAGAAAATTTACACCCACTCAAGTATTACAGAGAGTCACAAATACTACAAAAGGTTTCTGTAGATATACGCCCCACTGCAGGAATGTGAAATTTCCTCAACACCCAGAATATTAAGCAGTCTGGGGCTTTTACTTTTAGATCAAGATTTCAGAGAAGGGACCATCCTGGCTTGCCTAAAAATGACTGATGAAAGGAAAAATTGCCAGTGCAGCAACCACGAGCCTCTCTGGCAGTCAACTATTCTCATTCAGCTATCCCCTCCCACCTTCATGGGACATAACATGTTCAACACAGGCAAAAGGACTCCAGGCTCTGTCTGAAAGACTCAGTGATGCTAGTGAACAACAAGGAAGAGTATTTACACTGTGTAAACAACTTTAAGCATGATGAAAAGTAATTTCTTTACAAAAGTGTATGAACTGGGACATCACAGCCTGAGAGATGGATTTCCTTCTGATAGCCAGTGTGCCCCTCACTGTGCCTCCTTGTCTTCTTCCTTGGCCACACTGTGCAGTAGCAAGGACACATTCCAGTAAATTTGCTGGCAGTTGGTTGCAAAGGATTGATTGCATGGCATTGATCTGCATCTGCACGGTATTCCCACAGACTTAAGTGCTATGCCATGGAAACATAAAGAAAGAAGAGACTGTTGCACTTGGGCTTCTCTGTGGGACCCACCAGCCAGACAAGTGCACTGCTCCCTTCCCTCAGCCACCCATCCTACCTTAATCTTTTCTTCCTAGCACAGCTTCATTGCTGCTGAGACTGCATTTTCATTTCTTCTGTCTCATTGCTAGTCTATACTTAACGTATTAATAGTGTGAAGTGGAGAGGAAGGAAACAGAGGGAAAGCACAAGGAGCAAAGTAAACATCTTCAGGGAGGTAGAGACCGCACAGAGAAACACTCGCTCACCCTCTTCAGCTGGGGGTTTAACATCCTTTGGCTTTGCATGCAGATCCTGCATGCAGGGTTGTTCTTTCAGGCAGTGCCAGGAGCCACAGAGGTTGCAAAGCCCAGTGGGTCAGGCTCCCAGGCACCCATCCTTTCTCCTGCCTGGCCATGTGGGACCTGTTTTCAACTCTGAGGCATTTGAAAAGAATAGACACGTTTCTCTCCAGATGAGAAGGCTGCTACGTATTGGGAGTTCAACTGCCTTTTCCCCAGTGGTAAGATTAGAAGGAGCTGTTTTCCACTATTTTCTACTGTGGCTCAAATCTTCCCAGGAGTCAGGGTAGATGAGACTACTTCAGCTTACAGCCTTCTGGGCACAGTGGTGATATCCATCCCACAAAATCCTAAAGTGCTGGGAGAGCAGGCAGGGCATAACAGCCCCCATTGTTATATGCCAGACCCCCAGAGGCACAGTGCCTGTGTGTGCAGAGGGACCCACGGAGTCTCCAGCTGCTGTTGTGGTGAAGGGCAAGGTCCAGCTGAAGTTTCATTTGGAAGAGGCAGCAGCCCCATGAGCTCCCAGCCCAGCAGAGATGCAGCACACAGCACAACCCCACACAGGCCTCACACTGCCTGTGGAGCAAACTTGCAGTCCTCTGCAGGGCTGAAGTGTGATAACTGATGGAGAAGAAATAATCAACATGAAATTATTTATTTGCCTGGTAATCAGGAAAGTAGGTAACTTCAATGACCATCATAGGAGCAACCAGGTACAGCATGGGTCACTATTATGGATCTGTGTGTTTGTGGCCTTACACAGGTTCATCTTGCATTTCCTTCTCCTTACTGTACTTTTCCCAGCCACTCTGCACAGGGACTGAAAGAAACTTACTCCTTTACCAAAAGTAGAACTGCCTGAAAATGCTGCTCCAAACCCTCCCACTTGCTTCCACTGCCTGAGAGGTGCTGCGATGTCGAGAGGACTCCATTATTGCTGCATCACAACTGGAGGCCCTGTAAGCAGCATCAACACTTCTAAAATTTACCTTAGCCTTGAGCTGGAGGCATAGGCCATCACTGGCCTGTTTTCTGGTTCCTTTAACCCCTGCATTTTGCAATGGCTACAGAAATGCATCTACTTCAATGTTTTCTGAACAAGCTGTACTCCCTCCATGGGAGAGAAGCAGATGTCTCATACAGCCAGTCTTTTCCTTGCATCTTAACAGCTGCTTAGCCCAAATTCCACCCTGATTTTGTTTCTTCAGCTTTGGCAATCTGACTGTCAAGTAGCAATGGGTTGCTGCGGGGCCTGTGCTTTGGAGGGGAGCGCCCGCTGGGTCCAGTGCAGGGAGGCCTTGGGGGCTGCACTGGGCATGAGCAGCACCACTGGTGACTTGACCTGGGCTGGCCACCCACTGGGGCAACCTGGTCCTGCTGGCTGTGGTCTGGGAGGGCAGAAATCAGCCCTGTACCCTGGGGCACAAGCTGGCTGCGGGGCTGTTGATGGGGAGGCACAAGGCAAGGAGCTGCAGTGGAAAGCACAGCCTCTGTGAGTGCACATGGCTGAAAGATGAAGATTTCTGCCTGGCAAAACAGCCATGGGAATCACGTGTGGAAAGAGAGGGTGGTCTGGTACAGGGACTACAGTGCAGAGCCTCTGGGGACATGGTAGCAGCAGCCACCCCAGCACCCCCAGCTCAGTGGCAAACCATGGCAAGTCCCTTTTGCTGCAGCTGGCCATCTGGGCTGGTGGGCACAAACCACATAAGAAAAAAAAGAGCCTTTTTTGGAAATGAGTGTAGAAATATGTGTCTCCATCACTGGCCCAATTACACTACCCCAGGGCACCATGTGGCTTTTTGGTTAAAATGTGCACTAAACAGCATATGCAGATGTCCTTATATATACATGCCCAGTCCGTGGCTCCAGTGTAAGAGGCACTGAGGGAAGAAAAGGAGGGGTGGCTGCAAGCACACTGCATCCTCAGGAATGGGCAGGAGGACTGGGGTGGGGGGCCTTGTTCCCATGTGGGGCTGGAGCAGCTGTGAGTAAGGGTCCTGTGAGGGTCCTGTGGGATTGGGGGGGTGTTTTCTGACTCTAGTCCCCAGCCCCTTGGCATGCAGCCCAGTCCCAAGAAATATAAACCAAAGAAGCATAAACAGATGATCACATGAAAAATATATCATGATTAGCCAGATAGATCCCAAATGTTTGTTCTGTAAACTGCAGCAGACAGCACAAGCGTTCATTGCAGCTGTAGTTTCTCATCTTATTTGTGTAAGTGTGCCATTAAGCTGAGACTTGGGCAAAATAATCTTTCATTGATTCTCACTTAAGAAGCTGCTTTAAAGATATATCAATGCTTGATTCAACTCTTTTGCAACTGGTATTATACTGTAAACTGATTCTCACTTAATACTGATTCTCACTTAATAGAAAATCTTTGTGCATTTTGTCTCCTGCGTTACTTCCTTTTCTCTCTGAAGCCACTAAAGTGGTTTGTTTTGTGAATGAAAGCTGGATGCCTGTAGCAGAATGGCATTAACACTGACCTCTGCTCATGCATTGAATTCCTGCCCAGCGGGAGGTGAGCTTGGAGGAAAGGGTTAGTTCATTGATGGTCAGAACCTGCTGAGAGGGGGACTGTTAACCCGCCTGGAAAGGGAACTGCTCAGAGGGCTTTTCCCTTTCTTGGATTAGCTCGATGAAGCCATCCTTCTCTCCCTTTAGTTTTAGCCATCTGCTGGAAAGATGGCTCTGATTCATCTCAGCTTGGTAGAGATTTTTTTGTATATTTAAAATGGCAGTAAATTCAGGTGTGAGGTGTGGACAGAGTGTACACTTTAATTTTTCTATTTCTACTGCCTATATCAGAGAAGACTATCTGAATTTCACAGCATTAAATATTTAGCAAGGATAACACAAAGAAATCAAAACCAAACTCCTTCAGCCATTCCCCAAGAAATTCACTGTGCTTTATGCCCCTTGGATCCTAAAACACATCCTGGTAAAGGCGTAATCAGGAAAAGAAAAATTTTGTGAAGTGGATTGCCAATAGCATCTTCTGACAGCTAGTGCATGAGAGTTGTTCTGAGGGAGACAGTCTATAATTTACAACATTATTGGACTCTGAAAATGTATTGTGTAAAAACAGCAACTTTTCATTTGATAGTTTTATCTGCTGAATACAGTAATAAAACCTCTGTACTGCTTTTTTTTAGAGCTGGAGAGGACCCAGAGTGCAAGTCAAAACCCAGAAGGTTCACAGACCACAACTGCAGGTTTTTCTTTCCTTCTTATCTTCTTAGTCCTCAGAACCAAGGCAGCATTTGGAAAATCAGCTGCATCTGTGCTCAATTTTTACACTATCAACAGATTCATTAACTAATCCTCCTTCTCCCCGTCACTTTGACTGCCAAGTTGCTTCAGGTGTAGGTGTGACTGTCCTGAAAGAAGAGTAAGATGTCCATAGTCTAAACTGAAGTGTAGCTGTAGCAATTAAAAACATCTTTTTTAGTTCTCCCACCCATGTCAATCAAGAAGAAATCCATTGAAGAATCAAGAAATCCATTAAAATCAGTGGAATTGCACCTACACAAGGTTGCTTTCATTGAGATTAGGGTCTAACCTTGGTGTCTGTTTTATTTGTAAATTGAGCAGATAGAAGCCACTGGGAAATCCTTAAATCGGAACTCAGCAAATTTCATTTCTACTTGTTTTTTAGAGTAAAACCATACTTTGTTATCCTTGCAGAGTCTACAAGGACTAGTATGAACTACTCTCACCAGCTAAGACAACACTTCTTCTCTATAAGGTGAGCATGCTGAATAAAGCTTATCGATGTAGCTGTTTCTTTTTCTTTTAATTCACCTTCTGACCTTTTAAAATTACTTTACTCAACAAAGGACAATAGGGCCAATCCAACTCCCATTAAAATCAGCAGGAGCCTTTTCATTAACTTCAGCTGAAGTTGGGCTGGGCCCAATAAGACTAACTTTAAGAGTAAAAATAGCAACTCATATAGAGCTTTATCTTGCCTCCTGTGGCTTGATAACTGACCTCCCATCATGTTCACTGGGACAGAATTGGGCTTATAAAGCCAAGTAAAACTATTACAGCCTAATCCTATAACTCAAAGCTTATAAAATATTTGCATTTCCTTTTTTTAATCACACAGGACTATCTGAGAATTATTCATGACTTTATGAACAGGGAAAAGCTTCCAGCTGAACAGATTGGATTCGTCTTTGAGTTTGCTTTGTGCCCTAGAGTTTTCCCTTTTTACAATAGGAAGATGACAGGAATAAGGGTCTCAAAGATGACCTCATGTGAGTCCTTCACTCTTCAGTTTTTTTGCTCCATCTTCCCACACCAGCACCATTCTGCTTCCTTGCTAGGACCTTGCCAGGTCACCCCAGCTCCAATCCTCTGCACCGTTTGCTCTCCCAGAAGAAAGTTCCTCTGGTCTCCTCTACCTGCTTTTCTTAAAATGAGCAGAGCAGCACCCAGAGGGGTTCAGCTGGGACAGGGTGGTGGTGTGGATGCCTCTTGGTCTAATGGGAGCAGGCAGACTGGATTTTGTTCTTTGTTATACCCCTGAGACGCTAAATATTTGTTTTCTAATTAATGCTTAAAATATGCCTCAGCATAATGAAAGTTCCACCAACTCACAAACTCTCAGTCTCTTTTATGATGTGGATTTTGCAATGGCTCTGGACATGACACAAAACTGATGTTTTTCTCTTAATTGGTTTTTCATGATGATCTTTTTCTTTTCTGTTTACCTTGCAACAAATCTACATAGAAAACCCCATCTCAAATACACTGAATTGTTTCAACACTGAGAGTAGAAAGGTCATTTGGAAGCTCTTTGAATTACTGTAAAAATACCGTCTACTGTAGGTGCTTCTATGTTTTATTATGGAGGCCCTAGATCACAAATTTTCTTTTGGTTAAAAATAAATCTACTCACTGCCATCTGTGGAGGATATTTCCCAGTGTTAGAAAACTACCCTGCCATCAGAATAATTTGTAGTAGCCACCCAGGGAAAGGTGGGCTCAACGACACAACCGTGCTGTGAGACAGGACACAGAACAACTGCAAAGCAACAGATGCTGTTCTACCCTCACCCCTGTGTCATGAACCCTTCTCTGTTTTCAGCAGAATCTAAATTTACCCAGTCCTTTAAATATAGACACACAGTATATTGGAAAGAGCTCTCAGATATCCTCAGCTTCTTCCTGTGTGAAGAGGAAGAGCCCCTCTGACTCCTGACACCATCAGCCATGGTATTCTCTGCGCTCACCCAAATGCGTTGCACTATCAACATCAGTCACTTCAAAGAGCTCTTTCATGTACCACATATCTTTTTATCCAGAAGGCCCAAGCAAGAGGCAGATCTAGCTGTGTCTGGCTTTATTTGGCTCACCACTTGTGTGGCCCCTTGGAAAGGTCTCAAAAGATTGAATAAACTTTTCATGCATTTTCAGCAAGGAAGTGTAAGATATAAAGCTTCTTCTGTCACTTGTTGTTAGCAGTGTAAAGTAGTCAATGGCTTTGTGTTGCTCTCAGGTGTGTTGGTCCTATTGATTCCTCCCACACCTGCACTGCAGAGAAGGCCTGTTCCCTGGGTTAGACAATGCCTGGAGATGGGCAGTTTCCATTCCTCTCTGCTGAGGCTCCTGCTCACATCTCAGGAGAGAGCCTGCCAACCTTACTGGATCAGGCTGCACTCGTGGCGCCCACTGCAGCAAATAGGTGGGACCATGCCCTGTTTCATCATATAGGGGATGTTCTGGGAAGGCAGCTGTGGAGGGTTCAGTTATTCTGGGAGCAATGTTTCAATGCGGATATCCCAACCACATTTCAGGAGCTTCTGAGCAGGGAAGCCTGGCAAGATGTGCATACCAGTCCCACCAGCTTGCCCTTCCCCGCTGTGTGAGTGCTCATGGAGCAAGGGGTGCTGCTCTGCAACCCTTCTTACACTCTATGCAACAGCTGAAGGGCCCAGCACAGTAGTGCCCCTTTTGGGTAAAACTGTGATTCTGTGTTTCAGATGGAGCGGACTCACAGGAATCTATCTATACCACACAAAAAATCCTGTTGTCAGATACTATTGCCACATTGTGCTTGGCAATGTTCAAAATTGAAACTCACCAGAAACAAACATTTGGAGACTTAGGTGCCTAAAGTCAGTTGGGATAAACTCAGTTTACATCCTCAAGAATCACTCATCAAGCATTTTCCCAACCACTTAGTCTCCCACAAACAGGAGATCTAATTGAAGATAATAGCTCACATTTTTAGGAATCTTCTGATGAAGCCATGAGAGCTGATAGCATTGCTTAACATTTGAGTGGCACCTAAAGCATCAGTTGTTCTTAGTGATTTATGTAGATGCAAATATTCTGGCAAGTTCTCTGCTCTTGGATCTCTGCCGGGAGAGACAAGCCAGATACTGCACTCTCTTGTTAACCAGAAACCAGAAGAGATGGGAAGGCACATCCCAGATTTGCTTCATTTACCTTTGTTGGCCAAACAAGTCATGAGCCAACAGCCATGCAGCAACCATGGTTTCATACTGCTTTTGCAGCCAAATGAGAATGGTAAGGTATATAGCTGAAGGTTGTATTTTGCACTTGTGATTCCTATTACAAGGTTCAAAGTGTTTTGTTTATATGCACAAAGAACAGAGACCAAGTCTCTTCGTGTTTGTAATTACTTGGGTACTCCTAGCACAAAAGTTTGTTTTTCTCAACTAGAAAGCAGTTGTCTGTAGCCAGTCACTTAGAGTTTCAGGATAGTTATATCCTTTTTCTGTTCTTTGAATACTAATCACAAAGTAGCAATTGATTCCCTAGAGGGTATAATACTTTCTGCTGCCACAGACGGTCTTGTACTTACCAAAACCATTGATTTCCTTTGGACTCAGGCATGCTGCCTTTATTTATTTTATTTTTTTTTTTAATGGATTGCATGTGACTGCATATTTCTAAAATGCACAAGGGTGGGACAACCTCAAATGTATAATTAATGAATTGTTCTGGCCATATTTACTACAGAAGTTACCACTGCCTTGGCTGGAAAACATATCCATTCGAGTGTGGGCCAAGTGCATGCCAACATGTAGCATATTTTCATTAAGTTACACAATAGTAATGTTTTTAAGAATCACTTGTGCTCTTCCAGTCTGCCTGCCAGAAGTGTTGCCCCAATCCATTCCCTATTTAATCGTGAAGGAATGCTGGTCAAAAGATTTGGGGTCAGAAGTGCTTAATAAATCAATCCAGATACACTCCTAATGAATGGTGAATTAAACAGCATTTGTTTTAAGATCAGAGGTCCTCTTGGGAGATTATTTTTTATTGCAAGCAGAATTGTTCACTTGCAGGTATCAAGAAGCTGTGAATTGAGGCCTGTTAGGAAGATCCACAAAAAAATCTGGGTCTTCTTTACTGAAAGCATGTGATTATGTCCAGGCAACAGTTATAAATAGGTGAGTCCTATGTCCTCCACTGGAATACTCTGTTTCCTGACTTAAGGAGAAAGAAAAATTTAGTGGCTTCAGGTGGCATGAAGTTATTCTGCATTTTTATCTCCAGTTTCTTATCTTGCAGATCACAACACAAGGATTTAGAACAAGGAGTGTGAAGAAAATAGCTGAGGTGGGAAAGGAGATGTTTGGAGTCCACACTGGCCAGCAGGAATGGCAACTCACTGGCTGCTCAGAGCAGTCTCTGTGGGGCTGGACAGAGGACATTTTTCCTCTGTTGTGGAATGAAGGCTCAGGAAGCAAGGGCTTTTTGCCACCTTGAAGGACAACATGCAAAATTTCAGGCAGCATCTTTGAAATGGAAAGGATTTAGCTTGCTTGTAATGTCGTGTTTATTTCTAGCCCTCTATGCCTTTAAAAGTTGGTGTTTTTTCAGAGCACTAGAAATTAATAATTCCAGCTTTCTGTCATTCTCATTTCCCATCACCATCCTTCTCTAAACAGGCCAGCAGGCTCACTTGTGCATGGAGGTAGCAAGTGGATAACCCCATGCATCCTGAGTGGTATCAAGAGAAGCAAGTGAGAGTCCCTGAACAAGCAGGAGAGGATCAGGTCCCACATCAACAGCTAGGGAGCCACACTCCATGACAGGAGAAATTAAGAAACCCATGCATACAAAAGGACCTGATCATACTATGTCATCATCATTCTATATTATCAGGAAAAGTGTAGCCAGTTCCCTGGGGCATTCAGAGAAACACAGATCCTTTCTGTTTGCACATTATTATGTTCTTGTCACACATTGCTCACTTTGCATCACATCATTTCATTTAGTTTTAGTTTAAACAGATAGCCTGCCATTCTATTTCCTATCATAGTTCCACATTTGGACAGAAATACCCCACAATGCAGTAATGTAATACACAATCATGGAGAGGGGTATGTGGATGAGGTGACTTCCAGGTCAAGGATGTGAGTGGAGAAATTTGAAATATCCATATCCTCACAAGGAACAAGAGCTTTGAAAATATTTTCCACTAAATACTTAGCAATTCATGCTCTGGGACTCAAATTAAAAAGAGATTTAAAAAAGAAGTATAGGTCAAAACTTGGCATTTTGTTTCTGTGTGGAAATCCTGACATTTCCAGACAGTTTCTGTTCTGAATTGGAACAAAGCCTAAAAAAGTTTTACCTTTCCTGTTGAAGTGAAATTCTAAAAATATTTTGTTCTATGAAGCTCAAAAAATTTTTTCACCTTTTCTAAAATCAAATGCAGCTCACAGGGGTGGTGGTGGGGTTTTGCCTCCTCAGATGGCTGCCAAGTCAGAAGTGCAATGGTGTCAGAGGCGACTCCGCAGCATCCCCTGGACTGCTTATGTGATGTGTGGTGCAGAGAAACCCCTTGGTCCCATTCTTTCTTGGGCCTCCCGGCCAGCCACATGCCCTGCTGTGCTGCAGAGCCTGGAAGCTGTGCTTCCTGATCTGGAGCTCTCTGTCAGCTGCTGCCAGGGGACACTGAGCCTGCGAGACTGACAAGAAAGCTCCAGCCTGGGTATGGTAAAAGTTTCTGGAATCAGAAGTGTTTTTCATGAAACATTTTGGTTTTGACATATCACCATTAATCAATCACCAGTTCCTGAGTAGTCAGAAACCATGTAGGTTTTGTGGGTTGTAAGGCACATTATGGATCTTGGACAGTCATAGTGGTTCTTAACCAGTCACCAGTGGGAGAAGGGGGATACATCAAAGAGACTAACCTGTGCAGGAAGTAAGAATAAGCTTCAAAAGTCCTCAGATGACCCTATGGATATATACAAGCCCAGGGAATGTCACTGATGGAAGTATAAGTGTGCAACTCATATGCAACATGACAAGGGCCAAAGAGGTAAAAAATTCTGGGGCAGCCACATTAGGATTTGGGTTATTTATGTTGCTTAGCCATTTGCATCTTTTCACTGGTTTAGATCTCACCTCCTTTTGAAAATGAGGTCTCAATTCATAAGTTATCTGGGCACTTTTAATAGTTTTATCTCAAATTAATAACTCTTCCAGGAGTGACTTCGGTACTTGCACATTCTCTGTTTTATAGTGGATATTATTTATGCCCACATATGTCAGTTCAGAAGGACAGACCATTCAGGAAAAGATGGCTTATTATTTAGCAGTGATAGATGGTTTCTTTATAGAAACCACTTGCATGTGAGAGAACAACTGTTGTGTATTAAGTACATTCCCTGTATATGCATAGAGTTCATACCTGTCGTTGAAGCAAAAATCCAAAGACAGAGAGAAAGAGCAAGAAATCTCATGAAATAACATGAAATGCTCACATAACTATGAAAGAATATACCATGATTTTTGTTATATTAATGAGCATCTACGGAAGCCATGATGATGCAGAGCTTGAGAAACTTGGCAAATGGGTTGGCGTGCCTGGGACTTTTTGTTCCTGTACAGAAGAACTATGAAAACTCTGCATATTGAGGGGTTAGTTACTCAAGAAACATTAATAGCTGGAGGGGTGCCAAATCATTATTACTTTTTGTGGGAGTGGTATTAGGGATTATTTAACAAGATAAGATTTTTTTCCATATGTCCATACCAGTTCAGTATTGGAAGATGAAGCACATACTTAGGGGATTACAGGCCCAGAAAATACCTTTTCCAGGAAAGCAAGCTGAGTGAATCACTTCAGACAAAATTGTGTTGAAATGTTAAACAAGTGCTCTCTTGATTTAATGTTCTTGTTAATTATAAGAAAAATAACCACCTATATGAACATGCAGACAAGTTAAGACTGATATTGTTTTATAGAATTAGTATTTTTAAGGGATACAATGAAACTGGGCACATAACCTTAAACTATTCTGAAAACATATAAGGAAAAAATTGGTCCTGTGTTATTCTGAAGAATGAGAATTTTCATAGCTTTGTGGTTTCTGCTAAGGTCAGCTAACAAGGACACAGCTTAGTAGATCTCTGGCTATCAAGAGTTATTTTCAAACCTGGGGCCAGACAGCATTTCTCTGGATAGGTCTTGAACCACAGAGATGGCACAGCTTGGCCATACCTTCAAATTGAGACTTGTTCCAATGTGGAGATTTCCCAGAGACATTCCAAGGCGTAGGAGCTTGTAGTTTACAAGTGAGCTTAGACAATCACACAGGCTCTCTGCAGTGTTCCTCATTTAGTTGTTTGAAGTTGTTGGTAGGGTCCTTCACATGATGAGGCTCTTCCTGCAATTCAGTGTACACACCAAGTGGAGGGCAGTGGGAGGGTTCTCTGTTGCCTTCCCTTCTCCCATGGGCTCCCTACTAACATATATGTGTGTATATGTATATATTTACATGCATATGCTCAAACGGGGGCTGGGAGATTTAAAAGGGTAAGAGCTCAACAGTTGTGTCTGTGGACAGGACAGGGAGGAGAACAGCTGAGCTGTGACAGCTCAAAACAGACACTGCCAGTGTTGGAGGAGCCCAAGAAGCCCACTGCAGCAGCTGAGATTTCTTTGCCAGTTATAATCAAGTTTGGAATTTTATTTGTAAAAAATCTTTGCATTTAAAAGTTGGGACAAATGGAGTGCTTGTGTTCCAGAAACCCTTAGGGGCAAGCAGAGGTGGGAAGAAGAGTAAGATTTGGGCTCAGTGAGCATGAGGAAAGGGGGAAAGTTTCTGGGAAGGAATATCTGTCCAACCAGGTATGTCTCTAAGAAACACTGTTATGTTTCTGCTCCTTATTTAAAAAAGCTGGAATACTTTGGGGAAGTTTCAGACAGCGAGGGGGTGGTAGAGAAGAAGTGGAGGAGAGAAAGAAGACTAATGACAGCAAGTATCTGGCAAGATAGTGTTAGGCTGAATCTACTAAAAACAGCAACATGGACATCTCAGGCCTTTCTGCCAATCCATAAGGGTGTGGGTACTTTTCTTGGAACATAGTGTAATCTTCCCTGAATCCACATGCATTTCAGGTGCAGCAGAGCAATTTTCTCCATGGTTTTCTCCTAGTCTGGGCAGATTCACCAGATTTTCCAAGCTGACATTTTGTTGTTTTTTTCCTTCTTTTTCAGCTCTTCTAGTAAAGCTCTTTAATTTAAGACCTGGTAAATTCTGACAAGTAGAGAGATTGGTCCTTCCTACTGTTTGACATGGGGCATTCAGTTCTTGGGTCTCTGGACAGCAAGTTTGAGTTAGTGACACTGAATTTTCCCAGCAGAAAATAAAACCCAGCCCATCAGACTGACGGTAAATAATTACCAAAGGATTTCATGACTATTCAAGCATATATAAATGTCTTGAGCGTATAGTCCTTTAATCCAGGGAAATAAGCCAACAGTATGAGTACAGTACATAAATGAGTATGTTTTGGTCTACATATACTTGTAGGGTATGTACAGGCATGTATGTAAAGAGAGAAAGAGGGAGAGGGCAAGTGTAAAAAGCCAAATAAGGCAAGATAAGAAATACAAAAGCCCCATTACACAGGCTCATGATGGCTGGTGGTACAGCAGTTGCCAAGGCTCCCGGGGAGGCTTGCAGGCAGCTTCAGCAGCAGGACCAGCCTTCAGACTTCCACTAAAAGTCACCCCAAGATGGCACTGGCATGTAATGAAGTCATTGCTGCCAGCAAAAAACACCCATCCCTTGGCCAAGGTGCAGGGCACTGGTGTAACAAGACACTCTCCCAAGTAGCCACAGACGGTTGTCAGCCCTTTCCAGCCCTCCTTACGCTGCTTCACCTCCCTCAGGGATCACCTCTGCCACCACTTGGCTGCAGGTTAACTCGGGCAGCACAGATCTCAGCCACTCAGTGGGCCCCACATTGCTCTGATTTCCAATTCTGCACAAGCAACAACCACCAGCCCTGGAAGCCAATTAGAAAGTCTGTCAAATGCTGCCAGTTACAAGGCAGTGTTCTGCTGAGTGCATGGCCTGGTACTGATCACTGTGGGCTCTAAGCAGAGCCTTTTCTTCTTTTGCTTCAATTATAGGGCCTTGAAAGCATCTTGTGTTTTCAGTTGTGATTGTCATCACACTTCAATGCAGCATATGCCATGGCATGTGTGTGAACACAGCTGGATTTCTATACAAAACCGTAGGTATTTTCTTTACAGGCACGTGCATACAGTCCCCACAAGCTGCCAACAGCCAAATATGTTGGGCTACCATTTCTAGTGGAGGATCAAAGAGTATATTTAAGTGTTTCTAATTCAATATCCAAGTAACTGCAGAAAGTCACAGGCAATGGGGATGGCAAGGGAGTGAAGGAAAGGAGGTATTAGAATAGCATGTTTGCTGGATGCACATGTACAAATTTGGCTGGATGTGTTAGACTGTTCTTTGGATACTGTGCCCAGAGGGTGTGTTTCACTGCCGAGGCTAACCCCCTATTCCTTCTGTGTGCCCTGGAGCCTAGCCACAGATTTGGGCAGGATGCTCCATGCTACACATGGCCGAGCCCGTGCCACCTGGCTGTGGAGCAGCAGGGCTCCTGGGGAGGAGCAACTGAGCACATAATCATCAAAGTCCACCTGCAGCACTCAAATCCACACAGGCAGTTTGTCCATGTGATGACCTGACTTCCCAGTCTTGCCATGGCTGGGGACTCGTTTGGACTGAGGCTGTGAAATAGAAACATATTTCTGGTCATCTTGTGTGAATGGCCTCTCCTTCTTGCTCTGTGTTTTCCCTCTAGGCAACGAGAAAAGTTTGGTAGAAACCAGGAAGACCCAAGGTACATCAGTAAGCAGCCACTTAGGGAAGAGAGGCTGGAAGTTTTAGTCTGCTCATCTTGCAGTCTTTCCTCTTTATGGCTTTGTAGCAGGAGAAAGAAAATCTGCTTCCCCTCAAGCAAATAACAACAGAAAAAGCATCTGAAAACAATGACAGGACAGCCTGGAAACAACTCCATCTCCTCCTCTGCCCCAGCAAGAATGTCACACAGGGAGGTAATGATGCTGTAAATTACCTATTTGTTGTGTTCTTTTAATGTCATCCTTTCACTTCTATAAAATAAAGCATGTGCAATGACTAACACCTTGACTGACTTGTTTATTTTTCATAATACAAGAAAGAATGCACACTATAGCAAAATCTACAGTATGTATTTACTGGTATAACTTATCTAAACATTAATCAAGCTTCCCAAATTTTAGTGTATCGGAGTGACCTATTTCAGGTTGTGACTCCGTGCTGGGAAAACCACAAAGACCCAGCTCCAGCTGCAGGGAGGAACTTTTCCTGCAGAAAGGAACTTTTCTTCCTGACTTATGGTGATGTTTCAGTGCAGGTGCTCACTTGGCATTTTCACAGCACAAAGCTGTTGCAGGTTGGGAGTCACCACCAGAACTGGAACAGGTGCTCTGGCATGGGGACACCCACAGAGTAGGAGCTCTCTGAGCTGTGGCTGAGATTGTCCTCGGCAGTGACTTTCAACCCATGATGGATGTGGCTATTCCCCAGCAGGGCTACTCACTTCTGGTGTTCTTGAAAAGATTAAATGTGAAATCCTTGGTTTAGCTGAACACACAGCACCTGACTTAACTTGGATTTTTCTTGGGTTTTACTTGGTTCATGCTATGCCTATAATGTTCTTTAAAAAGTTGTCTTCTTTTTTGATGAATGTATGCAGTAGCAATTTACCAGATCAGAAAGGATTCACTTTCTTCTTTTTTTAATATATTTTAAAAACAAAATGTATCTCTTCTTTTCTAGGGTTTACCTAAGAATCCCAATCTTATGTAACAACCCTGTTTCCTGGTAATGATGCAGAACAATGGGCAGTGGTATGGAATAATTCTTTACATACAGGAGTTTTAGGCTGATTTCATTTCTGGTAGAAAATACAGGACAGCAACAATTATCATAGCTTTAACCACTTCTCCATGGTTTGTGGATTTTCCTTTGATCTAGAATACTGTACACCTAGCTGGGAAGTTGCAGCTAGCTACAGAACCTGTCAATTTGAAATTCCAGCAAACAAGTTGTACCAGATTTATGGTGCCCTGGTAAATGACTCTTTTTGCAGAATATTTGTGCTCACTGAAGCCAGTGAGCCAATTAAAATACAGACAAAACATTCTCAGTAATCTGGGCTTGAGGATATGGGCTCCTTCAGAAGTAGAATCATAGAATCATGAATTGTTTAGCTTGGAAAAGATCTCTTAAACCATCAAGGCCAACCCTTAACCCAGCACTGCTAAGTCCTCACTAAACCATGGCCCTAAGTTACACATCTACAGAGCTTTTAAAAACCTCCAGGTATGATGACTCAACCATTTCCATGGACAGTAGGGAAGTATTTTAGTTCCTCTGCCCCGATATGTTTGGGGCCTCTCTTACCTGCTGCAGATAGACATTTGGGATCAGAAAAGCACAGCATTTTATAGAAATGATACCAGCCAGTGCCCTACTGCATCCATGGCAAAGGACCACTGGTAAAAGTGATGCTGCCCTGGGCTGGACCCGTGGCTTCTGCTTCTGCTTTTGTTTCCCCAACCACTGGTGATGAGCAACTGCTCAACAGTAACCTCTAGTTTCCCAATTTGTTTTATTGTGACTGGGAAAGCATCAGTAAAATCAGCTGTGGTTAAATGAAATTTTGTCTTAGAGCCATGGAGAGGGATAACATTCATGCTTCATTAGCAGAGGTTGATTGATTAGAAAAAAATAATTAGTTTTCTTTGTCCCACTGCACTGTCTGCTGACTCGCCAAAGAAGAGATTTTCAGGAGACATTTAGCTGTCCTTTTTGTTCTCTTGGAGGTCTTGAAGAAAGGCCTGATACCACACCGGGAAGGAGACGGGGAACAGATGTGCAAGATGTATGTGAGCTTGTGAGAAGTGTGTGAGATGTGAGGGTGCATGATGTGTGTGCGGGTGCACGGCATGTACATGTAAGCATGTGAAATGCATTTGTCTGCAAGAGGCATGTGAGAGAGAATGCACTGCAGTAGGGAGTGTTGCAGTGGGGCAGGTAGCCATGGCCAGGGCCCAGGCTCAGGGCTGTGACTGGGGGCATGGGGAGGCCAAGCTCCCCCTTGGTGCAGGAAAAGCACTTCCCAGAGGCAGCGCTGCCATTCGTGCCCTCTCCACATCCCACAGCTCTTCACGGCTGATTTTCATCTTGTGTTTTGCAGCTGGATTCCTGGGAGTCACCTTTTTAAAGATGCACAGTGATGAATCAGCTGTAAATTAAGACCTGGCTAGGATATAATCAGGACTAAATAAATTGCTTCTCAGTCAGTTCTTTGCAAGTAAATTAGTTAGCGAACTTAGGATATTTTAAACTGAGTCTTTATTGGCTGATGAGCAGGTTTGGTTTGCTCCAGTCATCATCAATCGCTGGAATTGAAAAAAAAAGAAACCAAAAAACAAAAGACCAAACCTTCAAAGATATGAGTCATGAGAAGAGCTGGGATATATCACTAACACATAGTTGACAATATTTCCTGCGTTGGTTCACAAGCCGCCAGGATGTCCCTGGTGAACTATACAGAGTCCATCGTGCTCTCAGGGGGCATGTGTGTGCTGTCAGTCATTGGCAGCATAGCAGGGAAACCAACAATGAAATAAAGGCCTTGGCACACCCAACGGAGCTTGCGGGATACTGGAAAACTACACGAACAGCTGAAATGCTGCTGCTGAGCAGATGATCCAGAAATTAAATAAGGCACTGGGAGGCAGAAGGCTGGCTGGTTTTTGTGTGAAATCCTGTGCTAGCCCCTGGAAAGACCCCCTGTATCCTACTGAAAGGGCACGTTTGGTAAGAGAAGAAACTGTGGGCTTATGTCAGCATTTGAGATTTATAAACAGAGATTTAGGAGAGAAAAATTTTGACTCCACTTAAAGGCATTGAACTAGAACAGATTTTTGGAGAGAGAGAAATAATATGGGAAAAGTTGAACTCTTTAACAGAGCTACAATAAGTTTGTAGTGAACTGTTTGTATCCACTTTTTTAAAAAACACTTTGGAAAGGTAAATTTATTTTCCTACAGTGACACACAGTGAACATACAATATTCCAGAGGTTACCTACTGACTTATAAAAAGTAGAAATTATGTGCCATTGGAAAAGACATATTTTTAATTTTTTTTAATGTTGTTTTAGCAGAACAAAAATTGTGAGGAAGAAATTTTGATTAGATTTATGGCAAATCACTTACCAGTCCAATAATATTAGCCTCTGCATACCCCGGGTGCTTTGCAAGAGTTTTTGACCTGTGGTGTTTGGAATTAACCATGCTAGGACTCCTTCCAAGGGCTGCCTTCCAGGATGCCCTCGGATCTCATGGCAGTGAACAGCTGTGCTGCAGCATGGGAACTAACCCCTTACTAGAAAGCAGATCCTTTTCTGTGATATTCTTTCTGTTAAGAGAATCAGATTGTATCTCCTGTGTGACACAAAGAAATACTGGGAGAAAGTTCCACGATTTTTCTCCTAAAAGATACAATTAATGAAGTTAGTTAATAAGATTTTAAAATATTCCTAACACCTATTGCACATGGTTCCTTCAAGTTCCCGTAGTACACGTATTAATATCAACACAGATAATGGGATTTGTTTTCTTTTGGGGAATATATTGTATAGTTCCCCTCCAAGACTCTTGTCCTTCTGTTCAGTAAGGTACCTACATAAGTTTCTGCTGATGGGGAGCTTAGAACACTTGATTGTTCTCCCAGAAAGTGAACATGGCCACATCAGTACCAACTGTTCCCAGCTTGAAAGCTCACAACTGTTTGACTCTATTGCAAATGAAATCTTATTCACAGAAATGTTCATGAAAAAGTGAACAGGGAAGTTCACTCATCTACACCTTTTAAATGAAGACTGACAGCAGATATGAAAATAGCTTTTGTTTTCAATTTCACTCCTTATGGCTCTGGAGTGGTTGCAGGATCAAGCTATTTGTATCCAAAAGGAAACATTCTTTCTGTAGATAGGAAACATCCAAGTATTTGCAAAACTTAAATTTTAAAAGAAGTGAATAATTCTGGTTTTACTACCTTTTCAACTGTCCTGGAAATACAGACCATCCTGCACTAATGAGTTCCATTTCAGGAGTCTTTTTTGTTTTGAAAAGCAGATGCAGAAGTTCAGCCTACAGCCTTTTCAGATAAGAGAAGGAAGCATGCTCTTATGCACACAAATATAACATTCAGTCAATAATTTGCATATGGATTGCATGCATAATTACATGGCATCACTGGTGTGTTTGATGCTGGATATTCAGTACTCAGTTACCACCCAAGTGCATTTATCTTTATGTTGTATCCTTATTTTCAACCTCATTCTAATTGGAATTCTATGAATATGATTGTTAAAAAATTTATTATATTAAATAAATCCTTATACTCTCGAGGAAAACACAGTTGGCTCACATTTGAGACACTCAGTTCTGCAGAGATAATGAGAACAGTCCTATCTAAATTCAACTGATAAAGATAGGCCAGTAAATTGAATGCAACACCCAAGACTGGATCTCTGTCAAAAAAATTTATACAATTTTATGAAGTTTGCAATTTAATGGGAAGGAAAAGCTATTCACAGTTTAGCACTAAGGGAGAAAAGCCCTTTACTTCAGAATCACACTCTGCCTAGACCTTGCTCCCAGCCTCCAGAGTGTCCCATCATGTGATCTCCTTCTCCTCTGCCCACCTTTCCCTTTTTCTCCACTGTGTCTCTAGCTGGGGGACAGAGGGAGCTTCCAAACCCTCTTGTCTCACCTAAAAGTTTGTCTTGAGGCTTTTTGTGATGGTGAAAGGAGCAGGAGAAATGCGAGTGGTGAAGTGTGGTGAGCACCTGTCAGCTGTGAGCATGATGCTGAAGGCCTTGGGCATCCCAGGGAAGGTGCAGAATGAGGAGAAAGGCACCTATGCAAGATACTGCGAAGCTGCTCCCAGTCTTTGGGGGCACACAGAGAGGCTGTGTGGGCCCACTTAGGGTGAGACATGGGGCAGGGAAGGCTGGCATATTTCTTGGTTATCCCATACAATAATCTCTTATTGTGCATCTCTTTCTCCACAGAGTCAAGAAAAGAGTGAGCAAAATGCAAAGTGATGACTGTCAAGATGATGAAAGGAGGGATGTTGGAAAGATGCTACCACAGCAGCACCTGGGATGAGCAGCCAGACTTGGAGTTCATATCAGATGGTGACTTTCATGGCAGATATGTTGGGTGTTAGCAGCCAGCTGCAGCACCACATTGCACTGATAGATTGAGCAGTAAGTGGCACAGAAGGAAAAACACAGCACTGCCAGACATTGGCACCAAGTCCAGAAGGACCCTTCTGTTATCACCTTCAGTCAGTCAGGACTAACTACACCATGTGAAAATGTGGACGAATGGTATCTGCTCCTCTGTCACTTGTCCAGGATCCAGCTCAGCCAGACCTCTGGGTGGCTGCAAGCAGCAGCCCTGTGAAAGATGCAGATATCTCTGTCTCTGCAGTTTCTGATCCTAGACCTACGCCAGCCTCATTTCCCTGGCTAAGCGTGGACCTCCAAGGAGTTTCATGAATCTTTCCCTGGAGAAGGCCCATGAGCCAGTCCCAGCACTTTGCTGGAGCAGATAACGATGTCTGTAAAGACCTATATTATCTCTTGTGCTGTCTGGAGGCCGGGTCTCCCTTCCTGCCTGGCCTCCAAACTGTGCTTGGCACTGTCTGCTCAAGCCATGTCCGTCATCTCCTGCCTCACAAATCCCGCACTCAAAATTACCATCATATTTGCTTTCTTCACTTCTTTCTCTTCTTCTAAAAAGTGAGGAGATATAAATTCACTCTCATAATATGCATCAAGTGAACACCATCTGTGTTACAAGGCACTCCTTGTAACATCTCTCTATGAGAGATGGGCATAGCTTTGACGTGAGGCAAAATGAAACCCATGGGAGAGGGGGACGCACATCCCCCTCCCAATCCCCTCCTTTCTCACAGAAGGGTTGGCCCATGTGGATCCTGCACACTTGTGCTCTGAGGACAGCAAGAGGGCACCTTTACTGGTGAACAGACACACATATGCTGTGTCCAAAAATGGCTTCAATTTTCACAGTACGTACAGCCCTGAGCAGAGTCCACTGCCTGCCACTGGTCCTGCCCCTGGTGAAGGTGGCCTGTCTCCTCTTTCTGCTGACACAGCACGGCCCTCTGGGGAAACATGCCATGGGCAGTCAGAGCTCCTTCCCACGTCTGACAGACCACAAGTCCCTTGACCTGTGGACCTGCTGGAGTGGGCCCAGAGGGGGGCCAAGGAGATGATTAGAAGCCGGAGCACCTCTCCTCTGAAGACAAACTGAGGAGTTGGTGTTATTCAGCCTGGAGAAGAGAAGACTCCAGGAAGGCCTTAGAGCAGCTTCCCAGTACCTAAAGGGGGCTGCAAGAGAGCTGGAGAGGGACTTTTTACAAAGGTCTGTAGTGACAGGAAAGGGGTAATGGCTTCAAACTGAAAGTGGGTAGATTTAGATTAGATATAAGGAAGAAATTCTTTACTGTGAGAGTGGTGAGACGCTAGAACAGGTTGCTCAGAGAAGTTTTGGATATCCCATCCCTGGAAGTATTCAAGGCCAAGTCGGACAGGATTTTGAGCAACCTGATGGAAGATGTCCCTGTTGATGGCAAGGGGACTGAAATCAGACAATCTCTAAGGTCCCTGCCAACCCCAACCATTCCATGATTCTCTGACCAGCTCTAGCCAAGACACCTGCACAGGGAGCCTCCAGCAAACAGCCTGAGCACAAGGCCTCAGGACAATTGTTTTGCATAACTTTAAAAAGAGTGTTCCAGGCTGTCTCCCAGTCACACGGGCTCACTAGACAAAACAGTGCCGTGAAAAAAAAAACCCACCTTTTTCTGGCTCTCACCCAGAACATCAGCAATCTCCAGGCCATGATGAAATCCTGACCGTCACTGAAGTGAGTAGCTGAGCCATGAGCTTCAGTGGATCCAGGATTCCACCAGGTTAGTGGATGTGGCTTCTCATGGTGCACATTGCTCATGGCACAAAGGACAGAAATGACAGGGATAACACAGATTTGAGTTGTGCACATTGCTCAACTATCACTGAATATGAATAATCCCATGCACCAGGACAGCCTGGGGGCTGACCTGCTGGAAAGCTGCTCTGTGGAGAAGGACCTGGAGGTGC
>JAWWMO010000043.1:33042126-33055010 GCA_035047845.1 Dendrocincla fuliginosa
AGAGACATGGATCTCCTGGAGTGGGTCCAGCTGAGGGCTGCAAAGAGAACTGGAGCACCTCTTTTATGAGAACAAGGTTGAGGAAGCTGGGCCTGTTCAGCCTCGAAAGGAAACAACTGAAAGGGAACCTCATCGAAATATAAATTAATATCTGAAGGAAGGATGTCAAGAGGATGGAGCCAGGCTCTTTTCAGTGACACCAAGCAATAAGATAAGAGGCAGTGGGCAGAAACTGTCGCACAGGAAGTTCTACCTGAATGCGAGGAAGAATTTTACTGTGCAGGAGATGATGCACTGGAACAGATTTCCCAGATTGGTTGTGGAGTCTCCCTCACTGGAGATACTCAAGAACCACCTGGACACAATTCTGCGCCATGTGCTCTGGGATGACCCTGCTTGAGCAGGGAGGTTGGACCAGGTCTCTTCCAACTTTATCTATTCTGTGATTCTGTAATTATGTGATTCTCTGAGTGTCTGCTCAGAGAGTATTGTCGTCTGCACAGTTTGCTAATGCCCACAGTCACTGTCAGCACCCTTTCATTTCTATTATCACTTGCTATGTTACTTTATTCATGTACACTGCTCCATACAGAAATCTCCCTAATCCTTTTCAGGCGGGCAGTGGGTACCAGCACCCTTTCACATTGCTTGGTTGTGCTAGTTCCTGAGGATTACAAATGAGGGCCATCTGTAGTCCCTACTATTTGTGGAGATGAAAAGGAGCTTAACTTAATGTATTTTGGCAGAGTAATAGAGAAACATCAATCACAGCATGACATGTTAGTTCATATGCACCAATAGGCTCATGTTTGTAGCTCGACACATTAAGTGGATCTGTTTCTTTAAAGATGAGTCCATCACTTACAGGCAGACATTCAGAACTCTAGCATACAGGACACTTTTAAGAGATACTTGATAAAGAGCTTGAAAATGTGAGTAGTGACATGAAGCTAAACTCTGGCTCATTTTGTTCAGTATGAGCCTCATAAAGTTGAAATTAGGGTCACTTGGACAGTTATTTTAGCTAAAACAGATGGAGTTGTGGTGGCTGCTCCTAGAGAAGCAACTTTTACTGTAAGTTACCACACACTGTCTCTGGGATAAATATATTTTTCTGTACTAAATAATTGGGGATTGTGTAGTAATTGCTGGACCAAGGCTGATTTTTTAATGGCAACCATGCTAGTAATTTCCTTTAAAAAAATCTATTCTGAGATAGTTCACAGCAGTGAAGAAAAAAAGTATTTTCCTTTCAAATGCCAGAATCAAACAGTTTCTTAATTTATTACAAGAGCATAAAAACTCCTCTGAATTACAATTTTTCCCATGTAACAGAATATTCTGCATGAAGAGGGATTATTAGACCCCCTGAACTTCCCCTGTAAGTAGAACGCAGCTGTGTGAACAATTCACAATGTATAATTTATTGGATGAAGTTCAGCACTTTTTTGACTTGTGAACTCTTAAGGAGCAGTTCAGGACTTCCTTGCTATTGATTGTTATGCAAAAATCTTCGCTAATTTCTTCAGGAATTCCATCTTCAAGTGGTTCGTAAAAAATGTACTCCCATGACTTAAATTACAACTTCATTTTGTGTCAGGTCAGCAGCACAACTCAGGTGAGGTGACTTCTGTCCCTCGAATTGACAACACAAAATTACAGATCAAGTCCCATTTTCTGCTATTGGGTATGTAATTTTTAAAGAAGCAAAATATTCAACATATGTAGGAAGTGATTAGCTGAGCTCCAAAGTTGCCACTTGTTATCACTACTTTTGTTCATGGTTATTAGCATACAGAGCAACCAGGTCTGAGGCCCCCCATCCAGCAGATGGAAAGAGGAGGCAGGGGAAGTCAATTTCCCAAAGAGCTTATGGCTTCAGCCAGGGCACAGGTGAGGAGGGGAGGAGGGAATGATAGCAGGAAACATCACGTTAGGCTATTATGGTTTTGAAAGGTGGTACCATAAGAGGGGAATAAATTAGAAAGGAAGAAAAATGGAAAGAAGAAAGGATATATCAGAGGCAGAGGAATGGGGTAAGTGGACCAGATGTGAAGCTAAGGTAAAGAGGTCATGGTGAAAAGGAACGTACGATTTCTCTTCCCACCTAAGCATCAGCCATTACTTGCCAAAATCAAGCATGCAATGAGAGCTGCCTCTTTAAAAGTCATTTTTATCTGGAGATCAGGAAAGAGAAAACCCGTCAGTTCCCAGCACTGCCAGGAACAGCCCAGGCAGGTGCTGCAGGAAGTGCCCCACAGCTTTGCTAATGCATCTCAGGCATGAGTCAAAAAGCCTTGGCGTTCATTACTCTTGCAGTTCTTTGAGCAAAGCATGCTATTTGTACTGAATACTGCCAAGTCCTGCAATGAGAAAAAGATGTAGATTAGCCCAGAGAATTCAAGCTCACTTTGGTTTAAAGCAGCAATGAAAGGAGCCACATTTGTGATGGAAACTCAGTCAGGTTTTGATCACCTGGGAGCAGCGCATCCAGATTGGATATTAGCTGTGCTATGATGAAACATTCCCCTCCATATCCTCCCCCTGTGCCCCCCACCTCTGGTGTTCATTCTTCATGATAACTTCATTTTTCAAATCTAAATATACTAAATATGTTCTTACAGTCCAATGTACTGTGTTAGTCTATTGAGAATAACATCAAGAGTTGACTGGACATTGAAAAAATGCAGATGACTTCAGTGGATGGTATCAGTGATTTTTTCCTCAGTGCATATGGAGGTAAAGGCTAAATTTAAACCACAACTGATTTTGATTAGCTGACTGAAAAGCAATGTGAGCACTTATTAGCCTTCCACATGTCCAAATGTCAGCTAAGAAATCACTTTTCATTGAGGCAGGCTGACAACACTGTGATTTCTGGGCCCACCATAGGAAGATGATGGGATGCACTTGCAGTTCATTTCTTTGTGGTTTTCTTCCAAAAGTCCTTTTGCAATGGGTATGTAGTACAAAGCACACAACTGCTAACCTGCATCTGGAAGACCCAAGGGAGGTGATGCTGATGCTCTTTGAAGCTACCACAGGCAAATAACCCCAGTGAGGAATCTCACCAGCTGGGTGAGTGAAAATGGTAGCAGTAGTCACGTTGCTCTCACCAGGATGCTGAGTCAGGACAAGGGGCACAGACGGAATGAAAAAGACATAACCGGGTCCCTCTATTCACATCTGCACTCATGTGGAACCCTGCTAAGGGCTAAGGGTATGTGGTGACCTACTGAGGAACAGACAGCAGTCAGCATAGGAAAGCTAGCCAAAAAAAGGAGGCTGTGAAAAGGAATTGGAAAAGGAGTTACTGAAGGCCTTGTTTTCAAGGCAAACTCAAACTGGTTTAAATCAGCTGAATCAGAGTATTTTTATGTGGAGCTTAATAAGACACCAGATATGTAGCAAGAATACATTTTCCAGGTGCAGTGAAGTCAGGTCAATAAGAAATCCATCAAAAGAAGTCAAACCTGATAATTGGAAGAAACTGCTGTAGGTCTTAGTAACATGGGTGAATGATAAAATTGTAGTAGTAGAATGTGTCTTATAATAGCCCATCGAAATACCAGGATTCCTAGCTTTTTAGAAACAATGTTTTATTGTTTTTGCAGAAGATCTGGAAGCACTCTCTGACTTGGGCTGAGATTTAGTAATGGAGTTACTGCTACTTGTTTGGGCTGTCATTGGGCTGAAATGCCAGAAATTATGTCTGCTCCTTCTGCTCCTCTGTTGTGTCCTTGGAGCACATCATGGATATGACAGTAAAAAGCTGCTGGTTATAAAAGGATGTTATCTGCTGCATGAAACCAGGACCATGCATGATATACTTTCCAACTAATTTATTTTTTTTTTTTTAAATGCCCCTGTTCCATCCTATCACCAGTCTTGCAAGGCTATCCTTCACTAGCATTGCAGGAATGAATAATAAGGGTAATATGTTTTGGCTTTCTGAGTAATGCTATGAAACTCATTTTCTGCTGCCGCCTTCCTCCTGCTCATCTTTGTGTGCTCCGCTCTCCAGATAGGGCTGGGAAGTGTACCATGCTGTAACCTGTGGGCTGGCAGCTGATGTTCCCATTCCCTTGCTTTTCCTCTTCTCTGACTGGGAGAACAAGTTTTCAATGTTGGGCTGACACCCTCACCATTTTTATTATGCCAGATCCTACACTAGCCCCAGAAGCTGAATCATAAGGTAGGAGCATCTCTTGCCTTTTTCAGACCATCAGTTCTATTCAGTTCTGCAATAAAGAAACCCAGAAAATGAAATAAAATTTACAGAAGCTGGGATGTCTGCTGTATCTCATCCCAGAGCAAGTCTAAACATGACTGAATGACCGTGCTTATGGTCCTGTCTCAAATGTTCATCTGAATCCCTTCAACTGAGTTTTGAAGTGATATGATTTACCTGACATGAGCCACAAGCTAGGGTCTGTTACTTGCAGTTCAGCTGATCTGTCTGAGTCACTTTCCTTCTGATATCAAAACTCTAAAAGTCTTTCAGCCAGTGGATAAATTTGGTGCCTGATCCATGAAAATTTTTTTCCTAGAGAAGCTGTCATGAGTGAGATAAGACATTGCAAAGGAGAAACCAGAAATGAGAAAGGAAGAAGAAAGGAAGGAGAATGGCAAAAAGAGAAAGATGCCTTAAGAAAGAAAGGAGACCTTTCAGGAAACAAGAAGATATATTTAAGATATATTTAAGTCAAAGAAAAATTTTAGCACAAGGGCAAAGGGATATTAATGAGTCATGAAAACTGGAAACAGGAAGAAGGAAAATCAGAACAGCAGAGACATGAGGTTCTGAATAGTTTTAGTGTAGGAGTAACAGGAGCAAGCAGCATATCTTCTTTCTTTTTTAAGGGGGAGTTATTTTTTTTTAAGAGGGAGAAGGGTTTAAGAGGGAGTTTAAGAAACTCCCCTTTCAGGAGTCTGATGCTTTATGAATGGTGCTTAATGGCAAGAAAGAAATAAGAGGAGAGCCAGAAGTAGGTAGTGGATCTTGTTCTCTCAACCATAAAGAAACAGTTTTGAGGGCTATCCAGTGTTTAAAACAGAACTGTTAATGACTGATTCTGTTACCTTTTAAAATTTATATTCTTTAACTGCAAGAGATTTTGCAGCCACCAGAATCTCTTTTCCTTTTGCACTGTAAATGATGTGTTCCCAGAACAGCCTGTGTTAACAATCTGTTTTCAAAATGAGGGGGATCCAGCAGTTGCATTCACTCTGGACAGAAAACTACTAATATAGGGATTTCTTATTTCTAATTTTAGATGAATACAGTATCACTTGCAATGATGGGAATCTGAGAAATGCATAGGGCATACAATCCAATTTGGATCAAAATGCAAAGTGCCATGCGATATGCTTAATGCTGTGACTTTGAGCAGATCTTGTATTTCACAAGAGGCAGAACCTCCTCATTTTCTTTGATTCTTTTTTTATTTCCTTTTTCCTATCAATAACAGTGGTGAAAACTTTTTTTTCCCCCAGACACAATTATGTGTTGAGTATTTTACTGCTTGAGGACACCAAGTGCAATGGCTAGGTGCAAGACCATCCTGGCATGGTTATACCTTTGTCCCCCTCTCCAGAATAGCTCTCCTCTTCCATGTCTTCTGTCTCTGTCTTGCTATGGCACTGCATGGCAAATTGGTATCTACACAGATGCAGTTGCACTGCACAATGTGTTTGGAGAGGCATGTTTCATCATGAAGCCAGGTCATGCACCACATCATACGTGTGTACAGCAGTACATGCACACTGGCAGTGCTAATCTCCCACATCCCCCTGCTCAATTTATTCACTTGATGTGGAGGACTAGCTTGCGAGGCAGCCTGCAAAGCCTCATAAGTACATAAACACACTGAAGACTTAAACCGCGTCACATCCCAACAGATGTTCCCCAGTGAAGTCCGTGGAGAAGTGCTGTAGGCTTGTATGGGTCCCACTGTTGCTTGCCTGCAGGAGGAACTGGACACAAGTTTAATCCATGCAAATCTTAGGCTTCATGAGAAATACTTGTTATTATTTGGTTTCCGGCTTTTGAAATATACTGTCCAATTACACAAAATTGTCATTTTGTAATGTTTGTTTTCTTAATTCTCATTCTTGTCTTAGTATGTGTCCCCTTTCTTGACAGCAAAAGCTGTGCTTGAAAATCCAAGGGAATAGGTGTCTGTAGGTGGCTGAGTGTCTGAGGCTGTTGAAATTACTTGAAATTTATTTCTCATCACTTTTTCTTAAGGTAAAAAAGCAGACAGCTTCCCCAAGACTTGGGAAAAATCAGACTTGTCAGTTTGACTTCACTGAAGGGGAAAGGCTCTGAAACTCCTTTAAGGAGTCAAATAGGGAACACTTGGAAAAGCAGAGCTTGATTAAAGACAGCTAACATCAATTCAGGGAAAGGAGATCATGCCTAACTAATTTGTTGGAATTCTTTGAGGAAATTACTGCCCTGGTAAGGAAGGGAAAAGGATATTATAGACTCCGTTTTTCAGAAAGCATTTGACAACATTCTCCACTGTTGGTTAAAATGTCTAAGGTCTGAAGTCATGGAATAGAAGGACAATGAGCATATTGGACTGGAAACTGGCAAAAGAGAAGGAAAGAAAGGGTAACTATGAATGGGAGCCTTTCATTTTAAAGAGAGGGATGTAAGAAGGATCAGGGAAGAAACCACATTTGGAGTTTGGAAACAAGACTTCCCAAGGTTAGTGAAGACACTCCTGAACCTTGGGGAATACAATTAATAATGAGGAACCATGCAGACAGATGGAGAAAGGAATGGTTTGTTTCACTACAGTATCTTGGAGAGCAGATAGAAAGAGGAACACTTTCCTGACTTCTTTGCTAAAACAGATCTGACACAGCTTGAGTGGTAATATTTGTTAAATTCCACAGACATAGAAAAAGACACAGGCTTTCACACTAAAATGTGAAACTAAAGATGGCCCACATTTCCCTTCTTCATGTTAAGGTTTGCTCCCATGCACATAAGTCTTCTGTTTTTAAGAATGATCTTACCATATGCAATTGTATACAAACGTTATTTCTTAGGGTCTTCTTGTAAGACAATGATTTCACTTCAGGTTAGCATTATCTCATCAAATAGCATAGGAAAAGTGGTTCTGCTTTTGAGTTTTTGCTCTGAAAAAACCACAACTGCTGCTGCTTCACACCAAGGGCTTGTCTATAATTGTGTATACTGAAGCATGTGTTAAAACAGATTTAATTTAACTGTTAAACAGTTTTAACCAGTAGACATGATAACCCTGTCCCACACAGTGTAAGCTAAATCATCGAAAGCTGTTGTCATCCTGAAGTAGAGTATATGGCTAGTGTGACCTTGAGGTACTGGACCGGGGAGCAGGATTCAGCTGGTGTGTTTGGATAGTGCCCCTGGGCCATCGGCATTTATCAGCTGCAGGCATCCATGCTGGGCAAATTCGGGCTGCCTACACATCCTGTTTGCTCTCAGAGCCAGCAACGTCTCAGGAGAGTCCTGCAGCCTTGGCATCACTGCAAGAGAGCACCAGAAAGGGGTAGCCTTGCTCTGTGCCCTTCAGCCCTGGCTCTGTGCATGGTGAACCACAGGCACAAAGCTTGCAGAGCTGTCTCTGCTGCTAAGAGTATAACTCTAAAGTGGACGCATAGTCCCTGCTGCATGTATGGTTTTCTCTAGGGGAGAGAGAGGCAAGAACTCCTACATCTTAATCCACTGTGCAGCTCCCTGGGGATTCCCACCAGGTTCCTTAAACTCTCTATTCCCACCTCTTCAGTGTGGCTCACCCCTTCTGATTCTCTGCCCCCCAAAAGTGCAAGCTGATACTTATGTTTAGTTGTCAGGTATGGTCCTTCAAACATGTTTCCATAGACCATTTGAAAGCCATTCTTTTACATAACACCACCATTGCTTCTAAGTTATTACAGGCAGGAGCACTTCACTCCCCTGATAATGCCATGCTTGGAGAGGAAGCAATAACTTAAGTGGTGTGATTACAAAACAGCTTCTGATGGCTTTAATGTACATGGCAGAAAGTACCTTCTTCTATCAGTGAAAGCGTTAAGTTAGGAAGCCTTGTCATACACAGAGAATTTATTTCATTAGTAGAACCTTATAAGCCTCCATTTTTTTACACAATTTGTTTTGGTGTGTGCCCTTGGAACCAGCACCATCTTTCTCTGTTTCCTTTCTTTCTGCTTTGAAGTACAGAAGGGACTAGTGAATTTCGCTTTGTTTTGTTTGGGTTTTTACATACTTAACTGACCAGAAGGAAACAGGATATGCAACAGTGGCACTACCCCAGGAAAATACATAAATTCATCAGCATGTCTTATTGCTTGTCTTATTGAGTAGACTCTCTCCTGCCTGCATTTGTCTGGGGATATTTATATACCTCTAGGATGGAATTTGTCACCAGAAGTATTTCCCTGCTCTTGCCCTCCCTCCTGGCTTCATTTCTCACTTGTTTGAAGAACTGAACAGCTGACTCCCAGTTCTGACTGTAGTGGCTGGTGATGCCTTTTATTACATTTGTGTATTTTGCATTTGCTCATTTTCAGAAATAGTCCTTCCCTTCTTCCCTCTGATCTGAAGCATAATTAACTTCCTCAAGCTTCAAGATGGTCATTCTGTCCTGCACACAAAAGCAGTTTTCATTGTCACTGGGACCAGAAATAGCAGAATGGACAGATGGGACCTTTTTGGACACCAAAATACAGCTTTCTTTTTTTTTTTTTTTTCATTTTTGCAATATAGTGGATCTCTCAGTATTGGTTCCCTGACAAGCCGAAAAAGTAAGTAATGTGGGAAATAAGTTGCTACATCCAATTCAGTAGCATCAGAAAGTAGAAATAGAACACAAATATTTTATTTTAACTCTGGACCTTTTGCTGCTAGGACAAAGGCTGGAGTAGGGAAATTCTGAACATTACACCCCTAATCTTTGGAACAACATCTTGTCTCAGCCTTTCCTCTTATATTAATTTTCTTCTGATGCTTTTTTGGCAGCCTCTGCAGTATCTTCCACTCAGATGATACTGCAACTCCAAGCATCTTATGAGGAGGGGAAAACCTTTTCAAAGACAGTTCTAATCTACTCTAAGCAGATCCCCCTAAACTACTTCTTATTAATTCCTTGTTTGTCAAAAGGTCTTTTCTCCATGCCCTTGGGCTGATTATAAATAGACATGATAAAAAATGTATAATTCTACTCTAATTATTTTTTGTTTTCAGGCAAGGGAAGGGGAGAGTATTGTGTATTTTTTAGTGTTAACTGTTGTCCCTCCTCTTATCAGGTTAATTGGACTGTGGCAATGTCTGACTGGATATCTTGCCCAGAGGTGATTTAAAAATGGAAAATGTCAAGAATTACTTTTTTTTAACTTAATGCTGGAATGTCAGCCTTCTCATATAAATTATGGCAGTTGGTCTTGTAGGTATTTCTTTAACATGTGTTCTTGGATAAATACCTACACAGCTATAAGAACAAGGTCTACGTGATTTCACAACAACAAAGAAAGCGATCTTCTACCAGCCTTATCATTCTGGCCTTGCAAAAGCCCACTGGTGGCTGGCCAGGTTTAAAGATGTCCTCCTCCAGCTTACTTCTTGCACTTAGCTTTACAGAACTCCACCTGACATATTTTCAAAAGAAATCTTGGAAAGTGCACAGAGAAATGCTTTCTTTCTGGAGCTCTCTAAGTCCTCCTAACTACACAGCTGCCAATTGCAGCTCACAGGGCTCTTGCACTTTTTCTACCCTTTTCAGCCCCTCATTTTCAATATCATTTTTTCCAGACTGGGAGGGCTCACCTCTGCCCACCCCAGACCCAGCTGCAAGGTGCAGCACAGAAAAGAGGCAGTTCTGGGAGAGGGGCTGGCATGGTGGGGGTTCCCATGGCTTGGGGTGCTCTGTGAGGGTTAGTGCCTACAGTGTTGACAACCCAAAAAACTCAAAGTCTTTGAGCTGAGCAAACTAATAAACAGTGAACATGATGACAAAATAAGGAAGAAGAAACAGTGATTCAAGAGCTGGCAAGGCCACTTTTGTAATGGGGGTGTCATGAGGAAGAAAAGGATAGCAAGAGGACGATCTGTTATTTCAGGGCAGTGGCCTTGGAAGGGTTCTGGTGCAGGAAGTACATGGGAGCAGCAGTAAGAGCAGGTACTTGCATGGGCTTTTAGGGTTGGCTCTTGGTTCAATTCAGTGACACTTCAGCTCTGCTGACACATGCGTAGGGCTGGATCTGGTGCTCGTGTCTGACAGCAGACAGACAACTGAAATATAAACAGGAAGAGGGATGGGAGTCTGAGAGACACACTTCATTTCTCCTGTCAGAGGTCATTGCTAAATGATTTGGCAGCTTTTAATTTCATAACACCAAGAAGTATTTAGTACAATACTCAAATATCTTTCATGACGCTAAAGTGAGTTTGTTTGTTGCTGTCAGGTTACCTTTTCTTCAGCAAAGGAGGTCCATATCTCTTGTTTCAGGTTTCGCTGTTTTCTCTGTTTTGTATCAAAGCCAACCAGGAGAAAAATGTTGCAGTGACTTAAAGGAGATCACACAGGTAGATTTTGCTGGGAGCAGAGAAGATGACTGCATTGTGCTTGATCAAGCAGGACAGCTTTTGGTATTGCCGGAGTACCTCAGATTATCCCAACTCTTGTGGATGTGGTCCATTCATTATTTTGCCTGTATTCGATAAAATTCCATTAGTACTGTCCAAATAAACTCAGGGAGTTTGGGATACAACATAATATTAGATAGATATTCCCTTTTCCATCAGGGAATCTGTGAACTCTTTGTTACGATTTCAGAGAATTAAAGCTCCACAGGGTTTCTGAATTATTTGTGGAGGAATTATTTCCCATAAGCTGAGGGAGCAAAAAGATGGATGTCCTTTCCCGATGCTAGGGTTGGGATAATGGATCCAATGACTCGGCAGCTGGGGCTCCAATAAGGGTCTCCTTGTTCTCATGTCCACTGGCTCTCCAGTGGTGACTGGCCCTGGGCAACAGGTACCATCTGATGCACCCTGAGAGATGCAGAGCATACTTGAGAGCACCACTTGAAGCCTGGAAAAGGGATCTGGACAGAAATAGGGAACACTAACAAAATGGTAGAAGCTGCTGTATTTTGTGAGTTGTTTTAAATAAAGAATCCATTTTAATCCTACTGGCCTCTTGCCTGCTTGCTTCATTCAAAATAAAACACACTCTCCAAAAAATGGTTTTACATAGCCAAGCCAAGTTTCTGGTAGAGCAAAGACCCCAGACATCAATAATTCATGAACAAGGAAGGGTGTGGATATTTTGTGGGAACCAGATCCTCTGTGAACAAGATCATTTTCATTTTCTGATTATGTTGTGTAAACATAATTAGGATTCAGAGGAATAGAACTGTGCATCTAGCAGAGTCAAACTGTTGATTCATATGCTGGAAGCAAAGTAAATTAACCCAAATCTCTGAGTTAACAATAAATAATAAAAGAATGAGTATGTTGTCCTTCAAAGGTTACTTCACCAAGTTTTAATTTCTGCCATGCATTTTTTAGCTGTTGAACAACCGAAATGCTGTCCAGCTTGCAAAATACTTACACATTTTATTATGCCATGGCAAGGTTTGAGTGTTTGAAGCCATTCAAAATGTTTACAGCTGAGAAATAACAGTCAGTAAGTTGAAATGTCTGACCAATTTATGCTTGACAGAATGGCTTTGTGAAAAGGACATAGTGGACATAAAAACAGCTATTGTTTTTCCTCATGTTAATGGTTTTTGGTTCCATTTGCTAAAACCTTATCCCAAAGATACATAAAATCTCTATCATCTATAGAATATGATAGATCTTTTTATTGTATGTAATAAATACAAAACTAATTGCCAAGTGTAGTTGTCAAGTGTGTTGCATTTACACATTCAAAGTTGGACCTGCGAAAGCACTTGAATATGATTTTTTTGCCCTAACTCTGCCAGGCATTTAAATCTCAAAGCATCTTTCCCAAAGCTTATTTCTTAGCTCTCACCTAAATGTAAAGGCGGCAGGGTCTGTGACTGCTGAAATTCTGCCCTTCATGTCTCTCCTGTCATTTTCAGTGGATGTCTCTGACATGCATAAGCAAAGGACAGGATGTCTCCCTGCAACCTTTTTCACAGGATGTAGGAGACCATATTGTGGACCCAACGACTTGTCCTTGCTGAGGTCTCCCCCCAGGTCCAGCCACAGGCTACACAACCTGGACACTCAATCACCTCAGCAATACAGGTACAATGCAGGTGACTGTGAACTTAGATGACTGCTACTCCATGCTTCAAAAGCTGACATATCTGAGAGCAGCAATAACCTATGATGATTCAGAGTCAGAATATTTTCACATCCTCTTTTCTTAATATCCATATCATGACTGACAAGAAGCAAAGACCACAGTAGGCCATCTGGTCCAACTTCTCTACTCAGAGTCATTCTAAAGCACATGGCACATTATTGCATTCAGACAGTTCCTAAGTATCTCCAGTGAAGGAGACTCCACAACCAATGTGGGAAATCTGTTCCAGTGTGCGGTCACCTCACACAGTAAAGAAGTTCTTCCTCATATGCAGGTAGAACTTCCTGTGCGACAGTTTCTGCCCATTGCCTCTTCTCCTATTGCTTGGTGTCACTGAAAAGAGCCTGGCTCCATCCATCCTCTTGACATCCTTCCTTCAGATATTTAGAGACATTGATATGGTCCCCGCTCAGTTGCCTCCTTTCGAGGCTGAACAGGCCCAGCTTCCTCAGCCTTGTTCTCATAAAAGAGGTGCTCCAGTTCTCTTTGCAGCCCTCAGCTGGACCCACTCCAGGAGATCCATGTCTCTCCTGGACTGAGGAGCACAGA
>JAWWMO010000043.1:33057661-33077019 GCA_035047845.1 Dendrocincla fuliginosa
TTGAAATCAAGGTAGACAATATCCACTGCTGTCTCCTCATCCATCCAGGTAGTTGTTTCATTGTAGAAGGTCAGGTAGGTCAAACATAATTTACCTTTAATAAAGTAGTGTTGACTAGTCCTGATCACTTTCTTGTCATTCATGTGGATAGAGATGGTCTCCAGAATGAGGTTCTCCATCACCTTTCCAGGGATTGAGGTGAGGCTGATTGGCTGGTAGTTCCATGGGTTCTCCTTTTTGCCCTGTTTGAAGACCCAGGTGATATTTGCTTTCTTTCAGTCTTCAGGCCTCTCTCCAAATTGCCATGACCTTTCAGAGATGTGGTGAGTGGCCTCACTATGATGTTCACCAGCTCTCTCAGCACTTGTGGATACATTCCATCAGGGCCTGTGGATATCAGGTTTGTGGATGCCTATGTGTCCTTAGATATCAGTTTTGTGGATGCCTAGGTGTTCTCTAACCCAATCCTCATTGACCAAGGACAAGTCACCACCTTCTGCTGGTTTAAGGGGATTTTGAATCTCCATCCTTACAACTCAACAGTTCGCTTTCTAGAAACTGTATCCAGACAGAGAGATAAATTGGCCACCTCGCCTTGTGGAAACGTATAAAACGGAGCAATTGACTTGATTTATTCCTGGACCTTTATAGAGATTATGACAGAAGTCAAAAATGCTTTGAGTGCCAACAGAGGTTTATTGTGAATAACCACAGTGGATAGCTTACTGGGGTGAAAAGATACCATGACAGGCTGCAAATTCTGTTAGATCTCTACACTTATAACTTCCTTGCTAATCATCTGTCCTTGGTATACCGGGGAGATTTCAGCGTCACTACCTGAGGGCTATTCTAAGAATCCTAAGGTCAGCAGGAGGAGTGAGGTCATGGGAGAAGAGCTCCAGAGAAGGGTAGCATCAAACTTGGATGTCATTGTCCAGTCTCTTCCTTAGCCAGTGCAGGGCGTGTGGCAAGGTCCACTTATGGCCACAGGGATCCTGTTTCCTACAAGAAGAGATTTATACTTTTCCCATGGTGTGGAGAGTTTCCTTCCTTGACAAGAAGTAAAAATTACCTGAGCAAGGAAAAGTAGAGTGTTCAGAAAAACACGTTAAAAATGGGACCTTCCCAGGGTCAGGATTTTTAAAGATAGATATGTAGAAACAGAATTAAACAAGGCCAAACACAGCCATGTATGAAAGGTGGATTTTTTATGCAACAAGCATTGACTTCTGTGGCCAGGACATAAGGAGATTTCAAGCACAGGAGAAGTCTAACCTACTCCTGTAAGAGTCAATAGCCATTTATTCAAACAGAATAACACAATTAGCTTTACCTCTTTCCAGTCTGAAGCCATTGCATTCATCAGCAAACTTGTGAGTGAGGAAGATAAACTGAAATAGAAAAGAGAACAAGAAAAAAACCCCTATAGCTTACACAGAAATGTGTATCAAGCAGAAATAGAAGTGGTGACTTAAATCATGCTTGATGTCTGTGGTGCCTTATTACATGCTGACTAATGGGAAAATGAAAGAAATAAGGTACCCCATTCATTGGCCCAGCTGCAAAGAAAGGACTTCCCCACACCTGAGGGAATAGGAAATTCATTTTTAAGACTGCATGGGGGATCATTTAGCTGGTTTTAACCCCAGTCCTTTGGATACTTAAACTGCTCCTAGATTGGACATTAAAACTTAAAAGGAAAAGGCAGATCTAAAGTTTTCAGGCAGCAGACAAGAAGTGTCTGAATTTTCACAAGATAGGGATATAGGTTGTAGCTGGAATTATGTGTATGCTGTCACTAAGACTAAATACATCTACACAAATGAGAGAATTGTATGGGTTGACCAATTTTGCATTCAGAAGTGTGAAATTTCCAGCATGCCTTACTGTGAGTATGCTTGATAACTGTGTTGCAGAGGTTTGGTACCAAGAGCTGTGCACAGCACCAGTGTACAGGGTCAGCAGTAGAAACTTGGCTCTTGGTCCTTGTGGTTTGGCCTGACCTAGAGCTGGCTTGACCCTCATGAAACTCAGGATGTTGTGAGCATCCCAGCCCTATGGTCCTCCACAGGCAATTGATAATCTGTGTTCTGTGTGGGGGTAGGTGTTAAGGCTGAGGGTAGACCCTTGGCCAGAATCACATTTGGAAGGGAACCGGCATGCCTGGTTCAAAAACTGGTTCAAATGACTGCTTGCTTCAAAAACTTGCTTCAGTCTAAGTTTCTCCAACTCTCACTTTTATAGCTCAAATCCCCAAAGCCCCCGCCCCATATTTACTCCTCTGGCAAAACCATGATCAAATTAGTGGAAGTTTTGACTAAGGAGAAGCAAATTTATACACTTGTCTTTGCCCACCTGAGGATATGTATGTGCTGCTGTGAGGAAGCAGGGGGGGTGGGGAAAGGGGACAAAAGCATCATTCATGGTTACTCCCAGCCTTGGACCCACAATCCTGGCAGTACAAGGAGACCAGTCCAGAAGCCAGCAGCCTCTGTATCATTGTGAGCACAGACCCATGGACTGCCCTGAGGCCAGCAACTTGATTGGTTCAGCCAAGAGGATGGACAGAGACCTGGTGTCAAGATCTATCTGTCCAAAAACAGTGCTTTCCATCACCACACAAAGGGGGTGGCTCTGGAGGCAGCCACCTTCCCAAAGCTGCTTCCTGACCTTCCCCTGCCTTGTACGTGTCACAGCCCTCAATGAACCAGGCTGTCATAGGGTGGTCCATGTCACTGCATGGATGCTGTGGACAGCTGGTCCAGCCACACAGGGCAGCCTCGAGCCCCACAGGTCGGATGATGTTGGCTGTGCCTGCTGGCCATTGCTCATTCCCAAAGCTGTCTCTATCACCACCAACCATCTGGGGCTAATACCAGCCTAGCCCCCCCTCCCCAGCAGGCCCTGTCAGCTGGCATGTGCCCTGTGAACTGAAATTGGAGGACAAACAAGGAAACTCTTCTGTCCGAGTTTAAGTCATATTTCCTCAGCATGAGCATGGCCAGTGAGGTAAAGAGGAGACGTTTAAAAGCTGAAAGAGTGCATGCAACCGAAATCTGTGATTTTTAGGCCAGGGAGTTGAAGTTGAACTAAGAAGTATGTTAAAAGTGATGAAGCAAAGTAAGTCCACATGCTCCATGCAGCCATCTATGCATGTGCCATTTCTAAAGGGGATTGCACATCTTCTAGGAAATGTCTGTGAATCCACAGATTGTAATGAGCTAAATGAACTCACAGCCTTCATTAGTGTGAGACTGTGCTGCTCAGGGTTGGGTACAAGAAGTGCTTTGTGCATTGAGGCATATTTGGGCCAGTCGACAGATCCCAACATTTTCAGTATCATGGCAACCAGTCTATCACTTCTATCAACCTGTACGACACTCTGCTGGGTCCCAATACATAATCCTCACACAAGTATTTCAACATGTTTGGAGCCAAGCTCTAGTCAATATATGAAGTCATTTCACCACAGCTTGTAGCCAATAGGATAAAAATCCCTAGTAACTTATTTTTGGAGGTTAAATATAGCATTTGTGTGTGTGTGTGTGAGGTTAGTAAAAACCGAAATGAGAAAGACAGAAGCAAAGGTATATGCTTCTGAGACACATGGAGCTGGTCCCCAGCTGGACGAGGGGGCTGACTTTCCTTTTCCTTGGACAAGCACCTTTGTTTGGTGGGTCTGGATCAGGGGGAGAAAGCAGAGGGCTTTTCTGTCAGTTCCCCAGTTGCACCCTTCTTCTCTCTATGGGCACAAAGCACAAGCTCATGTACCACTTTACAGGGATGGCCCACCATGGAGCTGCACCCATCAATGCCTTAAAGAGAAGCTGAAGCAAGAGAAGGACTACCAGGCTGGTGGGAGTGGTGGCACAGTGTCAGTGAGTTACCTGCATGTGCAGGTGTGCAGTTCTTGTGATCAATGAGGCGGGAATAACAACGCCTTGCCCTGCCCACATGTGGGGTGTGCTGATACCCTGCCTCTGCAGGCTGCACCCAGGAGCAGCTGCGGAAGGCCCGTGGCTTCACCAGCAGCAAATATCTTTATGTGGGATTAGCACAAAGTCCTTCCAGCAATAAATTTCCTGAAGGAAGATTACATTTTTAGCAGCCTAGTTTTTGATGTGGCATGTTCCCTGAAGCACTCTGCTTTCACTTACTGTGTGCAGTGTGTGATGTGGATTTTCATAAAACATTGGTGTGTTCTCAGTTTTGGAGTTGTGCAGCGCCAGATGCTGCCCATGGGCCCTCACATCTGGTGGAAGTATAGCAGCAAGGGCTGTGAGGGCTGCTTTCCCACAGATGCACTCAAGCTCTCGCAGGGTGTGAAACCGCTCTTAAGGTCAAGATTGTCTTATGAGCCACCTCTTGATCCCATCTGTAACCTCCCAGCCCTCAGTACAATGCCTGCTCTGTTTGTCCATGGCTAAAATAATACTGGAGTAATATTGCTGTGTTTATTCCTGCCTTTAATGATGGCTGTCTGCATGTGTGATGGCACCCAAAGTGTTTCTCTGATCTCAGGGCTCTGCAAATGTTTAAGTTAACAATGACAATAAAATATTTTCCTTATCAAAACTTGCCTTTCTCATCAACTGTGCTGGTGTGTCAGAGGGAGAGATGGAAATCCTTCTTTTTTCTGGTCTGGTCTTCACCCCACTCCTTCTGCCAGGTACCCCCCTCTCTCTCCCTCTTCCCATTTTCCTGTCCTCACTTGAGCCTCTCACCCCTACTCCAGTCTCACTCTTCCTTCTCAGTGAAGGAGGGAGGCATGGGAAAAATAAAGTCCTGGCTCCTGCACTGAGGCATTCCTTAGTCAGTGTACAACTGTGTGGGTCCCTCTACCCACATACCTCAGGTTTTCTCCAAACCTGTGGGCAATAGGACTGCCAAACCTTGTCTACAGGTTAGGGGGTGAAGGGAAGGGGCATCTTATGCTGTGCTCCCTTGTCACTACTCAGAAAAATGGTGTGAACTCAGCAGCAAATATCTCCTCCTGGAAAAGTAAGAGAAAGCTAATGCTAAACTGTGGCTTTTCATTTGTCTTTCAATGCTCGCATTCTGGATGCCAAACCATTATGCTCCATGGAAAAATGAGAAGAAAGAACATGTGCCCCTGCCCAGGACACCTAATAGATGAGCTTAGATTTCTAGGTTTCAGCTCAGGTAAGCAGTGCATAAGTTTTCAGTCTGTAGCCACAATGTATCTCAGAAGAGGCATATTTACGCTGCTGTACAAAGTACACTCACTCATTCCATCTTATAGTAGGCAGAAATAATGGATTGCTGTTGGCTTTCCTCAACAGAGGGTAAACGTGGTGGTGAGGTTTGTAATCTTTGACAAGAACTACAGCACTACTGGGAGTGCAAATTATTTATAACCAAGTGTCATTTGGGAAAAGATGTGAGTAAACATTTGGAAAGTGTCTATATGAGGAAAAAGGTGAACTCCAGTTTTTCAAAGTGACTTAGGAGCTAAGTTCCTTTGATTCCCAGTGAGACATTGGAACGTCTTTGAGCCTGAGACTTAGAGTATGGCTGTTCTTATGCATATCTCATATACCTCATGCCTCAGTGATGGCACATTGAGCCAGACCCTCTCCACAGTAACCAGAGCAGTGTTTGTGTATTTTATCCACGGGCTCTGCTGGGCAAGTTGCAACCTCCTATAGAGCAGCTGTAAGATATAGCTCAGGAAAGAAGACTCTAGAGTGTTTCTCCTTTCTCAGCTCCTTTACAGTTCTGGGGAACCTCCAGAACAGGGCAAAGATCGTTTAATCTAGAGAATGGTATGTTGATCTGGACCATCTCAGCACAGACAAACTGAGAGGTTGGGTTTTGTCTCTCTCCCCTAGCTCTCTCCCCATGTGCTAATGTGCTAGCTTCCTTCCATCTTTCTCCCCAGTGGATATTTCATGTGAGATTTACTATCTCTTTTTAGTTATGTGCTGAAGCTCCCTTTTCCTGAGGAGTTTCTGAGGAAATTTGAAGTAATATTGGTGAATTCCCTTAATGCATTATTCTCTTGCACATGGAAATTCTTCGTACTTCAGGCAGGTCAAGGTTTCTAAGGTCTGCTTGCTTCTAGTGATCTATTTCGGGTTTTGTCAGAGAGCCTGACGTTTCCTTCCCTCCCTTACAATGGCAATGTCAGTAGCTAATCTTCGGGGAAATACCTATCATACTTTTTCAGTTCCTTGTGCTGTTAAGTTGTTTACTCTCTCTGGCAGTCAACACCACAACCTGAGTCTTACCGTTAAGTCCATCCAGATTGCAAACATAGTGCTGCTACTCCTTTGCTGTGCCAGCATCTTTCAAAACTTCTCCAAATACCTCATTTCTGTTGTAGACTGTCAGCAGTAGAGGAAATCTCTAACTGCTTCCACTCATACAAAGAGCTTGAAGGTCCACAAAAGACTGCTGTTGATTCTTTATGAGGTTGAATCTTAGCTTTGAATGCCTATGTATGCATGTCTCATATTTACTGCAAAGAAAACCATCTGACGGTAAAAAATATGAAAGGTGCAAAAGCTCTTCAGTATCACGGAACAGTGAAGCTTCAGCATAGAGACTATTCTTCAGGAAAGCAAAATACTTTACAGGTGGAAGCAAAATGTGTGTGGATGCATTGCTGTGTCCTTTTTGAGAAGCACAGTCAAGGCAACAGCCCATTTGCAAAATGAACTCTTACAGGAAGGTGGGTAAAACAGAGCCAGAGGCTCATTTGGGGAAAACCACCTTGGTCCACTAATGCCAACAAAAACTGTGTTGGTTTATGCCACCTGAGAAAGACCAGGTAGATCCTGCAGAAAATGCATATGTGCCTTCTAAAGGGGAAGAACCTTGTCTCCTTGGGGTTTGGTTCATATCAAGAATTTCCCTAAATTCCACTCACATGAAAGAAATAATTCAGAACTCATTATTTCTTTAATCAGACACAAAAGTCCCTGTTTATTTAAAGCTTTGTAGAGATAATCTGAACTAATCATGGTTATATTATGTGTAATACAAATAAAGGCATTCCTCCCTTAATAATAGGAGCAGATCTAATCCAGTTGTTCTCCAACTGAACTCAGCTGGACTAAGATGAGTTTTCTGTACTTAGAGCTATCCTTTTTCTGTCACTAAAGGGATAATGGGAGGAGATGCTCTGTTTTACAAGGCGATAATTGTATTTCTAAGGGAATGAACTATTCTGAGACTGAGTCATTAATTGTATTTGCACAGGAATGAACCATAAGGAAGAAGTCTGAGTCATTTATCTCAGCAAAAGGAGGGGATTATTCCTGCAGATGAGGCATTCTTTCTGTTCTAAGGGGAGGGAAACAATAGCATTTATATTATGAATAAAACTATACCCTCTCCTTTCAAACATGCCCTACCCTCATCTGCATCTCTCTGGGCTTAACTTCTATATGTTTCCATCCTCTAACAAAAACAAAAAAATGTCTCCAGCAGCTCTCCCAGTTGCATCTGTGGGCTCAAAGGACCTGAAAGCAAAAAGAAGGTTTTCCCAGTTAGGCATTTATGTTCTGAAATATCGCCAAGACTAGCTAGTGTTACATTCAGAGCAAAGAGAGTTTGTTTAGAATTCAGATTTTGGGATGTTTGATGCTGAGCATTTGTGTCCATTCTCTGTATATTTACATTTCCAATTTAACACTATTGCAGAACTGTCTAGGACATACAGTGGAAGAGCACAATGACTGCATGGCTGTGTTTTTTTCATTGTCACAGGACATGAGCAGTGCATAAGCTATATAGGCTGTTCCTGTCATTATATATTGCCTACGTTACACATGCAAGTATGGGGTATACAATCACCTCACCACCCAGCAACATCCTGGCACACAACTGTAGCCTGATTCTTACTGCATCTTTATAGGAAGCCCTTCTATAAGCCCAATGTACTTTGCTCATGGTGTTGCAAAGCTGATCCTTAAGGTGATCAGAAATAGTCAGCATGGATTCACTAAAGGTAAATCATGCTTTATCTAGCTAAAGGCCTTCTACAATGAAACAACTACCTGGATGGATGAGGGGACAGCGGTGGATATTATTTACCTTGACTTCAGGAAGGCTTTCAACACTGTCTCTCAAAATATCCTTACAGGCGGACTTGGAAAGTGTGAACTGGATGAGTGGGCAGTGAGGCGGATTGAGAAATGACTGCACAGCAGATCCCAGAGGGATCAGTGGCACAGGGTCTAGTTGGAGGCCTGTCACTAGTGGGGTCCCCCAAGGTTCACTACTGGGTCCAGTATTGATTAACTTATTCATCAGTGACTTGGATGAAGGAGTAAATGCTTCGTGAGAAAGTTCATGGATAACACAAACCTGGAAGGAATGGCCAATACCCAGAGAGTTGTGTAGCCCTTCAGAAGGACCTTGATAACTGCAGTTGCACAGTGTGCAGGGATGAAGTGCAGATGATGCTCCTGCCTGCTGAGGTGACTGCTGGCAGGCACCTCTCTGCCTTTTTAGCCTCTCTTCCTTTAAATGTCAGTCCTGAGGATAGTACAAGAGCTGCTTCAGGTGTGCAACCTCCCAGAGCACAAGAACTCCCTGTTCATTCAACAGGAGTAAGACTTGTGAAGAATGATATGTAGGGGGACCTCAGCAAATTTTCCTTCCTTCAGGGCCTCCCTCTGCTTGCAGGTTTTTTTCAGTGTCAAGGTACTCCCTGTCTCCCTTTACCGCCCTCTGGAGAAATGCTGAACACCTGCTATTTCCATTAACTTGAGAGGGAGTTGCAGGTATTCAACACTTCTCAGTGGTGACTCATGGATATCCATGGGCACTGAGGGCACTTAGCACCTCACAGATGGATTGTGGGGGATCAAGCTCTCGGAGAGACTCTGGGAAAGTCCATGACAAGCTGTAGGACACAAGTACTTCTGCTAAAGAAATTAAAATTGGTTTTTTCCAAAAAATACATATGCAACCAAGGCTTCAGGGATATTGAAGTACTAAGGGGCTTGTAGTACTTTCTTGAAATTCACACCATTCTGTTGATGTAAAAAAGGTCTTCTGTGTATGAATTTTAAGAGACTTCACTGTGGTCTTCAGAAGGAGAAAATACACAATACCATAAGTAAACATATAAACCAGTTAGAGAACGTAGAGATCAAGGATTAGGTTCATAAAGCCTTATGCCCCATATATGGAAAGTGCCAAAAGTTGCTTTTAATGACTTTGGAAAAGGTATGTGCTTTTTCTGTAGTCCTAACTCTCTTTCCCCTTGTTAGCAAATGGTTTCATTCTACACTTGAAAAACTCACATGCCAAAAAACGGGGGGTGGGAAAGGTGAGTGGAATTTACCAAAGGGGGGGAAAAAAAAATCGTCATTCATGGTTCAAGTGCTCAGCCTAAGCTATATTTATTCAGTTGACATTTTTTCCAGAAAGACTAATGCATAAATTAATGCACACATAGGCAAGTCTGAATTATACCCTGGTCATTTATAATATGCAAGGTTTTATGTGACTTTTTAGTCTCTTGTTCAATAAAACAATAAGTAGTTATGCAGCAGCCAGAGTAGCCAGTGATTCATCTACTTCCATAGGATGCCAAGAAGCTTCTTAAGGAAATATACTCACCAATCTGTAATGAAAGCTTTTTATATTTTCTGTGGTGCTTCAAGGATTAATAGAATTTCCAAAGACAAAAGATGAATGAGATACAGTACTGAGTGCTGCGGAGGCCAGGTTTGGCCCAAAGGTGATCACATGCAACTCAACTTTTCTGAAGCTTCACAGCAAATTGCTTTGCTCACATTGTGGTAAATACAGTTCACTGCCACTTGGCTGCTGGTTGGTTCCTCCTGCACAGGCCGTTTGATTCTGCTCCTTTGGCTGATTTTGTTAATATCATAGGAACTGTAAAGTAAAAGCTTGCAAATTAACTCTGATGTGTTCAATAAAGTGTGTTCTGTGTGCTCACCTTCCTTTCTCAGAGACACAAAGTTTCCTGTTGTGTGGTTTTAGTGGGTGGTGAAAAAAAAATCCTAAAAATGGGAGGATGGGAAATTATTATTTGCTTCTCCCCATGATCAAAAACCAAAAGGCCTTCAATGAACTATTCAGACAGAACAAGACAAACCAAACAAATCTCTTCATAAAATTGTGCAGTGTGCTGACACAAGGATGTCACAGCAACTACATATATACATAGGTTAAAAATAGTGTTAGAAAAAATCCATGCAAGTCTGTTGATGGCTACTCCAGAATAACAGTCCAGATGGACATTCAGGGTCAGGTTGAACAGGGCCTTGTGCAATCTGGTCTAGTTGAAGATGCCACTGCCCATAACAGGGGGTGGACTAGATGACCTTTAAAAGTCTTCTCCAACCCAAACCATTCTATGGATCTATGAAACCTGCAGATAAAGAGGTTGCTCAAACTCTGCCTGGAATCGCAGAGGTTTAATTTCTTATAATGCCATGAAGTATCCTTTGCTGGCCTCTGCCAGGTTAGGTATTCAGCAGTTCTCCTACTCTTCAGCAACAAATGCAGGGCAGGGGTAGAGAAATTGTCATGACTTAACATTCTGACTTTTGTATAGTTTAAAGCCATAACTGTCAGTCACTGAGATCTCAATAATTCAATGAAGAGTTCATTTCAAATCATGGAAAACAATAAATTTTCCTCTGCGTAGATACCCAAATGAGATCTAGCAGATAGTGTGAACTTTTGGACATTGCCAAAGTCTTTTCTTTGATTAATCACAGCTCCTGGCTATGGCTGAGGACACTGAGAGAAGGATGTACTGAAGAAATTTGCTGTCATAAGCATTATTACAAAAAAAAATCTGAACTGTGTATTTAGGGAGACTGAAGGGCTAAGAATGGATCACTGTAAAGACACTACCAGCTCATGTTAAAGATGAAGAAAAATAAACAGATTGCTGCCCACTGTAATCAATAGTCAGAAGAGTCTCTACCCACTTACTGCCCTGAGTGCCTATGAGGGCAACACTCATTTGTACTGATGTGGCTTGTCCAAGACCACAAAGATACTCGTGTATGTGAGCTGGAGACGAGGGGTTCATGGCCACTAATCCAGCATGTGGAAGAGGATGGATTTCCAGTCTCCTGTTTGCTTGCATTCTTTTAGAATTGTTCATTCCTAAGGGAATGAACCCAGACTCAGGGACTCTTTAATATTTTTGGACTCCACATATTTCCAAATGGACTTGGAAAACAAACCAGCCTTCGGGTGATAAATCAAAGATTAACTTAGGTAAGAAAACCAAAAAAACATCTCCTCCAGTCATACATGCAAGCAGTAACTTATCACACATTAAATTCTAGATGTCAGAAAGTAGCCGTCACAACCCAAGTGTGCTGCAACTCCCTTGGAGGGCTGAGTGATGAATCTGTACCTTTTATAAGAGATGAGGCATTATCATGCCCTGGAGATTGACTGGCTCTGCATTCATGAAAGTCAAATAAGGAGCCAGTGCCCCTGGAAAAAGCCTCGTACTGGTCATTAACAGACAGCCAGTAACATACCTGTAAGACTTGTTTAATGCTTATAGATAAATTCTAATATATATCGCTAGCAAAGTCTCTGAAAGGGATCCAGACCTTGAATGGACTGTTTCCTGTAGAGACAGTCTGACTGGGATTTTCATTCAGAGGTCTTTGAGGTTATTCCAATACGTCTGACAGCACTATACACACCAGAGCTTCATTCTTCCCTCTCCTACACCATGTATATCAGAAATAACTTCCAGACGCAAAGAATTCTCACCAAGGAAGTGATGAGAAGTTGGTATGGAAAAATGTATTTTGTCAAAATATTTTTTCTCTGAGTTTTCACTTGTTTCATATTATTTCTAATGGAAAATGCATTTGTTTAAAAATGTTTCTGCCTTTCGTGCTTATGGTAAAATATTTTGAAATTAGAATTACGTCTATAAGCCAAAAAAATTAAAGAAAAATCTGTTTTAAAAACTGAGTAATGTTCAAGATTCCTCTTTAAACTTTTGGCAAGGAATCTTGAAGTTGATGAAATACTATTTTCTTGTTGTTTCAACTGACTTCTCAAATTCTCTCAGTGAGTCTGTAAGCTTGTTGAAAGAAAAACAAGTTTTAATGGTATTACATAAATAACTCTGCAGTTTACATGCATATTTTTGGATTTTCATATGACTTGTATCTTACTTCACAGCACCATAGCGGTCCCCACTAGTGATTTTGCAGTTTCACAGAGGATGGGTGGGGGAGGCAAATGGACTCATGGCATTTGAGGTTTCTGGCCTTCAAGGCAAGCAGTGTTTGGCCTTTAGTTGTTTTGGGGGAGTTTTGTTTGTTTTGTTGGGTTTTTTATTTGTTAGTTTGTTTGGGGTTTTTTTGTGATGGAGAATAAAACAAATTTAATCAATTGTGAGATCCTCTTGATGAGTCTTCACATGATCCCAGAGAGCGGGTGGTATTGGTGTTGGAACGTAGTTCTTAGGGGAATTCGGCATAGTTTAAATTCTCCACATGGCATCTGGTGTCCTGTGGACTTCATGCAATCTTTGTCCCCATGTTATTAAAGAGTATTTGTGGGACTGCCTGTCGGGCTTTGGCCCATGGCATGGAGGCCATTGAGTCTGAGATCTTCACTGAAATGTCACTTCACTCATAACATGGGTGAATAATGAATAAATGAATAATAATATGAATAATATTCAATAAATGAATATTGTCCCTTGCTCTTAATGCTGAGGTCAAGTTCTTTCAGTATAGCCTTATAGCATAATAGATATATTTTATTTTGGAAATGATCATATAAGCACAAGTCACAAAACTGAATAATTCAGATCGGAAGGGACCTCAGCAAGTCACCTATTCCAATGTCCTCTTCAACCCTGGGTTAACACTGGGTTCAGACCTGGATGCTAAGGGCTTTGCCCTGTTAGGTCTAGTAAACCTCCAGCTACAGAGACTTTGCAACTTTTCTGGGCAATTTCTTTCAGTACTTGACTCTACTGACAAAGGGGTGTAACATTTGTCTAGCCAGAAAAGTGGCTCATCAATAACTGTGATCGATTAATAAGGGAAACGTTTGATTTGTGAATGCTATACCATACCCCATAACCTCTCCGTTTCTGGGAAAAAGAGATTTTTAAGGGGATTGATATCTAAGGGGATGTTGGATTACAGCCTGCAGAGGAAATGGCTGAAGAGCAACTTGGAATGTGATAATTTGTTGGACTTCACAGGTATCTGAGGGGGTGAAGCAGGGGACATGACTGAAGCTGGGACACAAAAGCAGCTGTAGCTCTATGTGCTATATCATCTTCTATAGCTACCTTCTATAAAGTACTATGAATACTTAATTAGTGTTCATTTTGGAAAAGGTCAGTCAGCTTTTAACAAGATTTTTCCTTTTCTTTTGACTAGGAGCTTGAAGTTGCTATGTGTTTGGGCTCAGGTCAGCTCCTGATGGGGCCACCTCTCATATTCATATACTCTGAGAACAACCATTTCTAATTCCTTAGTCTCCATCACTGCTAAGGCAAGCGCAAAAATACAGTCATTATTAACAGATTACTTAATGAAGGTAAACCACCAGCTGTTTTAAAATACAGGGACATTTCACCCAGTCCTCAAGAGTGGAGTACTTGTTTGCCTTTTTTGCCAGCTGCAGCCCATCTATTAAATTTCCCGTCTTGGAGAAATACAGCAATTGTTCCACCTCAAGGGATATCCATTCAGATGCTGTTGCATCATTTCATCTTTCTTTGGTCAATATCATTAATGAGAAGTTGTATATTGTTTCCCACTAATGTAAGATCAAAATCTCCAAGCTACTTTGCTGGTGTTGGACCTCTTGGCAGCTAGTGATATATATGATCACATGTAGTTGCTTCAGCAGCCAGGGATATTGCTGTTCTAATTGAAGCTGCTCTCTGGTGGTTCCTGCCCTTTCAAAATACTGGAATACACTGTGGTAATGGCTGCTCGGTCTCCTCACTGAGGACTCTGAAATATAGGTCAGCTTTGCTGTCTGTCTTCTTTCAAGTATAGCTAGCTGGGGAGAACATTATAAAATGCAAGGTAGTATATTGACAATATTCATCTTGTATTTCATGAAGACACTGCAAGTTTTGTCTAAGCTATGGAGTAATGTCTGAATGTTCCTGCTTTTGGCTGCATTAGGGATGTCTTGTCCTCAGCTTTGGAAAGACAGAAATATTTTTGCTGGATATACTGTCTTTTTTGCTAGAAGGGGCATACCTGGAGACTGTGAATCAGTTTAATAATACTGGTAAAATTTTAAAAATCTCAGTTCACTTGGAAAGCCTTGAGTTGGCTATAGAGTTAAAACATAATTTCCACCTATGTGTTTTGCATAAGCAATTTCCCCATTTATCTCATGACTGTTTGGAGAATCACGACCCCAGAACATAGCTTGTAACTTATTTACAGTACTCATAGTCTTCCTGTCCTGTGATGATATTCAGTGTTATAGTGTCCTTTTTAATATATTGAGTATTTTTTAAGACACAGTGAAACTTATCACAAAATCACAGAATATGCTGAGTTGGATGAGACCCACAAGGATCATTGAGTCCAGCTCAGCGCTGTGCAGGACCATCCCTAAGAGTCACATCATGTGTCTGAGAATATCATTCAAATGCTTCTTGAACTATATGTGAGCCTTAATGCTGTGTAAATCTACAGCCTAAAAGTAGCCTGGATATATTCAGGCATATGAATCCATTTGTCCACCATTTGGTAGGTTTTGCAGTCACAAGCTCTTGGACAGATCTGTAATATTCCAAGAACCCAAAATTACGTGATTTCCTCTTTCTGAAATCTAGCTTGTTTTTTACTCCTTCATATCATGAAAGGCTTTTTCTATCCCAGTGATGAAATTGTCAAAACCACTGTTGCTGTTCAATCATTTATTTTTATTTGGTTTATTTATAGTTCTGCTTTGGTGCTTTTTCTTTTTTCTTTTTTTTTTTTTTTTTGAGATTGGAGTGCCCTTTAATTACAACTAAATTGGTGTGGGAACTGTTACAGAGTGCCCTCCTGAGTTTTGGAGAAGCTAAGTTTGCAGCACTTTTTAATACTGTTACTTTAATGCTTATTTGTTTAACATTCACTCCTGAGCGTTAAGTCTGGCTTTGTCTTCCACCTTTTCAGAAGGAGAGTGCTCTATATACCTCAGTGATTTCTCAGGGAATACTTGTTCTTGCCTGACTGACCACATCTTTAAAGACCTTTTTACAAATTTGAATTTCTGAGTTTTACTCTAATGGTATTACTACACCTTCTTTTCTCCCTTTCATGGAACTTTTTTCCTACAGTGTTTTATTATTAAATCATTCACTTACACCTGCATCATCTCCTGGCAAAAGGCATATTCCCATATTCCACCAGCCTGAGTAAAGCCTACCTGCTTTTTACCAGTAGGTCATGTCCCCTGACCTTTTCACCAATTGTGTTTCTGTATTTTAGGTGGCCCTGTTTATCACTAGCTCTTCTGAATCAAGGGGCCCAGATCAAAACGGACTACATGAGTTATGCTCTTGGAGTCAGTGGGACTGCTGGTTTGACTAAGTGCTCGCCAACACGAGCCAGGGTCTCATGCCTGAGTCCTGAGTTGTGAAAAGGGGAATGTTTTATGTCACTGATTTACTCAGGTTCCCTTGGAACACGTCCAAAAATAGCAATTTACTTTTTTGCACAAAGCATCCTGTCATGCACTTGTGATTAATTTATATACCGTCACTGCCTGGTCTCTTTGTTACTGCTCTCTAGCTGGGGTTCCCTCATCAGGTACAGTGTTTCTGCAGGTATTATTTCCCCCTAGCCTCCTGTCAACCAGAGTAATAATTGCAAATAAGTGATATTGCCCACATTGGCAGTTCTGAAAAAAAAACTCTGCTTTTTTTTTCCTTGAAACCTTTCTATACATGCAGAGGTCAACTTTATGTGTTCAAATACATTTAATGGGGAAGGTGCTGGAGCACAGCAGAGTGGCATCAGTGAGGGAATTGCTCCCAGGGACTTAGGAAGCTGAATATTGATCCTTCTGCTGAAAATTATGCCCTTCACCACCCAGTGTTTCACTAGGGCTCTGCCATGATAATGCACAGGCTTACAAGCTGCGAAGATCACTGCTGATATCGGGCCAAACCAGCCTTCTGGGAAGGAGCAGTGGCAGTTTTGTCGGTGACTTCAATGCAAATGGGAGCAGACCTTTCTCGACACAAGTGGTTTTCTTCTCCAAGTGCTATATTCCCCCTGCACTACTTTGCATTAAATATAATAAAATGCTCCCTGTTGCTACAAGTAGCACCACTCTGAATGGAAAGTGCTTATTTTGGGCACAATGGTTGTGCTCTGCTGTATTCCTGCTCTTCATGACTTGTGGATGTATTATTCCTTGACTCATCATATGTAAGCACCTGGGGAGGTGCAGAGTACAAATGTGATCCACAGATGTCCATGATTTCCCCAGTGTCTCCCCTCTGCTCCACTACTGACCTGTGGAGCTGGCTGGTCCCTTGGGCTGTTGCCATCCCTCCCCACCAGCCACGGGCAGCTGTGTGCCATGCCATTGTATGCAGAGAAGTGGCCATTAGACATCTGGTGGGTCGCCAACACTGTGCTTGGTTGAGCAATATCCGGGAGTTCTTGTTTGTTGTTTGTTGCAATTACCACCGGGCAAGTCCTGCAGAGTTTGGTTTGTTCGAGCTACGACAATCAAAGCTGCAGGGTTCAGTTTTCAGAGGTTAGCACTTGCGCAAACTCTCTATATTTAGTTGAAGGTTCAAGATCTATTAAAAGGAACCATTCTGCTCTTTTGTCTCCTGTAAGCTGTATCACATTTGGCAGGAGTGAAAGTACAATGGTTTCTTTGTATTTAATATATTGCCTAAAAAAGGTATGTGATTGGAATGAGAGAGGTGCTGGCTGCAGTTACTGCCTGACTGGAGAGGGATGTCTTCTGTCTGACGTAGAACCATTGTGCAATCTGAAAAAATGGTACAAATCAATTGATTTATTGCACATAAAAATAAAAGTTTGTATTTACTTGCTCATATGGCAGATAACATCTTGGTAAAAAGAAAGTTCTCTACAAACGCTGTACACACGTCAATATCTATTGTGACTCTGTTTCTATTCTTTTTTTCTCACATTTCTTTGTATATTCTGAATAGTGAAAAGCAAAATCAGCCTGACTTTTTACAAACAGCCTTGTGAGAGGTCCTAGTCCTTGGGGTTCGCAAGACCTTAGCCATTTGTTTCCTTTTTTTTTTTTTCAAATCGTCTTTAAAACCAAGAAATAGTTGGTTTCAAAAATTTTAAAAATACTGTTTCTCATGAAGTGCACATTCCACAACATCTCTTCATAATCTTAACTAAGAAGGTCTGATCAAGAGCCATACAGATTAAGAAACCTTTGCTTTTTCTTTAGTTTCATGTTGCATTTCCACACATAGTCATAGGACACAGAATGCCAAGACTGGGATAATAGATTTAGTGACTTCCTCAATATTTAGGGATTCTATTTATAAAGGAGAGATGGAGTATGGGACAGAACTATATCACCCCACCTTGTTAAAACTGGACCATTTACTCATATTAAAAAAACAACCTTTTGAAACACTGCCCTTTTCAGGATTAAAATCACCGTGAACTATAAATAAACTGTAAAAATGCTTTAGCGCGCGACTGATTACATTGTTTCTTGAAAACAATTCTTCTACAGCAGCTGTATGCTGTAGGTCACCAGTTTTGTCTTCGTAGACTTATAAAATTGTGCAGTAGTTGAGTTATGACTGCCCTACTCCAAACTGAAACCACCTTTTTCTTTCATGCTGAGCATAAGAACTGTCCTTTTCAGCATAGATCCCACTAAAATAACTTTTATCAACTACACTAATTCAGAAAGCAGATGGTATGCCTTTTGACTAAACACAGAACATATATATATACATTAATTAAAATAATCAGAGGTAGAGTGTCTTCGAAATAATGATGTTGGAACAGGGATCTAATGTAATCTATGAATTAAGATTTAAGTTCTAATCTTTATTTCATCCAGTTTCAGTCTGACTATAATTTAGTGCCTGAAGAGCACAGACTCTGAACTGTATCTATCCCTATTTATCTTCTGGAAAGTTTCTAGCCATTTTGCAAGAGGAGAGGCAAAAAAATGAATTCATTTTATTGAAATAAGAAATATGTCTCATTGAACACTTATTTGTTTTACAGTTTATTTTGAGAACTTCAACATTTCAAGTAATGACATAAACTTTGTGGCCACATCTTGGTTGAATATTGATTATAATTTGTTATTTCTGAATTGATGAGATCATAAAGTTTTTTTTCTCAATGTGCATGTTTGGGGTCCTTTCTTAGCTTGATATCTTTCTGGAAACTTCATTCACCTTTAAAATTCACAGAATATTCTGAGTTGGAAGGGACCCACAAGGATCACCAAGTCCAGCTCTTAAGTTGAATGGCCTGTACAGGGATTGAACCCACAACCTTAGTGTTTTTAGCACCATGCTCTAACCAAGTGATCTAATCTTAGGGTCACCACCTGTGTGATTGTGCCAGACAAGCGCTGATCAGTAATTTCACTTCCAACTTCCCCATGTATTTGTTCCTAGAATAATTTGTGCCTGATCTGATGCATGGACTGAAATAAGAAGTTATTTTCCAGGTGACAGAACTTCTGTGACAGTAGCATGTGCCCCATAGATTTTCTACTCAATATTTAAGGCTTTCTAAATTCTATCAGTTCCTTTGGATTTTCTCATCTATGTTGCCATATCAACCCTCACTGAATTCTAGTTTCATAATATTGCATTGCATACTTTATGGTCAGCAAGGTCATAGCTTGCCCATGACAACAGGTACTGATGAGTTGTGGTTCTTTTTAATGTTTTCAGGTTGCCAAAAAAACCTAACATGATCCACATTAGGACTCAATACTCAGTTTTGGAGGTGGCTCTGAATGCAGGTATAATTATCTATGCCAGTGTCCACGCTGTTCTGAAGTAAAACCTTCACAAACATGGTGTCATCTACGTAACGCAGATATTAATATAATTGCCCTTCATTGGGTAAGATTTTTATTTGCCACAGCAGAATGCCACTTTCCTAGAAATGTCATAGAAATACCTTTTACTACTCAAGCAGTACATGAAGACCTGTGAATTTGGCTTGCTGCTTTCTCAACCATTTAAAAGTCCTGGGATCATATTCTTACTACAGAAAGAAGGGCAGGGGAAGGGGGAGGAGAAGGGGGAGGGGAAGGGGGAGGGGAAGGGGAAGGGGGAGAGGGAGAGGGCTGAAGGGAAGGAATGAGGAAGGGGAAGGGAGTGGGGAAGGGAGAGGGGA
>JAWWMO010000043.1:33077119-33095776 GCA_035047845.1 Dendrocincla fuliginosa
AGGAAAGGAAAGGAAAGGAAAGGAAAGGAAAGGAAAGGAAAGGAAAGGAAAGGAAAGGAAAGGAAAGGAAAGGAAAACAGTCAAATTCTGCATATTTTCATCTTGAGTAATGGCTTCATAGGACAAGCTCTTGTTGGCAAGATAATATATTGTACTTAGGATTTTTATTAGAATCTTCCTGTTTTCCCTCTTCTTCTGAAAGTTCTGAAAACCAAGTATGTCACCACCATTCTTTGTGGTTGTTTGAAGAGTATCAATGGCTCCGTGATGACATGGGGAAACGTGGTGCCATTCATATTTGTCTCAAGTCTTTTTCCAATTAGTGAATCCAAACTGTGTGAAAGCTTCCTCTGTGTGCTCCATCAGAAGCACTTTGCAAAACGGTAGCAACAAAGTACATTAGCCCCATTAGCATCAGAAAAATGGGTCCACTGAAAATCACAAAACTGGGATAAAGCATAAAGGCAGGCTTGTTTTTCTGAAGTCATGCACAAGGAGAGTCCTAAGTCACAGCTGATGAGGTGTTTAATAGTGTCAGGCAATTAGCGTTTGGTTCTTGTTGCAGACGACACCGGAGACATGTCAATCCTACTACCAGCTAAATTTGATCCACTTGTTGTTCAGTGTCTAGTCCCCTTCATTTTAATCAGCCATGGTTCAACTGATTCCATTTTTGCACTTTTAAAATCTATACTTTGGGATTTTTCATTCCAGTCAGTCAGCTATCACTTGGTAAGAATGGCACGGGATTAAAGAATTAGACCCCACACAATACTGAAACATGTAGCCGGCCCCTGGCTTTTGTGCAGCCACTTGTTCTGTCTAAAAGGGTCTGCAATGCAGCAGATGGGACAAAGAAAACAGCCTTCACCTGATCTGTTCATTGCCCACATAACAATTGCTTTTACACTCTGCTTATATAACCCCTGCTTTCCTGCCTCAGCCAAGGATCCTGACAAGGACAACAAGACAAATAAGATGCCAATTGGCAGCTCCTTGATCCCCAAGGCTAATTGTGCTGGGGTCAGAGACTCCATGTTCTCTGGCCTCTTCCCTCCTCTTGTGCAAGTAGCTCATGGAAAACCCACAAAACAGGGAGTTGAGCAGAACCACAAACACAAGAAACCATCCCAACCTATGGGCAGCTGGGACCTGCACCCATCCCAAGTGCCCAGTGAGATCAGGTTGCTCATCTGTCAGACGGAGAAACTTGTCCACAAGACATGGAGCAGCCCAAACTCCTTGAAACAACAGTCCCCCTTGGCCAGTAATGCCTAGACCATACCAGGGAGAAGCCAGGGCCCTCTGGTCCACCCAACATCAGCCACACAATGTGCCTAGGAAGGAATGGAGGTTTGCAGACCTGGATCTGGTGAGATCAGGGAGGTCCTGTGCTTAACCTTCTCTGCCCTCTCTCCCACCCTCCACACTAGAGCTCAGACCATCTCTCCACAGGCACTATACTCACAAACACAAAGAGAAGGTACAAGGAGTCCTCAAGCAGCAAGCAAGAAATGTGGTCCGTATCTTTTGAAAGAAGAGTTGAGAAGCAGCCAGCCAGGCTGTTGAATGAGTGGCAGGAGCTTAGCCTCATGCCAGCACACAAAGTTTGCTGTCACACTAAGGACGTTTCTGCTTGTGGAGGCATTTATTTTCTAGGGAATAAAGGAGTCAATACTTGCATATGAAGAGATGCTGAATGCAATTTTGTCTAACAAAAACTAGGCAATGACCAGTCAGTCAGAACCACTTGGAAGGGTATGTTGATCTAATACCCTGAGGACAAATAAGAGTGAACTGTTGTAATATTCAGTATAAAAAATAGACACGTTGTTATATAAAGCTATATATATGTGTGTATACATATGAAACAATGTGTGTGTGTTGGTTAATTCCAGCCTTCTCATCAAAAACAAATAAAAAAAGCTGAGTAAATCCTTTCCTCAGTAGGAAATACAATAGAAGTGTGAAATCCACAAAGTAGACTGAGTAAAAGATGGTTCAGTCTTCTGTTTGAATTAGATACTTTATTCTACACTGAACAGGATTCCAGTTACAGTCGTCGATTAACACAGTAACTTGATAAGGCTGTTTCTACACAAAGAACTAGACAGAGCACTGCTAGAGACCAGCTTGGTTGTAGACCTAAAGAGTTGCAGAAGGCAGTAGTACATGGTGCATAAGAGAACAGACAGAAAATCCAGAGAAATTTGTGTTTCCTATCACCAGTATGGGAATAAATGAGATGAAGAAAAGGAGCAGAACATGGTCATTCAAGAGAGTCCAGTCAGTCACTGCCTGGATAGGTGAAATTCTGTGGACGATACAAAATGATACATGGACCTTTTTTTGAAAGGTCAGCTGACAGATGTGTGTGTGGTCATATCACAAGGAATCCTAGAGGAAATGAGTGTGTGTTGGTGTGATAACTCATCCATCTTCCCAGCCCTTGCTTACCTCTTGGAGGCCTTCCTGAAGGAGGATGAATTATGGGTGGGAGTGAATAATTACATGATCTGGCTGTTCTGGTGGGCTGGATCTGGCCTGTGGGTCCCTATTTTTCCACCTCGGGATAGGATCCTTTGAAGTCCGTGCAAGCTCTATAGCATTCTCAAATTTCAGTAAAGCACCCAACATGACATGAGTTAAATCCAGCAGAATAAACCTCATTACCATCACCTAGCACTGCTCAAAGGAAGTGGAGACAACAAAAGAGGATAAATATCTTGTCTGAGTACATTAATGCTCACACCATAGGTACTCATGGTACCAGCATCTCAGAAACAGTGCTAGTTTGAAACAAATTTTTAGTAGAGGATTTTTTGCCCCCCGCCTTTTTTTAATATTGTGAAAGAAAATACTGTAGTCATGTCAGAAGCAAGTGGCTGGACTATGGTCATTTAATTTACTCCGCAGAGGATTTCTATAATGTAAAGTTTTCACTTTGTCTTCACCTTGTGCAAGATCAGGCATCAGATTGAAACATAGTGCTATAGCTTACCTGGGTGGAAACTGCTGGAAGTGGATATCTGTTAAGAGCAAGGGGCAAGTTTGTTGCAGAGAAAACTATTAACAAAGGGTTGTGAGTAGTACATGACAGGTACCTTTACACCTTTCACTCTGCCCCTTGACTTCCCTTCGGAAAACCTGGTCTTTGGTTCCTGTAGCATGTAAATGATACCACCTTATGGTCCTGATTGCTTTCCTTCCTCACCAATGTGACAACTTCTATTTTCCATGTATGAGTAAGTCCTGCTGCTCCTGGCTACGGCTACCTGAGAAGCCTAGCTGTTATTTCATAGCCAACAAGGATGTGTGAAATTAAAAAATGTGCTTGAAAAAGTATAGAAAACATCCCCTCTGTCCCTAGCTGCAGACTGCAGGGAACCCAAAGTAGTTTTGATGGTCAAAAGCCAAAAAAAAAACCAACCAAAAATCAAAAAACAAAATCCCATTTATTACCCTTTCATGGGCTAATTGCCTGCCATTATGAGGAAGATACGGGTTTCCATGAGCTATAGCTCACACATGCACCATGCATATTCACACAAATAATGATAACAATGGCACATGTAAATCTTGCACACTTTTTTGAGACTGAGCAGTATATGAAATGGTCATGATCCGCTCTAAAACTAAGCATATGTTTCAATTTTTTACTTCATTCAAAAGCAAAAAGGAGATCTATATAGAAAAATGATGTAACTTGCAAGGTTCCAGATTCTTATATTTGGGGATGAGTACTTGTGTAAGTTGCACAAGCCCCCTCACTTTTTTTTTTTCTGCCTGTTTTCTCTCATAGTCTTTGACTTGTCTATAAAACACAAGTTTTTCCCAGCAGAGGTTCTGTGCTCCCACTGTATTGTGCAGTTCTGAGTGATCTTATTGGCATTTCGTGATACAGAGTAATTTCAACCAGAGTAGCTCAGCAGGGTGTCTGTTCACTAATATCTGTATAGCTCACATAGGTATAAATCTGACACATGAAAAAAAGAAAGTTGAGGATGAGATTACTTCTTCATGCAAAAATTAAATAATTCCCTTCATATGAAAGGGTTGCACTCAGAGCCACAGGGGCCTGACTGGTTTCACAACGAGTCATCTGGGTCCTGAAACACAGAGATAACCCCAGAGAAGCATCAGTACCAAGGACTCAATAGAAACACAGAATGTCAAGGAGGAATGTAAAGAGAAGGCAGCCACAGCTGCAAGGATTTCAGCAGCCTCTCAACGCCTTTCATCTGTAGGGAAAGCTGCTACCGCTCTTTGGGAACACACCTGGTGCCATGGAAATTATGCCAGCTTAACGCTACCATCCCCAGAATAGTCTGACAGTGAAAGGGTACAGAGAGAGAATGTCAAAAAAGCTTTTGTCAGCTGTGCATTGTGCTGCTTAGAAGATGGGTCTTACTATCCAAGCATCTGCAATATCCAAAAAATAATCTAGGGAAGTAATAAATTTACAATATCCCCCAAATACCTATGGTTTAAAAAATGTATGGTCTAGTTCTCCCCTTTTAATACTTCCTGTGTGGCTGCAGTGAGACTCTTGGAGTTACTCCCAAGCACGGTCTGCATCAGGTAGACTCTAAATACATAAAAGACAAAGCCATTACATAGTTAAAAAGGCCCTTGAACTTACTCTCAAAGCATTCAAAGCCACCTGCTTTCTCACTTGCATTGTTGCACTCATGTTACGGGAACAATTTGAGCTCATGTAGAGTCTGATCCTGAAATCCCATGCAGGAAGCTTAGCTGCTCAGCCCTGTACAATGCTGCATCTCCGCAAAGAAATGTCCTCTGGGAGACTCCTACAAAATGTTGGCCCATGCTCTCTGGTTCTTCTGATGAAAAAGGAATGATGTGTCTCAGGCAGCTTTTACTTTCAGTCACTCCCATCACACCGAGACAGGTTTGAAGTGCAGCCCTCTTCTGAGGAGTGACAAAAATAACACTTCTCAGGAAAAATAACACTTCTTTCCCCAGGAACTCTGCTCCCTATTATACAATACTTTATGAATTGGGTTAAATCTCATTGCAATATTGCCTTTCTTCTCAGAAAGTTGCAGAAAGTCACTTGGGTCCTTTACATATTCAGCTGAAGGAAGGTGTAGGAGCTGCTCTGCAGCACAGACGTGAACCCAGGCTCAAAGACTGCCCACAGTCTAAGCCCTGTGATCCAAAGGGAAACCCCAGGCATTGGGACAGCAAACATGAAGTCTAAAGCCTTTCCACGGCTTTATTCATAGAATCATAGAATAGTTTGGCTTGAAAGGGACCTTAAATAACATCTAGTTCCAATGCCCCTGCCACGGGCAGCAATGCCACCCACAAGACCAGCTTGCTCAAAGTCCCACGCAACCTGACCTTGAACAATTCTAGGGATGGAGCATCTACAACTTCTCTGGGCAATCTGTTCTTGTGCCTCACCACCCCCACAGTGAAGAGTTTTTCCTAGCATGATGCCTGTTTCGGAGCACATAAACCAGGGCCTGGCTGCAACCATGGCATTTACAAGCAGAACTTTGCCTTTTGTTTGAGCAAGGGTGCCTACACAGTGCCTAATTCCATCCACAAGTCTCTGCAGGGCTCACCTGATGCAGTGGCTTGGGTAATGAAGAGATAACACTGCAGGGTCAGATCTGCCACATGCAGGCACTGCCCCCCATGATGCGAGGCATGGGAAGTGGGACTGGAGGACATCCCACGGGCAGGTCCCTGCGTGATGCTGGCCTTGCAGTCCAGCTCTGCAACCACAGGAAGATAATTCTTTGAATCTGTGTAACCTCATGAAACATATTGGAGATTTCATAGGTGTCGCTCAGGTGCAGCTTGGTCCTCAAAGTCTTTAATATTGATGATGATGACAATGATGATGTGTGAGAAGAAAATAGTGCAAGGTTGACCTTCACATCCCAGGGGGACTTTGCCAAGCTGGCAGACATAAAATCCCTCAGTTTATCACTTGTGAACTGAGGAAGTTTGTTCTGGGAATCATTAATACATAATGCCATTTTGAAGCCAATTTTTGGAGTAGAATTTCACACTCAACTATCCAAATCCTTCTGTCAGCCTCACAAAATTCTGCAACAGGGCTGGGACTGAAAGAAGTCAGTTGTATTTCAGAAATTACAGGCAGCCAGCTTAAACAAAGAAAAGTATCCTCTATTTGGTGCTTCAATTCATAATGTGATTCCCTTCTCTTAGAATTCATTAGGTGACCTAGATCCGGAGAGCGCATTCCTGAGTTCATTCACGCTGAATGCTTCCCGGAAGTGCTGCAAGCTTGTGGCTCTATGTAATGGAACCCGAAAGAGGTCAGCTTTGGCCAACAACTGTCCCTTACATCTCTTCAAAACATCGTGAACCTGTTCCCTTTTGTAGAGGTGATGTAGTGACAGCCCTAGTGATTCCAAAGGAAAAGCAAAAAGACTTGAAGTTAGAACTGAAGGAGTTCATGCTCACTTGCCCAAGCCTACAGTTATCTCATGCTCCAAGTAAGTGCTGGACATGAATTGGCAAAAGACTGTAACCTCAGCCAGGTGTAACAATTTAGAGAACAGTCTCAAGGCTTTTACAGATGTGCCTAATCTTAGCACATCTTTAACATCCAAGCTTTTTCCATCCTCTTCCATCACACTTTCTTTCCAGATGAAGATTTAATAGCAGACAGGAGAGGACCGCAACTCATTCAAATACATAATTCAAATTGGAATTTCACACAGCATTTGCAGTTTTTGCACATGAACTCTGCAAGCACTGAAGGGCTTTGATGTGCTTGGAGTGCAAGCTCTCCATTCTTGTGCTTACCCTCCTTCATTACAGCTCTGCAGACACATCCGCTCGGCTCACGGAAAGGAAATCACATGACATTTTAATTTACTGAGGTTATTGTACTCACTCCATACTGAGTCTAAAATTACATGGAGGGAAAAAGCCTGGGCTGATATTTTGCTACAGAGGAATGGTTAAAATCACAAAACATTGGGAAATGCAAAAGTAAGGTTCTAACAGCAAACTGCAATTCATCTGCACATCCTCTGTATTTTGGAATCTCAACTGAAAAAAATGCAAACAATTAATACTTTTGGCATTTAGATAATGTGTGTGTGTCTTCAAGTCCACGAGCAGTCCTGCAGGATTTTCCTGTTGCTGAATCATAACTTTCCTGCAAGTTGAGAGAGCACATCTACCGGCACCATGCACCTGGATGCTGTTCTGCCTGTATAGTTTGGTATAGAAGAATGTTCTATAAAGAAACTAATTGCAGTCAGCTCACAGAAAGAAGTTCAAGATTAATATTTCAGCTGCTTTTGCTGTAGCAGTGCTCAGAAGAGTACTTACCGTGGGAAAAGTGGTGCTTCTTTTTCTCTAGAGTTCCTATAAGTAAAAAAGAGCTGAGCAGATCATTCCTCAATTTTAAAACTGTTTGCAGGGTCTGAGAATGGACAGTTTCAGTCCCAAATGGATTTTTCAGAAGTTTACAAGACTGGAACAATGGAGTCATGATGGAAAATGTTTATAAATTTCAACTGAAGTGGCCACTGCTATAACACTTTGTGAGGCTTTATATTTTGAAAGATCAAAGAGCAAAACAGAGCTGAAAATATATTACCGTCTTGTAAAATAGGCTTGTAAGACTTAAACCCCAACATTTAATGTTGGTCTCTGGGAAAAGACAGGAAAAAAAAAAAGGTAGCACAGAAAATATAATTAAGATAATAAATGAAAGGCCTTTCTTTTAATCATTTCTATAACTACCTTAAATATCTGCTGGAAATGATTATATCAGCACAGGCTGGACTACATTAAAATAATGAAGAGTGAAGTTTTCACTGTGTTCCCATTTAATCATCACCTCACAACTTCACATTTTAATGTCTGACCTTAGGATATCCTCTTCCACTATCACATTAAGAATGTTGAAAGGAAACAGGAAGGGCCACAAGGGCTGTAGTTTCCTCAGAAGAAGAGTGGCTATCAGCCTAATGGATTCTGAATTTCTCAGACAAAGAGCAGCAGCGACTTAGCCCACAGTCAGAGTTATCAAATGTTCACACAATACAAACCTTTCCTCTAATTTACAGAGTTACCTTCAATGAGGGCACTACCTTTTTTTGCATTATGTTACTGGAGGGAAAAAAATTCAGCTGCATGGTGGGACCTAGTCTAAAAATAGGCTGATGAAATACAGAAGACAACACAACACAAAATAGTAAGAAAGGAGGAAAGAAGGCCAGCCAGAACATCAGGAATTGTACTTGATCCAGTGTGTCTCCTCCGTAGTTCAAATCTTAGAACTGAAGTAAACTCCTGAAGTCATTAGGCAAGTACATGGCAGGTTTCTGGATGTCATTTTTTTGTAGGGACAAGTTCAACATCGCTGGTTCAAGCATAGGTGAGAAGTCAGAGACTGACTGCTCTTCTGTAAAAGATCTTGTAACATTTCCAGAGAGGTAAGCAGAAAAGCATTATAACGGATGAAAACAGAAGATGAGTTATTAATTACAGAGTCCTTTCAGCAAGCAGACTGACATTAAAGGTGCATGTTCATATAGGGGCTGAACAGGGAAAGGAGGAGAGATTTCCATCATCATACACATCATAAAGGGCCAAATGGCTCCACATTCTTGGATATTATCTTAAAGCAGTTCCAAAGGTGAGAACTGTACTTGTTTCATGCAAACCTAGATGGATCCTATGATCTCACATTACTTACAGGAATTCTGTTTAGTGTGGTTTTGTCAGTGAGAAATAGAGGAGGATTCGTCCTGGGAAAGAATTATGTAAGGAGCAGTTTCACTTTCTAAGTTCAGCTGCTAATGGAAAGTGCAATGCAAATGAAGCTGGTTGGACATAATTTTTGCAAACAGGAGGAGCTACAGCAAGAACCCTGGAACAAAATTCTCAAGTTCTGTCATTTTTAAATTGACTTTTCTTTGGTAATATCAGGATGTTTGTACTGCATTCATGGAACTCCCTCTGGTGTATAATTTAACACATTAAATTTCTTGCCTTGTTCTTTACCAAAGAGCTTGTGTAGCCAGGTACACAGAGAAGCTGCTTTTATGACAGTGCCAAAGATGTTTCTATTACAAATGGAAGGAATGACTCTGGGTCAGATCATAACCACAGCAGGGCTGGGAACTAGGGAAACATCTCATCTGTATGATGTGTGTCTATTGGTCCAAAGCAGCAAGGGTCACTTCAGGGTTGGCTCTGTGGCCTTACCAGCAAGGATACCAAGCATCCCTAGTCTCTCTCCTTAAACAGGACCCTTCTCTGAAAGGGCTAACAAAATTTAGCCTTGAAACCAGGATATTAAGGAACTAAGTGGCTTTTTACTTATCTTTACTTCACAAAGTTCTTCTCTCCATCCGTCTACTATTGTTTCCTTAAAAAAAATGGAAAATACCATAAAAATCTCAATCTTGTTCCTCTCCAGCCATGAAGGATGAAAATCATATGGAAAGAAAATGTAAGTGTGTTGATGGTAAGTGTTGGAAAACACATGGCCATGTAATAAAAACCTTTGTTGTGGTAGGGTAAAGATATGGATGGATAGGCAGCTTGCTTTTATTATTTCTTGATGTGCAGGTGGCTCAATATCCAGCTATTCATTGTCTTGTCTTTATTGTTTTCTCTTCCTTTTTCTCTTCTTTTCCCTCCTTGTTTTTTTTTTTGTTTGTTTGGGGGGGGAAGTTTGGTTTGTTTGTTTGTTTGTTTGAATTGGATGGTATGGATTTTCTTAGGTGTACATACGAACATTAATCAAGCATGGGATTCCTTTATTTTCTAGACAGCAGTTCAATGCTTCAGTCTCTCAATTTCCGTGCTCAGTATGGCAGGGTTCCTCTAAAATATGCCTGGAAACAAAGTACCAGGCAGAAGAAGGTCTCCTTTTGGCACTCTCTCCTTTGATACAGTCTTTCACCAAGCCGTATTCTTTGCATACCATACAGAAGGAAAAGAGGAAGTGAAGTGCAGGGTTATTTTAAAAGCATCCACTAATTAAAAATGAGAGTCTATTTTTATCTGCTTACTCTGGCATTTGACTATAAACCAATAGCAGAGCAACTACTGGATTGGAATTTCCCTTCGGTTTACATGCTGACATAGAATATCAGAAAACTAATATTATTTATACATTATATTATGGAAAAGAGGGACCTCCTTTTCCTTCCTTCCATATTACATACTGTAGATGCTCATAACAAAGTCTGTGTTGCAGGGACTGAAGGGTATGTGAAGAAATTAGGGTTTTTTTTTTATTTTGCTGTTACACATTTGGTATTAAAGCAGTTTTTATCTCAGTGGTTTCTGACTAAAAGCTAGCTACTTCAGCTGTCTATTTCATCAAGGGTACATCTAAGGAGTGATTCATCTCCTCTACCTTAGTAATACTGCTTTGTAATAAGCCTTTCCTGTCTCTTGCCATTGACCATAGATGGTCTGAACTTGGGTACCTAATTTTTTTGATGGCTAAAGTGAAATGAGTCTTAATCCTCTGAGTCTTTCCCTGTTTCAATGCATTAACCGTTAAAAAAAATCTCCTTCTTCCTACATCAATAGTCCCTTGTCTGACAACATATACTGTGCACCCTCAAATCTATTGGACTGAAATCTGTCAGCTCAAAATTGATCCTCTCAGAGGACCTAAGCTACAACCCAAGAACCAGAGCCTCAAAAGGGATCTGGATACCTGAGTCCCACAGAGGATGACATCTGAGTCCTACCACTCAGGGCAAATTAGAAGTTCTGTTTCCTAAGAGGCAACTGTTATCAATTTTTAAAAATCAAGACAAGTAGTTTTTTAGTGCCTCAAGCATACTCTTTCGCTCTCAGTTTTCTGGAAAGGCCTATCCAACTTTGCTTGAAGTAGTTCAATCCAATGCTGGAAACACACATTCCAAAAAGGTGATGTTTTAACATAGTTCTAAGTATCTGAAAATGAGCTTTCAGGATGAAAGCACACGTGTAACTTCATCTGGGGGAACCAGCATGCAGTCTTGTAGAAAAAACGAACTGTATGGTATTTTATGCTAGACTTTTAATGACTCCGTATGCATTCCCACTTGCCTGATATAAATGCAGCACAAATACCATACACTTTGCTTTTGGCTGTTAGAGATAACCATGAAGGGAGAGCTCATTCATAATTTCACTTTATTTTAGTACTTCCTAAGTTTGAAGTCATTCTCAATTCATTAAAAGGAAAACATTTGCTTCAGATTTATGATCCCCATGCCCTTTCTCTCATTCACAGAAGTATTCACATTAAAATCATGCGCACCCTGTCGTTACATGACTGACATTCTTTTAACAGGGTGGTAATGTCCTGGAGAGGCCAGCTGCTGAACATAATGGCAAAATTTTCAGAAAGGGCACGAGAATAGCTCTGTTAGAGAGAGGTGATGTTGCTGAGAAAGGATGAGTGCCTAAAGTCTCAGCAGAGAAGCTTTTAAATCCCATTCTGAACCCTAGCCATTGTGTCCCTTGGTGATGACCTTGGCCCTGTCATTTAATTCCTAAAATGTTGTTGGTTATTTTTGACCAGTCTCTTTTGGTGGCATGGGGTCTCCCAATATAATGATATTGGGTATTTTCACCACTGGTTTTGATTTTCTGCGAGTTTTGGGGCAGGGACCAACTATTTAGTTCCACTGAGTACGCTCTGGTCCCTGCCTTGAGCTCCAGCAGGCTGCTGCTCCATGATGAAGTACTATATAGTAACTGCAGCACCAGCAGGACTCCGACAGTGCTTATCACTGACAGGACTGTAGCTGCTGGCAATGGTAGAAAAATGTTGCCAATGTTTCCTACTCTAAAAGCGTAACTCCATTTTGCCTCCTATAAAATAATGCTCAGTCTTTCACAAAGGCATTTCGAGGATCATTAGTTGGTGTCTCTCTGTTCATTACTTTGCAAATGTAACACAGTATGTAAGTGTTATTATTGAGGGCTGACAGCTGTGAACTACAACATGTATTTTGAATTCTAATTTTAAACCAAGGAGAATCAAGTAAGCAAGAACTGACCATGTGTTAAAAACACTTGAAGACCTCTTTCTTGTAACTGTTTATCTACATTTTTAAAACTCTATTTACATTGTAGTAACAGCTGTGTTTAAAGGGGACATGACAGAGCAGACTAATTTGTAAAGCTAAACTTGATTTCGAAGGGAAAAAAAAGCTAACATTTGAAAAAAAAACACTTCAAAAGAAGACAAAAATGATTAAAATAGACATAACCATTTGTTTAAACCATGACTTTCTCAAGAAAAACCAGGCTAATGTAAACTGGCCTATGCTTAGTCCAAGCAGCTGTTCTGTGTAGCTGTTACACAAACGCCTGGTTTCAGGGAGGGATAAAATTAAGACAAAACAGGTCATTCTCAACGCAGGAGCCAAACCAAATGCACATACACTGGTGAGACTTGCCTCAACCTGTCAGAAGAAAGCAAGCCAACCTTTTCTTGACCTATTTGCCTTCAACTGTGTTTTAGCCATGTGTATCATTTTTAATGTGTTTGGTTTTGTCCACACTTTCAGCAAACCCAGAGCCAGCACTGGCTAAGTTTAAATCAAATTACTCAATTTCCTACTGTAGGCAAAGGCTTTCTTAGGGGTTTTATAGAATTTTTTTATAGGTTGTTGAAATGCTGCTGAGGAAAATGAGATCTATATATGTCATGGGGACTATCAGAAGAGATTTTCTGTGTAGTCTGGGTAGTTGGAAATGTTTTAATCACCTGTATTGTCATCATGCTATTTCTAAAAATAATAATAATAAAAAAATGCTTTGTAAAGAGGAAGATGTCATGTGCCCACAAACTAGTCATGCAACATTAAACCTATCTTTAAAATTTCATTTGATTCCACTTCCATAAAATGTTTTCTGTTTACTTGATTCATCCAAGGTTTTGTAAGCTTTATTATCTTCAGAGAACACAGCTGAGTTGAGTGAGTCAGGGTGGTGATGTGGTGAGATGACTCAAGGGGGTCCTAAGCCAACCTTAGAGTCTTCTGAAAATCAGAAGTAAAGGTTGGAAGCAGAGAAAACCAATGCAGGGGTAGAGAGCAGAAAAAGGAAGGTTCATGCTAACCTGCTCCACTGAAGAGAGCAGATTAATTTGCCCCTGGATCCAAATACAGACAGTTACTGCAATAACCCAGCCTAGACAGATGGACACAAATATTCAAATGCCCTCAGTCTCACCCAGCTCACCAAGTTTTTATCTTGCTCGTGGGTTTTTATCAACTCCCATTTAAGGGGAACTGATGCTTCCCAAATGAGGCTCCCCTGCCAAAGGCCTGGGACAGCATTTAGTCCGAATAGCAGTTGGCAGGTCCGGTGCAGACCTGTGACCTTCCGATTTATCAAAGCCAGGAGACAGGGAAGTGCAGTCAGAGTGCAGGTCCCTGTGTTCAAGCTGCTTGTAGTAGGAAAAACAGTGACATCCTTCACAGCCTCAGCTCTGGAGATGGTTGATGGTCAGTTCTTACCACTGCAGAACCCTCAGCTCTCTACTCGTGTTTCCAGCATGTTCAATGGCTCCTTAACCTTCTCTATCACGGGACTTGAACTAAACTGCAGGGGGTTATCTTTCATTGTGAACAGAACTTGCTGAATGGAAACATGGCTTATCTGGTAAGGCAGCTGTTAAATACTCCAGTAAGCACAGATGTATTTAAAGGTATGACATAGTAGTGTTCTCCATCCCCTTGGATGCAAAACCAAGTCTGACTGACTGCTCCGCTTTCCCATCCTTGGTAGAACATGACCATGAAAAGGCATATTACTGTTTTTCATCCCTGAAAACTATGGCAAACTGTGACATTGCAATGTATTGAAAAATGGTAACTGAAACAGATTTCCATTGTTAAAGCAGTCCAGAGGAGCACAGTGTAAGCATAAGGCTTGTATCTGCAGACAAGTACTCTTTTCTCACTACTTGTTTCTACAACATTTAGCAGAATGAGCTCCACTCCTTTGAGTATCTGGGAAGTCCCATGGTGTAAATAATGCTAACAGGCTATGGGCATACGGAAATGAGAAACATTTTCCCCATCCACAGAGTCTGCTCAGTGTAATCTGCTTCTGAGGGAAACTGTGGCTATTTTTAAGACAAAATGGTGTTTTTCTTGGTCTTGTGTTCCAGCTAAAGACACTGTAATGGAAATGTGATAGATTACATACTCACTTAATAGACATCCCAGTGCAAAGCTCCCAGCAAGCTCAATCTTTGTATAGAATACCAAGGAAAATGTTTTCTAATATTTGTACTTATTTAATGTTGTATTTATTTACTGCTGGATCAAGAAGAGAATTGTGCTGTATTATTAACTAATTTTCTGGATTCTTATTTTCCCACTGAATGAAAATGACACATTTAATTTTATATTTTAAATGTAAAATAATGTATAAAAAGACTACTATATATACACACACACGCACATATCTGAACAGATTAACTGACTATAACTCACTAATTTCAGTATACTAAGGACAGTTTCATCTATAGTGCCAAATTCTCCTTCCAGCTGCACTAATAAAGTAATATTTCTTTCACTGGCTCACTGACTTTCTATATACAAATGTAACACATTTTTCTTTGGGTTAAGTGAACCTATATGAATACCTGACTTGAATTATCTCATTTTTTACATGAATTTTTAAGACTGAGAAAAGTATTCTCAGAATGAGAAGTGATCTCATCTGACTTTAGAACTGACCCCAAATAGGAAATGGAATGCTTGTGGCCTGATACTTAATGCAGTGTGTCTCATTTTCCAGGTGCATACATCTGGTCTTTAATGGCCATTTTATCAGGACTGCATCATTTCATCTCAGTCCTTTCACCACAAATATTTGATCGTAATAAGATCGGACCGTGGGACGTGTCATCTGTAGTATTGAATATATAGAATGGCTTGGGTTTACTGTTTCTATCTTCAAGAGATCCCATGTGCTGTTAGGGATGACAATTTTTTCATGGCAAAACATTGTTGACAAGATATTGTGCAATGACATTTGCATGACCAAATATCCTGTGAGTAGTCCAGTGGTTAGGATAGGAAACAGAGAGTCAGGATAGCCTGGCTCCGTTCCCACTTCACATACTGACTCACTTCGTGACCCTGGAGCAAATCACTTAGATTAGAATTTACAAGGGAGCTAAGATGTACTGCTCCCAGGGAAAACCAAGCAGAGCTGGGTGCCTGACTCTTTATATCATTTAGAAAACCTCATGTCTCAGATGTTTGGCATCTCAGTTTGCCCACATTAATACAGGAACAAGGTTTATAAAGCTATTTGAATTCTCTGGCAGAAATTCTCTAATAAGGAAATTATAATCATGGCATAAATATGTAGTCTTTACCAACACATGCTGTTTGGTAGAAACAAGCAGATTAACAAATCATTTCCTTTGGTCCTTGAGAACAGTCGGTAGCATGTTTCTCTTTTTCTAAGAGGATGAGCTAAAAAGGCTTAGAGATTGCAAAACCCACATTTCCAAATGTAGTTTGCCTACAAACTAGCACCTACAGGGCCTCTGTAGCAGTAGCAGCTCTTGGGTTCTGTGGCAGTTCATCCATACGGGCTCAAGGAGGCATGACTTCCCCTCTACCGCATCACTAGACTCAGTATAGGATCTGACGCTGTTCTACCCCACCTCATCAATATATGACCAAAAACATATCCAGGCCCTCACATCCTCCACTCTCCTCCCTACAACTCATGAGAACACCAAGCTTGTACACTTGCTGTTCATCCAGTCAGGTATTTCAGTCTGCATCTTTCCATCACCTCCCACCTTGCAGTCTCTTCTCTTATTGCCCTGCCCTGCTTTTATGTCCTACCAGGAGATGGAGATGCTGGCACTGGCAGGGCTTTTACAGCAGCCACTAAGGCAATAAGGTATTGCTGATCTACTGATGGATGCATGACAACCAGAGCGTGAATACACTCATGCCGGAACTTACAAAAGCTATATCAACCTACCCTGCTGAAAGGTGTCTCCAGACCTCACTCCTGAACTGCTTGCACATCACCAGGGAACCACAATCTGAGGAGGCCCCTACAAAGCCACTGGGTTTGAGTGGGCGCACTTTTACACAATTTTTTTCCCCTCTTAAAAAGTATACAAAATGTAATTATATGGGACATTTTTATATACATGCTGAATTTCAACCAATGTTTTGGTTTGGAAATGGTAAAAGAGAAAAGGCAACTCTAAAGATCAAAGTAAAATATCGTGTTTTAAAATTTACATTCAAGGAGACGTACTGGGTTTGAGATGACCTCTTTTTTATATATTGTTGATATTTCTACTTTTCTATTGAAAAATGTGAAAATACTCTCAAGAAGGGCTGCTGTCTAATTGGAAACTGTGATGATAAAGAAATCTTTACATAATTGGCCAGCTTCAATTAAAAATGTATGGTGGACTCAGCTGATTTAGCACTTAGCTTGGGTCTTGTTTAATTTGGGAATAAAATTCTTGTAAAAGAACAAAATTTATAGATGCACAAATCATCTGTGAGGGCAGTGAAGTTACTTCAGTTTACACCAGCACAGGGGTAAACAGACAAGCTGGGAGCTTGCTTACCTACAGCATCTGGTGCTGCTTTAGGTACATAAGATGTCTCCCTAGTCTTGAGCTGTGATTCCAAAAAGACGTGTCTGTTTTAAGTCTTCTGCCAAAGATGTGCCTGTGCTGATGTGTGGGTCTAAGAGGGCAGTGGACACCATGTTTATGCCTACAGCCACTTGCTCCCCTATCCTGGAGTCTTGCCTGGCTTGAGAATAATGTAGAAAAGTGTCAAGATCTTCTCAGCACTGGCTGGGAGATTGAGTGCATTTGCATACATGACATTGCTCAGCCTTGAGAGACACACAAAGAGAAATTAAAGGAAAACATTAAGGTGAACAGCAAAACAAATGGAAACAAGGAAGCTTGACTCAGCACTGAATGCCCTTCACACAAAGCCAGACAGCAGTGCAGAAGAGGAGGGATAATGAAGTGCAGGGGGTGGAATTTGGCACTGAAATAGCTTTCAGCTTACATAGAGTGAATTTCCTTTTATCACTAGTAGCCTGGGTCATGGAGACTCAGAGGAAACTATCCCATTCCAAATGTTAGATACTGAATGTATTTGGCTGCCTGCTACTTCCAGATGTGAGTGAATTCAGTTTGTATATTTGTCTGGTAGCACAATTTGGCCCCAATCTTGCTCTCACATACAAACGCAGGGTACAACCCAACCACGCCTTTGTCTTGCCCCGCCTGCTGATCCACGCATTGCTGAACAGCCTCCTGGTACATGCTGGAGCAGCTTAGAGGCCGCAGTCATTTGTGCTGACACTTGGTATTTCTAAGGGGCTGCTGCTGCACCTGGATCATGGAGATGCCAAACTGCCTTCAGATTCACCCCTTTTACCATGACATTTGCACCGAGATGGCAGCCAGCAACGTCCCTCTGCCTCCCAACACCACTCGGGAAGCTCCTCCACTCAGTCTCCTGATGCCAGCTAGGTCTGTTTTAGTGCAAGCTTAGAGAAACAGAGCAATACAAATTTGCCTTACAAATCATCAAAGATGATCTAGCCTCAGCAGTTATTTTTAATAATCTCCGCTTTCTCTGTTTACCCTGCCCAGCAGCTTTACTAGGCTCGTGACCTCCTGACCAAAGAGAAGCTGAAGCTCACTTGCACCTCCCTTGTCAGCATGCCGCCTGTATCACATGCCATCTGACAGCTCACTCCTTTGACTTTGAAGAAGACTCAGATCAACTAGTATGAGGGAGGCAACTGGGACGATAAATTATTAGCGCTGCAGCTGTGAGGCAAAGAACTTGAGAAAACCATTTTGAGTACAAAGAAAGAAGGGGGAGACTGGGTGTACTCTCCAGATAAGATTAATCCAGAATTTTACAAATTCTACAAGTCTCTTGATACAGTGAACTCGACTCCTCTGGTGAAGATTGCATGAAAAGGGAAGCATTCTTTGTATTGGATAATATCTATATATATGTTTGCTACTACTATATTTGCTTGCTTGCAAATCATGGTGGGGCTTATCCAGAAATAATTTTTGGTGTCTACAACAACAACAAAAACAGAAGTTATCACAAGGTATGGCAGTCTTTGGAGAACAATTTTAAGACAGCATTTTTGTGACAAAGATAACAGCAAGCAAATTAGGAAATGGGGCAACTTTATTACATTCAATATTTTGCAAACCCTTAGGTTTGGGAATTTGTTATGCCATTGATAACTTTCACAAATGCTCTTTCCTCAAAATTTTATCTTGCATTTTATGGGCTTCTGAGTTTGTGTATTTGTTTAAACCTGTTGTGTTTATTCAAGCAAAGAGGTGGATATGGCTGCTTTTTAATACTGGTGATGTAGTTACAAGACAAGTAGCTCAGCAGAACTGGTTCTCTCCATACACTATTTTTTGTGTTTATGTGCATTCATTTGTTTTCTGTTTATATAGACAATCTCTATGTTACCCAGAGAAGCTATGGATGCCCCAGCCCTGGAAGTGTTCAAGGGCAGGTTGGATGGGGCTTTGAGCAACCTGGTCTCATTAGTGTCATTGCTGCCTGTGGCAGGGGTGGTTGGAACTAGATGATCTTTAAGGCCCCTACC
>JAWWMO010000043.1:33101747-33114522 GCA_035047845.1 Dendrocincla fuliginosa
ATGGATGGATGGATGGATAGATAGATAGATAGATAGATAGATAGATAGATAGATAGATAGATAGATAGATAGATAGAAGGCAGATACATACCTACATAATTTTTTTTTGTTTTTTTAAAGACATAGACAAAAAACAAAAGCTACCACACACTTACATAAGAAGCCCCACTTCCTCACACTCTAGACTTTTCTCTTAATCACCATCTAAATATCTCAGAATGGACTGGGACACAAACTTTTCTGGATAAGGAAGCTTGTTCATTTTCTCTGTCTCTGTCTTTCAATTTACTGATGAATTCATTTTCCATTATTTCTTCAGAATACAACAAAGGAGAAAGAAACTACTCACTATTAAAGGTAGTCAAAGTAATGACTGGATATGTGTTTCTGTGTGTTGTGATGATTCTGGCATGAAACCCACTGATCTGACCACCCCTTTTTTCTTCTTGACGTATATCATGCATGGTTAGCACATTTTATTTCACATTTCTGTCTCCCTTCTTTTATCTCCTTCTGTGTAGGAACACAGCAGTTATGAAATGATTTATCATCCATATCCATGTTGGTTGGTAATTTTACTCCTTTGAGATCTTTCTTCAACAGACAATTTTTGATGGGCATCTTTCAGATAGCTCTGAAGCGTCTAAACCAAACTGAGCATTCTGCTCCATGAAATGAAAACCACAATCAACAGCAGTAGAAGATCCTAGCAGCCAAGCAGGTCTGATAGAATCTTTCCTTAAATCTTAGCAACTTTCTGATTCCAGAGTCTTATTTTTATTTTCTAAGGGTATCTTTAACACTGGTATCAGTTTAACCCCAAACATTCAGTCAGTGCATAATCCCCATTCTTGCAAATGAAAAGACATCTCGAACAACATTTTCTGTAAAAGGATCATTAATGCTAAGTTATTAAAGGGCTTTTTCAGAAATTGTAGCATTAACCACAAATTTTAAGTGTGTTTCTTTTTTTTCTTACAAAAAATAAATGTCATGCATAAATTGACCTATCACACACATAGATTATGACTCCCGGATTTGTCTGTTAGGATTTTAATGTGATTTTTATGATTCACAATACCAGAGCTGACTGTAATGGACAGGGATATAGAGGGTTATCTAAACCCTTGTGTGCTGAAAGTTTCTTTTGTCTAACACACCAGCTAACTATTTGATTAGATAAAGACCTAAGAACACTCCTCTGGTGGAGAAGACGGCAATCAAATGTGGAAATCTTCATTGTATGGAGCACCCTGGGGTTTGTTAAATATCTGCAGATCTTCTTGTTGTAATTGACAATGTTTATTCTTGCAAGTGAATTCCAAGATAGCCTGGCTTCTTTGGTTTAATCTCAGCCTTTTTTTTTGTTTCTCTGATTAGTTGGAAACTGTAGCAGGTCACCCTGGCTCTTTGAAGAATGAAGGGTCTCATTCCAGGGTGAGGCCCAACGAATTTGTGAATGAATGAAAAGTTAATTGAGGAAAAGGGTAGAGCATACTTCAGTCATAGTTAATTAAAGCAAAGCTGATAAGTTAGTAAATAGAAACACCAGTGTATTCTTTCAAGTTGAATTTTTGCTCTTACTGATATCTTAGGTGCTGTTTCTCTGACCCTTTTAAAGAATGCTGCTTGTCATAGACACTTTATTATCTAATCTTCTGCCCAAGGAGAGATTCTGTAGTGTTGAGTAATTACAAATAGATTGAGTGTATTTGCAAAAATAAAAGGAAAGCTTATGTACTATAAACGTTGTGATTTTTTTCACTTTATCTTCTTAAAAGGATATTTTTTTTTACTAGCAAACACTAGAAAACAACATAAATGACATGTCATAATTTTTTAAGAAGGTGAATGAACCTGTTGAATCCTTCTGGGTTTTTGTTGTACTTGAAATATCCTTTGTAATCACTTCAGAACTGTGGTAAAATACAAAAGTAATAACAGCTTAATAAAAGCCATCTCTTTAATTTAAAACTTTTATATTAAAATTAAAAACAAAAGCCAGAAAGCTTATATGCAAGCAAATGAAAGGTACTCTTTCTTCATGTGTAAAGACATGGAAGAGAAAGCTGTGTTTTGCTAGAGGAAATAACAAAACTTTGAAAAGGTGTAACTGTGAACTCTGATACAAAAAACAAACAAACAAACAAAAAAGGACAGCAATGAAAAAAAGCAAGGAGCCAGAGAAGCCACAGCAAACAGGTGGAGATGAAATCAGACATTTCTTCAATTTTCAATATACTTTGGACTTGCATGAGATTTACTGCCTAGACATCTCAGAGCACCTTAATGTTGCCAGTTTAGTTACCTACTGTCCTCAGATGTAAGTGCTATCCTCACTTGGTAGACTGGGAGAATGGAGCAGGAAAAGGTAAAATTAAGAAGACTACAAAAGAGTTAAAAATAAAAATGCTCTTAATAAAGACAGAAGACTTGGAAATGCTGTACTGGCAAATCTGAGTAGCAAATATTCTTCAGTGCAGCCATCGGTGCCAGAAGAGAGGACTGGACAGTATTACCCCTCACTGTGATGCGGTGTATACCCATTTCCTGCCACCCAACCTCCAGCCCAGTCAGGATCAGGAACCGTGAGGGAAAGACACTGACTTCCTCACTGCAGGGTGGGCAGAGTCCTGGGTATTAAATGGGACCAGCTGTGGTGTTATTCACTTACCAGTCAATTGAAAATGAGTAAACGCTTCTAGAGAAGTGGACCAGAATTCCAATGCTCTTCTGCCTCAAGCCCATGAGACTTTTATACCTACTATTATACCTACCCCTTCCTCTGCCATTTTGTTTTCGGAGACCTGATCCAATAGGCAGGTGGTAGATGTGTGCTGGCCAGGCAGAGCCCTCCTGAGAAGCAGCTGTTTAAATTTACCCTTTAGCTGTATGGCTGGGACCCTGTATGCCCCCACAGAGGTCAGTGCAGAGGGACATCCCCACATACTGGACCAGGCTCAGGTTGAGCAGCCTGGAGCAGCAACCATGCTGCCTTTTCTTCCCCCACCCTCTCTTTGGCCCCAATGGCTCAAAATGAGAAAATCAGGAAACCCAGATCTGGGAGTGGAATAGAAAGCACATGGAAGAAAGATGCTTCTTGTGTTTGCCACTGCCTTTTGTTCTCCTTTTGAAAAGTCAGAATCTTTGGAAGCTTTTTTTATTTCCCTTTTTCTTTCCTCTTTTAAAGGTTTAATCCATATTTCCATAGCGTCTCTGCTATCCACTGCACTAGTATGTTTTTTCTCCAAATCTGGAGAAGGCATATTTTATTTATTATATCTTAAGACACTCGACTTTTAATTTGCAAGAATTCATTTCCCTCTGGTTTTGTTTCCCTTCTAAACTGCCTTGACACACCTCATGCCCCAGCACCACATTCTCTCCTCTGACAAATACCCACTGGGGTAAGAAGTGATGCTTATCCTGGGCCAAAACCAACTCCCTCCCCTCCTCTTCCCTCCTCACAGGACTAAGGCAAGCGGGAGCAGGAAGCAAGGCAGTGGGGGCAAGGGCCATGTGAGGAAAGGGCACATCAAGCCCTGGTGCGTAATTCAGAGAGCCCACAAAGAATCCAGCTCAGTTTAAACTTTGACCTTTTCCCTCTCTCTGCTGTGATACTCAACAGGCACTTACCAAACCGAAGCTGGTGAAATAACAGCTTTTTCGTGTGTGTGCTTTGTTTTGTTTTTAGTGATGATGAAGCTGTGCCAGAGGAAAAGTCAATCTTTTCTATCCTTCTTAAGCCAGCAAATACTTCTATGTTACCAGTTTACCTGTAAGTGTGAAAAACATTTAGAGGGTTCTATTTAAAACTAAATAAAAATAAAATAAAAATCAGTGATCAGGTCTCTTCCACCCTCAAAAATAATAAACCATGCCTTCCATTAACTCTTCTTTAAAATTTTTCTTTTTCTTAGGTATAGAAAACTGTAATTGTTCCTGTGGAATACACTTTTAATTATAGCTATGATTTTGGGTTTTGTTTTTATTTACAGATTCAGTGCTTAAGAAAATTATAGTTTAAATCAGTAGAGTTCTCTAATTATTTTATTTTATATATTTTTGTCTTTTAAAAGTCAATGGAATAAGAGTTTTATGTCTCCCAGTCAGTTAAGGAAAACAAATGCCATTCCTACTTGATATTCTTTAAACTTCAGTGATTTTGTTATTTTAACATCTCTTAAATGTAAAGAACTTTCCAAGATGTCAATTCTCCTATCAATAAACTTAATTAATATGTACATTTAAATGAAAGAGAGAATTAATTCACACCATTCCATTTGCTTATTGCTTGACAGTCGGGGTGTATTAAAAGCTCAGACCTGTGAAAAGAAAACATGGAGAATGAGGCACAAATAAAACATCAGCATCAAAATATCATTTTCTGTCACCATTTTCCTATGTTCCTATAATAAAACTGTCAACTGCATGAAGTTATTATTTTCTTTTTATGAGCATGGATTATCCTCACTTTCCAGTGAATTAATTTCACTGACACTGTAAGTTTTTGTTTGTACTCACTTTTCTTTTCAATTTTAGAAGTCATGATAGTTATGACTATTTCTATATTTAAACATCCCCCTTACCCACACCCCTGAATGGCTGCCTGGACTATCAGTAACTTTTTCCAGTTAATTCTGTATAACAAGTCAGTGTTTCCTTTGTTTGAAAGGTGACTTCTAGAAACACTTGCTTCCCTACAGGAATAATACCCATTTGGGGGTTTATTATTATTATTTTCTTTACAAAAAAATCTAATCCGTTTGGGATTTTAAATGGAATGTGGTTTGCTTCAAGGCAAACAAATAATGTTTGTGGAAAGTCTAATAATTACCAAACTGCTCTTTTCTTGTTCAGGGAGCTGTATTGATTGGGGTGTGAATGTGCTCCGATAAAGCCAGGCAGCACTGATCTTTTGCTGACTGGCTAACTAAATCCTACACATCTACTATCAACAAAAGTAAGGCACAAAGAGAAAAGCAGTTGTTTTTGTCATGGGCTCTGGTCCTCCTTTTCTCTGCCCAGAGGCATCTCTGCAATGCCGGTGGGAATGGTGCTGCCTGCCCAGTGCTGCCTGCCTGGCTCCCAGCTACCCACTGGGTGCTCACAGGTCACACGCTGGTTTTCTCCTTAGCTCGTGAAAGAAAATCAACAGCTTTCCAGAGGCTGGAGCCATGCCTTGTGTCTCTGCAGAAGCCTCACTACCAGCCTTCCCAGCCTTGTGGATGAGGAAAGCAAGCCCCAGCAATGGAAAAAAAACCGGAGGGCAAAGCATCACTATTGGCCAGAACATCATGGGGAAGCAGAAATTGTCACTTTGGTGTTTGCTAGGTTGCTTGTTTTGCATGGAGAGAGAGAGGGTTTTGCAGGCCCCCCAGGGGGCCATCAGTAATGATGGGTGATAAGAAATCTGAGTTTATGGAGCTCCCCCTTCACCTCCAAACACAATCCAACAACCCCTCCCTTGCTGGCTTTTCAGGGAAGGGTGGGTCAGATTACTGGAAAGTGTGGATTCGGTAATGGTCAAAACATCTACGTACGGCCTCCTTTATGAAGCTGTTCTTAGGAAGCTGTGAGAAGTAGCTAAGCTGACAAGCCTTTGTGGTACAAGCTGTCTTTGGCAGTGTGAACACAGCTAATGTGTACTTGATTGCATGACTGGCTAGGAAATTTTGACTGCAAAGACTCAGTGTGACTGTCAAGAAAAAAACATGAGTAAAGTACAAAGGCTATTTTGGGCATAATAGCTAGTCATTCTGGACACTAAGGAAATATATACACACACATCACAAAACATTACATATATGGAGATGCTGTGACAGCTCATACTGTCTCATAATTTCCATTAAAAAGTTTCAAGGATTTCATCATTCACCCGTAAGCATTTACTCTGGGGTAAAAGCAGACATAGAATATACCTTGAAAAATTGAAAGGGTTGAAAAAATCTACTAGCCAAACCAAGTATTTTGATGCAAAGATGGTATTTTATTAGTAAAAAATTTAATAAAAAATGGCTGCTAATAAAATGACGCAATTGTTTCCTGCATCAGGTCCTGCATTTGGGTCACAACAACCCCATGCATTGCTACAGGCTCAGGGAAGACTGACTTGAGAACTGCTCAGCACAAAGGGACTTGGGGGTGCTGGTTAACAGCTGTCTGGATACGCCCAAATGGTACATGGCATCTTGGCCTGTATCAAGAACAGTGTGGTCAGCAGGACTAGGGCAGTGATTGTCCCCCTGTACTCAGCACTAGTGAGGCCACATCTCAAATCCTGTGCTCAGTTCTAGGCCCCTCAGTGCAAGAAAGACACTGAGGTCCTGGAGCATGTCCAGAGAAGGGCAGTGAAGCTGGTGAAGAGTAAGAGAGAGTAAGTCATATGAGAAGTGCCTGAGGCAGGTGGAGCTGTTTAGCCTGGAGTAAAGGAAGCTGAGAGGAAACCTCATTACTCTCTATAAGAAGGTTGTAGCAAGGTGGGGGTCAGTCTCTTCTGCCATGTCTCAAATAAAAGGATGGGAGGAAATGGCCTTATGTTGCAACAGGGGAGGTTCAGGTTAGATATTAGAAAGCAAAATTTCACTGAAAGAGTGGTTAGGCATTGGGATAAGCTGCCCAAGGAGGTGGTGGAATCACTGTCTCTGGAAGTGTTCAAGAGGTGTCTGGATGTGGCATTTGGGATTATGGGTTAGGGGTGATTATGATGGTGCTGGGTTGATGGTTGGACTAGGTGACCTTGAAAGTCTCTTCCAATCTTGAGGATTCTTTGATCTACACTTTCAGAGACCATAAACATATTGTATTCTTTTGGTACTCCACCTCCCACGTGGGACTTTGAAAGCATTTACAAACGTTAATTATTTCGGAGTTGATGTCAGGTAAAGCATAAATTATTCCATTTGACACATGAGGAAGCCAAAGGCCAAAGAGGTTCAGCTTGATAAAGAAACTAATGGCATAAGATGACACAAGTCCTAGTGTCATTAATTATCTACCTTCTTTCTTCCAAACATCATCTTTTTTTTTTTTCAGGTACAGATATGAGTCTCCTTGCCTTTGCAGCAGCAAAAAATAAAGAAAAATCAATTTGATTTTCATTGTGATTTAGAAATGTACAGCAATAAATATGTACTATATCACCTTTGAGACAGCTGTACTCAAGGCTTTTGTCTCTGCAGTGAATGTTTTGCCATAACAAAAATTGGTGTATTGTCACCTTAGAACATCTGAGCTTTAATCTTGAAAGTGGACAGAGTAATGTATTAGAGGTGCCAAAGTTACACAGGTTGCAAAGTGTTAAAGTGGTATCTGCCCTGGGAGGAGCTTTTCCACAGTCATCTAAGTGGAAACACCTTTCCACTTAGCACTGTTTGCTAGCACTGAGTGACTTAAGAAAAACCAATTCATTAAAAATTGAGAAAAATCAAACCCAGCACAACCTTTCCACCTCAGGTGATTTCTTTTAAGCCATTTGAAAACATTTTTCTCACCTTTTCATGATTTTTTTTTTTGGTCCTTGATCTCTACCTGTAAGTAGAAGATCATTGGGCTCCAGGAGCTGGAGCTTCAGAAAAAATGCACAAGTAATGGAGATGAGCGGGTACTAAACATTATAGTTTCATGTGTGATGGGCTTGCAACCCCAGATGCTGCCATAAACATTTTCACTTCTGTCAAGCTCACAACTTCACTTTTAACTTTTACTACCCCACTTCTGGTCATGACTTTTGGTTTGGGACCTGTTGCTGGAGATACTGAAATGTTTATGTCAAACACTGTGCTCAGAGCTGCTAACCTCCTGACCCCAACCCCAACAAATGAAACCATCAAGAGTCAGACTCCAAGAAAGTTGTGAGGTGGAAATTTTTAAAATATGGACAAATAGAGCCCTTTCTTTGAGCCCACATTTCTGTTGTAACACCTCCTGCCCTTCTGCAGGACGCATGCATGATAATCACAGCCCTACAATCCACTACTCTGCTCATTTGTAGTGAGCACAAGTAACGGTGACCTCCTCTGGAAAAGCTCTTGTAAAAAAGAAACACAACACTGAAATCATGTGCTGACACTGTTGAGAACTCACAGCTTTTCTTTAATGTAGACATTCCTGGTGATTTATGCCAGTACAGCCCAGCCCACACCCTCCCCTTTCTTCAGCTGAACCTGCAGTGATTCTCTTTGCAGGGAGGTTTTGTCCAGTCCCCTGCTCCCAGAAACTGCTCTGGAGGAAGCACAGGAGTCAGAAAAGTGGCTGTCCTTACAAATTTGAGACGGGTTTAGTTTCCACATATTTTCAAAGAGACAATTGTGTGTTATAACTGTAGAGATCTTTTGTGTCCAGTTTACTAGGGCATTACTGGGAAAAAAAATGGGTTAGTACCATTTTGTGGAAGTGAAGAGAAAGGAAACCAGAGAGAGAACTGTTTTTTGCAGGCAAAGAAGGATCTGTCTCTGTAGCAGCCGGGGTTGTGCTGTTCATAGAATCCTAGAATGATACAATGGTTTGGGTTGGAAGGGACCTTAAAGATCATCTAATTCCAACCCACCTGCCATGGACACAGGTATATTCCACTACACCAGGCTGCTCAAAGAGTCATCCAACCTGGCCTTGAACACTTCCAAGCATGGGGCATCTACAGCCACATTGGGCAACCTGTTCTTTTGCTTCACCTCTCTCATAGTAAATAATTTCTTTCAAACATCTAACCTAAACCTACCCACTTTCACGTTAAAACCATTTCCCCTTGTCCTATTACTATGGGTCCTTGTAAAAAGTCCCTCTCCAGCTCTCTTGTAGCCCCCTTCAGGTATTGGAAAGCTGCTCTAAGGACTCCTTGGAGTCTTCTCCAGGCTGAACAACACCAGCTCTCTCATCCTGTCTTCACAGGAGAGGTACTCCAGCCTCTGAGCATCTTTGTGGCTGTCCTTGCTCCAGAAAGTTCATGTCCTCATCATATTGGGGGCCCCAGACTGAATTCAGTACTCCAGGTGAGGTCTCACAAGAGGGGAGCAGAGGAGGAGAATTGCCTCCCTTGACCAGCTGATTTCTTGCTTTCTCTCCTTGTCTGAGTGGTTATGATGGTGCAGTGGGGCAGGACTTTTTGGCTAATTAAACTGCCTTGGCTCACCAGCCGCCAACACTGCAGCTTGTCTTAGTGGCATGTGGCCCTATTTATGATGCATAAAGAAACAATAAAATTATATTTTTCTTTTAACATTAGAAATTCAGGTGTTGTCTGGCTTGGAAATCTTCCTGGCAAGGGGAAACAATGACATGGCAAGAGAGTGAAAGACGAGCAACTGAGAACCATTAGCAGATGTGCCAGTTCTCATGGTTTTCCACATAGGCTGGAGGATTTCAGACCCTCTTAAGAGTCTTGGAAAGAAAATATACCGGTCTGTAGGACCAGTTCCATAACTGATCATTTTTTTTTCTCCCACATGCCACTCAGAGGTGCTCCAGCTTTATCTCTTTAATAGACCAGGTACACAGGGCTTCGCTTTTCAGCTGCCCTATGCTCCTGTTCACCACTTCACAAGAGAGGGGCCAAAAACAATAGGAGGTCTAAGTTGAAGAAGAGTTAAGGAAGTTAAGAGTCAAAGAAGAGTTAAAAGAAATAGTAATAGCTAAGATAACTGCTCAGTTAATGAATGTAGTTAGGATAAATTGTGTTTGGAGGAAGGAGAGGTGGATAATTAATTTTGGAGGCAGCAGGGATGGAGGGATTTTGTTAAAGAACCCATATTTACACAAGAGCTGAGTCTATAATTATATTTTGGTGTAGGGGATGGAAGAGTTCCTGGGGATGTAGTGGGAATAACTGAAATCCATCATAACAGTGTCTGAGCTTTCAGCTCTTTCTGTCACTGCTATAGGTAAAGTCAGGAGTTGGAACCATGGCTGTAGGATACAGAAACTGAGGTAGAAATCCATTATTTTTCTGCAAGATTGTGGGACTCTGTACAGCAGCACTGTCCTGGGATTTGGGGTAAGCAAGGGTGAAAGAAAAGTAGCAAGTGGTTTCTCTGTGGTAGAGCAGAGTTTGGTAATTATTTCTTATAACAGTGCTGCAAAGAACTCTGTTTAGACAAGTAAACACAATTCTGACGTCATTATTCCAGGGCCTTCATTTTGAATTTTAGATACCAGGCCTGATCACCACCTGATCCTTGTATTCCATAGTTAGTTCTTTTGACTTGCTTCATGTCATGTAACAGCTGCTTCTTTGTTTTGCTGATTAAAGAAATATTTGTGGAATGGCAATGAATATGGAAGCAAAATCTATGATGCTAAATCTGGCACAGACCATGTCAATGGAATTGTAAGTTAGTTCTGAAAAATCTCCCCTTGCTTTTCACTATTGCACAATTGCTCTGTATGTTAACATGTTCCACACAGGGGTCAGCAGTAGTTAACCATAACGAGGTAATTACAAGGTACATTGAGCACAGATGTATGTTAAGGGACATACATTAAGGATGTAGACTAATGGTGCTGTGGTGACAGCATGTTCAAGACTTGTAGTAATGTTCTGTACATTGAGTGCCCTTAATATCATTACTTTTTTTAAAGTTGGTTTTATCAGCTTTTTCTCCCCCTGACTACTGTATTTATTACCATGTGTATATTTACATTTGTTTGTGGAAACTAATGACAGAAGTCAGGGATGCCAATCTAATGATGCCAAACAGGTAATAGGTGTGTTTGCATTTTTGGTCCAAGTTTTCTTTATACATTTAAAATGACCCCATTTCAATTAAAACGGGAAAATATGGGTTTGTTGTGCTTGTGATTTTGAAAAACACAGCTGTAGAGGAGGTGATGTGGAAGCAATAGGAAAGTTGCACAAGTGAAATAGCTTCGTTGGCTGCAGAGAAGAGAAATAATGTGTGAAAGAAACCGAGAATGAAGGCAAAACATGTTTACAACAGAAGCAGAGCTCTTGTAGATGTCTGAGCTACCTTAAGTGAGGTACTGTTACTTCTGTCTGGAGGTACACAGCAGCAAGCTGCTCAGCTTAGGCTGTGAAACTTGCTTCACCTTTGCTAATGCTCTACCTTGGGTGGTCGATCTGTGCTGAGCAAGATGCTACTGTGCTATTACTACTGGCAACACCTGAGCTAGAGATTTAATAGCAGTCCCCAAGCTACGGTGACACACACCTTGCACCTCTGCAACCAAAGGCACAAAGGGCACATTCTGAACCTTCTCCTGGAGAGATTGAGGAACCCCACTGAGGGCAATGGATTTGCACTCTGGGTCTTGGGATGGTTCAGTATAGATCCAAAATCTCATCCACAAAGGTGGTGCATAATTTTATTAATAAGTCTAACAATAAGACACTATTATAATAAAAGGAAAATCTCACAAAGATATTCTGTATTCAATGTGAGGTTTGTATGTAATTACCAATACAAGAAGCCCCAGGCTTGAGAAAGATAAACTATTGAAGAGTTTAACAAAAAACATCATAGGCACTAAAAGAAGCTACAGCAGAAAAAAAAAGTAATGTTTAATTAAAAGACCACCACCAAGATGAAAGATGCACCTAAGCATCTTAAAGATGACTAAGCTGGCACCTTTGACCCAGGCATTTTCCAGATTGTATACTTGTATTTTACAACTTGATTAAATTGCAGTATTTTTATCCTCAGTAATGTTTGTACATAATATACATTGCACATTACATCTTACTGACAATTAAATCACCGTAGAACGTATTTTCACCCAAACCACCTTAACAGGATGAATTTTATGCATGACTTGATTACCTGTTGTGACATACACACAGATGTACAAGTGCATGCACATACCATGGAGGTATAATTATGCTTATTTAAATGCCCAGTTTAAAGTGGGACTCTTATTAATCTTGCTAATATAATTATCAGCATGAAAGAACTGGTTTTAGTAACACTTAAAGACATTATGAAATTAAACCTGCCTTAGAATTTCATATGTTGAAACAGTCAATAAACAACCCAATCCGAAAAGCGAACAGGTAATTTCCCACCATGTAAGGAGAGGATTTTTACAACCAGAAGGAACAGTAGTAGTTTCTTTTTAAATAGCAGCTTTCTGCTCAGGCCAACACCCAGCGCTCCAAGGGCTCAGGCAGCAGCGGGGGGAGCTAGGGGAGGGGCGGTGCGGCTCTCAGTTGTCCGCTAGAGCAGCTGGAAGCGGCAAACGAAGCCATTGCAGCATGAGAGCGCTGGCTGCGGCCCCAGCACGGGTTCTTACGGAGTCATTTACTGCCCCGTCGCCCCCAACCCGCTTTCGTCCCCGGCACACCCCAGGCGGCCAGAGCCGCCCGGCCGGGCAGCCCGCGGGGCGGGGGCGCTGACTCAGCTCCCTCGCTGTGTCAGCCCGCGGGGCGGCCGGGGAAGGGGCGCCCGCCCACGGGGGACACTGCCTTAGTCACCATCCGGCCGCCGGGGGCGCGGGTGGCTCCCGAGCCAGCCCCGTGCCCCAGCCTTGGGGACCTCCCCGTGTCACCTTGGCGCGGGCCCCGGGGCGGGTCTGTGTGTGACACCGCGCCCGCCCGGCCCCCTCCGTCCCGTCCCGTCCCGTCCCCTGAGCGGGACGGGATCTGCCGGCCCGGGGGCGGAGGGAAGGAGGGAGTGGGGGGTGTGCGAGCCCCCTGTGTGTGCGCAGCGGCGGGGCCAGGGGTCTCGCCGAGGAGCCGGTGCGCAGGGGGCGCTCCCTGCGGTAACTCGTGCCCGTGCTGCCGCCCGCCGCCCGACGCCGCGCAGTCTGCGGGGGCGGAGCCGGC
>JAWWMO010000043.1:33114755-33151856 GCA_035047845.1 Dendrocincla fuliginosa
TGCGGGGGCGGAGCCGGCCGGGGCAGCCCCGCCGCAGCCCGGCCCGCGGGGGCCCGCGCCCCTTCGCCCCCTCCGCTTTTTTATGAATGGACTGGATGCCCCGTGACACATTAGCCGCTTTTTTCTCGTTCTTGGAAAAAGCCGGCCGGCGTGCTAGGGGTTCAAACCGAGTTGAAGCAACAAGTCTGCCCACGCCGCGCGGGCCGAGGAGGGACGGGATTTCCGTGCCCGGCCGGGCCGGCAGGTCCTGAGGCAGGAGCAAGGGGGGCGGTGAGCGCTGCCCTCAGGCTGGCCGGGGTGGGCGAGGCGGGGTCTCCCTGGCCGGGGGGCTTCTGGCCCGGCGGTGGCAGGCACGGGAGCCCGGGGCCAGCTGGAGGAGCTTCGGTGCCGGGGGCTCCCTCGAGGCACCCGGGGAGGAGCATCTCCGCGGGCTGTGGCGAGGTCTTGGACCTTCGCCCGCGGGATGGGTTGAGCCGGCTCCGCTCACCGATGGTAGGGCACCTACCATCTTTGCTTTGCCCTTAATAATCCTGCCGGTGCCGCCGCCCTCCTTCCCCTCCCGGTTTGTAGGCTGTCCCGGCGGCAGTGACCCGCACACACAGACACGCACGTTCACCAGACACAAAGGCACAGAATTTGCCCGCTCCGGCCGCAGCCCTGTCCCCAGCTCGGTGCCCGCTCCCGCCCGCCTGCCCTGAGACCACGGCACCGCAGCAAGGGCAGGACCCGCTTGCTTTGCTTTGCCTCTCGCTAAACTTTGCACTTAGCCATGTTTGTTAATTTATCCGTGCTTTAGATGCGCCCTCCCTCACCCCCCCAATACTCAGCGTCAATTTTATTTTCTTTAGCCGTTTCTTTTCAACGACCGAGACAGTGCTAGTCACTCCTTAGTTACTTCGTTCTTAAACAACACGATTCATTTTTATAAACACCCCCCCAGCTTTCCCAAGCGAAGCGGGGCGGGGGCTGCGTGTTTTCTGAATGGTGGCAAGGAGGAGCATAGGGACAGCGGTGATCTCTTGCTGCTGTCGAGCTGGCTGCCCCGATCGTGGGAAAGTGGCTGCACGTAAAGCAGCAGATTCTTTGTCCCTGTTGTTCTTCTGTAATCGATCTCACTTCAAGTCGAGGGGTGGAAAACTTCAAAGGCAGATCAGGCTGTTGGAGGTCGGGGCAAGAGCACAATCAGCTCGTAATGCACCCACTTTGCCTCCTCCCCCTCTTACTCCTCCTTCTGCTGGAGCCGGGGGGGTGGATGGGGTGCGGGTGAGGGGAAGGGCCCTCTGATCTGTAAAGTACCTCCAATCAATAAATAAAATGAAGACTTTGTGGAAGGAGTGAGAGAGACAGAGGGAGGGAGAAGATGTTGGGAGCGTTAATGTACCCAAGTCAAACACACAGGCTCCTGACTGCACTGTCTATCCTCTCTTGTCTAAATAGCTGCATTCTAGTTACATATGGCATAGTAGCTCGCCTTTTTTTTTTTTTTCCCCTCTCTAAGTCAGTTTTAGGACGTACATTTTGCTGTGTTAGAAGAAAAATAATAGCTGCTTAGCACCAGCTGAAGGTTATAGTACAAAGCAATCTACTACAGCAGGCAGTTGTAGCAGTGAGGGGGAGCATGGCTGGTGCCAAAACAATACATAACTGCTCTGTGGACATCTGCCATTCAGAGCCAGCTGCGGCTGGGACTTCGGTCATATCTGCCAACATGTGTAAACGACTTCTAGGAAGAGATATCCGAAGTCATGGAAATATACATTTGCACTGAAGTGCGTTGCATTTGAACACCATTTTGATAGACTAGAGCAGAAAAAATGTGTAACTAATTTTTCCAGAAGTGATTTAAGACATTTCCTTAAAAAAATATTTGGGATAATATGTCAGAAAAATGCACACAATCAGATCTACATCTACCCTCTCCACACCTGCCTATCACAATACCTTTAACGTTTTAGCACTTTGAGAAAGTTGAATTTAACCTTTTGTGATCAATGATTTTGTTACTTTATACTGCTTTCTGATAGGCCTTGATTAAACATTTAAATATGCTTTGATTGTATAATCTTTTTTATAATATTGTATCCCTATTTTGGGATTGCCTTGCCATAAAAAACCCCACTGATAGCACACAGCTGGCATGTAGCTGAAGCAAATTATTTTGAATGCTGGGTTGTGCCAGGATCAGTAATTTCAGGTAATCTGGGGCTGCTTTAACTTGTTAAAGGAACTTGATTAGCCTCAGTCAGAGGAGAAGTGAAAACTGCAACTCAGTTTGGCATCTTCATTATGTTAGGTGTCAGCTCGGTTATGCTAAGGACATGATTATAGTAATTCTCTGAGTTTTTGAGATAAGTAATAGTATTTTATTTTTTTAATAAGTAATATTATTTTAACACCCTCCACAGATATAATAACCCTTCAAATATCTTTCCATTCATAGTCAGCTTCAAGTGTTGCAGTGCATGTGTGGCCACATAGTACAGGGGAAGCTTATGGCAACACCCTGTGCTTGTTCTGGGACATTATAAAGCTGTTTCCACTCAGTTGATTGCAGCCTTTCAGTTATTCACTCTTTACATCATAATTTTCTATCTGGTTTCTTTCCCAGAGTGAATTTTTCAGGAGCCATTTCAGAAAAAAAATATTCAGTTCTATTTAAATACAAAGAAAATTTGAAAATGGTAAAAGCATTTGCCTAATGTTTTACGTTGTAACCATATTCTCAACAGGGTTGGTTTTTCAGTGTTGTAGGGTAGACAGTCAAAAGTAGGAAGAAATCTCAGTTAGAAACAAGCCTTTTTAGTGAAATAGTTGTACTTGGTGTGATCACTGGGGCTGGATTTTGGTCAAATGAATGGGTTATTTTAAAAAAAAATTCCTTATGTCCAATTAACTCAGCCCATGCTGGCTAAGAGAACTATCGTTACATTGTACATTTGCACATGGAATAGGAATAGGGCTACCATACATCTGATTTTTTCCCCTTGGATGACAGCTCTCCTTCCCCTCACCCATCCTCTGGGTCCCATCTGGATAACCTTTTCATAATTGCAGTCTGTTTTAAAATCTTGGTCAGAGTGGTAACTGGGGCGTTTTGTTTTCTCCTTCCCTCTCTTTTTCTTCTTTTGGCTTTGTTTTGCTACAAGGAGAACTAGGCAAGGTGTGGGCTTGGCCCTGTGTAGTATCTAATGAGAGAGTGGTAACAAGCACAGGGGGAGAGGCAAGTAATGCAATAGCAGCAACATGGGGGCACTAAGAGAAACAGCTTGATGCAGTTCCAAACCTCAGGAGGAAGTTTGGAGGTTCACACTTAGAAGAGAGGATGACCTAGGTTAGGATGATAAGGAGAATAGTGCTGATGTTTGAAGGGGCTTTAGGCACAGGGTAAGTTTGGAGTAGTGTTCCACTAGTCTGGGAAGTGTTTGGGGAAAGGTACAAGAGGTTGGGGTTTGACAACCCTCTCAGACTTGCAGCTGAAGGATCTCCGAGTCGTGAACATTTAGGATTATCTCCCTGTCCCTTTTAACAGGGACTTCAGGTTGTGGTTAGGAACACATTCAGGGCTACTGAACATCATCTATCATAAAAGCAATAGTGGTGGAACTTCTACAAATATGCTGCAGAAAGAGGTCACAACACCTACCACTACTGTGATACTATTAAACCTTTTAGATGTGGTCAGCAAGTTTTCGAGGGCTGTAAATGGGAATTATGCTCTGTCACCCTCCTTCTGTTCCTCATTTTTTAGACTCTTGATTACCAGTTAATCTTGCTGGAAGAGTAGGATTTATCCCTAGGAGTTTCCTATGGCAAAGGCTGAAGGTTCTGGGAATTAATCTTTGTACCACTCCCACCTCCATTCATATGCTCAGCATTCCTGCTCTAGCACTTTGCACAGTGTGGCACAACTTGAGTATAGTGGATATTGTAAGATTCCAGTAAAATCATCCACCTTTTTTAGCTAAGAATTTTAAAGTTTTACCATAATTTTAATGTTTGAATACATTCTGAATTATAATTCTAGTAACAAATGTGCTTTGTCTATTTGTCAAGATACACTTAAATCTCTGACTGAAGTTTTATCAGTGTATGGATTTTTTTTCCCCTTTTACATGTTGCTGTTGAGTTTGGACATATTCCACCCCCGTGTGTCCTTACCACACTTTTGCTAGAGAGGAATTAGTATTCTCATTTTGCAGGTGAGAAACCAAGGTGAAAAGAGACTCCAAGTAAATACTGATGAATGTACACATTTTGAAATGAAATCTTAGGGTTCCCCAGTTGTAAAATCCCTTCCTACCTCCTTCTCCTGTCTACACTCAGTGCAGACTAACTGTGGGATCTGAGCTCTCCATTACAATGGTGTGATACAGCATGATAGAGAAGCTACAGTGCAGAGCGTCATTCCTGAGTTCCGTTCACGCAGCCTTGCACGAAAGCTATTCCAGTCATGTGTCTTGTGGATCTTCTCAAGACAGTACTGTCTTTCTTTCTAGACATATTTCTAGACATTTTAGGTGATGAGGGCTAAAAGCACTTCTGACCTCAGGTTCTGTGACTGCTTGCAGGCAAAGCTGGTTAGCTCCCAGGGAAAAAGCTAAACATATTTAGTACAGAAGGTCAAAGAAGCTCAGTGGTCACCTTGAAAGTGACCTTAACAGACTAGTGTTGGCATTAAAAGGTCTTTTGCACCACTGGGAAGTGAAGCCAGATCTCCCTATTGCTCCTTCAGTTTGCTAAATGTGAGCTCTGCTTCACACTTAGCAATACCACCCATTCTGTTTCCCTCCTCTTTTTTTTTTTTTAAATCTCTCCCTTTAGCACTTTTTCTACTCCTTTTACTCTTCATATTCCGTTTTCTTTCACTTTTCAACTTCAACTTAAAATGCTTTATTTAAAAATGTAGGGGCCAGATCCTTGGAGCCAGCCAAACCACACATGGTGCAGGCCCAGGATAGAGGGAGGGGGAAAGTGGCTCTAAGCCAGTTTTCATCTCCCTGGATTCTAGGTTGACTTGATGCCAAAGTGGCCCCTGGCATAACTGAGAGCAGGAATGCTCTAAATTACACTAGTTAGAACAGTTCCCAAGGGCCTATCCTATGCCACTTGCTCCTTTCCGCCTTGGCCACCTATGAAGGCCTCCTACACTGCCTTATTTTGTGCAGGGATTTCCTACATCAGGGAATGCCCAGGTGATGGAGAATAATTCCCTAAGAATGTCCAGAAAAAATAAAGAAATTCTGTTAAACAAAATTACAGAAATAACGTAACATTAGAATTTGTCATCTTAATTACTTTGCTTGAACATCACATTTTTCCTTCCTACCTTCCGCGTGTGTTTGACAGGGAAAGGACTTGTTTTGAATTATGCTGTAAAGTCTTCAAGAATGGGGTTTTGCAGGTTGAGTAAAGAATTGTCTGGAGAACAATACAGAAAATGTTTTATACCATTAGAAAAATGAAAAACTTTTTTTTTCTTTTATGAAAATATTGCATGTGGTTCTAGTCATGCAATTTCCAAAAAGAAGTGGCTGTTATAGAGATGTGACAATGGGAAGACTGAAGTGAGACTGGAATGATTGGAACGTATCCACTCAGAAGACAAATAAGAGAGGTTATAATAATAATAATTATTATTATTATGAATATATAATCCTAAATATAATCTTATATTTGACTGGAAACCTCTTTACAAGAGGTGTTTTCAGTGAAAGATGGCAAACTGAAAATCAGCGCAAGAAACTATTTTCTTATACAAGGAGGTATTGACTGTGACACTTGAGACTCCTCCAAAATTGTGTAGCGAAAAATACAGCAAAATATTCCAAGTGAGATAAACATAATAAGCAAAATATCCCCTGGCTTAAAAGATTGATAATTTGAGTAGGGAATAAAACCTGATACCTCATAGTTTCTTATCACTTATAGTTTAAGAGAATTTTTTAGGGGTTAGAATACAATTTCATGTGGGCAGACTATCCCACAGCTACCTAGAAAGGATTTCTAGCAGCTAAGTCTGAGGTGTGACAGAACCAGCTAACACAACTTCTTCGACTAGGAAGGTCTCACATTTGATTCTGTATTGCTGTGTATAAGGAAAGACTTGGCTTTATACTTGTAATCCAAATCCTTCTTTGGGGCCACTGAGTGCTCCCATATTATAAACAACTGTAATTTTAATCACAAGTATAGTCAGAAGTCAACACTGGGACACAGTGGAATGCCAGTTGAAAAAGAGAAGACAGTGTTAGAGCTGAAGAGGTTACCATCAAAATGTGTGGGAGAGTTCAGTTTTTTAAGTGACCAAAAGCCTGAAGCAACATTTGAATTTTTATTACCACCTAACAATATCTTACCTTCCTCTTGAAAGCATTGTTCATCATACCCATGTCTTCGACTTTTATGATGGTAAGTTTCCAAAAGGATTGTGATTTGGTCTAAATTTAACAATTTTAACAAATAGAAAGTTTTAGTATGTGCTGTTGTCCAAAGCAACTAGAATTTTAGCTAAAAAGTTTGAATTGACTTTGGAAGGGGTAATGTATTTTCCCAACCTGCCTCAGCTGTAGCCAGTAGGTCTCTGTCCTGCTACTTGTGCTGTTACATATATCTGCCACCTGTATTTTGAGCACTGGGTACTAAAGCTGGGGCTCAGGTGTATATCCTGTGAATGTTTCACTCCTGGTGAATCAGGAAGCCATACAGCCTCCTCACATGGAAAGATCACTCAGAAAGTTGAGGAGAAAAGGTAATGAAATTTTCTTCTATGTTTTCATGGGACTATTTGTTTTGGAGAGATGGATTTGTGGGTGGAGATGTGAATTTTGAATTCTCTTTGCTTTCTGAACTTGTCTAAGGATTGTGAAGATTTACTGGGTAGGAAACTTCTCTTGGATGGAAGAGCTGTTTGTAGGAGTGACTGCCTTCAGCCTTTCTGTGCATTACTGCTTTAGTTAAATAGTGTTTGCTAGAAATCCTAGGAATTGATGGAGTCATAGCACTTGTGAAGGAACATCTGTGCAGTGAAATGGCCACGGCAGACATCTCCTTTTGAGCAAAGAGAGAAAGACTTGTCTGCCTGAAGGGATCTTCTCCTATACTTGTTTGCTCAGAACAAATGACTCAAATCAATAAAGAAATATTTTTTTTCTTGTCAAATACAAGAAATCTTGCTCTTTGAGTTTGAGTTCTTGAGCTGTTGTGTTTTAACAAGTGCAGAATGGCAGCTCTATGACCAGACTCCTAAACGGGCGTCCTTTGACAGACACATCAGACATCCTTTGAAGAAATAAGAAGTAGTTCGTATCAATAGGACAATTTTTATTTTGGCTTCAATTTCCAGGAACGGTCTTGTGATCTGAGGCTATGCTGCATTGCATTTTGCTTCATGTTGTCAACTCTGAGATACTGGAAATATGCCTTCTTGCATAGTGGATCGGTTTTCTAGATATTAAGCTACAGACAGCACTAGATAGCTAGTGTGCCAAGTTCTTGCAGGTTAGTCTGTGTTCAGTTTTAATTCAGTGAGATTTTATTAGCCTGATAAGCTACCCTAGAACATGCACATGCTGAAAGTTTAGCAAAATCACACCTACTAAAATTGCCTTCTTTTACAAGGCCATTTGTGAAGCACTGGAAGCACTCAGGTGGCATGTTACACTGAACTTACTGCTGCCACTGACCAATAAGAGCACTAAGACTTGAATAGCTTCTATTTTTTGCAGATAGCTTAAATAATCAGGTGATAGCACTTTTAAGTACTGAAGTCATTCTATCAGGCTTTGGGGAAATCTTAAAAAAATTAATATGTTTTATGACATCTTTGCCGAGCTATCTGTGCACAATATGTCAAATCTGCAGTAAGACAAATAGATATGATTCTGATTTTATAGGGACAGAAACTGAGTTTGTACAATCTGAGCAAAGTTTCCTGGGCTGTCAACCAGAAAGAACCAAGATATATTTTTAACTACAGGTTCATAAAAATGGTGTAAGATGAGGTCAAACTTTCTTGAGAAAAATTGATTTAGATGGAAACACATCAAAAGATTTGAACTAGAGTTCATTGAAGTCAGGATGTCAGACAGATGAAGTCTGTCCGTCTGAGCTGGATGACCCTTTGGATGTATAGTTCAGCTGTGGATATGCAGATGGGGACTCAGAAGAAGAGTAGAAACTAACAAGCAGTACACCACCCAGGTTTATTGCATGTCTCAGAGGGAGATAGAATGAGTTATCTTTAACTTACCAATTCAAATTCACAAAATTGAATAAAATTCTTTGCATTCTAAAATGGAAATGAGTCTTATAGATTGGAGAAGAAAAAATTAATACAGCAAGAAACTCAAATATTTTGATGTGTGTTTACAATCAGAGCAAGAATGAGATGTTAAAACCTTTACTGAGTAGAATTTTCCCTAAAAACTGTTATTTACAATTGCAACATTTTTTTGTCAACTCTAGACACAATCATATGATTTGCAAGTGTAAAAATAATTAGGGACATATATCTAGGTTTTCAACATAGATGCCCGCATTTGTAGGTTGTTGGATTTGTTTTTCAGTGCCAGTTCAGAATGTTGATATCTGCATTACTTCGATCAACTGCAGAGTCTGAGTGGGGACAGTTCTTCTGAGAACCACTTACTTACATGTGAGAGTTGTGTAATGTTGTCTGCTAGGTTTGTGAATTAGTCAATAGGTTTCTTTAACTGAGGAACTGAGATCTCTTAATGATGCCTGAGAAGCCCCAAGAAGACTACAAAGCTGGCCACAGAAGGAATCTTCCCATCAGTGATAGTATCAGCTCGTGGCAGGGTCAGAATGCTGCAAACAGTAGGTTTTCCCTGGAGGATCTGAGCTCAAACAAACACACCTGTCTGGTCTCAAAAAGTCAAATCTCAACAGTACAGTAGTACAATCTATAATTCTAGCACAGAGGGATATATGATACAGTCTAGCTGAGTTTGTATTGTGACATGTGAGAAAGATAATGCAAAATACTAGAAGGAGTAGGGCACATTGATAATAGTTAATGGCAATTGCTAATTTTGCCTTCCTAAGTATCATTTTTTATTGCATTAAAATTTATTCTGCGTCCCAATGACTGTTATTTTAGTGGTGGCTACATCATTGTGATGTGGGCGTAGCTACCCAGACAGAGAGTAGGTGTTTACCACAACTGACAAGTGAAACAGCCAAGAAGAAGGAGTGGTTGGCAAAAATCCTTTAGAATTACAATAAAAATTAAGTAAGCTGACATTGCTTAGTTCTAAGTACCCATGATTTTCACAGCTCTAGTAGCTGACATTTTTGGATTATGTCCTAGAGAAAGAAATAACTTTATTCTTTTGACACTTACGACTGTGAACAGCCCAGATGGACTGATTGATGGCAGTGGGAATACTCATGGGTGGAGAGAGTTGGGATCAGGACAATGCAAAGGTGTCACTGTTTTGAAGGACTTTGCCCAAGCCTCACATTGAAGTTTTGCAGCTAAAAACTTGGATGCACTGATAGCTGTATGTGAAAGCTTGAACAGTATCTGCTTGCAGTTTTTGATTCATGCCAGTGTAGTTTATCTTTTGCCTTTATATGCACCAAATTCACCCACAGCATTTTTTAGATATGGAAGTATTACATGTGTTTCGTAGTCATCTTGCAAATATTAAACTTCTCAATTATTATTACAAAAATAGTTTTAGAAGAGGCTTATCACCATTATGAACTGGTTTTATAAAACACAAACTTGCTAGTTTTCAGCCACAAAGCAGCTCCAACAATACAACCGGCTTCCAACTTTTAAAATGGCCAAACAAATGTTCTTGGAATGTGGTAAGATCAATTTGTACTTACTTGGAAGGCTGGTGTAGAATCATATGCAGTCTGACAGGCAGTTAAACCTCTGCGATGGGAGAAAATCCTATGTTTTACTGAAATTGCTCGGAAATATCCTATAGCACTGCTCCATTCAGTTTTCCTGCAGCTTTGCAATGCTTCCTTGTTACTCATCCTTCTGAACCCTGGTGCAGAGACTGCTTCCAGACATTTATCCTCACACTTGCTTAGTCTTAAGGGAAATTATCCTTGTGATTGGTCCACATATATTTCTCATTTTTATCAGTCTTTCTAATCCTGCACTCTGTCTTCATTGCACTATCCTCAGAAAATCAGTCCCCCATTTTCTGAATGTATTTTCATTCTTGATACTCTTTGCTAATCTGTGGAAACCACAATTCCTCCCATAATGATGTTGCTCCAGATACATAAGCAGTCTGTGTTCCATCTCCATTCAGATTCTGTCCATATGCACCCACCCTAATCTTTTGCTTATCTAGTGCAGGTCCTTTGGGAAAAGTCTGAAATGAGGGTAAGAACTCAGCAACTGGAAAGGTGCCAGCATGCCTTCCATGCTATAGTCATTTATTACAGATTTTAGAAATTAAATTTTCTACCATATAATTATAGAGAAGGACAGTATCCATTTACTCTGATCAGTCAGTTACAGGTGTTGCTGGGTCATGCTACTGGAACATGCATCAGTTATTCCCGTTTTTTACGCTATGCCTTTTCACAAGTAATTCTAAACCCTCTTCTCAGGCCCCTATGAAATTATACTCAAACAAAGCCACAAATGGTGCAGTTTAACATTGCTCCATAGCCTGTGTACAGCTGAATGCTCATTTAGGTTTACTTTTTCTTCTTGTTAGATCAACTCTCCTTTTAACAACTTTAGAAGGTTGCCTATTCTTGCTCGCTGCTAATCAAATGGAAGACATGCTTTCAAAAGAACTGAGCAGAAAATAAGAGTCAGCATACTCAGGTTGCTCCCAGTTGTTCTTATGGCTTTGAGAGAATGGCCATGAGAAACTGGAAGAGCAGAGTCGGAAGACCGAAGATGAAGAAAAGGTGAAGAAATGTAATCTCTTTCGTTCTAATCCTTGGCTGTGAACTGCAGTCTGTTACTGTGCCCATCACATCTGTACATATGTAGACACTTTGGTATAACCCATGACAAAAATCTTGCGAAGTTGCTTGTTGTTTAAGGTTCTACCCTACCACTAGGATATGTTAACTAGTTAAAGTGAAGCCACTAATTCAGATTGTTTATAAAGAAGTTTAATGTCGGTGGCTTTTGTGGAACACATTAAGTATACAGATTTTGGAGGCATGATTTTTTTAATTGTATGAAGCTCTCAAGTGGAAGAGAGCTTCTTAAATTAATATGATCTGGTTTATTGCTTTTAAAAAGTTTGCTTAGTCCAGTCAGTCTCTTGTCACTGTGGCAAAGTAGGATATATTACAGTTATGTCAATTACTAGAGTATGAAGAGATTATAGAAAGAGATTAAGATTCAATAAATCTAACATACATAGAAATATGTTGCTGTTTGGCTGCTGTAATTTTTACAACATAGGTAGAAACGGAAAAGATTCCAGGGCTATAATTTTAGAAAATCCACTACTTTTAGAAGTCTCCAAGCTGTGGCATCCACTTGAGACAGCTAAAACCTCAACGGACCAAAGAAGCAGCAAAATCGGTAAATACTTAATATGTGAATGGGTGGCTCCTTCAGTGTGACAAGAAACATTTACAGTGCTCCTGTAAATCTTCCTAATTGCTTCACATTTTGATAAATGTTTTTAAGATCTTCATAGGTCTTCATTAGGGCTTTTTAGGAACTGCTTCTGACTTACTTTTTGTCTTAAGAACCTGCCCCTCATGGTGCTTATCCTCCTCAAATTCTGTTGAGACCAGGGATTGATAACCCTTAGGTTCTTTCAAGACTGGGCCCTACAAGAGAACTTCTTTTAAACAGTGTATCAAAAATAAGAATTAAAACCATCTCTTTTGAATATATAGCAGCAGTATTTAGAAGGGAATCTTAAATGTCATTCAAAGATTTCAGTCTTTGAATTTTCTTGTACAACAGTACCTCTAATAAACCAAACAAAACCAAAATAAAAAATGTCTGCATCCACAAATAAAGATTTTTTAATATCTTCATACTGCCAAAATGAAGAGAAAATACAATGTCTGCTTTAAAAAAAAAAAAATCCCATGACTCACACTTACTCTAAAGGCATGGTTGCTATAAAAATACACGGATAAATTCACAGGAATAGTTATTCCAGCTCAGACCAAAGATCTACCTGACTTGATATCCTGCCCTCAACAGCAGCCAAAGCAGATATAAGGGGGAAGACATGTCTCCTGGCCTCCAACAATTTGCAGTTCATGGATTTCCTGTGTGAAGGGTTGTGTCTTTGTGTTTAAAAGACCTATTGAATTCTTTTCCCCATTAATTTGTCTAATAAACTTTTACCATCCACAGTATCCTAGGGCATGTAATTCCACAGTGTGCCTACAGCATGTGGAGAACCACGTCTCTTTGCTTTCAATCTGTAAACAAATAAACTATTCTTATTTTTCCTCCCTTTGCTCCTTTTTGTTTCTCCTGTCCATTTCTTGCATTGTATAGTATGTAAAGCAGAAGTCAATTATGCCAATGCTTTCCAGGGCCAGGTTTTTGGTTTTGTTTTTGCTTGTTTTTTGTTTGTTTGTTTCAACTCTGTCCTTGCTTTGCAAAAGTCCTCAGTCAGGCACTCTCACATTATGAAATTTCTTTTGGCTTAATTCTCTTTCTCTTGAGGCAGGTTTTCTAAAACATGGCTTGTTCAGGGAGGCTTTTATCTTGCCCCCACTTTGAGAGTGCAAGAAAATTATCCCTGATGATAGAAAGTTGTGCTCATTCCAACACCTCATCACTGTTTATTCTTTCTGTTCTGCTCACCGTGGTATATTCAGTGCCCTGAAAACTGTAAACTTGGGTGAAACAGACTTAGTCTTCCATGTCTTTCATCCACACAGAGTATGCTTGCTACCTGCTAGCAAAGGTTTCAAATTTAGATTATGGAATGATAACAATGATTTGGATTGGAAGGGACCTTAAAGATCATCTAATTCCAACCCACCTGCCATGGGTAGGGACATATTCCACTACACCAGGTTGCTCAAAGCCCCATTCAACCTGGTCTCGAGCACTTCCAGGGCTGGGGCATCCACAGCTCCTCTGGGCAGCCTGTTCCAGGGCCTCACCACCCTCACAGTAAAGAATTTCTTCCTAATACCTAATCTAAACATACCTTTTCAGTTTAAAGCCATTCCCTCGTCACTACATGCCCTTGTAAAAAGATCTGGTGACAGTGCTTTAAATTTCCATGTAGGAGTGCAAAATTCCATTAGCCTTACTCGCTTACATGAGTGCTATTGCAACAAGAAAACTCATCATTTAAACCCTTCCCTGTTGCTCTCTGTTTATTGTGTTTGAGATTTATCTCACCTATTTTAGTATATCTGTAGTGGAACCCTCTACAACCAGGAGTTCTGTTTACTTTAGAAGCAGAATATTTACACTTTCTTTGTTTCTGTTGACTAATAAAGCAGTCTCAGCAATTAAATCAGTTAGGCTTCCACACTGTAGTTGTTCACAGGTGGTTAGGTGAGTCATAATGTTATGGAGTAATTCTTTAATGTTCATCCTTGTGGATGATGCAGAAAACTACAGCATCAGGAGGAAAATTTTGGTTCCGGTGTTCCACACTTGGCAGTCTTTAGAAAAATGTATGCAGAGAATCCCAAAAGGTCCAACTCAAGGAGGAATGGCCTGTCACTGGGAAAAAGTGGAAAATATTTAAACTCAAGATCTATAGAAGACAAACCTTAACCAAATGTACACTTATTTGAGTTTCTCCTTCAACTCAAATGCAATCACGGCATAGAGATAATACTTCTCTCTTTGGCATTCTCAGGGGAGTCTGTGGGCTACTCCATGGACTACTGGTCTTCTGCTGGGCTTCTTCCTTTTCTTCAAAGCCAGTGGAGCTCAAAATCAATAGTAAGTTTATGTAGAGACTTCAAAGAGAGTGCTTGACAGTTACTATACTTCATTTTCTTCTGCCTTAGAGAACTCATGGTCTCTTAATAAAAATGTTCCTGGAGTTTGATATCCATGGCACACCAAACTTACTTTCAAAGGAGGCGCCAAAGGCTTTATCTGTTCATATCCCATCCCTGCTTTTCTCTTTTGTTTACAGTTGGTATTTTTTGCAAAAATGTGTGTGTCATGCATTCAGTAGTGCCTGCCTGAGTGAGCAAATAGACATTAATAATAGCACTCTGAGAAGTAAACTACTATGCTCATCTTCTCCACAAAGTTCTGCAGAGCATGCTGTTTGCTCAGAACACCATGGATTTCAGTCTTTGGCTGCATCTACACATCTAGGATTGAATTTTCAGTCTTACCATACTGGAATTTCTTGCCAGCCTTTTACTTTTCCGCAATAACTGATTTTATTGTGTGCTTCAGGTATTGCACTGTGGAACAAGGGAGGTGGGAATCATGGAGCCATCTTGCAGGAGTCAGAAAATTACACTAGAGAGTTAGGCAGTGTGGAGACCACTGCGAGATGGAGATGGCAGCAATTGCGAAGTTTATGTTCTAAGGGTACTGCTATCAAGACTCACTAGTACAAATTATTTTTTTCTGTATGCTAGAAAGTACGGAAAGTCATGTCTGAGTTTCTTTTGTCCTTCTCTGTGCCTTCTGGTACCGGACAGCATATGGACCACCATTTTTAAAGGGAAGTCACTCTTTCATGTTTCTGTATCTGTTAGCACAATCCTCAGGCGTTTGAGTCTTTCAAACCTTCTAACCATGTAGTAAAATATTTTAAAAGAATGTATCTAGGCTAATAGGCGACTGACTCTCAAAAGCATTTGTTCTCTTCTAGCAATGGCTTCTGGTTCAAAAATCTCAGCCATCCGCTTTCCATCTTATGCATATTGATTTTTTATTTAGTCAGCATTTTATGGGGCCATTATAATAAGGGGAAGTCTGGATAATTAAAACTGTATCATGGCTTCATGATCATTAGTGGTAAAACACATCTGTTGACACAAATTTATCTCTGGGGTTTTTTTCACCTTTTTTCCCCCACTATTTCAGCTGTTTTAGAGATGCTGATGCTTTTCTTCTGTGACATCAGAAGAACATCTACTCTGTTAATGTTAACAAGGGTTGGCTGCAAAAGTGTCAAGTACTTACAATAAAAATGGACAGGGACATCTGAAACCACAGACTGCTGCCTGCATTTCCTGCTGCTTGGCCCTTTTTCAAGATTATAAAAATTTTCAATAATTTCATCTTCCAAAATATTTCAGTTCCAGCACAGGAGCAACTGTAATTTGCTGTACTGTAATTAGAAGCTATTATTTCAATATTAACATAGAGTAATGCAGCATGAAGGTTTAAAAAGTAATCTTCTTCATATTAAGCTGGCTAGTGATAGTCACCTTAGACTGCTGGTTTGGAAAGAGTGCTATCTTTCACACTGACTGGTAATCTGTGATCACTATCTTTTCCTCTGTAGTGATTGCTATAGGAAAAGAGAGTGTTTTCAACCATTCAAAAATGGGAATGCCTGATTATATGGGCATATCTACTATACTGTCTTTGGATCAACTATTCTGGATAATGTATATTTCTATTGGGGAAAGATTTCTGGACTAACTTTTTCTTTAAAGCTCTGTGAACTAAACTAGTACAGTTTTACAAAGCTCATATTGGTTAAATGATGGGCTTGTTGACATTTCTGTCGTTTTGTTGGCAGGGCTATTCCTTAAAAGCAGATCACAACAGAAAGTATTTTTTCCTGTGTTATCGCACCTATTACAGGCTTTGGAGACTTGATTTTCATGTTTTATTTTTTGCAATCAACATTATATTCCTGGCAGGGGATTAGCCTGATTAGATTCTTGGGACACATCTGTGGTGCTTTCCAAATAACAAGATGAGCTGGCTGTCAGTCTCTAACCTACCAACCATTCTTATTCTTGCCCCTCATGTCTGCCTGTAAAGGTCACTTCATCAGAAGTACCTATGCCCTCTGAAGCCTGCAAGCACTCATATTGTCTAGTTTCTGTTCATACAGTCCAGTTTCTGTGCATGGGGCTGAGCCTGATATAGCCCAGATAGGCAGTACATACCCACTCTATGAATGCTTTGAGATGCAGGATAATACCTGAGAGGATAACATCTGGCAGTGTAGGCTGGTGCTGTGTGGATAAGAGAACTCTCAGTACTTGGTTTGGGGCCTCCTTTTTACCCTACATTATAAGTATATGGGGTGGGTATTTTCACCTTACTCAGCAGGTAACAGAGCTACCTGGTTGTACCGTATACCCAGACAGGAGGGGTAACTGAAGAAGAGGTGCTGAACAGAGAAAAGGACTGAATGAAGGGAATGAATTTTGACTGCAACCATCCCTTTCACACAAAGCTGGTAAATGTTAAAAAACATCCAGAGTTGGGGAAGAAGCCCAAAGCAGAAACATGCTGTAACACAGGTCTTCTGACAGCTCACCATATGCTGCAGCCAGTGATTGCACATGACAAATAGACAAATATGTCTTGTTTCTACAAACTGTTTGGGATTGAATTATAATTGATTAATGGATTTTATCCTGCATAAACAGAATGTCCCTTTTTAGTCTTTGCATGTTAATGCTTGAGATGGTCACTAAGAAGGATGGAAGTCCCCCATTGACTTCAAAGGATGGGGGATGGAAAAAATTATGCAGCCGGATGAAACCCCATTTTATTCACTTAAAATTAGAGTTTTATGTTCAAGGCTTGTCTGTGTTTGTTTTCCACTGTGCATAAACTAGTGACAATTGTTTGCCAGGTGTCTTTTTCTAGGCTCTTGAAAGAGCATGCATTTTCTCTCCTCTTGTCCCTCAATAGAGTGCTTTCTGAGGATGTAGTGGATTTAATTATTTAAGTGTTGTTCATGTCCTGGTACTTTACTTCACTGTACCTTAAAACTCTGACAGTAATATAATGTGTATTGGGATTCTCAACGGAAGAAATATGCAGACAATATGGTCACTGCTGTAACACCCCTTTATTAAGCTGCAATTGCAATTCATGAAATCATTGCAAAATAATAAAAAAATGGTTGGAAGATAAATAGCATAAATACAGTCCCTAGAAACCACCTCTCACTTTAATTGAGAGCAGCTGCAATGTTGCAGAAGCCCAGGGAATGTTGCAGTTCATATTCTCCCTCCCTGGCTCCTTCTAGGGGAGCACAATACATTTGGACTAACTTACACACTGGCAAGTTTGTATGCAAATTTTTTTCTTAAATAAATTTAAAAGATCCTTGCACTCAAGAATGTTGATCCATAGATGCTATTTTCCCATTTCCTTTCTTCATGAAACATTGCCTGTACATTGGGTTGTGCCTTTAAGATTTCCAATTGAACAGGGCATCTGGGAACTGAAGGGAGCACTTGCTTTGCCAAAAATTTGCAAACACAAATAGCAATGAATTGAAAAATGTATATCTGTTATCTCATTCATCTTCTAGTTCAAAGATTTTGTTTGGGCTAGTCTTTCATGTTACTTCTTTATCATTACTACTGGAAAAAAAAAGCATGAAGTCATACAGTGCTCCCAGAACTCCTATCTCTATTGAAACAGGCATTAGAGCAAAGAAATAGTGAGAACCTGGTATTTTTCAGTCCCACTTGTATAACTGATGAGAGACTATAACATATCCTTAGTCTGAAAATACTCCTGTGTGCATTTTCGAAGACAGGAACCAGGTATTAAGAAACACAGAGACAAAGAACTTAATAGTCCAGGTGCATAACTTGCACTTTTAAGTCATTCTCTCCCCCACACCCATATAAACCATTTTATTTTCCTGAAAGCCAAGTCAGATGTACAATACAATATAACCATTTTAACAGCATCAAATATGTCTTTGTGTAGCTCTCCTCTTGCTAGCTTTAAGGATTGACTAGAGTGAATGCAGTTCTCTTGGGGAACTACCAAGATTTAGAAACCTTCAAAACAATTGCCAAACACATTCAATTCCTGCCAATGAATAGCTCAGTCAGCTGATCCGAGATAGATTTGATAGCGTAACTATTTTGAAGAAAAGATGTAAATAAGAAGATAGCATCTGAGAGTGGAACATTGCACATCATACAGAATAATGTTAAGGATTACACTTACAGGTTAATCTTTGTGTATTGCACTAGCCATTTGGAGTGTGTGCCACACTTACTTTATTTGTTTTAAAAATACATTGCTTCTCCTTACAAGACTTTTATAAACACTAGTAAATAATCTCTCCAGATGGTTCTGGGAGGCACATCAGTAGCATTAATTAATTTTTATTTTCTGAGGAGAAAATGAGGCACAGCAGTTGTGTCTCTCACGCAAGATCTCCTAGACAATCTGAAAAAGAGAAAGCAAATAAATCCAGATCCCACTTACCTGAAGCCTCGCTGCTTTCCCCACTAATATTTTATCTTCCTCTTTAATATTTCAGGTTAGCCATACAGTGTGTAGGGAAAGAGTTCATAATGAGATATTCTTCCATGGAATTTTTCCAGGGTTCCACCTATACATGGCATTTTTATTTTTCTTTTCACAGAAAGACTCTCCCTTCCTCAGGCCTCACAAAAGTTTTCCTGATGAAGCGATGGGACAACTTGGGAGGTCTGTGTGAAGAACTACATTTTACTGGATCCACTCCTGCTGTTAGCAAATTGCTCCAATGGGACAACCATCCAACTAACTCAGTCAACCTACTAAAATGGATCCCCTATTTTATAGAACTAGGTCCTCTCAGTTAACTCATCTGTTAGATTGCAAAAAATGAGAGAAGACAGAGCACACACTATATGGGGAGAGTAACTAAGGTTCATGGGTAAGGGTTTTCTGGTACCAACAAAGGTTTAGTAACAAAGGTTTTTGGTACCAAACATAAGTTTTCGTGCATTCCCTGTCTCGCTGATTCAGATTTTGATTCTGTAAACATAAACCACTCAAAAATTTCCACAGTGGGCAAAGAAGGAACTCCTTGCAGATTATTGCCAGTATTGTCAAAGGAAAAAAGAGTATGCAACCCCCACAAAGTATTCTCAGGAGACCCTCATCAATGTTTGGATTTAACCTGAGCTCTGTGAAATACGAATCCACTGCTCTTTACTGCTACCTGTACAAGTCAGACACTGCCCAAGCAATTGGAAAACTGGTCCTAAGTTACAGGGTTTGACTGGATGTTTCCTTCAGTCAGCTTTGGCAGTCTATGAAAGAATACTGGCTTTTGGAACAGCTAGTTCATCACATGAAAACCATACTACAGAATTGTATTATTTCTGCTGCTGTCTTTGAAGACAAGTCTTTGGTTCTCTCTCTTGAAGTTCATGAATATTCTCAGTTGGCTAATTTTGCTCCTGTTAGTTTTCTGGCAGCAGTACTGTTACGTCAGTGAGTTTCTCACAGTGTTGGATAGCTTTTGAAAGCCGGTCACATTTTTTGAAAGAGGAATGTGTAGTTATAGATGTGTGGCTTTCCCTCCCTCCCCCCCACTTATTGTAGCTAGTTAAAGCAACTGATACGACAATCAAATCTGAACTCTGGGTTGTAAAGGCAAGAAAGCAGAGCATAGATGGGTAGGTCACACATTAGTGTCTATCAGATAGGAGATCCAGCTAAGGCAAATGACAAGACAAAAACTGTTTATTGTGTGTCTTTTTACTACAGGCTGTATGCAATAGTGAACAATGCAGGGAAGACAAATAGGTTGCTTCTGCTTACTCTCTCAGTGTAACTGAAGGTCACTCAACTGTGAAGGAATTTTGCAATATGACAACATGCTAAACAGCTAGCTAAAGGAACTGATTGGTGCAAATTTCAGACCATGAACTTAGCAAGAAAGAAACTAGATTGTTATAACCATATATATTCAGTTTAAAACAGTGGCCAAAGAATGAGAGCTGCAGAGAGACAAACCCCTAGCTTTTGAAGCTGAACTTATTCTACTGGAAGTTATTAGTGGCTGATCTAAACAGCTGAGCACAAGGAGCATTATATGCCAGTACCACGACCTCAAGCTTCTTTCTGTTTAGGTTTGTGATCCTTCATCAACTGCTGACCTTGGAGATGGGATTGTACTCCACATCAATATGCATGCTCCTTAGTTACATCCTGCTATTTTTAAAGCCATGGTATGGCTGTTCTTGTCAGTGTTTCTGTCAATATCATTAAACAATGGCAGCCAAGATGCTGGCATATTATGGTTAGCTCTGTAACAAGTTCAGCTACCCAGGGCTGAAATGGGATAGGAGAAACTAGTCAAAGTTTCATCTCAAAAGCAAAATAAGAAAAAAGGAGAAAAGCCCCATAATTCACAGACTCATTGTCACAACTCTGTGGGAAATGCATATCCTTGCGTCATGGGGGCATTTTTATTGAGTTGTGTTCTGTTGCCATGCTACATTAACTAATTATTGTTTTAACTGTATAAACTCTGCCAGATTGCAAATAAGTTGTAAAATCTTACCATATATGACAAACAGATATTACACAATATTATTTCAATTAGTCTTGATTGTTTTTTGAGTCACTCTCTGAAGCCAGTGAGTCCCAGTCTTGTAAATCTATCAGAAATTACATCTGTTCTTACACAATTTTTGTGTGCCTAGCAGTCTCCTCTCCCAATTTGGTGTCTCAAGTTAAAGACTCACTCTTAGGAAAACACTGTCATCTCCTTGTTTACCATGTACTGATGCTTATTACAAGATGAAAGCATTCTGCTGTTCTAGAGGTGGGTGGCTATATTATATTTTATTGAGGAGAAAGGTTGATGCAGACTGAGGATTGCACAATAGAGTATTATTTTAAAACATACAACAGGAGCTTTGGATCAAAAGATTGATACTAACTTGCAGTATAGCAGCTAAGCATTTTTAGCTCCTATTTGGACAACCAAATAGAATTTATATAAAGGTATGTCATTGTCATGTAACTCAGAAGATAAATCCCCATTACAGACTTCTGTAATTTCAGACCCTGCATGAAAAAAACCCAAAACCAAACCAAATAAAATTAAATATCTGCCTATTTGTGTCTCAGGTTCCTTGGGTGAACAAGGGAAAATGACTAGACAGGATAGCTTCAAGCACACTAAGCCAGCATGCCTTTGTAAATGACCTAGATCCTTTCAGGTAGGCAGGCACCACTCTGCCCAGCACAACCTAAAGAATTTAGACTAGCAGTTTGGTGTTCAGAATGGTTCACAGACACATAAGGTCAGATTTAGTGAGGACTAAGGTGCCTAAAAGTTAATTCTTGCAACACCAGTCTTCTCGGAGCTGCTCCTCAGGGCTCTGTGCTAGATGCACAGACTTCCTCTGCAGCTGGGCTTCCAAAACAGCTGACAGGTTGAGCTGCTCTAAAAGCCTGGAATTTCTCCAGTTGAGAGATTTTAAGAATATAGGTAAAACGGTACACTGTCTTCCCAGTGGATCTCATAAAGGGCTGCAGGAACTGTTCTATTCACTCTGCATCTGCAGCCTGGCACTTCTTGAATGAGGTTATCAACATAATTTCTTTCAGGAATTCAACGCAGCTCTTTTTTTTCTTCTTTTTTTTTCTTTTTTTTTTTTTTCTTTTCTGAAATGAGGCTCCACTTCTGGTAGCCTTGTCATTTTGCCTTTGATATAACAGTTTGAGTACACACAAGAGACCCGGGACAATCCCTGGCTCTGCTGGTGGGGATTCACACCCAAGAGAATTGCCTTCCAGCATGGTGATCCAGCTGCTAGATTAAAGGCTACTGGAATGGGGGAGAAGATGGGCTTTCTCTATTCCTTCTGTTAAGGTTGTGCCATTGCAAAATGTAAACAAGAGTCTAAGGGCAAGCATGACCTAGTTCTAGTGGTTAAGAAAGTTCCACTTGATGTTTTCAGGGTAGTTACTGCAGTTTAGGTGAGGACTACTTAATATTAACTTAGAAATGTGAATGGTCCTGAGAGACAAGATGAGAACTCGGGATTTTTCTCTTTGTGCTTGTTTTAAAAGATTTATTTCATTTCTAGCCCTGCTAAAGGGCAACCTTGCGCATCTCGAAAAGCAGAAGTTTCAGGCTTTTCCATGAGGAAAGAGGTGATGTATTTTTTTCAGTGAGATGCAGCTAAGCAGACCTTTCCAGGGCCACATGTCTGTATGGACAGTTGGTTTCTATTTGGATTGCTCTTTTCCAAACCTAGGCTAGTATCGTGGAACACTGGAATGAGTGAGGCTCCTCAGCACAGCAAGTTGATGGATCTTTGGCAGGCTACAGGCTACCTATGGTACTGAAGAATGGCTAGATCTGAAAGTCAATTGCATGTGAACCTGATCTGTATGTGCAAACTTGAACTGGTGTGTGTATATCCATGTGTACCAAATATTAATCAGCAAAATTAGATAAACTTCAAAGCTAGAGAATTGAACAATAGGATTGTCATCCAGGTTGTCATCTGCTATAATATTCATGCATGTCAGTGAATTGTCTTTTCTATTCATACATAGGTACCTAACTGTCCTGGTATAAATCCAAATTGTCTAGAAAGAACTAGAGTGTAAGGAGCCTGTGGTTATCACAGCACACTCACTTTATATGCCAGCAGGGTGCAAATACCTAGGGTTCTCTTTGAAACAAAATTTGCGTAACCTTGAGAAATTCAAATGTTCTTTGAGACCAGGCTCAAGAATCTTCATAAGGGACTTCTACATGACTGTTCCATTCAGTATTTCATGCAAATATGTAAGAACACATCTCAGAGGCTGGATTTCTTAGACTTATACTCTTTGTTGGTTTGACATTGCTGATCAGATACTAAATAATGACAGACATTATAACCTCAAGGACAGTCAGTACTGCTCTTCCATTGGGTATAAATCTGAAGCAAATCCATTGGTGTCAGAAGTTTTAGCCTAGATTTAGTTTTGTGTACATGAGAACAGAATTTGGACCATACATCTTATTTTTCTTTTGATATAATCCAGTGTATCCGGAAACAAGAAAGCCATATCAAGCCCCAAATCACAGAACTCAAGTTTCTAAAGATATCAGCTTTCTTTTACGATCCGGGTGGCCTTCACCATGTCTGGGAAAACATGAACCCAGTGGCCCTGGTAATGCATCACCTGCTTTTTCCAGACTGCTGTAATCAATTTGTCTTTATCCACCACATTACCAAAAGACACTATTAAAATTCATATCTGTGTGTTCTCCCCAGAGGGTAAACCATCAGAGATCTCCAGGGTTTTGGAGGTTTTTGTGGAGATGCAGAAGGCTTTAATTAAGCTTAGAATAAGATCAAATTTCTTTCATACAGTAATATCAGATACTTCCACCAGATTCCTGTAGGGCTATTTTGCACTCTGAAAACTTGATCAATTCTCAGCCTCACAAATTTCATCTTTTGTTTACGTTTTTCTAGAACATCAAAGCAGAGGAGTGTTGCCCTTAACCGGTGTTTCCAGGCTTAAAGAATGATGTTTCTATTTTTTGCTTAAAGACTTATGATGATCTCTCCTTTAGACCCTGGAACCATTTGGGCCTGAACGATCTTAGTTGCACTTAGGATTATCTTTCAGATACTTGGTATTTTCTAAGAGCTGAATCCTGAGGTTATTCCTCAGGCAAAGCTATTGAAACAAATGGAGTTCTGCCCAAGGCATGAAAGAATAAGAACCAAGTAAAAACTTTAAATTTTGGCCTTAAGATATTACAGTCCTCTAAACTGTCAGAAGAGACACAGTATTATTGTATTTAAGGAATTTGTTCCACTGTTTTGCTAAAAACATTGGCATTATAAGTGAAGGAAGGAGACACGGTTCTTCTTCCAGATGCCTCTCTCTGCAAAATATGACCCCAGAGAAGATGAACATCCAAAAGAACATGTCTTTGGGCTAACCTTCCCTTGGTTGTATTTGAGGCATCTTCTTTCAAAAGAGTATCTCATGAACATGAGCAGAATTTCAGAAATAAATAAAAATGCTAAACTGGAGAGGGGGAATACGTGTTAATAATCCCCCAATGAGACCAGTCATGAAGAACCTACTGGGCTTTCAGGGTGGAGCTGTCAGTAACTGCACCTGTGTCTGTCTACCCATTTACTATGTTCTACTTGTCCATCATGTCCCAGAGTGTTATTCTGTGGAAATCCATAAGAACACTTGATTGCTGTTTCTAAAAGACAAATCTTAGTTTTTCAAGCACTGTAAAATTTCTTAGAGGAAATTAGTACATAAATGTGGTTTGGCTTCTCTAATACTCAATTTAAATAACTCCCTGTATCTCCTTTTTATTACTTTTTGCAACATTATATTTCTTGTATCCAATAAATGTTTCTTCAGTGTGTATTGTTCTATTGTTTCCAGTGTGAACAAAAAGTACTTTCTGTAACTGGAGTTCCATAAACACTGATCACTTGAATCCCATTTTGCTTCATTCATATTGTTTCCCACACTCTCCTGCTCTGTTTGCTGCAGGATTCTTTATCTATCCCCTTACACTCCAAAGTCTTAAATGACAGCTTGATCTGGAGGAACCATACGCACTGTTCTAGGAGTATCTAATGAAGCCTGAACACACTCCCTGTGGGTGTTGGTTATCCTCTGCTTTCCCTCTTCCTTTTTGCTATGAACAGTCCCACATCTGACTTTCCCTACCAGTCAAAAAGAGAAGTTTTGCAGCAAGTTTGGAACAGTACAAGTTCTGAATGACAGTCAACTTAACTGATTGGATTAAAGGACTACTGTGAAATTTAACGTATTACACCTGAATTCTGCCCAACTTTTCCTCTGTTGGAGCAGTCATTCAGATCCCCCTTTTTTACTTGTAGGAGCCTAATTATTTTTGAGACTGACTGTGTTTTTCAAGTGTAGTTGAAATTAATAGACTGTTCCTTTAGAAGGACATGTTTAACAGGATTGCTGGTGGAGTGCAATCCATTTTGCAGACTGTACTAAGGGTTTCTTCAGGAAGCATGCAATTCTGAGAAGCTTGTTCTTCCCACAGAACAAAATAAATTATCAAATTATGATATCAAAAGCAAATTATATTTCCCAAATATTCCAGTACTCTGCAGTCTTCCCCACACCATCTCTGTATTGAGACTCCCAAGTCTCTACAAAATTAGTAGTGCCTTGCAGCTTTCCCTAAATGTCTATGTAATGCAACTTAAATAGTACTTCAAAACTAAAATGGTTGCAGTTTATTTTTCTGCTGACTACAACAGTATCAGAATCTTGCAAAAAAACTTTTGGATCAAAATTGAGACCAATTTCAATTTTTTATTCCTAGTCTCATTAATTTGCCTCCTGATTCTACCACTTCTATGCAGCACTATGCAACAAAACAAAATTCAAAGTGTCAATATATGCAGCCTGCAGATGAGACTCTGGAAAGAACTGGAGTACTTTGCTTTCTGTCCAGCAAAGCACATAATCTCCTTAATTTCAGGCATGTGAGTAACTCCACTGAAAAGAACAGAATTACCTACTAAACTGGGTCCTGGCCAAAGTGCTGAGCCTATAAAGTATTGAATTCTCAGTGAAAATAAGCTGTCTTGGTTTGAGGGAGAGAGACTTTTGGAAATAGGAGAGTATTATATTTCATGCAGCTCTGTGATTCCATTATTTAGTTATGCCAATTAATGTATGAATTTCCATCAATTTTTTTATTATTATTATTATTTTTTTTTATTTCACACAGAGTTCATGCATTTAGGAAAGTCCTCAATCTGTCAAACAGGATAATTCCAAATAATTATAGTCTGTTTCAAAGGACATATACACTTGCAATAAACCAACATTCAAACATCTGGCATCTAGATTTTTGGGATTTCCTTGCAATTTACACTCCAAGTATCCTGCTCAACTCAATGGAAGCATCTGTACTGGTGTTACCACACAAATGTTACCTAATACGTTGTCAGATGTTACTGCACAAATGTGACCGAATACATTGTTAGAAATCAAAATACAGTCACTACTTTTCCAGTTCTAATATAGATGTAGCACCTATTCTAAACATTAGTAAATATGAGATACTCTGTTGTAAAAAAAGAAACAAAACCAAACCTATATGAAACCATGAAATATAAGATACTCTGTTGTAAAAAATTTCTATATGAAACTGACATATGTTTCTATTTAAAACTTTTGTTACTAGATTCGCAGAAGTTTAAATGCTTGGCTTTGAGGACAATGAAGAAAAACTGTAACTTTCTGCTTCTTAAACTCAGAGTTCATATTTTCATTGAGATATGTACCTTTATATAGTTAGACACTAGGACACATTGTGTATGTTGCATATATTTTATCAGTACTTGTTAGGAGCGCCTTGCTTTTGGCTATTCTGTACAGAAAGTGTATGAAACTCAAGGAAATATACCCTGCAAACACCCCCTTTCCACACTAAAACATTTTTCTTTTCCCATAAATATGGAATGTTGTCCTTTAATGGGTAGGATAAGCAATATTCCACCACAATCTATGTTAAATCTATGGTGTTCATTCTAATCTTTCGGGTAACGTAGAATTTTATTCTACAGGTGAGCTGAGAATCTCTAAGGCATTAGTTGTTAGACAAACTCAGTCACATGGAAATATACCCTAGACTGGACTTCTGTGTATTAAACTGCTGGATGGAAAAGCTATTTTGGATAATATTGAGACGGTTCTACTATGTTAATATGTGTTTTTTCCTTTCCATCAGCAAGTAAAATAGTTAGGTAGTTAGACCTATAGTACTAGGGGAGTCATACTTCCAAAGAGCAAGAAAAAAGTGCATGAGAAATATTGTCAATAAATACCAAGTAGTCTCATAAGTGGAATAAATGACACTATTTTCTGCATTATGCTTGATATTCCCTTCCCAGCACCCCTGACCACAGATGTAGTCCCTTCCCCCTTCTGTTCCCTACTCCTTTTTCACTCTCCCTCAATATCCTCTGCTCCTCAGATGTGTGTGTGGTTGGCCCAACTCCCTCCATACCCCTGACAGTCAAATGCACAAGAGACTATGTATGCTGTGATTCCATGCTATAGGTATGTTTACTGCCTAACCGGCCTGAGCATACTCAAAGGGGTGGTGACAGACAAAACAGGAAGAAGACTGCTGAGATCCCACGGCACCTTTTCTGCCAGTGGAGGCATCTTCATCTTTTAAGGTTAAGCTCAGATAGCATTTTTTTTTTAAAATTTCTTTTGGAGTGATTTTGGTACCTGAAGTGACCCCAGGATTCTGAAATAAGTTAAAAACTTGAGGACAGAGGTCTCCTTGGTGTAGAAAGTTGCTGTTATGGAAATTGCTTTAAATGCACCCGCTTCTGACACCTGATGACTTGGGTTCAGTTTTTGCCAGTTACCTTAGTTACAGGTCTGGCTTGCAGTGTGGTATTGAGGAAGGAATATGGGTGATTCTGCAAGTTATTTTTGAAGAGGAGAAGTATAAAGACAGACAGGCTTCACAAATTGCTAGCATTTCACTCTTTCCCTCTTGCTAGGTCTTGCAGATTGACTGATCAGTCAAGGATGAAACTTTTAAAGACTTCTCAGGTAAGCACTTAAGGTGCTGAAAGTGCTACTGGACTTCATAGTTCCCTTGATTTGGTCTGAAGGTATGGTCCTGACTCATTTTGAAGCATTCATAGTTGCTACTGCAGCTTTTTTGAAATCAGTCAGGATGGCCAGGTGATCCATACTATGAAACACTACAGAAAAGTCTGATAGGGCTGATATTAAGCCAGTGATCTAAGTAACACTATCCACAAAATAACAATATCAAGTGTTCATTATGCAGATATATATCTTAAATATGTAAGATGTAAATTTGTCCTACCCTAACACACAGTTAATAGTACATGATATCTAGAAAATTGCAGTACAGATTGGCTTTGGATAAACAGCTTACAAAGAAAAGCTGACTAGTAGGTGGCATTTTTCTTCATCAAAGTTCTTGCATGGAAGAAATTATGTTTGTTTTTCCTCACTGGGCAAGGGAATTGCTCAGGATCTGCTGGAAATAACCCACATGCTTAGAGAGAGACTTCATTTCATGCAGATCCTGGTCAAGATAATTTTTTGTGAAAGCTTTTCTGTGAAAGATTTCTTCAAAGCCAGCCCTGGAGCTAGTCCAGGAGGGTAGTCTGTTCAGGAAAGCAAATCTGAAGAAAAGAGAACTAAAGAAGCATATAACTAGCGCACCATCTCTTGCCATTTCTGTTTGTATATTTGAGTCAATACACAATCAAAGGGAAAAAAATCAACAAGAAAGTAAATAACTGCTTTTGCTTTGGGAGGTTCTGGAGACCTTAGTGCCATTTGCTGTTGAAAGCAGAGGACGGATCAATGCTCTAAAGACAGACTACAAAGTTTGGTCTAATAAATGTGAATGGATATACAGGGCTTGATTGTTCTTTCACACCGATGAAACTCCATGGACTGAAATTAGGCACAGTAATTATACAATATACTTCTGTAAATTATTCTAACTCTGGAATGAATGAACTGTAACATAACCTAAAGCACAAAGTGAATGCACAGCCCTGGCCCCTCAGGCATGTGTAAATAGTAACACAGCTTGTCATCGTGTGTTTTTAAATTTTTAAATCTAAATAAAATATAACACTGCGTGTAATATATACTTTAAATGGCAGATGTGTAATAAACATCTCTATTTATGACAGATTTAGGCAGAAAAACATAATGAGGTGTGGTTATGGAACAAATTTTGCTTCAGGTTCACTTTGTACTTTTAACCACCTCCGTTAATTACACAGCTAAGATCATGCCCTGGAGAGTTTTAATTTTCTTGTGATTATATAATGGACTCTTACTGATATCATTAAAAAAAAAGGCTAGGAATGTTTTCAGACAGAACTTTTAAATATGAAGATTTGTTAAACCTCTTTTTATCAATTCTCAGCCCCAACTAAAAACACGTAGATATTTCTTTGCTGTAGGTAACCATGCAGCTTTTCCTCAGTGTTTGCACTACTCTCTTATATATGACGACTTTTGAATGTCTGCCATCACCCTAGTTTCTACAGACCAGAAATGTCTTCACCTTCATAATGGCCCTGGAAGATAGGGAATAGTCATATCTGCATTTTCCTGATAGGGCACAAACTTTTCATTCTTGCTCACCGCAGTGTGAGGTAGACATCCAAACACCTCCTGTGTGTCTGTAGTTTGCCCAAAGTCAGACAGGAATAAGCAGGAGTTGTCTCAGTTTTCCTGAGCTCACAGCTGATATTATAAGCCCTGGACCCTCCTTTGCACTCCATATGTGAAAATGGAGAAAATGGACAAAAAGCAACCTAATTATCAAAGAAACACAACAGTTTGAAACATGATGATTGTACACTGTAGGAAACAGGTGCTCATCCTATGGAATGCTGACTCTCTTGGCAGGTGGGACAATTTATCAGGCTCACAGCCTGTTCCCATAGCCTTCTTCCCTGGGTACAGCTCTGGAGCATGTAAGGAACCGGCTGTGTGTCAGATGAATTGTTCTGGCAGCAGCCACAGCTCCCACCCGGCCCCAGCCTTTCCTGATGGCTGCTTGGCTGCTCTCCCATCACTTGGGGGCTAAATGTCTGGGATGTGACAGGCAAATGACCCCTGGGCAAAATGGTGGCTGGGACCACCTGCCATTGCTGGGAATGTTCGATCGGGGCGCAGCCAGCTCTCTCCTGGTTCCTAAGCCATCCAGGGGAGGTGAGGCAGTGAGGACCCTGCTGCTGGGGCCACAGCTTGTTCCTGGCAGCTCTGTTTGCTGAGGCACCTCAGCCTGATGAAGCAGGGAGTGACTTAACTAGGCAAGGGTGAGGGAAAGCCAGTGAAGCTGGGAAACCTGGGCATGGAATTCTTGCTCTGTTCTGCTCCCACTACCACTGCAGTCAGTGATGCACCATGCCTGGTTGGAAACCTTAGGCACCTCTGGGTTTGTGCAAAGTTTTGATTAGAAAGACTGTAGAGCGTGAGTAGCATACACTGCGCTTCCAGAAGGGGATGGGTGTCAGACAGACAGTAGACCCAATTCTTCAACTGCTTAAACTGTTGTCACTCCATTGGTCAGTCTGTGCCTTTCTGCTCTGTACTAGTTTCTTTTCCTTCCTCCAGGGTTCATTTTTTTGACAAATTTGTTTTGTTCTAGCCATATTACAGTGGTTTTGAGGCTTCAGCAGGCAACCCAAGATCTTAAGGGTCTTAGTTTCAATGCACAAAATGTCCATTAATTTGAGCAAGAATGCTGATTTTACCAGCTTTTGGAATATGTACTAAGAATTTACTGTAATGTAAATAATTTACTCCATATTTTGTGTAAGTAAGTATAGTGGAAAATTATATTTAGCCACTAATTTCTAAACTGAAACAGCAATATACTTCTCTGGTGTAATATATTTTCCAGTCATGTGATGAAGAGAAGCATTTTTTTCAGCTGAGCTCACTTAAAGTTCAAAAGATAAATATATCACAATGACAAATTGCAAAATGCTGTTCATACATTTAGGTAAAAATCGTTCCCTCATTTGTTTGTATTTCACATAAACTGTATGACTGTTATTTCCAAAGAAAATATAGTACAGAATAATTCTGATTAAAAATACAAGTATTGTTAATGGACAAAAGCAGAAATTTATCTTAGCTTGTGGGAGGAAAAAAAAAAATAGAAACTAAGTATACTTTCTTTGGGTGAAAGTCATTCCAGCACAAAATTACATCCACTCAGTCCTCTAACTGCCTACTCTCTGAATCAGAGCCATACAGGGTGGGACATGAGCGGAGCAGCTAGTACAGAGGGTTTTGCATCTGTTCTGTTCTAGGTGGTTGAGAACTTTTCCTCACAGGAAAGAGGTCTGAGAATTTACAGCACTGAGAGACTGTCTTAGGACTTGTCCATGATGAGAAATTGAAAGAAATTTGGGAGCAAATTTGCCATGCTCTTGTGACTCCATATGTGAAACTGTGAGGATGCCCATCCTGCTGTGAGTGTGAATTGGTTTATCTGATGGGCACAAAATCAGTCCACATAGGGAATGAACATGCAGTAGATGGATGCTGTCTATTTGCCGCTTAAATATATCCTCTACATGTGGAATCACAGGCAAGAGTCAAGAACCTCCACTGCAACAGGGCTAATAATTTCATTTTGTCCTGGGAGTAGAGAGGCATTTCTCAGTTACACCTTCATGAGTCTGTCCATACATTATGTGAGTTGAGATTTTGTTTGGTTTGGTTAAACCTTATGATTTGTCAAATGAAGCATCAAATCCTGTTTTTCCCCTAGATGGCTAATTTACCCTGAGTGTGTATGTTCTCTGTATGGTCTTCAGCAGGTAATGAGCTTTTGGTATAATGAGTAAGGACTTTGAGCTGCTCCCTTAGTTTTGTCTTCACATAGCTTACCGTTGACTAATATGTGTGACTCAGGTCAAAGGATCTACAACTCAGGTCAAAGGATCTACATTTAGAATACAAGTTAAAATAAGGAAATGTAACAACAAAAAAAATATATAGGAACAGAAGGTGAGTTGTTTCATTCATAGAATATATATATAGTAGAGTGGCATGTTGGGATCAGAAGTATTATTTAACACACATACAAGGCAATGAACTGGAGGTCTATAATTTCAGTGCTCACTATTTTTATCACTTTTATGTTATCAGTTCAGAAATCCCTTATGGAATTGATATACCCTGATTTCTCTCTCCAAACAATTATATGCACCCTGCCTTGCTTCCAACACATATGCATGTTCTCTCATTCTCACACACACAAAGGATTCTATAACAACAGGACTATTATAGAGAATGATCTAAAACATGTGGACTGCAGCCAGTATTTAGATATGGTATAGTAAATTCTGGAAGGTATAAAAAGGAAATAAGTGAACTCATTGCAGAGAAGAATGAGCCAGTCTTAAGTACTTTTAATCACTGAATTTCATATAAAACCATATGCAAGACACTGAGCCTAATATTGAAGAGAAAAGGAAAGGGGCTAAGGGAGAGGAGAAATCCAGTTCCACAGGGATTTGGGATGGGAGTTGCTTAGAGTTTTTGTAAGAACCTTTCTGGAGCTTAATGAAAACCACTTAAGCAAACATATAAATATGTTTACCAAGTTGTATGTCCTGTGAACCTTATCATGCATCCCCACAGCTCACAGTCTGAGCTAAAGGGGTAGTCAGTATGTTGCTCCTCTTTCCTTCCACAGACACCTGTCACACGTGCTTTGCAGGCGACTCAGTTACTGTGCCCTATCCTTTTGTCAAAAGGGATCTCTGGGAGAGCAAAACAAATCACCACAGCAGTATCAGGGATGAAGGAAGAGTGAGCCACTTCCTTTCCCCTTTCTCAAAATACCCAGCTGTGTCCAAGTTTCTGCCAAATCAGTTTTTGCTCAACATCCTAACACCCTGAGCTGAGCTCTATTACTCACCTCCACAGCTGGGGGGCTGTGCATTGCATCTCCTCTGTGTCTGCCCTTTTGTCATTTCCCTGGGCAGGTATGTTGAGCCTCTGTAGATATTCAAAGGCATGTGCAGTTGCCCAGAATTCTGCAAATAGCCATGTTCTGTATTTGCCTAAAATGCTGTGCATGAACTGAAATCTGCCTGTCATTAATCAAGGGCTTTAGTGAGCTAGAGTTTTTCACTGAGATTTTTGCTGAGTTTGGACTTCAACATTTTCACACTTGCAGACTGGACTTAAAAAAACCTGACTGCTGGCATCTGTCTGATAAATAGTTCAGAAGTGTAACAAATGCCAAGCAACACTTTCTTGTTCCAGTTAGTGTTGGACATGGATGTGGGAGAAGGATAGAGAGGGGTTTTTTAGAAGTGTTACTCTTACTCAGAAGAGGGTGAAATACCCAGTTCACCAGCCTGTTTTATAACGGTTTCCTAAGGCACATGCAAACAGGTAAGATTAATTCTGCCAACTCTGCTCATTCAAAATAGGACTTTACTCCATTAAAAATCAGCTTGAGGCTTCATGATGCTACTCTGCATAAATAAGGCTTTACTTGTTAACATTAGAAAAGTAAAATTGCTAGTGAACAAGAAACTACAGCCATAAATTAAAGAACTTTGTCTACATTAAGAAATTAAAACCAAAAACAAATGACAAAGTCTTCACAAGTGAAAAGGCAAATTTAATTTGAATTAATAAATGTATAAATCAATGAAAAGACACTACCAGAAAATTGGCTCTTCTGACACATATCTTCAAGTCCAGAGCTAGTGAGAACTAATGAGCAGAGGCACTTCTATGAAGGTGACAGGAATACCAGTTTACTGAGATGAGATACTGAGTATTTCATATAGAAATACAAAAAGTACCTTCTGGACTGAAAGAAATCCCATTATGAATGATGACAGCCTAGGTGCATAGCTGTTGAGGTGCAGTGGAAGCATGTTTGGGTCCATAAGGTGGGATGTGTTGCATTTTGAAGCAGCTTTTAGTCTGGAGAATCATTACAAAATAATCCTATGTGGGCTGATTCCACTGCAGCTGCACCAGAGTTAGCAACAATGGGAACCTTAGCTTTCAGCTTTCAGCTCCAGCAGCCGTTTTCAGCACTGTATCAGTTAACCCTGCTCTGAGGAGGGTTAATTGACAGAGCGCTGCAAATGGCTGACTAGAGGAAAACTCATATATTATGCCTCCAAACATCTCTAACAATTGTGCAGCTGCATTTGTATTTGCAATGGTGGGAATTTGGAGGAGGGAAGAAATTCCCCAGTGCAGGCAAGGCCTGAGAGTGAGCCTTAATGTTCTTTTCTGGGTCTTGTTTGTCAGTCACAGTCATGCTTTCCTAAAGCATTCTCCCAGCCATCTCCAGGTTGCTGATTATGAAGGAGCAGCCGCTGTTGGTCCCACCAGCTGGATGAAAAGAGTAGAAGAGTGGATACACCCTGGCCCATCTGATAGGTACACTCAAGTTTCCTCTCTCCTCTCTCTTGTATCCCCAAAGACCAGAGGCAGCCAACTCAAAAAGAACCAGAGAAAACAGAAATTAACTTTTCCCACAAACATAGACAAGGTTTGTAAAATGTACTTTTGTGAGGACAGGTTCTCTGGAAGCAGAGTATTAGGATTCCCAGCTCCTTGAGTACCCACTGTAGCCTTTGACTATATAAATATCTTTCGCTGATTTGGTTGGCCACAAAAGTGAAATACCCAACCAGTATACAACCCTTCTAGACATGGCAGCCTCTAGCACTGGTAGGCCAAAGCTGTTCCTCTAAGAAGCTTTCTGAGGAAGTGCAGAGCTGAAGAACTGAGGAAATGGACAGAATAGTTCTTCTGAATTTTACCATCTGGTTTCCCATCCCTGGCCAGAGACCTTTCAAAGTTAGAACACTGCTGCTCTCCCTGAGCTAAAACTCCCTTGAACTTACTACTGCTTTTGAGTAGCTTGGACTCCATGAGAACTAGGGTGGAGAAAACAGGACCCCTTGAGCAGAACAGAGCTCAAGGGTGCCCTGACTCTTTGCACTTTAACATACATGGTAAGCAAGCATTATAAAGTTGGTGACACACTTCTGATCACAAAGTCTGCATGACAGGCTTTCAGGGAAATGTTGTAACTTGGGGGGAAAAAAGTTCTCTTCTGTGTAAAGCACTACCAGTTGAGACCAGCTGAGCTCATAGACTTCTGGTAGGAGTTAGTTATACCTACCTACAGGTTATGTTATGTTGCTATCTATAGCTGACATTTCCCCATGACCATGCACAGCATGAGCCTGTTGATTGCCAAGCTCTGGTTCTTCTGCATCCACGGGCTTTTGAGAAAGGAGGTAGATGAAGAAGCGAGCAAGGGAAGACACTGATGCTATTTGTAATCTCCAAGGCCTCTTTAACCTATAATTTTCTGTCTTCCAAAAAGATACATTCTTGTAACCTTGGGTTGTTCTGTTGCAAAATATTGCTGCTGCCAGAATGCACAGTTTAAAAAATTGTTTCTGAGAACAGAGGCCAATTAGCCCTCTACAAGCCATCACACTGACTACAGAATAACAAACAGCTGCAAAGCATTCTGGGTTTGGTAGCAAAATCTGCCCTTATTTTTCATTGTTTTCTTCTTAATCTTCTAGGAAGCTCCTCTAATTTCTTTGGAAATTTCCTGAGTTTGTAGACTCGTGGAGAGCGGAAACCAGGCCTTATTTTGTGTCTTGTAAATTTCCTACCCTATTATGAATGCTTTTAGGAAAAAAAAAAAAGGACTGACAATTAATACTTCTGTTGATAGACCAAAGGTTAAATCTTAGACCAAAGCTTGTAGAAGGTTGGTCATCTGGTCACCTGTACTCCAGTAACTTTGCAGTATTCCCTTGAATTAATGATACAGTTGTATTCACTGGTGTTTACACTGAATATAGTGCAAATATAGTTATACTGTCAGAGCATGGATTGGAACAACAGAAGGAACAACTACCACATCTCTTTTGAGAAGGAACCTGTGACAAACCTATTTCTGGTTCCTCAGCTTCCACCAGCCACTTGAGGAAGTCAGGCTTTGGGGATTCTGGACGTTGTGTTGTTTACCTGTGTTAAGGTACGCTGGATATAAATGACATACGAACAAGTTTTTTGATTAGTCTAGACAGCTTTGTATTCCCAGAGCTGCCATCGGGAATATCACATTGGTTTATAATCTAAGGACTTTTGGTTAAGGAAGGAATCAGAACAGTTTTAAAATAAATGAAAAAGACCCACAGTTGTTTAGATCTTGGATACTAATTCTTATGATGGTGAATCTGTTGGCAGATCGTATAAAGACCCAAGCTGTTTTGCTGGGCACAGTGCAAACATAAAGACCTTTCTTGTGTGAACAGCTTTCAAACAGTGAGTTTAGGAACTTTGCTTCCATGTGAAGCTTATGGCTGTATGTAAAAAATCTTTTTACTATAGTGTTGTTACTAGAACTCCTCAAGGGAAGAATAATGGAACTATTAATAGCCCATATAGCATGATTCTGTGAAGATGGCCATTTTGGAGCTACAGGCTTGCATGTACCACTTTCTTCCAGAGAAATGGATACATGAATGCAATTTAAAGAGATGAATGGATGTTACAGAAGTATCATGCTGCTGCACTTTAAACTACAGACCTCACAATCTTCGTTTGGAATCCTGATCTCATACAGCAGCTTAATCATTTGATGTCAAGAATAGATGTAGGGCCGTGCAGATTTCTTCACAGGGTGATGGAAACTGCATATTGTACAAAGTGTAGTTGGGACTACAAGACTTTTCTTATAGCTAGTAGATTTAACAGGTGGACTGTGTCTATCTTCCATAGCTGGTTGCTTTTGGGGATGGGAGGGAAGCAGGCTTTGGGAGTCTTGTGATTGGATTATGAACACTTCGGGAATATTTTCAGCCTTAAGAAGTGTTCTAGGATTACTCTTTCTTTAGCACATCTGTCTGCAGAGTACTTTTTCTATTCCTCAGAAAATAGCTCAGCTGTCTCCTCAGCACAGTTCTTGCTGGTCAATGACTGTGTATGTTTGACTGTAATAACGTTTTGCCTGCGTATGTTTCCTTATTTATCTATAGACATAGGAATTTATAAGGTATCAAGACAACTGACTGCATTGGGTTAGCCAGCAGGAATGTTGCAAGTATCTCTGCCCTCTTCAGTATTATACACGATAATGCAACTTTTTATTTCCTTCTGAGGGCTCTCCTGGCCTTGTCCACCTCTGAGGAGGGGGGACGGATGCGATCTGACAGTCACACAGTGGCTCTCAGCCAAAGGGCAAGACCTTGAGCGAGGTGGGGGACTGGAGGAAATGTCCCAGTCGCACGTGAAGGCCAGGTGCGCCCGTTTTCTCTGGGGGAAGGAGAGACAGCGGGGCCCTTCCTGGCCCTTGTGGCCGTCTCCCTGTGCCACAGTGAAAGGGCTCCTAGCCATGGCTTGCACAGGAGACGACCGAACACGGCGGAAGGAGAGGGCTGCTGGACAACTCTGCTTACGGAGCCTGGGAAGAGGTACCGCCTGCAGCCCCGCCGTGCTCCCGGCAAGAACAATGTCGGGGCAGGGCTCTCCGCAAGAGGTCATTCCCCGCGCCGTCACCCTCCCGGCAGGACAGCTCCGACACGCTGTCGAGTTACACCGGCCACATCTTACCGCGCCGGCCGTCCCGGGGGCGCCCAGCCCGCACCGCA
>JAWWMO010000043.1:33158412-33169206 GCA_035047845.1 Dendrocincla fuliginosa
TCACCTCAAAAAAGAGTGAGCTATATGTTTGATTTTGTGGTAAACATATTTACACATACATATGCATACATACCTTTATTAAGACTTTCTCCAGCTTGTCTCAACTCTCAGAAAGAGAACTGTCTATCTTAGCCTAAGCCTCTCTACATGTGAACCTGGGTACTATACACCCAACTGGAATTTGCTGGAATTTCTAAAGAATAGTGCGTGCCCTGTGTGTTTCAAAGGGAGCTCATTGAAATGCTTTAGAGTGTTCACAACATGTTAGATAAACGTCGACCAAGAGAACCCACCGAGCAGCCATGAGAAGGCTCTCATGATTAATTGATTGGGTGTTCTCTTGCAAAGCATTACACATCACAATTAAAAATGTATTGCACAAACTAGCAGTGAGTTAAAAATACTCCAGAACTGGGGCTTTGTTTTGTTACACTTCGAAAAGGAAATACCCTTAAATCAGTTGATGGACAATTAACCCTGGAATCATGGTTGTGTTGTGTATTTAAAATTTCTTGGTTCACAGGATTTTTTTTTTTTTTTTAAACTTTCAGAGTTTGTGTTTGGTCTTAGTAAACTGGCCTTGGGGCATCTGAAAACAAACTGTGCTTGTTAGGAAATTAGCAATGTGAAACTCGACAATGCATACAGAATGTTGCAAAACTAACTGAACAGCTAATAATGTGGCAATTACTCTAATTTTAGGTAATTTTTTTTTTTAAAGCCTTGCATATCACACATGCCTAACTTGCTATAAATTGGACACAGAAGGTAAACTGCAATTTATAGAAGACCAAACCATTTCTCAATTGTTTTATTTTTACAAACAGAATGAACACAATGTGTTAGCAGATGAGATGGGAGAGATGCAAAAAGACTCCTTATCATCTTGCACTTGAGTCCCCACAACTGGGTTGATACTGCAGTCTACGTCTTTAAACAAGTTACTCTGTTATTCATTTAAAATAATTGTTAAATAATAGCAAAATGTGGGGGTTTTTTCTCCCCTAAAGCACAGCCACTTTTCCAGAAAGATCCTAGTGGGGATACTCCTTTATAATTTCCTGGGTGTTCTGTGGTTGAGTTTTGTTTATTAGACTGAGCTGTGTTCTCAGCCCATCACATTTCTCTTTCAAGGGCTTTTCTCTGTTTAGCTCCTGTAGTTTGGCTTGACAAAAATACTGTATAGGCATAAATACTCTTCTGGTTGGAAGCAGGAAGAACATTTGCGAGGTTAAAAAAAGAGTGATAGCTACTATGTGTTTGTCTTTAAAGAAATTGTGAAGGGGTATCCCAGGAATATCCAATGGTAAGAGCTCTTTGGTAGAATTTACCTTCACTTAAAATAATTGAGTTTTGTTGTAGTTATTGGTGTAGTGAGATTCACGAAAAATATCTAAAGAGCTTGATACATCATCTTCTGAAAATCAGAACTTGTGATCCTGTGCGTGACTATTACATGGCCAGAGTTTGGTATGTAGAAATGCACGTCCCTGGGTTAAACAGTCCAAAGGTAAAAAAAAAAACAAACAACAAAACAACCAACAACAACAACAAAAAAGCCAAACAAAACCCAAAACCCCCAAACAACCCCCCAAAAAAACCATAACCCCACCAAAACTGCCACCAAAACCCAAACAAACAAACAAAAAAACAAACAAAAACCCAAAACCGCAAACCCACAAAAAAACAACAAACCAAAGCAGAAAAGTGCATGTGACCAGGACTCTGCTCTAAATAGGTTCAGTGAAAATCTGGTTGGCTTCTCCATGCTTCATTCATTTTCACCAATACCAGTCCTTACAGGCTTAAAGAGAAAACATCAGATTTATCTAGTGATTGTAGCATGGTTATTACACTGAAAAAATAAGAGATCTCAAAATCAGGTGTTTTTAGCAAGATGGGGAAAGCAGAAGACCTGACTCTTGTTTAGAATTAAAATGGATAAAACAGGACATGGAAAGTGTGATATTTTTGTATTTAGCCAATGCCTAAGGCTTTTTAAAGAGGTTTTTTTGGTGTTTTGTTTTAAGAAATAACTGTGGGGTTTTTTGAGAGGGGCACATTCCTGGACAAGGTCTTTTGACACTAACAAGAGTGATCTCCTTTCCAAACTCTCACTTATTTCCCCTGACTTACAGCTCTGACACATTTTCATTGAGATCTCCAGCAGATCAGTTTGCAAAGTGGATAGAATTCTTCAGATTTGGATTCTGTTGCATTTGAGGTCTTCCTTGGCCAAAAGAGTGCTTTATAGCCATTCAATTACTTATACTTTTCTTGTCTTGTTAATTGCTTTCAGTAGTACAGCCCCAGCTTCTGTCTGGGCACAGCACATTTTTGCATCAGGGAGGCAGAGATGATAGGCAGTCAAGTCAGGGTTGACAGGAGCTGGGTGGAAGCAGGGATTGATGGACCTGTGGTAAGGACGTAGGTGGATTGCAGATCTGCCTGGGGACTGTTAGCTTGCTTCCAGACAGCAGTGACTGGAGTGCCAACCTTCTTCACTTGGGACAAGTAGAAAATATTTCTCATATAGATCATGCCCTTAAAAGTGAGTAAATTTAGTTCTGTTCCTAAAATGTGACATAGCAAAAATGATGTATTCTTATTATTGTTTATAAGAAATGTCATACTTTTTCATGAAATATGTTTTGTGTTTGATAACATACCTGGCCCTTCTTTAAGTTTGGTGATTTCATGTCTTAGCTGTAGAGCAAGGTCATGCCTCATAGCATCACACCACATGTTAACAAAAAGCTTGACTGAACACCACCTCTGGGTGGCCTGGGGCTCTCCTTGGATTTGCCTCTAGCTTCAGAGGCAAACACTTCAATTAAAGCAAAGAGCCAATAGAATTGTATGTTTCTGATGATGCAAATGTCTGTTCAGATGATAGACAATGTTTTTGGCACTTACGTGGAAAAACATTGTATTATTGATCTGATATGTGGTAAAACATTTCTTCAAGTGCTTAAATTAAAAGACAGTCTTGTGCTGTTGGAGAAAATAGAGGCTGTGTTTGCAAAATGCAAACTAAAAAAAAAAAAAAAAAGCAGAGGGAAAGAGGTGAAATGTTTTCCTAAACTTCATGTCTTTATCATTACCACTGTACTGGCACTACTATTTTTGGTTGTTCCACGAGTGCTATGTCTTTCTCTTCTCTTGGAAAGGAGATACAAATGTCCACTTTGGAGGTTCTTGTCATTCATTTTCTGTAGTTTAGTCTGTGAAACCTTGGTATTTACTTACAGAATTGCTCTGTACCAAAACATCATCTCTGGCATGCCTGACTGTTTGTTCAGCTCACCTCTGGGAAAGATTTGGTTTTGATAAAAACCATGGAAATGTTTTTCTTCTAACATGAGGCGGAAGTCATATACAGCAGGAGTATAGTGCCTTTCAATCTGAAAGGTCCCCAAGCACTTGACAAACTGATACCCAAACCATCCAGCAGGAACACTGGCCACTTCTGGCATGGACCTTCCTCAGTAGTAAAGCGCAGCACTGCTCTCGGCAAGCGGCCACACTGCATGACAGTTTATGGCAGGAAGCAAAGATTAGTTATTCAAAGAAATCTCTCATGTTCTCTTTCCCATCAAACTAGATTATATGCTGTAGTTAAACTTACAATTTTTGTCAGGTTTGTAGGAACTTTCATTGTGAGACCCAAGTAGTTTTTATTTCAAAAAAGTTAATTCTTTTTTAATAGTTTTGGAAAAGGGTCTTTCCTTCAGATGTGGTAATACACAGAAGAAAATAAATGACATTAGTGCTTTGATAACATGTCAGGTGTTGATTTGTTAAGAACAATTTTAACCAATATTTTCTTTTAAAATTTATGTTTGTGTTTCGTGAACTAAACAGAGATGCAGGGGGCTAGAGCTTATGAAAACTAAACCACATATTTTTTTTTTCTTTTTTTTTTTTACATCCTTCAGGTTACAAGGTATAAAGAAATGAATACTTACAGGAAACAAAACTCTGAAATAGACAGCTACAGGATATAGTAAATGCATTTTAACAAGTATTCTCGTAAGAGGGTTTCACTTTACATGTAACACTGGTATAAATGATTAAAGCTCAAGTTTACTCCTTTAACAAGTCTGAGTGATAATTTTGCCCTTTAGGAGTGTGAATTTTATTTTTCACAGCTTTCTTATTGGCAAAGTATTTCAAAGTAATTGCATTTAACTCACAGGGCAGGTTTTTTTTTTTTTTTTGTAGAGATTCCTCCACTAGTTCCTCAGCTCAGGTTCTCTTTTAGAGAGATCCAATTTACACAGCATTAGGTTACAGTATATGTTACAGAGATTGACCAGCAAGTGATTTATTTAATGGCACAGTTGATTTCTAAGGGCAAATCAAACACACATACAGTCAACTGGAATAAAAAAGCAATTCACATGTACTAGAAGTCTTCATTTTTGGAGACTTTGTATGTGGGAAGTCCTGCCCTGACTGAAATTGGTGCCAAAATCCTCATCACCCTCAGTGGAAATGAAGGATTATTTACTATTTACCTGGTGGAATATATGGATGGGCATAGCCTATCTAGAAAAAATAACCTGAATTTTTCATTTTAAACTCTGTATGTATTTTAGAATAATGTATAAGTAGTAGTAGTAGTAGTAGTAGTACTATTCACAATGTCACACAGTGAATTATTGGAAGGGTCGATAAGAGAACCCATACTTCCTTTACATTGAGCTCCAGGAACAATGGATGGGCTTACATAAATACAGCTGTCACTTTTAGGGCTGACTCCATGCAGTTTCCTTAAATGTGGAAAGGGAAGGTGTGTTTTGGACAATAAAAGGTTTACTTACAGTGTTTTCCTGGAAAACTTCAAGTGAAAAGAAGTTATTTCTCAATATGAACACAGACATGTTCATAGTGATATTCTGTCCTAATCCATTTTGTGCAAGAACATAATGAGACTGAAAAAGAAATTGTAGCTGCTATAAAGTGCTTTGACCAGCTTTCAATCAGGCTGTATTTTTAATTCAGTATCTTCAAGTACTTTTTGATAGCCTGCAAAAGACGGTATTTGAGGTTATTGGACATTCTCAGGTTTCTGAAGTGCCCTGCATCCCCATCCTTAGCCTGCATGTTCCATGGCTGGCCGAGGCCCGGACACCCCAGGCTCTGCTGTGGGTGCAGAGAAGCTGGATGTGTGTGGACATGCTCCACCATGCCCCTGGACACAGTGTGGGTCAGAGCTGGGGGCACCCTTGGGTGCCAGAGAGGCATCGCCTGGCCACACTGGCTAGGAAATGTCAGAAAAACCCACATAATCACATTCTACCAGGAAACACATAGATTAGGCGGGGGGACTGGTGCCACCCAAGAGATATAATTGTAGCTAATGTTACAGGAAAGGAGTTCCTAGTTACCGAGGCTGTTAAGTAATGCTGAGGTATAAAATATGTTGTGTTTCTTTTCCCTTTACAGAAAGCAGAAGCTGCTGGTGAAAAGCGACCCAGAGGCCGACCCAGAAAATGGGTAGGTATTTCCAGATTTATTTGCTATGTTATAAACCGTGTTATTAAGTTTGTTCTTTTTGAGAATAATAATTTCTGCTCCATTTGTAAAAAAGAGCATCCATCTTCTCAGTTTGTTCTGCGGATTGACTAAAGGGTTAAAGTAGCAGAGAAGTTAACCACAATTTCCTACCTTTAGACTCTGGTAGTTTGCTCAAGACACTTAACAATTAAATGTTTGCTGGGAGTGAATATTTATGTGCCTCTTATCAGCATGAAAAGAGGCACAACTCTTCCTTCAAAGAGAGTAACAAAGAGATAACTTGTTCAGTAATTGAGTAACAAAGGTTAAAGGGGCACCAGCAGGCATCAGAAGGTGATAAGATTCAGATGGAGTATGCACAAAATAATGTTTAAAACCCAAAAGTCTTTGTCCTGTATTGCCTGGAAACATGCATACTTTCCTAAAATCCAGCAAGAAAGGGCACAGATGAACAGCAGGATTCTTGCACTTAGAATTTATTTTTTCCATTCAGAGCTGTTTTCATGCCTCATATATTTGTAGTGACTGGTAATACGTTTCATTAAAAGTTTCCGCTTTCCCTGGCCCCATTTAGTCTGTAGATGTGTCTATCAGACACATGTGTTTTTATTCTTTGACCGTGGAAATATTTCAGTCTTGGATACTTGAAATTCTGTGTTTTCACTGATGTTTACAGCTAATGAGGGTCTGCCTAGTTCACCTCTCATCTCCATTTCACTTATGCATGGACTTTCATAAGAAAAGTGATTTGGATGTCACTTGGAAAACGTGATTTGGGTAGTAGAAGGTACGAAGGTGTGCTCCATCACGTTAACATTTCTGATTTCCCTTTTCCAGTTCCCTTTTCCTGGTCAACATTTTCCTTTAAACTTCTTTTTCAAATCTGCCCCCACCTATCTCAGTTTCAATCCCTCACTTCACTCTGCATTCTCTTTCCTCTCCGCAGTCTCTTTCCTCTCCGCAGTCCTGTAATTTTTCCCCTCATTTTGTTCACTTCTTTTGCGTAGCTTTAACAGAGCTGTAAAAGCATATGCTTGCAAAAGCTCAAACAACACGAGAAGGTACTGTGAAAACTACAGCTGATGTTCTCCAGAGTATCAGCAGCTAAACACAGGAAAGTTGTCTTTAACAGTCACTTCAAGAACTAGCTCTGTAGTGTTGTCCAGTGATAACCTATGCCAGGACATTTTTTTTTTCTGAGAAAACAGACCATTACATACTAGATGAGTTGCTTGTACCTGTAGTTTTAAGTCAGGCAGTTTTCAGGTATATGAAGGAGCTCCTTGGCATTAGAAAAACTGGTGTATTGGAATATATGTATGCTGATGATATTCTCATAAGCAGCTTGCAGAAGGCAAATGCCAAGTGCAGTAAAACATGCATCGATTCCTGCCTGCTACCTCCCGTCTGGCTCGAATCTTGTACATGTGATGCTGAGGGTTGCTTGCTTGATCCTCACCTTGGGTGTAATCCCAGGGAAAGCAGCCGAAATATCTGGTCTGTAAGAGTGATTAATTTATAACAGGCAGGCCATCCCAACTGATTTAGAAGTGTGTGACAGATTAATAGGAATGGTTGACGAGTTTGGGGAAAAGGGAAAAGGCAGCAGTCTGAAGTGTTAAAAAGATTTTCTCTTCCAGGCAGGCACTCGTGGTCAGAAACTAAGGTGAGTTTTCAGTGAAAAGGGCTAAATATAGTGCTTGTAGCATTTTGTAGGCTAGAATGTTTTCCTTTTATGTTTGTATCTTTATGGGGAAGGAAGAACAGGTAGTATCAGAAGCATTCAATATGTTTGTCAGGTGAAGAATCTGATTTGCAGAAATGGGAATTACTGGTTATCTAGTAGGTGTATGCATTACTTCATTGTGAGACCAATACTTAGAGCAGTTTAACTTTTTTTTTTTAAACTAATGTGTGTTTTTAAACTTGGTATTACTTTGCTGTTGTGCCTGTTGAAAGTGTAGTCTTTTTATTTTCTTATTCCAATTATATGATTGCTTCTTGTGATTTTCAGAGAAAATGCTCTTCAGCTTGCATTGAGATAATTCTATAGACCATGATAATAATTTTTGCTTTTCCCCCTCCTCTTTCCTCTCTCTTTCCAGTTTAACTTAAGTTCATGGGTTCCTTCTCTGTGCATGATGAAATGGAGAGTGGTATTATATTTTGCTCCAAAAGAAATGTGGTTGAATTATTATAAGCCATTATGGTGCCAGGTATAATCAAAGCTTATATATGAAATTAAGGGAGGATTCTGCCCGAAAGCAGATGGTACAAAGTCATCCTTTCTGTTTAGACATCCAACATGGACTCTGAAAATGACTCTTTTTATCCCCCATGGGGTTTTTTTGGAGAGGGCAGAATTCTACATGGCAGGTACTTTCCTAAGTTTGGAACCCTTTTTTTTGGGAGTCTAGAGGCATTCTGTCATATGTTGTTCATCAAATTGTAAAGTATTATTTCTGCTGTTTCCTTCAATATGCACATGCAGAGACATATGAGCTAACAGACCACTGTAGAATTCCGGTAGCTGGTCTTTCTGCTGGTTCAAATTAAGTATTTAATGTTTGTGACTCAGAGAATATTTATTTATATATTATTTTTTAGAAGAGAAGTAAATCTTTTTTGACTAGTATAAAACTGAGAAGGGGGAGGGAGAGCCCAAGTGAAGAGGGCAAGGAGCCCAGTTTATCACAAGCATATGAGACACCAAATGATCTTTTTAATGAAATAACTTGTACTTTGCAAAGTTGTCAAAGGAAAGAAGACCCTTGTCAATAGAAAAGATAGTAAAGATCAACAAAATCTTAATGAAAAAAACCTCAACTACATAGAAAAGCCATCTAAATGTGGAGAGCTAATTGAATAAAAGCCCTTACAATAGCAAGGTCAAGCAGGTGGGAAATAAATATATTTGCAAGAAACATAGTGCCTGCTGCTGTAAAACTGACTTCACTGTATGTTGCTGCACATGTGTGAAATGCACTGAAGGCTATAAGTCCTATTACCTATTAATAACCCTCTTCATGGGGACCATAGTACTCCTTAATTTTAGACATTTTATTGCACTAACATATTCTAAGCTCTTTGGACGCATCTACATTACTGTGTTAGGTCAAATCAGCCTTGGGCTTTGGAAATGCATATCCTAAATTTTCCCACTTACTATATACATTGTGAAGCAGTCCCAGAGCTCATTGGCTGGACTCCTTTCAAATGAAGTTGGAATATGTGCTGCAGAAGTGCAGTCTGGTAGACATTCAACCCATAGGACTAGGCTAGAGTGAAATAAATACCTCTTGGAAGGTGCATGGTGTGGACCACAGGTCCTCAAAACCAGCCTTTTTTTCTCCTGTGGTCCGTATTGTAGACTGTAGCCTTTGATGCTTGCAAAAGCTATGAAGCAATCTGGCTTTTATTAGGAGAGTTATTTTATGTAGCACAGGCATAAAGTCAAATGTATAGCCATGGAGATTCACATTCCCAAACGTCAGTGAAGGGTTTGTCATTGACTTCATCAGTGCCAGGTGTTTCCCACTGAGGTCTGATGCTGCTGCTCCTGAAATCAGCAATGGTCTTGCTTGTGGCTTCACATAGCCCTTTGTAAAGAACCATCAAAAGTTTTTGATTTTATTTATTTAATTTGTGTATTCCTGTAATTTCACTGAAAGGAAGGGACTGAAGGTTCATGAGTAGATAAGGAGACTAGTAGTTAATTATTTTGCTGTTTGTTCCAAAGAACTGCATTGATAAGCCCTGGAAATTTCATAGACTTCTAGTGCTCAGAGGCATCAGTTTAATGGAGAAAACTGAAACCCAGTTCTGAAGCTGATGCTTGAGGGTATTTGTTTTTAATTTGCATTGTTTCTGTTATGTATTTAGGTAGAATTTTTTGGCATTTCCCCATTGTTTGACCTGAGACACAGACTCTCTGCATGGCATAGCAGAATTGCTCCAAACTTTCAGGGAACAGTCCAGAGTTTTTACAGCCTTAAGCAGGACTTTGGTGAGGAGGAGAGATGGCTGATGTCACGCCATGGAGCTGTTGTAAAGGATGGATAGATGAAGTTCTGGAATTTGCATGACTGTGACAGCAGCAGATGGTCAATGACTTTGTGACCAGTGACATGTAGGATGTGCGTGAAGTATCCGCTTGTGTGTCTCGTCACTGATGCCCAAGTAACAACTGTGACTTGTTCAGAAAACTTCTCTCTCTTTCAACGATTTTATTTTCTGCTAGATAGTATAGATTGCACATTTCAGGTTTGTAGATGATAAAGGATAATAAGAAATTAATTTAATTTTCTTAAGCAGAAGCTTAATCTGATAAAATGACCATCTAGGCAAGCTGAGAGCATAAAGAAGAGAAGAGAAGCCCACAGGCAGATTTTAGAGCAGCTTTCCAGTACCTAAAGAGGGCTACAAGAGAGCTGAAGATGGACTTTTTACAAGAGCCTGTAGTGATAGGACAAGGGGAAATGGCTTTCAGCTGGAAGAGGGTGGGTTTAGGTTAGATATAAGGAAGAAATTATTTACTCTGGGGTTGATTAGACACTGGAACAGATTGTCCAGAGAAGTTGTGGATGCCCCATCTCTGGGAGTGTTAAAGGCCAGGTTGAATGGGGCTCTGAGCAGCCTGGTCTGGTCAAAGGTGTCCCTGACCTGGCCGGTGGGTTGGAACCCGATGATCTTCCAGGTCCCTTCCAACCCAAGCCTATTACTATTATTATGGTAATTTTTAAAGCTTCCTTTTTTAATGAGGGCAGAGTTTCACTTTATACAGAAACTCAGTTTAAGCAGTGCCAAACTGTTACAAAAATTCTTTTTTATAATAACTTTTTCTTCAGATTATTTCCCAGTGCAATTTTTGACATAGCTGAGATACCAAACCTTAGACATGGAATTGGCGAGAATTTTCTATATTATGAGAACATGTTTTTTGTTTAAATTAATTACTACCTGGTCCATTTGGAGCAAACCATGATTGAGGTAAAACTGAAGTCACATGTAATGGATGATGACTAAAAAGTTACTATTTATGTAATTATAGAAATTATAATTGTAATTATAGAAGATAGTACAGATAAAAGTTCAGTTTCTTGTACTTGGAAGCATAATGTCCCTTTGAGTTACTTTGAGTCTTTACAAATTTTGACTGTAATATATGAGGTATTCACTGCTTCATGTGAAGCACATCATAAAAATTTGCATACATTGCTGTTAAATCTAAACTATCTAAGCTCCTTTGGAAAGGTCATAGATACTATTTTG
>JAWWMO010000043.1:33169306-33200777 GCA_035047845.1 Dendrocincla fuliginosa
ATCATAAAAATTTGCATACATTGCTGTTAAATCTAAACTATCTAAGCTCCTTTGGAAAGGTCATAGATACTATTTTGATATTATTAGATATTAGATATTGTAACTTGGTAATATAAAATGCCTTCTTTCTTGAACATGTTTTACATCTGTGTGGGCAAGAAAGTCACCTGAGAGGGTTCATTGTTTCAGTTGTCTAAAGAGCCTGAAGGGGTTTTTATAATTATAAAAAACAGACTATTGACCTCTCTCCTTTAAAATTCCTAAACTTAAGAAGTGGATGAAGGGCATGAATTGAAAACCTTAAAAGCTTTATACCTATACATTTACTTTCCAGTTGAGATGATTTGTAAAAGAAATCATCTCTCAAAATCTGAAAATTTTGACAAAAGCAGTGGTTGTTGAACTTTTCTCCTATGACTAACAGATGCGCTTTTTTCCCCCCATTTTTTTTGTTTGCTTTTGTGTTGATTTTTTTTTCTGTTCATCATTCTAGGAAAGGAAAAAGAAATCTCGCATGCTTGTACCAAATGTGTTAAAAAATCACTAAAAATATGTTCTGTCTCACCTGTGTTCAGAGAGGGATTTGTCTTGATTTCTTTAAAAGCCTGTCTAAGGAAATAGTGGCCTTCCTTGGAATTTCAGAGTCCTCTTCCTCATTGGTATGAATAGATGTGGCGCCATTTATTTGAAGTGTACCACAACAGAAAATTTAGCCATCGTATTTCTTTTCTAAAATGCATTTATATTACCAAAAGGATATTTCACGCATTCTCTAGTTTACTTCCACTTCAGTTAAGGTGTATTAAAAGATACCAGTTTAGCTAAAAAATATTTTTACTTCAGCTGACATTTCAGACTCCTTAAAGGAAAATATTTTATTCCATTGGAGGTCCAAAGAGGAAAATTTAACAGGGAAAAAGTGCAGCAAGTAAAATTAGAGCACCTCTAGTGAAAGGCAAACTGAAATTCTGAGCTATTTCCTTTTTATGATCTCAGATGTATGTTCAAGAACTTTCAAAATTAGTTTTCTGTTTGGCTGTGTACTTTGATTTTATAAGCCTCGTGGCCCATTTTACTTATGAGGAAACTGAGCACCGAGACTGTTCACAGCAACATCAGGAGGCATTTTTGCACCTGCGGTTTTGGAATTCTGAGGGGTTTTTTCACTAGCACAGTTATCGGCAATTGTGTATCTGAATACCTGACTGAAAAAACATACCAGGTTGTGAAAAGTACAGGCACTCATTCTTGCTCCTACAATTTCATTTTCATCATTGAAAATGTTATGAATGGAGAAAGAGAAGCTGGGCCTCACCTCCATTGAAAGTGTACTCCACAAGGTTAATTGCCTTGCCCAAGGAAATCTGTAGGAGAGCCAGGAATAGAACTCAGATTTCCTGGCAGCTTGCCCTGTGCCTTCAGCTCAAGGCCATCCTCCTCCAATAAAGCTTGCTTGAGAACAGGTTAGATGAGGCAGGGAGGGAAACACACTTTTGAGTTCTGTGTCTTAGACCAATATGTGGGTTTTTACCTGTTACTGTAAACTCAGGTGTGAGTATTTCAGCATCTCTAGCACATGTCTAGCTGGCGGACAATGAGCAGTAGGAGTAAGGTATTTTAATTCCTTGCTGGAGATACTCAAAAGATGTGTAGATGAGGTGCTTAGGGATATAGTTCAGTGGTGGACTTGGCAGTGCTGGTTTAATGGTTGGACTCAATGATCTTAGAGGCCTTTTCCAACCTAAATGATACTGTGATTATATGATTCTATATACAGGATAGAGTGAAGAGATTTAGGACTATAAGTGTTTTGAACCAATTCCAAATATAAGCCTGCTTTATGCTGAGGACCCTTGTAATGCAGTAGCTTACGCTCTGCCGGAAAAGGACCATCTTAAAAATGTCCCTCTGTGGGTGCATTTACTCCTGTCAATTAAGAGTTACCATAATAATTAAAGAGGGGTACTTTTGGTTTCATTCTGCATTCTTTGCAGACCCGAACAGGTGATCTGGATACCAAAGGAATGCATGGTTGATCCTCTCCTGGAAGGGTTGCGGGGAGGCTAGTACTGTGATAATTAATATTTGAAGAGGACTTTCAGGTGTTTGAATGAAAGTCATTATATGCTTTAAGTGCAAGTATTGTTATTTCTTCTTCCTTAACCCTGGGACTAAGCCTCACTTCAAATTACAGTTCAGTATTGTATTTTAGGTATAAGCCTAAATTTTCAACACGAAAGTAGGCTTCTTTCAGTGAATAGCTGTAAAATATCCTCACCAGGAGTTGCCTTCTGATTCTGTGGCCCACAACATTGAGTGAGGAAAAAACCCTATTTTTTTGGCTCTGTGTTTTTGAATTTCTTTTGTGCTAGTTCCAGTTTAAAAAACAAATGGAGCATAATTTACAATAATGTTTACAAGTGCATCTGTTGTTCTCTCCCAAGGCCTATGTGAGATATTCATCAGACTGCAAAAGAAAACTAAAGTAAAAACAGAGGGACAAGAGCCTGATATTTGAAAATTTTGTCTCACAAGCAATATTGCTTAAATAGTCAGATTGGTATATGCAGTTTTATGGTTTAAAGAAGCAGTAGTGACACTACTGCTAAAAGAGGAAGAGATCTTTTCAGGTCCAAGAGAATCCAGATATTTTTAGTCTTGGGACAACCCTGAAACTGAGAACAGGGAAGCCTGGGAAGATGACGGACTGAACGACAAAGCCTATGTTGAGAAGCATGTAATTGTGGAGTGGAGGTTGATAATGCTGCTAGCACTGTTTGTTTTGCATTCTTTTATTGCTCCCTGTTCAGAATGGTTCTGGTTGCACAGAAGATGCTAATCAGTCTTGCTGTTACTGGAGGCTGTTGTTGGGATATGATTTCCTTCTTTGCAATACAGTAAGGCAGGGATACTTCTCAGTTGTTTTGATGTTTCAGATTTCATTTTAAGAAGGAAATCTTGCTGCTCCATATGGGCAGCCACTGACCTGTGCTGACAGGAGAAGGTGGTTTTGTTTCCCAAACACAGGCATCTCTGTGTTTCATCCCTTTTTTTTTCATAGCCTAACATTGTGGGAAATACATTACACTCAAGCTACAGCCTGCCTCACTAGAATTTTAGGATCCTATCATGAAAGGGGATGGATGATACAATCTACATGACAAAACCCATTCTTACTTATTTTTTATACAGTCAGTGCTGTGAAATAGGTGCCTTAGAAGGACTGCAGAGAAGGATATGTTCACTTAGCTTATGTGCTTCCTCCTCTCTACAAAGTGGTCCACTGAGCTTACATGGAATTAATGCATCCACCCCTTCACTCTGTGTATGGGGAACAAGAAATGTGGCACTTCCTTTCATCCTACTCAGGACCATTTCATTTAGCGCTCTCATAAAGGTGGTCAATTTGTGGAGGAAGGCTGTAAGTCCATTTAGTGCAATAGTATAATAGCTGAAGCACTGAGAGACCCTAGGTACTACTCAGCCAGGGCTGAACCTATGTGTGAAGAGAGGTGATGTGCCATGAGCTGGTCTGGGTGACAACTCTTTAGACTCAGGGCTTCTAGTCAATGATACAGTTGAAAGTAGTGGGACCACATGGAAGGAGAAAACAAGAGGAGACCTGTCTGTGTAAAGATCTGAGGTGACATCTCTGGAGCTATTTTTTGTGTGATTTAAAATGCAGTTATTGGAGAAGACAGCCTGGAATCCCACTTATGTCTCAATTTGAAAACTGGCCTTAACTAGTACTCAAAACATACTGGGGTTTTTCCCTTGGTTTTATTTGGGGCTGCTTCTCTCTGTGGCATTTCAGCTTCAAGAGAAAGGCGGGAGAATGCTTCTCATCCATGAAAACTCAGGATTCTGATTGGGACACTTACATAGGAGGTGTCAATTTAAATATTCATCATGTTTACTAGTAGACAGACCCCCTGTGAGCAGTCGTGCTCAGAGATGCTTATGTTCAGGTTGGGCATGAGCACCATGAGCGGTACTGTACTCTGTCCTGTCCTTGAATAGTTCTGAAGGTTTCTTCAGGGATGGAGGTGGATTTTGGGTGCCTTTCATTTGAAACTTGAAATACTGTGAAGTCCTACTGAGGACTTAAGGCTTGCTACCATAACTAACAATTTTGAGCATGTTCAGCTTACAAGCAGTCAGACTGGTAGTTCCTGTATACAGTAGAAATCATGACTTTATCTAATATATTACCCTAATCCATTTTGGCTGTTATATCAATTATCTTCATAGACAGCAGTTAGAGCCTTTTACAAGATGTAATACAAACACATATGTGAGCTTCACTGTTATGATTTTACCAAAGTTGCATTGCATTAACATATTCTTGGGGTTTCCTTAGTTTTCACACAAAACCCATTCAGGCTCTGGCTGCTCCTCCTGCTTTGTTTTCTGTTAATGATACTAAATTTCTTGAGAAATATGCTTGGGAACTCTCCTTTCACATACAGCTGCCTATTTGGGTCTTGAAAACACAACTCACACAATTGACAAAGTCTATACAATACTTGGGTCACAGTATTAAAAATGTAGAGGAGACAAGGCACTCTCTGACATGCCATGCACTCTTGCATTCATTAATATTCATAAACTGTTCCAAGGAGACAGAGGTATATGCAGTTTTCAAGGTACTTCTGCAAGCATTCAAGTCAGGAATGACCATTCAAGCAATTGGTTAATCAAGCTTTATGAGTAATTCTGGTTGAGATAGGTAGGTAAACAAATGATCTGCCAGTGCCACATGATGCCCCTGGTCAAATAGATTGAATATGCAGCCAGGAGATGCATGATAAAATCTTAGGCTTGTTGAAGTCAATGGCCAAACTCCCAATGAAATCACTTGCCTAGATTTCATCCCATCTTCCTCTGCCAATAATGTGACACATTAGTGTGTCTGCTGCTCTGTAAATCATGCACGTAGCCATATTTGCACAAAACTGAAGTAATTTGAGGAAGAAGACCTATGCATGTTCAACAGAAACTTTGTCGTGATTCTCACATAACAAGAATAGTATTTGAGTTGATCTGTGAGTGTGATGAATGTTATTCATGTCAGTGAATTTTGAGCAGTCACTGCATGAGTAACAGATGGAGTAGACTTGTACAGAGATAGAGACAAAAGATTTTTATCAAAGCTTTTTTCATTATAAAGCAACCTGTATGTCATATGAACAGTAATCCTTCTTAAAAGTAGAATTTGGTTTTTTTCATGATTTCTGTGGACTGTTTGAAAAGTGGGATGTGGACACTACTCTTAACCTTCAGCAAATTTTTCAAAGATAAAAGATGTGGTTTTGAAAATGCCTGAACTATCATGCTTTTTTCATGTGTATAACTTTCATTAAGGCTATACTCAGTCGTGGTCATAGGTAGACACGTACAGAGGGTGTATTACTCACTGAAACAAATTCTTTTAAAGATGAACTATGTAAAGTAGTAACTCCACTGAAGTGAATCCAATAGCAAGGTTCCAACTTACTTGGTTGAAGTTAGGATTTTTCTCTCCAAAGGTTTGTAAATGATGATATATAAATTAGAAACCCTTTCTTGGTTATGCTAACAAAAACCCACTGATTATGGTTTTCAGGAAGGGAAAGAATTTGCCCTTTAATCTGCAGTATATCTTGAGGAAGGTTTTGCTCATTCTACTTCTTGTTTCAACTAGAACAAATTCTGTAGGTAAAGACAATATCCATTGCACAGAGAGCAAAAAAGGGAAATTACGTTATAGTTGAAGTTCACACTTGAGGACAGAAACGTTTCAAAATTATATCCTGAATAATAATTTTGCTCCAGGCAGAAAGCTACTTTATCTCTTTCATTACTCATTTCAGGAAGTAGGTGGTCTCAAAATCTCTGCAGGCAAACCAAATGCCTTTGATTTCCAAGAAGGAGGTTGTTAATTTTATTGTGCCAAATCACTAAAAAAGCTGTTTAGGGGAGAAGTTAGAGTCATCACAATCTTTTTGCCTAATTATAAATCATTGTGGTTTTCTTTGCATGATTAAAATTTCAAGTAGTAATTAAGTAATGTCCCAGAGTGAGCTTTGTGCATTGCAAAGCTCTGTACACCTTTCTTCACATCCCCCAAAGCCATTATCTTGAGTGTATAGTACTGAGAGGCAGAACTCTAGTCATTTAGTTAGCTTCCTCATTTCCATTGTCTAGTTAGTTTTCAGAAAAGATTTTAGTGACCTTAAAACAAAGACCACTTTTTTCTGTCCTTTTCACATTTCTGTGGTATGAGCATTCCAGACACTTTGCACAAGTATAGAAGCAGGGGTGAACATGGCTGCATCCATTCTTGCTTGCCTGCTCTTCCATTCAAGGCTACATAAATGTCATGGGTTGAAACTTTGAAAAAATTCTCATTTTGCGTAATTTAAACATGATAAGGCAGTTGAAAAACTGAAAAGGCTATTTATTTAATTTATTAAAAATGTCTGGCTGGATTTATTTGGAAGCTATCCAAACAAATAAACATCTAGTCCAAGACTAAATATGCGAATATGAGAAATAAGAGAAATTTCAGGTAACCTTTGAGAAAGTCTTACAGTAAACAGTAGAAGACAGACAAAAAGAATGAATAAAGAGCCCAAGTCACTATAAGACTTGAAGCAGTGGGGAATATTCACTGCTGGGCTCTTGGACTGAATCTGATCTCACCATCAGCTCAGTTGTGTCCCATGTGCTGGTATTAGAGTTTTCAATGGAGGGTGAGTGCCTAAGTTATCCATCTCTTATTTTGCATACCCATGTGAGATCAGTCATAGCCCCTCTGCCTCTTTCAGTCTAGGAAACTGAAAGAAAAAAGAATTTTTCTTCTTTCGGAAACAAAAGTGTGAAGCTCTTTTGTTTATATCAGTTATGTATCTCAAGGCTCAGTATAGTTGTTTTATGTACCTGGTTTAGCTGTGGAAAGATACAGTTCAGCAGGTTACATTAATTTTTTTAAATCCTGTTGCTCAGTCGGATACCTGGGGATCTCCCAGTAACTAGTTCATTATGGTTATCTTACTTTATTGGAGAGGAAATAGCCAGACCCCAGACAAAAAAGCCATGTCAGCTTGAGGATGAGGGCAGAATCATGGGAAGTTTGAAGGCAGTTCAAAATCACTTCATTCCCTTCATATCCTGTCTTAAGCTGTATGTCTGATTTTGCACTTTCAGAGAGTGCAGCAAAGAGTTGGACCCACAGCATATGATTTAAACTGCTGCTGACATCAAGCTTCAGTTTGGGTGGCAACGCATCAGCACCATGAATGACTAATGAATCAAACAGACATTTTTAAGGGACATTTTTATACTTGGCTCAAGTGAAAAGTAGAGAATATTATTTATGCAGATGGAAATGTCCTTGCTCAGTGAGGTGCAGTGTTGTCTTTGCTAATCTCAGATATATTTGTATTTGAGTGTGGATTTTTTCTTTCGCACAGAGGTTCTCCTTCTAGTTGGTCTGTCAATGAAGTCATAACCCCACAGTTGACATCTTAGTCTGTAATCATGGAAAGTATTGCAATCTCACAAATACAGTTTTATAGCAGTCTCCAAACGATGCGAAAATGAGCTGTAAGACAGGAAGCTGCTGTTTAAACTCAAATCAATGGCAATTATCAGAAATAGAGAAAGTATTAACATGTAGTTCTGTAGGGCCAAACTGATTCTTGCTGTAGTATTGCTGAAGGCACTTGAGTTACTCCAGGGAGGAACTTATCCCTTGTGTCTGGAGTGACTTGATGGCAAGCATAGAGAGGAAGTGAATTTATGCTCCAGTTTAATATGTTGGAAAGTTTTCCCTTGTCTAAAAGTCCTTCTTTATCTCTGAATTTCCTGGCTTTTGTGGATTTATATTAGATCTTTAATCTTATTTCAATGTATTTTTCTGGTTTTTGATGTCTTTGGAGTTGTTTTTACTGGGATTATAATATATATGTATTTAATGAAAGTAAAAGCTGCCTTCCATTAAGGAGGTTGCAAAGCTTTCATGAACACTGCATGGCTACCAAGCACAAGGTGTCTCCTTGTTTCAGATTAGTGGTTATTACTTGTGTGGCTAAAGCATTAATTTCAATAAGAAGATGCAAATATCTCTAAAAGAACATTTTAGCACCTATTTTCCAAGGTTAAATATTACTGTAAGTTTTACTTTTTTACAAAAGAATTTCTTCACCAACTCTCTATACAAGAGTGCTTGTAACCTCTTAAAATTAATGATCTGCAGTATAAATTGAACATCAATACATTATGCTTGTTGAAGCCTTGACAAAAGATTATTTGTAAGACACGTGGAAAGATGGGATAACAGTAATATGTTGTACCTATGCGCAAGCTGCTCACCCTTATTCAGAAGATACCAGGATTCCCTGTTCTAAGCCTGGTAGGAGTCAGAGATTATGTATAGGCCATGGAGAAGAGAGGCTTTTGAGGATACAAGTGAATGGAGGGTGTCATTTGTGCACAAGCCAACTTCCTAAGAGAAACAGAACTTGATTCTCCCTCACTTGCACAGTCCCCAGAATCCATGCCATTTCCCCAGTTATGTTATGATGTAAAAGAACAAGGGGTAATGGCCAGAAATTTCAGCAAGGAAAATTACTGTGGAGCAATGGAAAAAAAAATCCACTGTAGGAGGGGGTGAACAGAGTCATGCTCTATAGAGAGGCTGAGTAATCTCCCTCCTTGAAGATTTCCAGAGAAAGCCCAGGCCAACCTGATCTAACTTTTGATTTAAAAATCAGCGCAACTTTGATTAGAAGGCTGGACAAGATAAGCTCTAGGCACTTTCAAAAACAAAATTCTAATGTTTTTATGCTATACCTGCCAATGTACTTGAGCCTTTTGTGTCTCAAATATTTTAACGACTGAAAATGTCAGCAAGGTGAGTAAGTTGATAATACGGCACAATTCTTGCACAAATTCTTAGTTAATCTGTAGGGGCTGCATCAGGCTTCAGGCTTTCCTGTTCGATTTTTTTGGAAGCATTTAGACTTATATTGGATTTGGTCAGTGTAAAGCCCTTCTGGTGCATAAGAGGAGAAAGCTGTGTTCTGGGTTCTTCCCCATCAAACACAGGCCTGTCATAAGCTGCCAGCTTTGCTCTGTTTTATCTGAGAAGGAAAGGAGGAGAAGGCTTTGAAAAACGGCCAGAGCACGTTAGTGCAGCTTTTTTTACCAAGCGACAGGGTGGCGTCATTTCTTGTGGAGCTGATCAGCTTTCCTTATGTTCTTTCTGATTGACAGTAGAAAAACAACAAGTATTTGAGCCTTGTCTACTTACAGGTTTTCTTTTGTGGCAGATCAAGCCTAGAATGAATAGTTGAGTTGCCCCAGTTTTTCTTTAACTGCCCATCTTACTCACTGCTAAGTGAAGGGAGGAGGACTGAGAACCTTGGTTCTCCAAAGTCTTGGTGAGAGCCAGATGGCATCCCAGTACTGTGTGTGCCTTTGCTTCTAAGAGAAACAGAATTCCCCCCGTTATTAAGTGGATTTTTACCCCTTTTGCTGAAAATTTGCTTCTCTTTTTCTTAAACAACAGCAAAAGGCAGTTTCATCTGTGTTACCTAGAAGAGCAAAACCAGGGGACCAAAATCTATCCAAGGACCCTGTGTTTGCTCTGTGAGTAGTAAGGCAGTGTACATGCCAGAAAGCTGTGCTCCCAGCAGCCCTACTGGAGGTCTGTGAGGTGAAGGACTTGGGGGCAGCACATGCATGGACTGTGAAAGTGGGAAAAATAGGCAGCATGGATATGTGCCCATAACAGGATCATCCATAAAGGTAGTAGAAAACTTATACTATTCTTGTTTTCCTACTGCACTTTTTGAGATATCCCATGTATGTGCAATGGCAGGCTACATTTACATGTCTGCTGTGCAACAGAGGGGCAGCTTGTCATTACTTCAGGGGAGCGTGAACTGACATGGCTAGACACCGAGCTGCAGTGATCCAGTAGCTAACTGGGATGCAATCAAGGCATGGTTAGCTCTGGGATCTCTGTTGGCCCCAGCACTTTAGGCCTGTAGAGGTAAAGTGCTCCCACATGCTTGGGTTGCACACCCCATACTGACCATGCAGAGTCAGAACCCCCCTCCTCTGCTGTAACCTCCTCTTCTACAGCTGACTGATGGATATGCCATCTCACTGCTGCAGAAGGCTGCTGCCAGACCAGGAGAGAGAGGTTGCAGTGGTCAGTGAGCTCATGGGAAAGTCGTTCTTGCTCACACCCCATCAGGCAAAGGCTTCAGCTGCAAGCTTCTGCCTGTACTGCTGTGCTGACCCTGCACATGGCCACCCTCCTCTGTGTCCTGTGGCTTGCTGCACCCATGTCACCTGAGGGAGTTCACCAGTCTGAGCATTAGGGTATTGCATGGCAAAGATGTGTGGGCAGCAGTTGCTCTGAGGGATGTTGCAGCAGGTAGGTGCCACGAGGGGTCAGTTTTAGTTAGTTTGATCTGAAGGCCCTCAAGTAGTTTATTTTTACCACTATGCCAAATGCATAGTTTTTGAGGGAAAAAAAATAATTAAAAAAAATTGTTCATCCGCAGATTAGCCACAGAATAGTTGTTTTGTTTTCTTTTTGGAAAGAGAAGCATAAGGTTCACAGTAGTTTGAAAATAAGTTGCTGGCTGGTAGATTTTCTTGACCATTACTTCTGGACCAAAAGTCATGAATAAAATTCTTCTGTCCTGGTCAACACTGTGTGAACATATGTCATAGATCAGGTTTGGAGGAAAGTTTGCGTTTCCCATTTTTTTTTTTTAATTTCAGTGAATAGTTGCAGTAAAACTTCTTTAACAGTTCATCTCTTGAACCTGTTTGTTCCCTACCTGCAGTTTTACTAATCCTTATTTTTTGTGACATCATAATGATTTCCACAGCAACCAGTTGTGAGGTTGAAAACAAAGGATTATGACTGCAGGTGCAGAATGAACTGACAAACTCTTAAGAAACAGTTTTTCTGGCAAATGACTCTATTAATAAAGAATAAGAGGGTTGGGTAAAAATCTCCAAAGAGATGATGTGCAGTACAGACAGAGGTGATTCAAGCTGAACAGTTGTTAGGATTTCCTGTGAGGCTCTAGTATTGTTTGAAGGCCATAAAAATACATGAATCTGCAAGAAATTATTTTTTCATCTCTTTTAGAAATTCTGAAGTATTTAAAGCTGCAGTGTTTGTCCGAATGAGATTACCTTTTGACTTGTGTGTTGTTTCAAAACAATGCAAGCCCCCGAGGTATAACTGTTATTCAAAAAAACACGATTCCTCAGGAGCTTTGTTGTGAGTGTGATCCATGTGCAGGTGAAAGCCATGAGGAGTTTCTTGCAAAATCTTCTTCAGATTTTCAGTGGCGAACATTTCTGGTAAATTTCATCACATTCACTTTTGAAATGAAGGGACATGGTGGAGAAATTATACTAGCAGTAATCTTACCTTTGTTGCCAGAAGTTCCCAGATCTTTTGGATGATGTTTCCTCCTTCCAACTTCACTTTTGGGTTTATGGCTCACTTTCTGCTATGGCTCATAAACCCCACTTGAAGGTGTCATGACAGTCCTCAGCATTCAGGAGTGTTTGCTTTATGTCCCCACCAAACAAACAGATTTTTAATTCCTCCCAGTACATTGGAGTTCTTAGTTTAAACAAGACAGGAGATGCTGAACTTAGTCCATAACAACCACGTAGTTCTTGTGGCCATTCTTTTGTGTTCACATCCCTGTAGTCCTTGTTCTTCCTTGGTCAGTTTCCTGGAAAAGCTTAGAAATCACAGCAGCGTGGGGAGCTTGTTTCTTCCTGGCTGCTGACAGAGATAGAAGCCTGTCCATGTCCGTGCCTTGGCCTTGGTTCAAGATTCTATGAGGAGTTCATGGCCCCAGCTCACTTCAGATGGGTACCTGTCACCCTTCAACCACTTCATCTCCTTCACCACTTCATGTGGTGGCAATCTTCTTCCCCTACCCTTCTCTGGGTGTGTTCATCAAAAAGCACCTGGAAAAAAATATGAAGTTTGTGGAGATTTCATTAAATGGGCAGCAAATCCTGTGTGAAGCTTTCCTCTCTCTGTACTTCAGCTTCTTCCCATGTCACACCTCAAACCAAGATTTGTGTTTATTGGTGTGTCATTTAATAGAGTTACATTAGGTCTTGCCTTATTTAATTCTTTTTTCTGTTCTTCAGGCATCTTTGTGTTATTCGTTTGCCTCTTCTGATAACAATGGGAGGGGTTTCTGTGTGGGCCACTTGTTCTAAAACTCTAAATACTTTACAAATTTCCTTTCCCTTATAGTTTCCCACAGGCACTATTTCTTAGTTTCTCTGAAATACCTCCCCTAGGATTTGTCTTTTTCCCCCCCCAGCATTTCAAAGTTTCAACAGGGACTCTCTGCTTCCTGGAGTTTTAATAATTGCATCCTCTGTGCCCAGACACGGCCTGTTAATGGAGTCATGCACACTGGGTTTCTTACAGGAATTTTCTGTTTGCTGCTCCCAAGACAGCAGAGAGTCTTCTCACAACTAGTATTGGAGTAAGAACAACAAATGCACTGGGCTTTTCCTGAGCAGCGGGACAGTCTGGGAGGGTCTGCTGACTCTTGATTTATCCCTCCTGAGAAAATTACCAGCAAAAGTTTGCTCTCTTTGAGGACAAGAAATAGAACAATCCTGTTGGGGAGTGGAGTGCATTGTGCAGACCATTTTAATACTTCTTGTGTAACCTTTACAACTGTTTGTCAAAATGGTGTCTTTTCCCTTTTGAACATTAAGGCATTTTTGGCATTTTCGGTAACTTTGTCCCCAGAACAGTTTCTTCAGGCACTTGAAAATGAAGTTTGTATAAAGGTAAACATGCTAGGCAGAACTAGTTTTTAGGATTGTTGCAGTGATACTGACATCTTTTCAGGGATGTAGACTATTTTCAGTTTATGTGAGCAGCATTCAGGTAACTAGGATAGATTTATAACTGAGGCAATTAAACCCTTTTCCTCAATGACTAATGAATCAAGATGAGAGGTTATCAGCTATCCCTTGAGCTGCCTCTCTTGTTCAAATATAAAGGATTGTCATGAAGAAATGAGAAAATTAGTTGTAAGGTTCTTGTTTTAGTCTCCTTTCCCCTCTTCGCCTATCATGTTTTTCCTTCTGTCCCCTGGGCCCTGTCTTCCAGCCTGCTGCAGGTTTCTGTAGGCCCTTTCCAGTTCTCCTTCAGCTAAGGAAACCTGATACATGGGAATGGTGCTCCTAGAAATATACTCCCTAGTAGACATTGCTTTGCCTTAGCCTTATAGATGAAAGAGCAAATCCTTAAGCTTTGTCAGGAAATGTGCAGACAACAAGTGGTATCTGCTGAGGTTTTTGCATGACAGAAAGGACAGAACGCATATAAAGAAAACTTGTCACACTTATCAGGTGCCTAGAAAGTCTGTGTTTGTTAATGGATAAATGCAAACACATGATCTTGACATTCCTGGTCCTGAAGCACTCAGAAATCCTGCTGCAATTGTTGTGAAGTCACTCACCTTTATACACACCGAGCCATATTTTAGCCATGCTGTGGGTGGTTATTTTAGTCTCAGTTTCACAGTGACTGTACCTGGAATGATTACACCAGCAGCAATGTGAAACATCTTGATTCAAACAGCAGTGATGGGTGGCAGTAGACTGGAATCTCTCATACACCCACCTCCGCAGCCCTGCTGCACATCGGGGCTTCCCTCAGCTGAGAGTGCTTAGCTCACAGCCTCCAAGTAAGTAGCTTCTATTTAATTTTGAGCACCAGAACATCTCTGCTAAAAAAGAAACTAAATCTCCTGAAGCTTGTGGAGCTACAATTGGAGACAAACACATTTGTAGGAGGTTTAAACGTTAAAAAAATTGAGATTAGCTTGGTGTTCTGGGTTTGATTTGTTTTTAGTCTCTCCTTAGCTACTTCTGTTGCTTAAATGAGTATTTTATTTTATTAGCCTTGATGAAGAGAACTTCCAGAGACTAATGGGGAATGCATTTCAGTGTTCATTCAGTTAAATACTCTTCAGATGTTACATATGTAAAACACCATAGCTGATGAACACAGTATAGTATACTTACGTAACGTACAAAAATACTTAAGGGCCCACAGTCTTTTCATAACACAGGAATAATGCCTTCATTTGTTGAAGAAGTCAGGCTGTGAGTAGCCGTGGTGAGAAGTCATGTAAGGATCAGCCAGATCTGCTTTGGTCAGAATAAAATGTTGAATGGGAAGTGAGAAAGTGATACCCTTTGTGTGAATTGGATTCAATCTAAGGAAAAACAGACCCACCAGTGACTTGTGAGGTCCTTTGAAGGGCTTGTATTTGAGCAATTTTTCTACATACATATACACTCAGGCAGACATACATATTTTCAAACCAAAGAAATTCCAAGGCAAATACCTTTTAATACAGAGAATAGAAAATATTAATATAACAGAAATAAAAAATATTAAATTGTACATAAAAGTAAATTTTATTAAATTGTATACAAATATAAAATACTAAATAATATAGAAAATAATACTGCAGTTAAAACTTTTCAACCCTAATGTTTTTAAGCTGGAGAGACTGAAAATTCAGGTTATATTTGGAAAAAAGGTCCCCAACAAACATGCCATATGCTATTTCCCAAGGCTAGAAAATACACAAACACTTAAGGTCAGTCGACTTTGTCTCCTCCTGATGTCTCTTTCCTCACAACCAGAATTTTAGTGACTTTTCCTGTAGAGACACTGCAGTAATGACCTGACCCTTAATACTAAAACCTTTTTTTTTTTAACAAGTTACTTTTCATTACAGCTGTGACAAACATTAGTGGGGACAAAACATTAACCTCCCCAGTGAAATCACACAGTTATTTTTTTGTGTTTGTGATTTTTCTTTTTCTCTTTTTCACTGTGATTTTTACTTTGTCCCTAAATAGCTTGTCTTTGAATCCAAAATACGTACCGGGATATCATTTAAAGAGGGATGGTCAGCCTTCTGACTCCATTCCATCTGATGGATTATGTTTTGTGTGGAATCACTGTGGCAGCTCTTGCAGATGTCCCACTGTGTGGGGAGCACGCTCAGGTCTGGAGACCAGGTTCTCCATGGGTCAAATTCAGGTTGGAGGTTGTGAGGAGGGCGTCACTTGTTTGTACCCAGTGATAGCAAAGTTACTGAATTTCATATTTCTTGGGAAAAAAGAGAAGAAAAAGAGTGCATATTGCTTCTTAAGTCCTATACAACACAGCAGCATTGATCAATGATTACTTCTACTTCCTTAGTCACAAAAATGTCTTTCTAAATAGAAAATCATGTGATACAAATCCTTAAATTATGGAATAAGTAATACAGGGCGCTGTATACAAAATATAAAAAATGTATCGAATGCACCAAGAGCAATGTTTAATGATTTGGCAAACAATCAATTTTGGCAGACACGCTCAGACTGCATTTAATGTGGCACGTCCTACTTGTGGCATTCAGCTCCCTATGACTTTTTCATTTATTTCACTGACATGTGCAGTGGTTTTGCTGAAGTGCTTAGGAAAAGGAAGTTTTGCAGCAACTAATCTCTTTCAGGAAAATAATGATAATGTAGCACTTTACAAAATAAATATGAAAAGTAAATGTTTGGTAGGGTTAGTGAGAAGAGTTAAGGTTAGGTATATAATCAGAATTGAACAATTCTGTCTTTCACTTGTTTGCATGCTTATAGTGCTAATTGCTGCCTTAGTTTTTATTTTAAAAGTTGCAAGTTGATATGCTGCTTTAAAAGGCATGAACTTATCTTACCCAGTGAATGAGCAATGATACACTTTCAAGAATACTTGTTAAAGAGTCATTTCCTAGTACCACAAACTGAGGAAGTAATTTGAAATGAGTAACTAGTTGATTTAATAAGTCAGCTAATGTACTCTTGAAAGGAATGGAAATAATTTAATATCAAACTAAAATATTTGATAAAGAACTTGTTGTACCTTCATCTCTCAGACTTGAATCAAGTATTTAAAGTCTGTGGAATTGTTTTCTGTGACTGAAGTGTGGGTTAATCAGATTTTTGCAAATACATTAAACAATTAGACTGGTTGATCCTTTACAGCATGGTTCTTAACAGGAGATTATGTAGATAGATGGTAATTTTGACCTTTAATAACATTGCCTTCTGTAGTGGTCAGTGGAGATTTATGAATAGTCATGAGGTGCTGATGTAAAATTGTCAGTTTGCTATTACTACCAAAATGTCTCTTTAAGTACTAGAATGCAGTTAGCAAAGCTGAGCAATAAAAGCTGTTTGTTCAGCTAAACTCCAAAACTTTGATTTTAATATGTTTGACAAGGTCTTTCACAAGAAACCCTTTCCCTTCAGGCAGACTTCCAAGTAGTTTTTTCATCTATTTTTAAGTGGCATTTGTAGGTCAGACAGAAGTAGTTGTCTTAGCCTGTTGCAATTCAAATCACTTTCTCCATATAGCAGTAACCAAATTTTATGGCTTTAAAAATTTTTCCCTCTGTGTATTAAGAATAACAACAGAAATAGATGCACTAGTAGTAATGAGTCATAAAATCAATGCAGAAAACCCCCAATGAATACGTAGTTGCTTTTCAGTACTTCTTTTTCAGTGATTTTTGCAGATTTCTTCCCCAGGAAGGAATTTTGTACATGTTAAATGAGCAGGCCTGAAAATTTACTTTCGTAGGAAAGTAATTAATGATGGATTGTAGTAGAAATTAATGTGGCTATAGAGTTTAATTTGTTTCTTTAGGATTTTTTTCCTAAAAGAAGCAGCAAATAATAGAAAAATATGTTCCTTTGAAGTATCCTGTATGATGCAGTAGCAAAGATATATAATAGCTTCAGGTTTTTTTTTTCCTATTGCTAATATTGATATTTTTATTGATATTAGTAATGGAGTTCATGATACAAAGATTTTTGTAATTAAAGTTGGGGCTTCTTTGTTCATCAGGGGCTTGAGAGTCAATATGCAGAACAGTATCTGAAAAGCTTATTGCTTTATACTATAAAAGCTGTTAGCAGAGATTCAGCTCTTATGGCATATTTAATATAAAGATGAAAAGGGACCAATAAAAACTAAAATATAAAGTTGGTGTAATAGAAAAAACTGAACAAAGGGAAATTTAATTTGGATATCAAGAATATTTCTAAAAAAGTGAAATATTTTAGGCCATGGAGCAATCTCCCGGGGGTTGTACTGGAAAGACAATTGCCTTGGTTCCTAAAAGGAGAGCTACCAAACTGCAATGAAATTGGAGTTAACCTCAGCTATGCCTGCGAATACACTGCTTCTGTCATCAGGAGTCATCACAGCAAGTTCAGCTGCCTTTTGCTGCTCTGGTGGAATCCAACCCATTCATCTCAGTTGCTCTCCTAGATGCATGCCAGGTTGCTCTGTTGATGCCCCAGCAGACACAGTCACACACTTTCTCAGTCTGGGAAGGCATCTACAGCACTGTCTCAAGGTCTGCCTCAGTCTGTGTTGATGTTATAGCTGCAGCTTTTCACAGATCTGAAGCCAGATGGCCCCTGCCACCACTGATCACCCTTACTCTTTCTCAAGTTCATATTGTCCCGGAGAGCCAATCCTGACAGCAGTGTGACGTTCTCATCATGTACTTTATGGAAGAAAATGGACACATAATATAAAGTGTCATAAGATGCCCTAGTGTCCACACATATTTCCCCACTTTAATTTATTCTTATGTTTATGGGGAAAGAGAGTGTGAGAAGTCTGTGAAGTTCTTTCTGATGCTTCTGTTCTTTTCTGATCCACAGAGTTACTTTCTTTTTGGCAATGAATTTCTATCTGCTTTGGCTAGTTCAGCAGTGAGACACATTTTCTGTCTAAGAAAGCATGTTTCTTTTTCCTGCTAAAGCCTCCTGTTTGCATGAGGCCTGTCCCCATCTTCTTACCTTCATATTTTTAAAAGCTTTTCCCAACATCCAGTTTCTTTTTTCTGCTCTTTCTTTAGACCTGTGTTTCTTCTCAGATATTGGAAAAAAAAAACCTGATTGAGAAGAGGTAGAGTAAGAAAGATCATCTGACAGTGATTGTGGACAGCTCCAAAGAGTCCACGGACAGTGGAACTAAGCAGGCACAAAAAGAAAAGGAGCGAACACGAGCAAGAGGCTGAAAGGACAGCTCTAAAGAGAGAGTCATACTCTTTAGACAGTTAAAAACATGAGGATAATGTACAGAACTAATCAGTCTAATAGTTGAGTTTGCAGAAGCTCTTTCCTCTATGTCTTTGATTAGGAGATTGAACCCTTGGGTATGAAGACAGGATGATAAAACAGGATTGTCTGGCAGAGATTTAGCATGAGAAAGGAGGAGAAAAAATGCAGGAATAGTATAGAAGAGGCATCATAGAAAGAAAAAGAGGAAAAAGTGGGTGGATGGAAAGGAAAGAGGAAACAGACACTAAAGACAAATGGAAAGAAAGATAGGCTGTAATCAACTGTACAACATAAAAAAAAAGGAAAACTGGAGCAAAGCCAGAAGGGGTAAGAAACAGCAAGAGATTACATTGCAATATACAAAAATGCAGTAGAAAGTCAGTGGGCTTTCCTGCAACTGGGGGACTAGATGAGGTGAGGAGTATTTCAAAGTCCAGATTCTTGTGGTTCTGTAACACTATGGAAGCAGGAGGGAGAAAACTCAAAGGAGGGACAGATTCAGTAGCAGTTGGAGTGGCATAAAAAAGGCAAAACTTTGGAGGAAACATCATAATTTATGAGTTTAAATTGACACAATTCTTGAGTTTATACTTGTGTATTTAAATGGAGATTCCATGAAGCTATCCACTGCTAAAGATAATCATGTGGGAAGCTGTACTGAGCAGTTCTGAAGACAATGCTCACAGGCTGATCAGGAGCTCAGTGTGGTCAGCAGGACTGTCCAACTATACATTGGCTTGTTTCCAGAGTCTCTGACCACTCAACCTGAAAGGCAAATGCAGAACTTCTGTCATTACAATTTGGCAAGTGTTTCTGAAGCAAAGGAAGTAGTCATGAGCATGTTTTGTTCACTGACCTGCCCTCTGACTAAATAGTTGGTGTAGGAGGAGAACTCTATGTAAGAGCAATGAGACAGAATATTTCTGCCATTACTATCCATGGTTAAGGGATAAAGGAAATAACTCAGAACTTGTTCTAGTATCGTCACCCAGAAACCACACACTAGTATCACTCAAGGAATATTTAGATAGCATTCCTATCTTAGGTACTCAACAGTGTAGCATGTTTCTCTCTTAATAATATCAGCTAGAAAGGCTGACTAAGAGTCCAGATACTATTTTCCAGTTTCTCTTTGTTTTCTTCCCTTTCTGCAGAGGTGAGTTGATCCTTTGTAATGTGTTTAACCCTAACGGGTACCAGATAAGCAACAATTGTAAGCAAGTTTATGTCTCTGTAACTAATCAACAGTTGCTGAAACTCTGACATTCCTTGACCATATCTGGTGTACTGTGAGTTTCTACCATCTTTTGATCAGTAAGTTACTCTTCACCATCTTTTCTGAAAGAGAACTGTTATCTGTATTTTCACATCCAAGCTCTCCACCCCATTGTGCCATATGTTCCATTTAAAGTTCCAGGACAGGAAGTGTAGTAGAGATACCCTTCACTTTCACATCTAGTTATAATTAAGTGCTTTACATTGATTCAGACTTTCAGTTTCCCAGTTCCAGCATTCCACAGATGGGACTTTGTGTTAAAGAAATGGAAGTTAAAGGAAGCTTTGCCTCTGTGTTCAAGTGTTGATTTTGTAATTTCCTGTCATTACTATCAAAGACAAAACCAGGCAAAATGCCTTTTGTCTGTTGTGGATTTTTATTCCCATGGGAAGATTTTTAAGACGCAGTTTAATGCTTTGAGAGAATTTAGAGGTCTATGTTACTGTTACCTTCTCTTATGAAAAAGTGCGAAGTTCTATGGGCAGAAGCCAGGTGAGTGAGGGGAGGTGGAGAAGTATTTGCATAAGGTTTCTTAGCTGCAGAAAGCTGCAATAACTCTGACATTTTATACTAATTGAGGATTCCAGCAGGGTGCACTCACTATTTAAATACAGTACAGGTTTTGGTGTTCTGGGATTTTTTTTTATAGGTTGGGATAAGTCAGAAAACTGAAGAGCAGCAATGCTGAGGTCTGCCAGAGTTGTAGTAGGTGTTGCCAGTAGTCATTGTTGCTGGTAGGCTCACTAGTCAGCTCCAGTAATCACACGCCATCTTTTTAGGAGTCTTGATGTCAGTGCAAGGCATTATGCTGTGTGCAGTCCAAATATCCTATAGAAGAAAGACTGTTTCAGACTCTATATGTCTGTCTATCTGAGATACATGACTATATATGTCTACCTAGTATGCTCTTTGCCTTTCATTCTTTTAATCTGCAGAAGATAACAACCTGAGGATAATAGACAAGAGCCTATGATGCCACTGAGATTGCCAAAGGTTGAAAGGGAGTCTCTCAGAATAGCCTTTGTCCCAGACTCACTATTTTTCAAACCTCATGTAGTTAGAAGACGCAGAGGCAGTGCTTTTATTATGCAGGTATACATTGAAGAGACACCAGTGAAGTACCAGTGAAGTACAAACAGGCAAACAGATTTTAGGTGCACTTGTCTAGCTTTTTTTCAGTCCCTAGTAATCTAGATTTGAAAAGGCCAAGCCTAAAAAGTAGTATCTGTCACTGCATAACATTTACAGCTTCACTAAACGTAGCCAACATCTAACAATTATGAGCCTAGCCTTTGCTGCTTTGGGTATGACACTTCTAGGTGTATTTTAGTACTGCTGAGGATGCTTTTATCTACAATTAAAAACACATTTCAGGTATGGTTTTGAAAAATAGCCTTTTTTTTGGCCTGCAAATTCACCTCCGGAAATACTTGTGGTTGCCATTTATGGTACTTTGAACACTAACTACCTGATCACATCTACAAATTAGACAATTAAACATCTAAGAACTAGGAAATGAACCTCAGAAATAATCCTCACAGGTATTTCTGGAAGCAAAATTACAACCAAAGAATTAATGAGGTCAGGCTCTTTCAGTAACAGCAAAAAGCCTGGAGCCACTAACTTAGTTTTCTTGCAAAGTGGTTATTGCCACAGTTTTTGTTAGGTGAATGGTGATACAAATATCTGATTAATAGAGAAAAGCAATGACCTAAAGCGGTGATTAATAGCATTGACAAAAACAATGCTTGTCTAGTATAGATGTCTTAATGAAACTAAAGGTACTAATTAGCGGTGATGGCCTCTGAAATAGTGATCTGCATGCAAATAAAAATTTGATCATGGCTGGAAGAATTGCAGGTTGGCCCTCACTGCTCTGCCTGTTTGCCTAAAGCTGTTGAAGGATAGATTTAAATACAGGCTCTGGAGTCTTTTCTCTGAAATCCTCAAAAATGTGGACTTCAACTGAGGAACAGTATTTATGAGGAGCTGAATCTGATGCTACAGACTCCTTTAATGGAAACTAGTCAACCAGTGTTTAAAGCCCAGCAATACTCAGTCACTCATTGTTGGGTCTGTACAAGAATGCATGACTACAAGAGCAAAGAGCATTTTATTTGTTCTTGGGAAAAGGAAATTCAAATTCTTTTAATAAAAAGAGTATATATAAAATTTGTACAGTCATAGTCATACTGGGCAAAGATGTCCTCCGGAATCATTCTTGTTCTTTTACTTCAATGTAATTTCTCCACAGTCATATCTGAGTTCGTAAGTAGGTACAGCATACCACTGAGGTTAAAAGGAAGGGTCAATAGGCTGAAGTGACTTTCGTTTAGCAAGAAGACTGCTTACAGACATCTTGAGTGTTCCAAGTATGTATATACCAACTATCAAAATTACTTTAAAATGATCAGGAAGATGTCGGCATTTTTAAGGAGATGAGTGAAGAGGGAAATTTTAAATAAATAGTTCTCAAAAAGTAGAAGTAGTGTCCAAATGAAGAAGAAAAGAAAATATGTTAAGTGTGAAGCATGTTAAATTGGAGACGGTAATGAAGGAGGACTAAAAAGGTCCTGAGGAATAACCCAGTAAGGACTTGGGAGTACTAATAAAAACACTTGCATACATGCTGGAAACAGGAGGTCATTGAAGAGTGCTTAGAGACAATGAATCTCGAAGGAATGAAGGGAGAGCTCAAGTAAGGCAAGGCCATGGCAGTAGAGAGGCACAAAGTCTAGGCATCTTAGAAGAATTTAGGAATATTTCCACAACAGAACCTTTCTTTACAGGGAAGGATTTGGGAAAGCTGTTTACTGTTGGAATGCAGGTGTAGAAGTTTTCAAACAGATCAGTACATCAGTAGTGACAAATTGTCAGAAACAAACAGTTCTCCAAAGAAGTCAGATCAAACTGAAATATGAAATTTCTAAACTTCTTACAGTAAAGCTGTACCTGTAGAGCATAGGGCAGGTGTCAGCCTCAGAGAAGATGGTGGCAGCCATTAAGACAGCAAGAAAGCTCCTGGAACTTCAGGCCAGTAGGTCTGATCACCGCTCCAGGCAAGTAGGTGTAAGGTGTGGGAAAAAAACCTATAGAAACTTGGATAAATATAAGATTGATATGTAAAATAAGTAAGAAAAAAAATCAGTAAGGTTTCCTTAGAAAAGAATTTTGTGTCACAAACTTGTTGGAATTCTATGAAAGAAAACTAGTGTATGGCTAGGGACAGTTCAATCAGTGTGATGTGTCTTGTTTTCTAAAATAGTTAATTTCAGTGTTAGTCACTGAGTGCTCTAAACGAGTCAAATGATCAGGGAATGAGAGAGAAGGTCTTTTCCTGGGTTACTTTGACAATATACCTGTATATTTCCAGCAGGAATTGTGCTGGAAACTATACTGCCCAAAATTAATGGTTTTGAAACTATTTGTGTGAATTATGAATTGGTGATGATAAAAAAGTTAATACTACATTAGTTAATACTAAAATAGCTGGTGAACAGTTGAAGAAGAATTAGTTAATACTAAAATAGCTGGTGAACAGTTGAAGAAGGAACTCATGCTGCTTAAAGGCATGGCAAAGCAATGACAGATAATGCCTTGTGTTGCTGTGTTCAAGGTGATGAGAAGCAGCTCTGCCTTCACAAAGGTGACCTCTGAGGTATTTATTGCCAAATGGGAAAGAGAACTTGGAGTCATGATGAATAGTTCTTGCCAAATACCCGTTTTGTGATGGCAGTGGTCAAAAGAATGAATAAAATAATAATTGTTAGGAAAGGAAAAGAGAATAAAATGTAAGACATACTTCTGACAGAAATAACTCAGTGGCCCCACTTGGATTTTTAATGGATTTGAATACTACAGAAAATAATAGATCTGAAGAAGAGCTGATGAATATTACATTGTTCAAAGATATAGAATTATTTCCCCACAAAGAAAGATAAACAGACCAATAAGAGAGAAACTCTTAAAAATAAGGGAGAAACTTAAGAAATAGGACCAAGACCTGCACATCTAATTAATTCTGTATAGAACATGAATGGCAAAAAATTTTTTATCATTTCCCAAAATCTAGCAGCTTAAAGACTAAAAGAAATTTTTTACGTAAAAACAAGCAGAAAGGAGTATTTTTTCACACAATACAGTTAAATTTTTGAGCTCATTAGCATAGAAGTTCTTTACGTCAGATGTGTATATTGCTTTACAAAACTTTTAGACAAATTGAAAGAAAATAAGTAAGATACAGAAAAAGGATTTTTACAGACCTTATGCAGAAAGTGTTTTTAAACTCAGTGCACTTAATGTCGTCTCCCACTTTAAAAATGCAGGAAATGTCATTCCATATTTGCCACGTGTATTTTTCCTCAGCATCCATTATTAGCCACTGTCTGAGCTGGCACCGCTCTAGAAATAGATTTTTATTCTGACTCACTGCAAATGCTCTTAAGGTCTTAATTTCTAGTTCAGTATGCTTCTATATTATAGTTAATTTTTAAATACTAAGAAATTTCACCTGAAATAGTAATTTCAATACAATATTCTACAATGAAGAATATGTGTTTTGATGGTTATAAAGTATGTAGTACCCCTATACTGGAATTATGTCTCACAACTTTAACATCTTTTTACATAACAAAAATCAAGATTATAATTTCTGTTATATGTAGAGAAACTGCAGTTGTTTCTGTGTGCTGACAGTTTTTTACCTGCTTTAGGTATGCCAGTATATGGTAGTAAGCTGCAGGAGAATTTTTCTGAACACTGAATACAAATATTAGTATTTTTAATAAACCTCAGTGTAGGACAATTTGTCCTGTAACAGTACATCTTCAATTCCATAGCAACGTATCTACATCTCTTTTTCCATTATCATACATACATATACACCCATCTAAAAGTGTCTATGAGAGAGAATAATCCCTAGCACATTGCAAATACGTTCTGTAAGTGAAAAGCTTTCCATATTAATATTCAAACATTTCCAAATGTTTGGCATTAGTACACTTAATTAAGTACACTTAATGAAGTGTACTTATTAGATAGAAAGAATTGTGAAGATGCTGAATTTCAGGTAATATTGTGGTAGAAATTACATTGTGAATCACTGAATTTCATCCCAATAGCAGGAGATGAGATATAATAAATACAGGCAGAGCAAGAAAATAATACGTACAGCACTGTTGTTCTTTATCACGGAATTCAATGGTCTTAAAGGTCTTTTCCAACCTAAATGATTCTGTGATTCTGTTCTTTCTCCTAGGAAACTAAGCAAACAAAAAACAAACAGAAAACCCCACCCCACCCGAAAGCCAACCCACGAACAAAAAAACCCAAGCCAACAAAAAAACCAAATCAAAGATATGAATTAAAAGCACCCTTTTGGAATCACAAGTCATACCTGTGGTGGAAGTCTGCTCCATCAATTGCCTTATTCCATGGCGGATTTTGCACAAACAAAATTTCAATTACTTGATTCAGGCATGAATGCCTTCAGTGGGTGCTGAGAGATGAACTGTACCTGAGTGCTGCCAGGCAAGGAGGCAGGTCCCCAGGCAGATGGGGTAACAGAGGTGCCTTTGTGGGAGCTCCCCTCCAGGGCTCACAGGGAGTGCAGCACCAGCTTTCCCTTGTGGAAGCTAAGTTCTGCTGGCAGCAGGGATGACAGGGCAGTGTTGGGTTAGAGTATGTTCTGCATGTTCTGGCACAGTTATTGTCCCCACCTGATAGGAAGTAGGGGTTTTTTTTCCTGGTTTATATGAGTGGAAGGTTGCATGAATTAGAGATGTTTTCTAGTAGAGATGTTCTACTAGACCCTTTATCCCCTATAGAGAGTCTATTTTATCCCCTGTAACATTTGATACCTATTGCAGTAAAGTCTGAGCACTTCTATAAAGGTTTGTGACCTAAATTGGAATAGATACAAAGCAGTAATATCTCCTTTTACAGTCAGCAAAAATTATGTTCACTATTTTCCTCAGAGGAATATAGAGAGTCTTTAGCACAACTAGGAACAGGGCTGAAATCTATCACTCCTGCTACCTTTAGGGTCATTCCTCCAGCGTCAACTTCTGCACTATAAATATGAAACCTTTGAAGAGTGATTTGTAAAACTGAGCACATGTCAAGATAGATTTATGTAATATTTTATGGAGATTCCAGATAAAGTTGGGGGGCCGGTTAAACATTTTTTAAAATATGTTTATAATTAGGTTAATTTAAGCCTTACAAATATTTCCAAATACTGCAGTGCCTGCCTCTGTCATGTTGATGTAGCTCAATTGTGGTTTAATTTCCCCATTTTGTTAACTCTGGAGAACAGCAGATATTGAAGTGGACATAAAAATCTAGCTAGTGTCCAGATTTACCTAGGGTTCTATGCAGAGACAACATGGTGATAAGGATTCTGTTTTCACCACAAAATTCTACTCCAGTTCCAGTTTAGATCCTGTTACTGCAGCTGTCATAAGAGAAACCTGATCTTTCAAGCTACTGTCTCCTTGGCTGAAGGGGACAATTTAACAGCAGGAACCCCATGTTACTATTTGTCAGATCCTGGGTTTCCCAAAACAACTGGAATGTTGTGAGGAGCAATTTAGAACAGCTCAGGGCAAAGGTGGGTTGCTGCAAAACTAATTTAGCTGGACTTGCAAATGCAGTGTCCGATTTCTTAATGGGAAATTAAGAAGGTTAGTTTAAAAAAACAGAGACCATAAACAAAAATAAATAGGGAGAATATTTACTCTTCATGCTTAACAAGAGTCTTGGAAATGCTGGTAACTTGGTGAAACTGCCACAGGCTTGTTTTGTTTGTTGTTGTTTTTTTCTGTTTGATCTCTGTAGACCCGTAAAGAGAACAAGGTAAAACTTGCATACCTGTCCTTAGTTTTCCCTTATGTCCCCTGCCTTCTGCAGACTGATTTTTTGGGGCCTCGAGGAAAGGTTGCAGCTTAGCTGATGTTTTGCAGGGGAAAACCGAGAGTTGGTGTGTGGCAGTTCCAGTGCAGCTGTTTCCAAAATGTACTGTGTTCTGTACAGACATATGAAAGGCTTGCGGTCAGCAAGCCAGAGGAGAAAGGAAACAAAAAGGAATGAGGTGCCACCAGGTTTCAAGCCGTTGCCATATAGTTTATCTCATCTTTGGGGCAGTTAGGTGACTGATGCTGGGAAGTTGAGACAGCAACGGGCTTGTTCTTAGAGCAGTGTGCTAAAAGGGCATGCAGGATTTTTAGGATACCTGAGTTCATGCTATCATTGGAAAAGCATCACCACTCCATTGAGTTGTAAAGGACAAAGTCAGCATGACTTACTTGTTACTTACCCGAACAGTTAGAGGTGTAGAATAAATTCAGGTGAAGAATCTAACAGAGCAGAGCTCTTTGCCCGGGAGGGAAGGTGGCAGTGGATGAGATGCATTTAGGGAATCTCGAAAATCAGTCGTCACACATGGCAGGGGAAGTGTTCACTGTCATTCTTCTGGCAGCAGAACTGGGGGTCACGTAATGGAAGTAGTAGTTGGTAGGTCTGAAAGAAACAAAAGAAGATGCTTTATCATACAAGGCATATTGAAACACCTTATTACAAGATGTTGCAGAAATTGAAAATGTTTATGGGAATTGAATTATTTACTGGATGAGTTCAAAGAATGTAACTTTTGTCTTGGGCTTTTCAGTACCAGAGCTTACATTCAGGAAGTCCCAGAGCCATAAATCATTGAAAACTGAGGTACCATTATGGGAAATATCTCTATGTGCTTGTCTTACTCGTACACTCTTCCCTAAGTGTCCCTCATTGACAACTGTTTCAGAAGGGATACTGGCCTTGAGAGTGTAGCAGAAATGCCTGTTCTCACCTTTTCAGGAAAGAGATAATGAAGAAAGGATAGCATCTGAGATCTGAATAATGATGCAGACTTTTTACTAATAGCATGATACTAGCAACCAACTAGACGAGGCATTACTGTAACTGAAAGGAAAGGATCAAGCTTCCCATACTACCAGTCACTTGTATTTCATTATCAGAGACCTTTGAAGCTCTGCTCCAGCTGTTTGGAAACTCTGTGAGGTCCCTGAGTTCCACGTGCTGAGTACTGTCAGTTGTCAGTGAAGAAAGTCCTTCTGAGAGCAAAGTGATTTCAGAATTAGGTCCTTTATCCCTCTTCCCCTCAGATGAAAATGCTTATTTACATCACATAGAAAATTAGTTTCCTTTTTAACAGACTTCACAAAATTAGTACATGATAAACCGTGAACAGGATTTTGTTGAATGTTACTTTGGAGCTGTAATTTATTTTACTTGAATGGGCTCTGTTTTTGTCATTTCCATTTAACTGGGCCAGCAGACTGTAGAGCAGATAGGGACACTCAACGCTGTAAGTCGTGTAGAATGTAAATATAAATGTATAGTGATAGTGTACAATTACTGTTTCTTGGTGTCCCTGTGCTTTGCCCCTTAGTTTTAATTTCTCTTAAACATCAAAAGTTCTTTTGTATAAAAACTATGTATGTGACTTTGAAAAGTACCTTGATGCCTTCTGTATGTAATTTCTGTAGCTATACAGAAGTTCTTCTAAAAAAGAACATATACACCAGTCTTCATGAGAGTGGCTGAAAATTTTAAGAGACTTAAAAAAGGAGCTGGTTTTATATTTGCCTTCAGGATTTTGAGCTTTTTCTTTAAAAATAACTCAATTTTAATGTCTTTTAATTGTGATGTATTTTAATATTTTAATATATGCATTTGAGTTCAGCATCTGAGAGTTTAAGAAACTCACCAAGTACCACAGGACATATTACAAAACTTAGAGAATCAGACTTTCAAAGCGGTGGCTCCCAACTGTTCTTTTAGCAGCTTTTGTTGCCATCCTCTCTCCTCTTTAGCATCCTGACCACTTGCAGTCAGAACAGTTGCTTCCATAACCTGCCTTGCTGGTCTCAGTAGCCCAGCTTTCCCCTCTTCCTCTGGTGCCCTGCCTCTTACCAAGTCCCACCAAGGCAGCACAGAGCTCAGCCCGATTGTATCTGTCAGGGAATGAGCTTGGGCTCCATGCCATATCTCACCTCTGTTCTCACTACACCTCACGCATGAGAAATGCTGCATTTCTGGAACAATGGTTTTGACTGGTGTAATCCAGGGGTACTCTTATGCGTGAGTATTTGCAGGCTTAGATCCATGCCCACAAGTGATACGAATGCTTTGGTATGTTGTACAAAATATGAATTTAGGGCAGAGATTTTGGGAGGGAGTTTCTCTGGGGGAAACGTGTCCATAGTTAAAGAAAACTGTGTCTTCAAAGATGTGCAAGTCTGTCTATTAAAAATGGAAGACCAAGTCCTGCTTCAACTGAAGACATTTTAAGAGATGAGCTGGAGCCTCATGCAATGCCAACACTCTCTGCATTTGTTAGGAAAAATGCAGTAGTCCAGAGCCATGCTAAGATTTCTAATTACAGAGATGTCACACCTTTTTCAATACTCTGCAGCCCATTTGCTGATGCATTATTAGTTATTAGCACAAGCAGTAAAAGATCATCTGAAAAGCACCATGCTCCATCAGGCAGATAAGTTATTTCTTCCTCCTTACTTTGTTTCTCATTCACTAGACATCAAACGCAGCCAACTTAGGCCTGGGGAATCCAGCGAAGTCTGGTTGCCAGAGACTAATAGCAGGAGATACAGTGGTGCTTTCTTTTCTGAGTATACATAGGCAAGACAGGGATGCACAGATTTAGTGTACCAACTGCAGCTGGCATCCCAGTGGTATGTGGGGCAGAATGTAGATGAGGTAGGTGATAGAGCAGGAGCAGTATTGGAGCATCTGCCAAGTAGTGCATCTGTAGAGCTGAGGTGATGTGAAATAGGAAAAATCCATCTGTGGAAAAGGCATTCTCTGCACCAATGAGGAACGTATGAGGGTTACGTTGAGGAGCTGCTGACAGATAGCTAGATGCCCCAGGTGTAGCACCAACAAAGTTTTTCATACTTACATAATTCAGTGCTAAGGTACAGCATTGAGGAGGTATGACAAAGCCACACTGACAAGCTGTAAGCCATTATTTCCTTCCCTTGCCTTGTGTAAGAATAATGGTGTAGGATTGCTGTCCATGGGGAGCACTGGCTGGTGGATTCCCCCTCTACAGTCATTCTGTGCTCATTCCACACTGTGCTGACCCCATGCAGGTCTCTTCATGGGTCCATGCAGGTCTCTCGTCAAGAAAAGGGTCCACAGTGTGAATCATTTTAAACACTTGTTATTTTTCAAATTACTGGTTTGACGTGGCAACCTTAGTGGTACATCAGAAAGTTTTCCGGTGAATCATGGGTGGTTGTTCCAGAAAGTTTGCTCCCAAGGACCAGAGCTGTGCTCTGAATACCAGCAGTAGCATCCATGCTCTCCGAGAGAGCTAGCCAGCTGCTAGCATCTGCTCTGCTACGTCACTGAGCATCTCCTGCATGTGCACTGTAGCTGGACAGGGCTGGGAGCCGCATTTGCACAGGTAGGAATGCACACACAAAGCCAAACTAAGGAACTCCTAACTCACAGTAAGGCTAGGCATGTTTCATTTCCATCACTGGCTCCTAAAGAGCCCACATGTGACCTGAGCATCTTAGACACCTGCTTGCCATTCTGTCTGGCCTGTGAATTTTCACCATCATGTTTGTAATTTAGCATGAAACAATTCTAATTTCTTTAGTGTCAAGCATCATGTGAATTCTATCTAGAAGGCATATTGTTCAAGCAAGGCGTGTGACATCTGAATCCTTGCACACCCAGAATATGCACCTCCTGAGATGCCTTTTTATGACTGAATATGTTGGTCATTATTATTTTATTTTCCCAATCAGACTAGTTGACTAATAGATCATTGTTTCTTTGTATAATTGGAAGATACATGCTAAAAAATATCCAGATGTGATAACCTCAATTTTTTTTTTACAAAACATTAGTATCATTTTAAGAGAGCCAAACAATTATTTCTGAAATGCAGTAAAAATAATTTGCTTCTTCTGACAACTGTGTGCACCAAGTTGTGCTCAGTGAGCCAGTTTTACAGCCAGTTGTAAACTCTTGCATATAGGAGTTTATAATGGAAGCTGCGAGTCTGCCTTCACCAAGGCCGTTTAGACACACTGCTGTAGTATTGATTTGATTAGACACTTTGTTAAATCAGGTAATCCTGGTAACAGAAGCAAAGGGCGTGTGGTGTTTTAACATCACACATACTACTTTTACCCAGGATACTTGGCAGGTGAATATTTGAAGGGGAGAACTAGGAATAGAGGCTCTAAACCGTTTGAATTCCCTCCTTGCAGCATGAGTTTGTGAAGTGATTTATTTGAGCTGCAGCCTATAGACCATACATCACCTTCCTGGTTGGCTTTGTTGGCACCTTGTCACATTCTTGTGGGCTTGAGGAATTCATTGTTCTTGTTTGAACTGATAAGAACAAAAATGGATTTTCTGCCGAGACCTTGGGAAAGGCAGAGGGGGAGGAATGTTGACATGAAACAGCAGGGCTGCACTTTGCTAAGCCTTTTAGCCAGCGCAGCAGCCTGCATTCTTCCCTAGCTGGGGAGCCCTGGTTAAGGTGTGATAAGCACTACTTTCCTTGCTGCTGCCCCAAAAACATGGCCCTGGGGTTGGATCACTTTGAAGGGAATCTCTCACAGTGGCAGGGGATCATGATTTCCAGGATGAATGTGAAGCATAGTATTGCTTAATTTGAGCCAGTCCTCCAAAATTCACATGGTTCTGTGTGTGCCTTTTGGGAAAGATGTCACCCTGATCCTTCTTCCCGCACTGTATCCTTGAATGCTCAGCTTAGGAAGGTGGCCTAAAATTCTTGGTTCCAGAACCACTCCTTGAAGGTGAAACATGTTATGGATATTGAGAGCATCACTTTGCTTCTTACAGGCTTGGTAACAAGTGCTATCACAGACACTGTCCTGGGGGTCACTATCCTGAATGAAAACTCTAGATGAATTTTTGTGGTTTGGTTTT
>JAWWMO010000043.1:33200877-33212499 GCA_035047845.1 Dendrocincla fuliginosa
TTATGAAAAAGAACTGTTTCCTTGCTTTTCCTGAAAGCACAAGAAGTCACCACAAGAGCTTGAGGCATAAAAAGATGTGCCATTATGAACTATATTGGTACTGATGAGTAGTGAAGTACAAAAAGTACCAATTGAAACCAGAATTTTCACTGGAGCAGTCTGCTCCAGAGCTTTTCTGCTTTTATGTGCATAGAGGAGTGTTTTGCTTGTACGATGCCTTCCAGGTACCTGTGGAAAGGCAATCATTGCCTCCTTAAGCTCTCTTGTTGAGAGGATATCAGATAGCCCTAACAGAGGCTGTTTTTGAAATAATATCAGCTCTCTTTGTAATAATAATAATAACAAAAGCAACAACAATTTAAAAAAATTAACTCTTTACCTTTCCAGGTGGGACCAAACTTAAATTTCAGGACACTGATGACAAATAGGCAGGTTTTTATGATTTTTAAATTCTAACAGAAGCAAGGATGTTGGCTCCAGGGGGAGCATGGGAGATCAGTGTGTGGTGAAGGATCTTTCCAATACACTCCTTAGATTTTGCTTTCATGATTATTTTTCTTGCCATATATGTTACTGATCTGCTGGTGGTATATGGGATCATCGGGAGTGATCCATAGATAAAACATGCCACTTGGCAGTACAGCATAGGATGATGGAGAAAGCTGCTAAAGGAACATCTCTCTTACAAGGAAAGGCTGAGCAATCTGGCCTGTTCAGCTTGAGAAGAGATGACTTAGAGGGGACTTTGTCAATGTCTGTATGTGTCTGAAGCAGGGGTGCCAAAAGGATGGAGCCACGCTCTTCTTGGTGCTGCTGATCAATAAGACAAGAGGCAATGGGCAGAAACTGATGCACAGGAAGTTCCACTGAATATGAGGAAGAACTTCTTTACTGTGCAGCTGACACTGGAACAGACTGCCCAGAGAGGTTGTGGAGTCTCCCTCTCTGGAGATATTCAAGAACTGTGTGGGTGCAATCCTGTGTAATGTGCTCTAGGATGATCCTGCTTGAGCAGCAAAGCTGGACCAGGTGACCCATTGTGGTCCCTTCCAACCTGACCCATTCTGTAAATTCAGTTGTAGTGCAAATATTAAAGCTGAACTAACAATGCTTTTCAGACAATACAATTCGTGTGATATACTGGATGCTCTCTTGGTTTTTTCACTGTTAAGAGCAGACCTGTGTCTACATGTGGCACACAAAGCTGAAAGAAGTGAGTTATGATTTAGATCACACAAGAACGTCACTCACTAGACCAGGTTTCCTGCTGAGCCAGGACACTGTGGGGAGCACTGGCTTGAGAGCTCTGCAAGGAATACAAGTATTCCCCACCAATACTGTTGTCACAGGAGGGTGGGGGGGAAATGAGGCAGCAACCAGGGAGAAGATAGCAGGACATTGACAGGACAGAAGGGAAATAGTGAAGTATTAAGGGATGTTGAGATGGCAGTGACAGAGAGCCAAGGTGATGAGATAGGCAAAAAAGCAGGGTCAAGGTGTCCTGGCTGCAAGCAGGTTGGGAAGCACCAGTGTACAACTTGCCTGCCTGGCTTCAAGTCCTCAGTCCAGACAGTATACTTCATGTGCTTCAGTTTTCATCGTGTGTAAAATGGGAATGATAATTCCAGTCTTTTGCTTTATGAAATATTTTGACATCTTTAGATGAAAATCCAAAGATTTATTTTACTAGCAGATGGGACACAGTAAAACCTTTCTACCTGGGAAAGCCCTTGTGTCTAGGGCTCCAGATCAATTCATATGGGGCTAGGACAGTTAAGGCCCTACCTGTTGCCTAGACCACAGGGAAGAAATGTGTAATTTAACATTCAGTACCTTTCATTGCCTAAGAGGGGTTCACGTTTTGACGTTTTTATTACTGATAGTGGCTATATAGAGAATATACACAAGGATAAAATACACACAGGGTGTAAATGGAGAAGTGCCAGTGTGTGTGTGTATATGCCTGTGTATATGTGTGAACCTATCTTTCTAGTACGTGGAGCAGCTTACATACAGGATTGAGATTGAGACAAGCTTGTTGGGTTTTTTAAGTCAGTATCGGCAGGTCTAATAAAAGAGTCTGTTTCTGCCTACAAATCTTGCCTTGCTCATAACCTGAGCTGGTCACATTTACAGTGCCTATACCATTTCAAACACAGTTTGTAAGAGACGCTAGCTACTGTCTTGGCAGTGTGGTGTCTTCTAGATATCACTTGAACAGGTATATACATCTTCAGCAGTGGTTGCCAGAGAGTATTCAATACTAATTTGATGGCAGGTAGAGCTTGTACAAATGCCCCCTGCACTGGGCTTACAGTGCAAAATGCTGCAAGGATCACATCTCTCGTATCATGTGAATATTCCTCTTGAAGTGAGGGCTGCTGGCTCAGGCACTGCCTTTGCAGGTACTCTGAATGATTTTCTTTTCAGATGACCCCACACTGTTGTCTGTTTCTCCAAGTCCAGCTCCTCTAACATTCACATTGGCAAGCTTGCCAGCTTTGAGCTTTGCCTTTTCTCTGGAAGCTGTCCTGCTTTCCAGGACTGAGCTCACTGACAGTGTATCACTGCTCTCTGCTGGAGAAGCACTGAGCTGGGCCAGGTCTCTCTGGGTTTCCAGCTGTTTGTCAGGAATGCAGGTGTGATGGTCAAACTGATAACCTCTGAGCCTTCAAGAGCAAACTTAGGGTACAGCTTTTTCCTCTTCCCCCTACAGCACAATTTAGGGTCTCAGTTGTGCAGGCTGGAGACAAGAGTTTTCAGAAAGAAAACGAGACCATAAAGAAGGTGATGCTGGGTGAATATAAACGTCTGGGGTCACATGGACTCACTCCTTGATAGTGCATGGTAACAGACAGGGATGTCATTTTCACAGGTTTCTGCTCTAGCCTGGATTATAATTCCCAATTGTATTTGCAGTCATATAATGATCCCTCTGTAAAATGTTTCTTTATGTCAGATGGAATGTCCAGTTAGGAGAGTGTTTTTTCTACTCAAGGGGCATAGCAAGCATGAGGTCCTAAGAGTTCATGTTGAAAGAGACTTGTTCCTGTCATCTTGATCAAATTTGGTAGTTGCAGAAGTTATTCTGGCTGTTGCATTGAGTCATTTTTCAAAGACACAGGCTAATAGTCAGACCTTCCCCACAAAATGAGAATTATTTAAAATGCCTCCCACTTGAGCCCACACACACACACATCCGTATCATGTCCATGCATACATGATACATCTTTTAATTTCATATACTTTTGTAACTTTGGCATATTTTTTGTTTGAAAACAACTCAAATGTAAATCATTAAAAGGCAGCTTTGCAACAGCTTTAAAGTGCTATTATATTCTGCAGCATTCCAAGTGAATTATTGCTGTGCTGTCAAAGAAAACAAAAACATTAGGGAAGGACTGTTTATTTTACAGTGGTTGACCAAAAGTATGCAAGTGGTTATAAAAAATGTAGACAGCTAACAATGGGAGGTGCCATTGCTGATTCTGTAACCCATTCACAAACCTTTGACACTGATTTTAGATCACTGGAGACAGAGCTAGGCACTTCCTGCAGGAAAACACACACACTTCCAAATCACTCAAGTTATAAACAAAACATACCCTTCTCCCCCTCCCTCAGTCCACCTGGATCCTTCTTCCCCACCCACCCACATAGCTAGCTGTTCTTTGAACTGGTTTCCACTGTGACAAGGTAGTAGTAGAGATCTGTATTTAAATTTGACTTGTCTTTCAGAGAAACCTTTTTATTATCGTGGTACCACTTTTGGTGCTACAGGGTACTGATTCCTATGATTAGATTTGCTTTGTATTGAGCTCCCCAACAAAAATCGTTTCATGCAAGTTGAAGGTAAGTTGGAGTCTGTAAGCTAGTGTGCTTGTCATTAGAGATAAGGCATGTGGTTCCAGTCTGCTCATCCTAGAAAGTGAGTAGTAGAACAGAAGGCAACCCAAAGGGTGACCAAGGAGACTGCCAGATTGAGGGGCTGCTCTGTGAGGAATGACTAAGTAAGCTGGGACTCTTCAGGCTGGAAGGGAGATGACTTTAGAGGAGTCTATAAAGTCATGAGAGGCATGGAGAGAGTTGGTAGTGGTTGGTTCTTGACTTTTTTTCTAAAACTGGAGGGAGTGGAATCAAATAAAATCAGTAGTAGCCTGTTTCAGAACAAGCAGAGATGGTTCTTCACACTGCAGGTTTTAGATCAGTGGAACTCCTTGCCACAGGGCATTGGAGACTAATATTTCATGAGAGTTCAAGGGAAGACTGGAGAAATTCATGGGAGGGAGATCTTTTGAGGGTTACTAAACATAACACAGACCACATGTGACTGAGGAGCTCCCACAACCTAAATAACTAAAGGTTTGGAGAGTATTAGGGCATTATCCTTTCTCTGCATGGCCTTTTTCTAGGCATACGCTTACAGAAAAGGAACACAGGTACAGATCAAAATCTGTTCTGTCCTAGTAGGGCCACTCCTGTATACATAGTGTAAGTGTAACAATGGGGTTATCTTGTGAGTGCACTCAACTTCTTTTGCTTTTCCTCTTAACAATGATTAAATAGAGGCAGGAAGGAATTCTTGATGGTGCCGAACACTTTATTAAATGAGGCCATTAAAAAATGGGAAATGGCAGAAAAAAATAAAGAAATGGCAGAAAAGTTATCTCTGATTTGGGAACAGTCTAACGTTATATTTCCTTAACCTGTGGAGTCCCTGCATTAGCCATCTTGCTTTGATGGTCACAGTGTAAATGTTAGGGTGTGCGAAGAATCCTTAAGTAAGAGTCATAATAATACTCATGGTCATAAGAGTCCTAGTAATACTCATGGTCACAGTCATAGTAACAGTCATAATCATAAGAATAATTTATGAATAAATCCCCCTGTGTGTACTTATTGCAAAGTGCCAGAAAGTTCAGCCTTGGTCTGCATCAATTTTTAGCTGCCAATAGCCTTCAGGACACTAAAAAAAAAAGAGAATGGAAGAAAGAAAACTGTTAAAATAATATTGTCTGCCCACTGCCCTGCTCTGTACATGCCAAAACACACGCAAGTTCCATACAGTTGTTAATGAAGATCTGTTGACGAAGAAAGGATGTGAATCCCAGTGAACCTAAATGTGCTGGGATTACTGTGTCACTGCTGTTGACACATTTCCTTTCCCTGTAGGTGCACACCCTTTCCCATTTGTTCCTGCAGTGTGTACGAGTTGGTCTGAGTAGTCCTCCAGTTACACCCCTTATGTGTAATTTCATTTGTAAATCAAGGAGGGGAGTGTCTGTGAGCTGACTAGTGGCTGATCAGTCCTTTTGCCCTCTATTTGCTACCCTAGTACATCAGCAGTGCCAGAGGACTGTGCAGTATTACCTTGCATGGCTACGTAATTAGAGCTATCGTCCCTGACCAGGGGGAAATAAACATGCAAAAGCCTGCAGCTGTTTGCCAAAAAGAGCCTTAGTCGATTGGAGAGAGAGAGATGTCTTGTGCTTGGTCTTTTTGCTGCTTATATTAGAATCATGCATGACTATTTCTCTCTGTTTTGCCAGTTGGCATTGGTCCACCTTTTCTGTTCATGCTCAAACAGCCAGGACCAGTATAGCGGGAGAGGAAGCCCCTTCTCATATGTTGCTGACTGAAATGCCAGTGGCTTATGTTTGTAGTGGATCCAGCAACAAAACAAAGCAAGCCCCTCACATCAGCTGTGTGCGCTAACGAGTAGGTCCATTGAATAGTATTGGACCAGTGTCCCAGACCTGCAGTTGCAATAAAGGCATTAGATTTGTTTAACGTCCAAAGCAAAAGCGGCATATGTTTCTCTAAACTTGAATAGCTGTTTTGTTAGACAGAACAAAAACAAAACAAAAAACCCACTCCAAACAATAAAAACAAAAAACCCACAACACACCAGAAGGAAACCCCTGAGACACTTACTACTCAAATGTAGGTGGAGACGAATGAACTTGATCTGAACTGGTCAAGTTGATTAGATGGTTTAATTGAGCTCTGGTACAGCAGAAAACTAATTAGAAATCTCTTCTGACCAGGAAATGGTAAAAGCTGCTTATAAACAATCTGTAATGAGAGAATCTGAGTCATTAACTTGCATGTGCAGACAGAACATATGCTTATGTATCTCATGCCCAAGTTACAGCCTCAACAGAAATACTTCTGTGGGGACTGAATAATAGTTGGGAGAAACAGAGGGGGTAGGGAAGCAAGAAAAACAACCAAATAATTGAAAACATCCTCTAGAGAAGAAGCCTACAAATTACATTTGGGATGCTGAATGTGAGCTGGCAATATGAATACAGTTCTTACTGAAAAGCTGTTTGTCAAGGTAGTCATCATTTTGGGACCACTTGATTTGAAATGATACACTTGCTGATAGAAACAGTCTTATCCTAGCCTTCCCCCATGGGAACAGTTCCTACTGATGCTGGAGCTGAATTCTGCTCTTGGTGCGTTGCTGAAAAGTAATCTTTCAGTTTTTCTTCCACCCACTCATTCTGAACTACCAACTTACATGATTACCGTGGGAGTCAAGGTACACCCAAGGTGCTGTGCCCTGTGCTAACCTTCGTGAAACCACTGACTAGCTTCAGTTCAAAGACTCAGATCAATCCTATGTTTTCTAAAGCAACTTTCTATAAGAATGAGAGGTGGGAATATTTCTAACATCAATAATATGATCCTGTTGTAATCAGACACTTTTATTCCCAGAATTTGTTGGTGCCTGCAAATACTGCTTTCTCCCATTAAGACAGAAGTAACAATGATTTATTCAGCTTTCTGAAAATTCTAGAATAGGATAAATTAATGTGATTAGGGAGCATTAATAATAATTTATTTTAACTGGAGTGACCCACATTTTAGTTAGTTTCTTTTTCTTCTAAATTAACTGGTATTTCTGTTCTCAGTCCTCTGGACCTTTCACTGGGGAAGTTCTTACAAAAGTGAAAAATTGAATATCTTCTACATGTACCACGTTTCTGATGTGTAGATCTTTTGGGCATTGTATAAATGAGAATGCCGTTGTTCTGTGTAGGAAATTAGGCAGCAGAAAGTGAATTGGCAGTATATTCCAACACTTTGTTCCCTGCCTGATAGACTTTTCTGTTTCTTAGTTATAAGAGTGTTTCAGGAGTTTAAATTTTGTTATACAACACACATTATATTTTCCTATCCTTTGCAAGAAAAATAATGCCTTTTTGAAAAGTTTTATCCCTCAGGTGGGAGAAAAGATTATTGTGAAGGTGTTTCAGAAATTGACAGCACATTTGCTCTAAGACTGTCCTTTCTCTTATGTAGAGAGCCAGTGGTTTCTTCCTCGGCTCCATAAAAAGAAATACTTTGAAAATGGAAAATCTAGTCAATGGGCTGCTCACGTTACAGAAAAAGAGCAAGAGCTGACCCCGGGCATTTCACGTGTTCTTATTCAGTATCTTTTTTCCGCAAAGCCAGCTGGAGCTGTGACTATTTCTGTGTGTTATTTCATAGAGAAAACTCACAAAAGAAGTGGAACCTAGGATCTGTTTTGTCTGTTGGCTGATTTGCAGTAGCCAGCCACATGTATGTGGTTAGTTTGCTGCAGATGAAAGGTAAATGGCATCACTGAAACTGTTACCAGTGACTGAGTATATGGTCGATAACTTGACTGTGCTTGTGATTCCTATTTTGAACTGATCCAGAGGCAGCTGGTTGGTAGTAAAAACCTACCTGAGAAATGTTTGGCAGAGAAAGTTTAAGATATGAGTATGGGATTTAGGTATTAAATTTAATTAAAAAGATTAAAGTATGGGAACAGACTTATTAAAAAAGGGATTGTCAGCATTGCTGCAATGTCTGTGAAATGTGGGCATTCACTTAAGTCCCTGAGTCTGGGGTGCCTGGGTGTGGGAATGCTGCATACGCAGAACAAAACACTGGACCTCAGAGATTCCAGAATTTGATATCCTTTGGGGTGCTTTTCCTTCCTTGCTTTTATGGACAGTGAATGAACCTGGGAGAATAATATAAGTCTAAATTTACTGTACGTAGTTTAAGTCTGATATTCTTTTTGGCACAAGGTAAGCTGTAAAAGTTCAAGGTTGCAGTTCCGTGTAAATCAGTGTAGTGCCATCAAAGAGATGGATACAGTGCTTGAGTATAAGAATCAGGGCATAATTTGGGGGGAAAAATGCTAGGTCAGTATTATTGAATTAGAACCTTTTCACTACCTTAAAGCAAGTAAAAATATCCAATACTAGTAAAGCTTTTCTTGTGGCCAAACATTCCTCTTGATTTTTTCAGTCATTTAGAAGCAAACTAGTAATTGGTAAGGCCGGGTGGAGATGCTTTCAGTTGTGCCTTAAAAAAGGAACCTTTTACGATTCTGAATCTCCATTCTTGCTTATGTGTCTGGTGTTCTGGGCTGTCACTGCCATTCCTTGTATGAAAAGGAAATATCTTCTCTAAAATGGGCATTGTTTTTTGCACAGGTAAGTAATACCAGCACACTATTTGAAAAACATCTGAAAGGCAGGATTCTTCTGTCTGAAAGCTCTGCATTAAAGAGTACATAGATTTTCCATCATTCTGTTTTTACCAGGAGTACTCACTGTATTCTTTGTGCTCCAAATACTCAATAGCAGCTAGTGGGTGCATTCAGCTGATGATGACTTGTAAGTGGTATGCACTGTCTTTTTTTCTCTGCTTAAAACCCTATTTCAGGATTGTATTATCAACCCTTACTGCAGTTCCTGGCTGCCTTCTGCATAAAATCAATGCCAGTAGCAAAGACCCTAGAGAAGGGCACAGAACTTCTCATTCATCTCTGCAGCTGAGGTGAAAGCTTTTGCCAGGGGCACAGGTTTGTGAGTTTGGCTGGCAGGAGAGCTGGTGGCTGGGCAGCTCAGGTGTAGCTGTGAGAGCTTCTCTTGCATCCTGCTAAAGGTGCTTGCTGATCTTGCAAGATACCCTCAGCCCTTACGTCATCCCTCAGTGACAGGGTAGGCAACTTTCAGAAATGAAAGACAGGCTCCTGTCCATGGATCTTCAACTTTCTGTACATGTCGCTGCTTGTTGAAGCATTCAGGAGTTCATGTGCTTTAATTGCAGCACGTCCCCACTCCTTCACATGTGAAGTGTATTTATTCTTGCCTCAGCTGAAACCATGAACTTGACGCACAAAACAGCATTACACATGATGTCCTCTTTTCTTTCCTTTTGCAAAGTGATGCAACCTATGCACTCATGTTTCTCAAACTCCTCTCAGTTAATACCTTTCTTCCCACTGTTACACTCACCATAGAGTGGGCTCTGATGCTACAGTCCCAGAAAATAGCTCACAGTGAAGTCAGACAACCTCAGACAGGGGTTGGGACAGAGTCTCCCTTACATCGTTGAAAGTAGTGTTGTCCTGTTGGCCGAGTGGTGGACAGATAAAAAGTGAGTCTGTGGGTGGGTGAGAGGGAGGATGTGGTGCTCAGCCACCTCACAGCGCTGTGCAGGCTGCAGTGTCCAGCCAGCCTCACACATCCCCCTTTCCTTCTCTCCCTCTTATTTCAGCCTCCTTCTTGCTCCTTTTCTCCTTCGACTTACTCTACCACCTATTTAGTTAACTAGCCCTGTGATTACAGGTTTCTAACGCTGCACTTGCTTGTGTCCTCAGAGGAGAAGGAGGGAGGGAGGGATCGCCCGCTGACGTTCACCCCCAAGGTCTTGGCTAGGGGACAGCCACTGTTGGCAGCGGTCTGGGAGGAACTTGCAGTGGTAGCAGAAGAAAAGAATTTGGCAGGGAGGTGAACCACATGATTGTGATTCATCCTGCACTCTTGAAATGTGGCAGGAGGAGTAGGAAAGGCTTCGTGTGCCAGCACTGAGAGAAGAGACATTCACGTTCAAACATCACATTCTTTTTATAGTAAGGCATGTCTCATAGGAAAAATATTGAACTTGGCCTTCCAGGATGAAGAAAATAGGCCCAACTGTGATTTTACTGCTTGAGTCACTCACTTAATCAGTTACTGGTTGCACATAGGAAGCCTTCTATTAGGCTGACTTGGAAAAATTGTTTTTAATTAATTAATAGTGACACTGAGCTGTTTCTGATATGCTTTCATTTGTAGGTCATCTTATGCAAAAACCTAAGATACCATGATTTGGAAGAGTAATTACTTTAATCCAGTCACGTGATGTGACTGCCTTCCAGATAGGGCTCTAGTTTTTATCAAGAGTTTAAAGTTTGCTGAAAGGCTGAACAGAAGATGTCATTTAATATGCATTGAAGTGCAGGGTGGCAGTTTGAAGGCCATATAACAAATCAGTTCCAGTACAGCTTAAGAATTCTGTATTTCCTTTTGTAAGCCACATTTTGTGAAAATCCAGCATAGCAAGAACATTTCCTTACCCTTATTTCAGCCCAGCTTCTCTGTCCAGCAGGAGGTGGTTACAAACACACTGTGGAAGTGCAGTTCAGCTGAGAAACACCAAGTCTGCACAGCCGTGCACACTCGCAAGGCTCACATTGGCTCAAAGGCTGATTGCTTTCCATGTGCCATAAATCTGCATCTGCATCCAAAAATGTAAAGGCCACAGTGTATGGAAGTTCCTCTTCCTCCCTGAGTGTGTTTATGACAGATTTATATTGATGGCAGCGGTGTACTACAGCCACAGACTTCTATTATATTCAGGCTCTCCTAACTCAGTCCCTGTTTCCTGCTGAAGGTGAGACAAGGTCCTGTATGAATGAGGGATGAAATTACAGCTGAACTTTCTAATTGCTGTTAGTACAGGAGAACCTTTTAGAAATAGAGCAAGACCTTTTGTGTTCAGAGCTACGCCTGCCCTCCCTTTACCAGTTCACTTTATGTTAAGTTCACATTTTTCCCCCCTACAAAAAACCAGTAAATGTGTGCCTATATATATTGCTATGTTTATAGAGGGCATTTAAAAGGAAGGTCAGAAGTGCTTTAATTCTTGAAAAAAGCCAGCCAGTTTCAGCTACCCAGAACTTTCAAAGTGTACACAAAACCACAAATGCTGGTAACTGTTATTTCAGGCCTCAGGCTTAGACATGATAAATTAACACTGTCCAGATTTCATTTTGGAAGCAGTGCCTACTCCTGCACAGACATTCATATCCTGATGAACTCCTGGGCGGCCCAGAGGGGCAATCACCACATCCTCTGTCTGACCTTGATGGTGACTGCTTCCTCCTGCCTCCCGTGCTGGGGCTGAGCAGCCAAGTCTGGGTGCGAACACCAACCACAGCTCTGAAAGCCACGCAAATGTTAAGTTCAGCTCCTTCAGAGTATTCTAGGACCAGAGACTTCATTTCATCCTCCTTTCCCTCTGCCCTCTCCCTGTTTCCCTGTGACAGAAAAGGAAATAAACTTTCAAGTTTACAGTGAATGTTTCAAAGGTTCTCAGTGTGTTTTAGGAGTGATTCCAGGGTCTTTTGGGCTTTGAAGAACCCCGTCATGAAGCTCCTCTGATAAACCTCTTGGTCTCATACTGATTTGGCACCACTGTTTTAATTGTAATAATTCCTTCTCAATTCTAGGTCTAAACTGGGAACCAGAAAGAGGCAGTGACACCTTGCCCCTTCCTCTCTCCTCTATAAATATTTTTGCTTCTTAC
>JAWWMO010000043.1:33212599-33250425 GCA_035047845.1 Dendrocincla fuliginosa
GTCTAAACTGGGAACCAGAAAGAGGCAGTGACACCTTGCCCCTTCCTCTCTCCTCTATAAATATTTTTGCTTCTTACCTTTGTTGGACAAACATTCATTTTAGTTAGCTTTTTGTTGTGGGCTCTGGTTGCTTTGCCAAGGGACTGGGGGAGAAGGACAACAGGAGCAGTACCAAACTCCTTGAAAGAGACTATCAAAGAAACTGAACCAACCTCAGAAATAATGGAGTGTCTCCAGGATGCCTATCCACTTCTCTTTCCATCTGTACCAGCCTCTGAATCTAGGCTGGTCAGTTATTTCTTTCTTAATCTTTGTTTCACTACAGGATTTAATGACTTAGGACTTAACAATTGTTTGCAGTGATAAATCACTCCACCTTTGATTGAAAGGAGAGTTCAAAATCTTCTGAACCAAATCCCCTCTTTAAACAGCCTGTCTTTTTTTTTCTCCTTTAGAGCAGAAATCACTGGTGTGTTACTCTGTGTGTTTGCCATGATTCACCCATCAGCCATCTCATGCAGGGTGATTTCATGCTGTTCCTGCCCAACCCTCTGTGTTACCCCTTGTGCTACACGTTGTGCTTCTGCCTGAGCTGGGGCATCTGAATGGCCAAGGTATCTTCACAGGTTTAACATGGGATTTTTTTGGCTGACATACTATTGCAAACATCTGTCTGTGTCTTTAGTTTTGTAAGATATCTTTAAATGTCTGGGTGTATGCATCTTCCCAATGACACAGAGGAAGTTTGTGATAGAGACTTCTCCCTGGAGGAGAGACCCTGACAGTGCACAACAGCGAGTAAGTCACTTCATTGAAGTAAATCACTGCCATTCATAGATGTTTTTGAAGGGAGCCCAAAACACCCTCTAGTAAAAGGAGCATGTGTGAGATGATGTCACCCTGGCTTCAGAGGAAGAGCCCAGAGCTGCACTCTGCTCTGTGGCAGTGAAACAAGTATGTATTCCAGTGACAGTCATTTACCCTGCTGGCCTGGATTTAATGGATTATGTCTGAAGCTTCCATTTGATGGAAAACAAACAATCAAAAAAACACACAAACATATCTGTAGTTTTAGGAGGCTACTTTAAAATGTTGGCCATCTGCTAGGCAGAGGCTCAATAAATCAAGGTTGCATGAGGAGGTTAGTGCATACACGTGTGTGCTTGTGCTCTGCAGGCTTCGCATACTTCTCCAATGACCAATTTTCTCAGTTGATACTTACTTTGCAGAAGATGTTCCTAGGATTTATGCAGCTGATGGCAATTAGAGAACTATGCTGGGGAGACTGTGTCTCGATCTGTTTCTTTTTTCACTAGAGCCAACTGCCTAACCTTGGAGGGTGCTGAATATCTGCACTTCCCATTGCATTCAATTGGCACTGTAGGTGTTGTATACTTTTGCTGGAGGAATGATGTATCTTCAGGTTTGTTGTTTCACTCGGTGTCTGCATTAAGGGTGGGCCTAGGGCAGGTGGGTGGCACAGACTTTCCAGTCTGTCTGCCTTAATGCCATTTTTGTTCTCAAGGACCTATTCTCAGGGCAACTCACCCATGCGAGCACTTTGGTGTCTCAGAGGAATCCCATTGAAGAAAACAGGTCAGCATGAGTGAGAGTAAGAGACTCTAGTTCTCCCTTTCAAACCAGAGAAGGAGATACTGTCCAAAGTTTTGCAGTTAGAGTGGCAGTGCTCCCACTGATGAGCTAGAGCTTCCTAACCATCTCCCTCAGGGGAGTGTTCAGGAGAAAACAGAACCTAGGTGTTAGCAGAAATCTTCATTTGCTTTCATTCATTAAAAAACAAAGGAGAAGAGCCCTTTTAACATGAATGCCTTTTTTTACCCACGACTACAGAACCCAGCTTTGTTAGCACAGCCAGCATTGTATCCCTTCAGTGCCACTGTGCTGCGGTGTGGATGTAAACCGACTTGGACCCGTAAAAGACTGGTTAAAACAAAGAGGACAATGAACAGCATTTGCAGAGTGGAAGAGGAAATGCCTTTTCAAACAATTCATGCCCATTTTGAAAAACATTAGAGTATCAGTTTCCAAAGTTGCCAGTAGTAGTTTTGTTAGGTTTCAGATACGTGGACACAAACAGATACAGCATATGCCCGCATGCACAGCCCACTTCCAGCTGCGTGAATACTCCTTCACTATCACAGCAAATCCCTTAATGCGGGACATAAAAGTAATCAATAACGTTTATGAGGAAGCGTATTGTGTTTAAGTGCACATTGTGAGAAAAAAAAAGACATTAAGATTGTTCAGAGCATAGGAAATGAGGAGAGAGGAAATCGTGTTTGTTGAATGTGTTTATATGAGGATTACATGAGTTTATGCGATTGAAGATTTCAGAAGCAGATAAGGTCTTCTAAATCAGCCATAAAATTTGTATCTGATTTTTCACACCAAAGAAATAACAAAAACTCGTTTTATTTTCCTTGGAAGAAAATAGACAGAACGAGGCATAGGGCCAAATTCTGATCTCACTTTCACTGATGTTCAGTGAAATTGTTGGAAATATGCTGGATTTACACTGATGTAAGTGAGATTAGAACCTTGCCTGTGGCAGACAGAATGTCATCTCTGTACATGTAGTATGGTTTGGGGCTATTTTAATACAAAAACAGTGTTGCTGTAATATGGTTGAAAAGGTTGTGGTGAGCAAATACAGACAAATGTTATATAACAACTTGCAGCTTTAATATAATTTTGCTGATATTTGGCTGAGTTCTTTGGATCTCTATATAATTTTTCTGGTTTAAATGTGTTTCTTATGAACAAGTTATTAACTTAAGATAAGTAAAAAGCATCCACCGTGTGAATCTGAAATGAATCAACACCCACATATCATGTCCCTTTCAGCTCCTAAGCAAATGCTTGTCTTGTCTGATCTTGTGGATTTAATTTCTGCCAGGATATGTTTATACTCTTAAAACGAATCCATTCAGGCAAATCCTTCAGTCTGTGGAACATTCTTAGCTGCCCCTGCATAGTTCATAGGTGATGCATATTCATTTGGCATTAACAAGGTGGGATGAGTCAGAGATGAGGTGTCCACATACCTTCTCCACTGACTGTAGGCCCATTCTGGTGTTTGGGTGCGTTTCTTCTATTTTGGGGGCTAAATCTGAGGTCAAATTCTCTACTGCTGTAAGGCAGCAGAGATCCTTTTATTTCAGTGGATCTGTAGCAATTTGCACCGGCTGAGAACTGGGCCCCTAAAAGCTTGTGTCAACAAAAGATTTAACTGGGGAAAAAGCAGTAGAAAAAACTAAGTGAAGCTGTGGCTGTTGGGAGACATTTCTATTATGTAAACCTAAAGTAGTAGTGTTTTGAGTATAGTCTGTTTGGTCATCCTAAACAGAATTAGTACAGTTGGGAAAGAGGGGGAGGTGTGAATGTTTCAAGGAGGTCTTTGAACAGTTTCTTCAAATGTTCATTGCATCTAAGATCCCATTTTTTTCTGTGCCTTTATTTGCTCCAGAATACCGCTGGACTGCCAACAAAGGAGGGCCTGTCCTCCCAGGAATTTTCTGCATTCCTCTCTGGAGTAGGCATTTTTCTCAGCTACAAAGGGCCTCTGGCAAATTCCCTCTAATCGTTGGATTTATCCTGGGCTCTGATAGGTGCCATTCATGAACTTGGTCTGCTGTTTGATGGGGCTGAAGCATTAATGGGATCCTTTCATGATAAACAAAACAGAGTAGCATTACTGGAGGAATCACAAAGCTGCTCTTGTAGGGCAGTGCAGTTCTTTCTCCCTCCGTTCTCTCTCTGTTCCCTCTGTTCTCCATTTTCCCTTTTTTTTCTTTTTCTTTTTCTTTTTTTTTTTTTTCCTGAGCGTGTACTTGCTTTTATGAACATGCATTCTTTTTTGTCTCTGGGACCATTTTTGGTGGTAGATCTTCCCAGCATTGCTCACCTCAGGAGACAGTGGGCTGGCTAGCTCACTGCATGTGCTTGCCCCAGGAGATGCAGTAAACCCATACAAATAGCCCAGCTTTAGCAGCTTGGCATTTTCTCTAAGAGTCTTGTAGACTATCAGAGCAGAGACATCCATGGACCCTGAATCCCATCTTCACTCCCTTGGGTTTCATTCTCATCAATGGGTTTTGCATCCACCAACAGCCAGTGTTCAAATAAGGAGGGAAGGGAAAAGACGTTACAGAAGGACTCACCTTGGTATTGACGTAAATGCCAAAGTTGCCTCTGCTTTTGAAGTCTGTTGGTAATGGTGACTTTGTAGTCTTTCAGACAATGTATGTGCGTATTTTTCTCTCCAGTCACTTTTCAAAAGTTCTATACTGTCCTCGTAATGGATATGTTGTGAAAAGCAATGTTCTGAACTCACAGAGGTGACACAAAAGTAGTTCTATTTATAAAAAATTAGCTCAGCAACCAGAGATAAGGCAGAACTGCATCTTTGCTTTGAAGTTGTTTCTGCTTGTCTTTGTGGGGTGGTGAGACCCGATAAAATGTAAACAAAACATTACTCTTTCCACCACCCCTCCTTTCACTGAAACATCTCTCATGCCTTCTGATGAAACATCACAATAATGGCTTGGGTGAGCAATACAGCACTTTTTGAGAAAACAAAAATTGCAAGGTTTTTATTTTTTTCAAACCTTTTATTTTAAAATTCTGAGTTCAAAAAGCACTAAATTTCCAATAGACAGTTTCAAACCAATTAACTTTCACATTCACCACTTGCTTTGTTAAATCATCTATATTTTAAGCCTACAGTGAAATGTTTAAGTGAACGTGAAGAGCTGTGTGTGTGTTTCAGAGTTTACTAAAGTCACCCAATCCTTTTCCAGAAAAGAAATTTAAAATTGAAAGAGGGAGGAATCAGAAGGGAAGTGAGCATGTTGTCTTGCATGTGTTGCACGTAACTTCTCACCCTTTTATCCTGCTGAACAACACTGTGTTTGGAAAATGTCGAGGGAAAAGCTGGGTGTACTGCAAGTATGTTAGAGACCTCTTCTTAGATCAACAGGCTACATGTGAAGTCATTACAGTCTGTAACTCTTTTTGGTACACGGAGACCCTCCTCGTTTTTCAAATAAGAGCCATAACCTTAAGCACATGATGGGGTTGTTTAGTTTGGAGGAAACTTAAGAGACTTGGTGTAATTTGGCCTAGCAATAGCTCTTTTGGAGAAATCTTCCTAAATGTTCCTTTGTTCCTTCATGTGTTCATTTGGTTATCCATCTATCCATTGTGGTCTCATTGCAAAACTATCAGAGAAGGCAAGGCTTTTTTTATGTACTTGGAAGACAAGAAAGCCTGCCTGAGCTGACAGTCACAGGAATGGAAAGCCCCCGCAGATTCAGCTGACGGTTCTGAAGTGAGAATGAATGTGAATGAGAATAAGAGGTTGCATCTCTGACAGATTAAGGGGAAAAGGGGGTGAGGATGACTATGGTGCTGTGTAAGCTAAGAAGGCTGGCTGGTCTGGACATGATGGACACCTGGTGGGATGACTGTCTTGGTCATGCCACAGCCAGGACCGGTTGGGAGTGTTTCACCAGCTTCCAAGTGCTGTGTTCCCAGTGAGACCACACCTGATAGCAGGCGCTTGTGGAAATTTGGCAGCTACAGAGAGATGGAAGAGTACAAAAAGGACTCAAGGCACTGGATTGACAAAAATTCAGTCTCTCCAACCTTAAGGAAACAGAAGATATGAAAGACCTCGAGGCCCCAGAGCCCCTCAGCTCTTCCATATCAGCTTCCAAAACTGATGTGCACGATGTTTTATTAACAGTTGCTGTAACTATAAACACTTACTTGGCACCAGTCACTGTGGTGCCCAAGGACCTTCATGCATTTTGGTGAATTAATTAAATATATTATAGTGTGTAATGCCCACAGTGGGAGGTTCAGCTCTGGGTCATGTGGACTCAGAGCTGCATGGTTCGAGTGGGACACATGATTAAAGGATGTTAGTCATAATTCCATTCGTGCACTGACAGCATTATTTTGTATTGGTTCTTTTTTTTAAGTTCACCTTCCAAAACACTCATTGCCAAAAATACTGTAGGGATAATGAAATAATGTCAAAGCAACTCTATGTTCAAAATTGCATGTTTCATACCTCCTGAGAATATTTTGAATGGTATAGAAATTAGAGGTACGTTTAAGTAATGGAGTCTTTTTCTTAAAGTCTATTGTGGTAAAAATTAGTTTTGCTGTCCTCAAAGAACTACTGCTATAAAATGCCAGTCAGTGTTTAATTGTGATTCAGAATGTTAATTCCATGTGACAGTCTAAAGGTCTTTGAAGTCTAATTCTTGGTTGTGTCTAATCTGGGTTTTTTTAGCACTGAACTTTAAGAGATAGGCCTGCAGCTAAAATGATGCAGGTAAATGTAGTCACAAGGTCACAGTTACCAGTGATTGAAGGCGAAGTCCTTCTAACATTCATTTGGAGACCAGAGCAGAGTCATGAAGGGGTAACTCCAGAAGTCAGTCTCCAGCCACAAGCTCACATTTTCTGCAGATATATTTCCCATGTATTTGACTTAAAAAGGGTAAGAAGAACTGTTTGAAAACTGTGGTGACTCAAGTAAAATGCCATCCTTCCCACTGAATATAGAAAATACTGACAAGAGGAGGGGGAAGGCTGTGTCTCCTTGTGCCAGTTGGCCACTTTGAATGCACTAAAAAAAGATATTGTACCTCTGCCTCTGCTGGATGGAGTGAACTAGTAGATGAAGGTCTGCTGAGGGTCTTCTCAATAGACATAGCCTTGAGTGGCCTGAATGCTTGGTGTGAGCGATGAACTTTGCATTGGAGAAAACCTGTCATTATAGAAAGAGCACAATGCCAATTGTCTCCTTAGATCCCAGGGATGGTAACAGGTTGAGGTCTTCTGCAAGGGAGGAATAGATAACATAAGTGCTTGTTTTGGACTTCATTCCAAGTTCATTGCTTCCCTTCTGCCCGCAGCTGCTGCGCAGCTGGACTGTGAGCAGTTGTGTCCCACTGTTGTCATGAGTTCACAGCAGCACCTCTCCTTTTCCTCTCGTTTGCAGAGGTGTAATTCCCAAGCAATACCAATGGAATGTGAAGATATGTGTCCTCTCTGTGTTGCGCACAGGGCTGTGATTACAACTGCAGCAAAATTTGAGATGCACTAGTGTGGGTTTCAGCTTGGGTAGGAGTTGACATGGAGTGGTTTGGAATTTTTTTAGGATTTTTGTTTTCATCCAGACACAGTAAACTGTTTAATCAGAGATTCCTAAAAGAAGGAGTCCATTTCAATATATTTCCCATTTCAGTTAAAACCAATGGAATGTGACATTTCAGTTGATTCATTGTGTTGGTGTTTTTGTTTCATTAAACATTTTTGATTGTTTTATTTTTAAGCGACTTTTTAACTTTTCTTCCTCAATACTCAAAATACCAGTTGCTGCATCAAACAACTTACACTTCTCTGACCTTTATCATGACATTTGTCAGTTGCAAGGCAAAGTTTGGTTTCATGTCAGCAACACATCCTCTGTCTGAGTTCATATGGAGGTACCAGAGCAGTAGCTGGAAAGCAGAATGTGGTCTTTGATTGATAGCACCATGGTCTCTTTTAACTTCAGGAGCTGTCTTTTCAGCCCCAGCTGCTTGGCAGGCAAACCATCATGGTGGCTGTTGTAGATCATGTACCTTGTGCAAAAATCATCGAATTTGTCAAGTCCATTTTAGTCTTGAGAGGGAAACACAGTCTGAAAAGCTCTCACAAATTAGGAAAATGGTCTTCTCATGCTAAATTCTGCACAAGATCTTCAAGAAAGATCGTGTATTCTTGTATGGAGTTACAATAACGTCATAAAACTGATAGGAGGTTGATTCTTCACTAATGCCAGAGCACCAGAACTTGGTTCACTCACCTTTGCACTTTTGGTTCCCACATGCACATGAAGAGTATATTTTGAAGAGAGAAGGCAATTGATTGTGGGAACAACTTGCTTAGGAGATGTGATGAGTTCTTCAAGACTTGCAGCCTTTAAATCACAACTGGATGTTTTTCTAAAGATATGCATTACTTCAACCTGAAATTACAAAGTTGATGCAAAACTTGCTGGGCAAAGCTCTATGGCTTGTGCGGTGGAGGAAGTCAGGTTAGGTGATGACAGTGGCACCTTCTGGTGTTACTGGTGTCTGTTGGGTGTATTTGGGGATTTGTTAATTACTACAACCACTGCACCTTATTTCAGTGTTTTATTCATTTTGGTGTTACCATGAAGATTATTCACATTGCTCTAGAAGTAGAAATTATCTGAAAGCAAAGTTTTTTTGTTTCCAGAGCTACATCCTGGCAAGGACTGATTGCCTGAGTGGTACAGAGTGGGTGAGGTCAGTGGAGGAAAGAGGACAAGTTGTCCTAGCCACCCATTGCCAGTCGAGGCCCCGAGTAGTTAAGCTGTAGGGAGATGTACCCATTGAGCTCCAGCTGTGCTGGTGGAAGAGGTCACTGCCCTGGGCTGCTTGTCACAGCCTCCCACCCAGAGGTCACTGATCTTGCCTGGCTGCAGCTGGGTGCTGTCTGTGAGCACTTCCTAATCTGCTCCAAGCAAAATCAGTGGGGTTAGTTCAGCCAGTTGAGATGATTGATCCGAGCAAGCTTGGCCACTTTTGTCTGAAGGGGTGAGAAAGTGTGTCACAATGCATGCTGGTGGCAGATTTGTAAGAGTGACAGCTCTCAAGTTCTCTGCTGGCAGTAGTGCCATCCTCCTGTGGGAAGAGCATGCCTATCTTCAGATTCAGAGTTGGCTTTCACTTTCCCTCTCCAGTGCTCAGTTCCCACCTTGGAGACTGTCTCATCAGGAACAGATGATTAGGTTTCTCATATTACATATCTGATTATCCTGTGGCATGAGGCCTTTTGTTACCTTTTTAGCACACACTCGGCCCCTACCCAAATTCCACTGTAATTATCTTGACTGCATCTTCATTATATTGAGCCTGGGTTACATGCATATCCTTTGGAGAAGGTTTTGGTTTTTGACTCATCTAGGAAACAGAAGTTCACATCCTGTGAGTTGTACTGGCCTTGTTTTTCTGGGTCATTTCTGGCATTACATAGCCACTACTACAAAAATCTGCTTAACTTTGTCATCTCACAGCAAGCAATAATTGTGTCATCTGCTCTATCACGTTAGCAGTGATCCTGTAAAACAGTGTCTTTTCATGAACCCCTATGCCTTGCAGCCTCAGTGCTTGCAAAGCAGCACAGATGAAAGAGATTGCTAGGCCTGGCATGAGTATAGACTTGTGCTGACACCAGCCTCATTTAGTGCAAGGTTATTACCTGTGGAATTTAAAAAGGATGTGCAGTGTAGCATGTCCAACTGGCAGGAAGCAAACTGAGGCTTGATTTTTAACTCTGGTTAATATCCAAATATTTTGCTTTACAGGAACTGCTAATTTTTTTTTTCAATCTTTTCAACATCTACTGAGCCAAAATCAGGTTCAGTTATAACCTCAGTAAGGAGACAGGTCTTGCAAAGCCAGACTAGGATTAAAGGAGTGTAATCTGGTCAAATGAACAGGGAATCTGGTCTAGCATTGGTAGTTTACTGTTGATTTGAAGAAGATATATCAATTTATGAATCCTGTTACTCTGTGGGAAGAATTTGAGAATGGCAGTCTTTGAGAACTGAAAGCAGCCAGTACACATAGGTTTTATTTTATTCTGAGCATAATGTTAATTGGCATGTGATGAGATCAGAGTTTCTATTAGTTGTTAGTTGAATTTATTATATTGGGTCTTGCTGGTATCGCTTCGGTAGAGGTCCTGTCAATGTTTCCATTATAAACTTTGTTTATTAGTAATAACTCAGCCATAAAAATTCTGTCCAGATTGAAATTTAGTGAGCAAGTTCTCAGCTGAGATCCAAGAATATTTCTCTTTTCCTTAAAATTTGACGGAAATTACTTTGGTCATGGTTTAGTTAGAATAAGATGAAAGAGTTTTGGACATATTTTACATTTCTTTTGCTAAAACAGAAGCAAAGGTTTTATAGGCAATAATTTTCTTTGCTGGTTTTTATATACAGCAGAATTAAGGAACTGGACATTAAAAAGATTTTGTGTACTATTTATCTGACTATTCCACATGTGAAAATGTGGCATAATTCCCGATCTCCTCAGTAAGGAAATTCTGTTTTGCAGTCAGCAGTGAGGGTATATTGTTATTGCTACTGTCCTGGTTTCATCTGGGATGCAGTTAATTTTCTTCATAGTAGCTGGTACAGTGCTGTTTCATTATTTCTCTCTCTCTTTGTTTTCTCCCTTTTCATTGCAAATACTATAACTTTATTATTATTGTTATGGTTGATATTATTATAATTATTATTATGTTTCAAGTATTAAAGTCTTCCTAACTCAACCCATGGGTTTTCCCATCTTCCAATTCTTCCCCCCATCCCACTGGGATCAGAGGGTGAGAGTGAGTGGCTGTGTGGTCCTCAGTTACTGACTGGCATTAAACCAGGACAGTTACACTGTGCAAGTACCGTGTAACCATCTCCTCATAAAAAAATACATGTACATTACAGGATTTGATCATGGACTTGTAAATCTAATGTCCCATATATAGTAGTCAACACCAGAGAAGGATACAAACAATCTTCTAATAGACAGTTATTAATAAAGGAAGCCTGCAAGGGAAGATTCAGTGTGACTTATGGGCCTTCAATGCTTGTCAGATGCTTTGAAAAATAAGGATGTATATGTCAAATGCCACTAATTCGCTTTTTCATTTCACTCCATTCTCCTTTAGTTTCTATAGCTACTTTTGATTATTTGATGTAAATAAATGATCCACAAGCAGGATGATACCCTCACAGACACCTCATACAACCCCTACAGACAACTCACAACTATAGGTGATTTGGGGACTGCAAAGGTGACATGGTCTAAACCCTGGGAACACAGCAATGTTCTAGTGCCCAGACTATTTGTGAGCAGACAAATCCAATGGTTTAATATGTGCTAACCTCCTCGTTGCTTAGGTGGCGAGAGCATAAAAGCAGGGCGCTCAGGGGTCCAAGTCGGTGAAATATCCATCCATGGACCTGCAGGCCATATTGAAAGTCAGAATGTATGGGTACTGAGAAAGGTGCAGGTTTCAGGAGAAGCACCCAGAGGTGTACTATTACAGCAGAGTATAAAACAAGGCTATTTCTGTTGAAATATTCTCATCAGAATATTGTGTTTCAGGTGAAAATTAAATTTTGAACTGAAAGTACTTGATCATTTCAGAAAATATTTTATTCATAGAAAACCCCAAAATGTAACTTTTTATAGTCCATGCTGAACTAGCGTATCAGTAATCAGTTTTCCTATGAAAAGGTGATATTACCTCTCCTTCAGTGTGGGGAGGTGTCTGTGGAGGTATGTGTGAAGCAAGGGGAGGTGGCAGAGATGCATATGCATTTTCCAGCTTGATTGAACTGTCTGAGACCTGAACCATATCCAGATAGTTCACAGGTGTACCAAGATACATGGCATTAGTGTGTTCACAAGATTGAAACAGAGGCAAGGAAGAAGGTAGCACAGAGATACCACACTCATGTGAACCTTGCAGGCCAACTGTTGAACTGGTGTAAATTGGTCTGGCTCCAGTGACCTTGAGCTATGCTAAGTATGCATTAGGGGGTCAGATGCATTCAAGCAGATCTTGCTTTGTTTGCATTCATTCAGAAATTGTGCCAGTATACACAGCCTGACATGAGCATGTATTTTAGAATTGAAAAATATAAATTTGACTGATTTTGAATGTGCTGTATTTTTTTTCCCTTGTAATAGTTTTTTATGGCTCCAGAAAGTACAAATTAGCATGATCCCAAGGAAGTGTTTGATCTAGAATAAGGAAAATTCCTTTAAAGGGGAAATATTTAGGGGGCTGATTGTTATTTATTTTATTAAGCATGTAAGTGTTGTTTGGTTTTGTGTCCTGCCTGTAATTCCTGTGTTTGGAACAGTGCTGATGGGAAAATGGTATCCAGCATTTTATGAAAGGTGATACTGTGTCAACAGATAGGCAACGGGTTAGGACATGTGACAGTAATCTTCCATGGCATTCAGAGCATTCAGACCATATGCTTTAAACCATCAGTAAAATACATGTCAGAACACTTCCTCTTCATGCCCCCCTCCTGAGGACCACAGTGAGGGGAAACTGAGGGGAGCTGGAGGGCTGCTTTGAAGCCCTCAGCACTGGGGTGCTCTGTAAAAAGGAAATGGACTTGAGGGATGCAAAGGGGAACTGCAGTGCCTTCTGTCAAATGAAAGAATGAATGAAGTTCAAATATGTAAGGAGGTGAACTTGAAATTAGCTCAGTTGGTTAAGACTTGATGCTAATGCCAAGATCATAGGTTCAATCCCCTGTGTGAGTCATTCACTTAAGAGCTGGACTTGATCCTTTTGGATCACTTCCAGCTCAGAATATTCTGCGATTCTGTGAATGGACAGGGCAGCAGCTGGGTGGTGTTAGCAAGAGCTGGTGACTGGTGTGAGGTTTGCTCATGAATATTTATTGCCTGTTTTTTGGATGGTCTTGTTGCAGCAAACTCATAGAAATAAATGGTGGAAGCATGGCCATTGGCTATTTTTTCTGATACTGCTTTTCTGCACTGTCCTGTTTCCATCTATAGGTTATAAGAGCCTTTTAGCATGTCTTAGTGTGTGTAGTTTGCATAGGGAATAAAGGCTAAAGAATGTTTAAAAAAATATATTTGTCTTTGTAGGCTAGCACTGGGAGAAAGATTATTTTTCAATTCAGTTAAACCTCATTGTCAAGGCACTCCATCTCTACCAGCAGCTTCTGCTCAGTGAATGCAGGGGTCGTAGGTACAAACTCAAATCACAAAACTCAAGAGCATAATTGGGGATCCCTTTTGAGTGCACGTACAACCTGGGGGATCGTGGGAAACTCCCTTTGTACTTTGTACTTTGCACTTTGTACTTTGGCTCCGTCTGGAAAATTGGAAGTTCAGGCAGGAGGAAGCCCCTCAACCCACAAATAAACTGTTTTATCCATTTAAAGGTAATGGGCCAAAACCTGGTATTTTTACTCAGGCAGAACTCTCACTGAAGTCATTGGGCAGTTTGTCTGAGGAAGGGCAGTGAGTCTCTCTCTGGAGTTATGTATTAGAACCAGCATTTATGAATCTCCCACTGGTAATGCTCATCTGCCTAAAAAACAGATTTCTTGGGAAGGGAGCAACAGCAGAGTCCTGTGTGGAGGCTATAAAATGGTTTACATTCTGTATTAATATTGATTTAGCAATCAAAACAAAATATTTTTCTGTTTAAATGTTAAACATTGGCATGTCTCCTCCTGATTTTTAAATAAGCCTTGAAGGTGACTGTCGGCTGGTTTTCAGTCATTTCTTGCCACCTCTCCTAGGTAACTTTTTGGTAATACAAATGCTTCCAGGCAGAAGAAGGTACTAAACAGCTAATGTAATTGCAAGGCTTATTTCCAACTCTGTGTCAATGATTCTTCCTGTTGAGAGGTATTCCTCACCGTTTGAACTTTCTGACTGGCAGCCCAGGTCATCCCAAGTGTCACACATTGATATTTCTGAGTTCAGTACAGCATGGAGGGGAGTAACACACTCAGGACTCCTTGGAAGTGCAGTGACAGCTTCCTTAATTGAGTAAGAGGTGACTCATTGTTTTATAAGCATCTCTCAACACAGTCATAAGTGTATCAGTATGAAGTTTTAAAAGACAGCCCCTTCTGCAAACAACCCGTGAGTCAGTGCCAGCTCACAGCTTTCTTCTGCCAGCAGGACCTCTCCATCAACACTGGCTGCTGAATCTGAGTATCTGGGCAGGACTCCTTGAAGGGGGGAAAATTTTCAGCTGGTTTGTGATAGTCCTTATACGTGGAAAAGGGAATGGTCACTTTATAACTTTTTGCATTTCTTCTTGGACAAAATAAGTAAACCAAGCTGATGCAAGTTTGGATACCTTTGGAGATGCTTGTGCCAGTGCCACATCTGCAACTTGGACCTGCTGGCATAGCAGCAGCTTTCAGTCTTGTCCCTGCACAATGGGAAAGGAGTCTGCATGGCCTCTGGCACTGTGTAACACAGAGCTCCCCAGCAGCAGGATGGCTTAGTGCTGGCCATGGCAGTGCAGCTCCCCAGCACGAGTGGGGCTGAACAGCTGTTTCAGGGAAGCTGGTGGTAAGTGTGCTCCTATGCTGCACCTCCTTCATGCCCTTCTGTGCAGCCAGCCGAAATGAAAGTTTCCTTTAAACCAGACAGTAATAGTAACTGCCCTCCCTCAGCAGTCTCCAGTGATGCAGCTTGAAATAGACGTATGTCTTGAAACACTGTCATCATATAAAAAATTGCTTCAAGGCATTCCTCCCAGCAGTGAATTCTCTGGGATGTATTCTGTCAGCTGAAAAGAAGCAAACTGCAAGAAAGTTCCCACAGTCACACTTCCTCCTGAGCCATGGAGTGGGATTTGGATGGACCTCCACAAATAAAGCCATTTTTAGGGACATTTCTGCCTTCAGTCCAGTTGCCTTATGCTCACCATTAGGGGTGGTTTTGGGTGGCAGGGTGGTCTCCTTGGGAGAAGCAATGGGCCATTGTGGATAACCCACTCCCCTCCTCGACATTCCAAGCAACACATGTTTCCTGACACAGCATGAGGTGATGTAGCATGCAGCCTCACCACTTGCTGCCCCAGCTGTGGCTCCTCGAAGCAGGTACTCTGCTATGCACTGTGGGACATGGCTCTTGCCCACCACTATATGCTTGGGAGGAGAAAACGAAACAGCCAAAGAAAAATTTGAAGTGGTGGGAAGGAGACAAGCTGAATGAACTCCATGTTATGCAGAAAATGCATCAGAAATGTGGAGGATTGCAGCTTTCCTCTAACAGGTCTCCTCCTTGCTGCCCAACCTCATGGCTGTGCCAAGAACACTAAGGGAATAAAATTGCTGGAGTTTGTATTGATGTTCACCTCAAAATGCCCCTCCAGGGGAAAAAGTGCCAAAAGGCTAAGTTTGTTTTGGGGATACTTGCTACAGCTGTTGGGAGGTGGCAAGGCTTGCAAGCATCTAACTGGGGGAAACTTTCCTTCCCCTGCCCATGGTCTCAAAATACTGAATTCTCACACACAGTGAATAAAAGGGTAGATGGAAGATGCCCAACTCCCTGCAGAAACCGTACTCGAGCGTCCTATATTCCTTTAGGGGAATAAATCCTCTGGCTGCATCCACCACCTCATTCTTCTGTGCTGTTTGCTGAGGAGGAAAGGATGCTGTCAGGCATCATTCCTGCTGCAAAGGAGGGCTGGCCAAGCAGGGATAGACTGATGAATCCGCTGAGTCTCTCCCATACTCCTGTGAGGGTGACAGGGCAAGCTGCCCGTGAGGCACACATCTTTCAGCAGTGAGTTGTTCGTCTTCTCACTCTGGATTGCTAATGACTATGAAAAGGTAGCAGGAGGCCAGCCGGGACTTTCCCACTGTGTACCCCAACCAAAACTTTCCAGCACTGTTACCTACTAGCCAAAGATTTTGAGAACTGACTAGGTGTACACACAGTGTCCCAAGCAATACTATTGTTTCCTCACACCTCCTCCAAACGCTGTCCTTCCTTCACTGATGGCCTCCTTCCTGGCCATGGAGTTTGCCTGGGAGAGCAGTGGACTCACAGCAACCTCTGGTGTCCATGAAACTCACCTCAAGGCACACTCTCATGCTCCCAGGCTCCGTCCTCAAAAGAAACACTTGCTTGAGATTAGGCAGTCACAGCCACAGAATGTGGGGACATTTAGGTGCCTGGGAGCAGCCTGCTGACAACCAGCAGAAAGACCTCGCTCCACACCATCACCCTTACCTGTTAATATCAGAGTATCCTTGGCCTCGTTGCTGCTAAGACTAAAATGATCTTTCAGCTGCCATGAAGAGATCTGGTGTTGATATAACACCTGATCTCACTGAGGCAGATTATGTTCAGTTGCAAATCAAGTTTCTGTCTACCCAGTGTAGCTAATTCCCCAAAAAGGTATGCCTCTCTGTGCCAACTACAGCAGAATTTGAAGACCAGATCTCATTTCTCCCTCTTACATCCAGCAAGCTGCTTTCCTTTCTGCTTCCATGACCACCTAGCTACAGATACTACCAAATGGTATATTTTTGGCACATCCTGAACCAGAGAGGTTCCAAACACAATAAAATGTAAGTAACCGGGAGATGGAAGCATTTACCTCTACCAAAGTTGACTCTGGAAGTAGTTTGAATTTAGCCAAGGTCAGGATTTAGCTGTGTTTTTTGCAGTATGAAAAATCAGGTTTTGTCACTTCAGCAACAGAAGCAACAAAATATGGAAGCATTTTCAGGAAGTGAGAGTAAATACCTATCAGTCCTATTCTCTGAAACGACCTGCATTTGGTAAAATGTTCACAAGCCCTCCCTAGCAACCCTGATATTTAAAAGCAGGCTGCTTTCCAAGTGGTTGATGAAGCTCTGTGAGCGAGGAAAACACTGGAAGCTGTACCAGGGAGCGGGGCTGTAGTAGGGTGCTCCTGGCGCTGCATTCTTGATCTGGTATCAGGTTTCAGTACTATTATGAAAAAATCTGCAGGGGATTTGCATGCATACCTTACACACATACCTTTGATGTTTACATTGTTAGATCCAAGCAACAAATAGGATCTTTAGGTCAGATGTAACTTCCAAAAGGGTATTAAATAACTATAGCTAGACAGTCAGGTAATTGTCCTGTAAAATTATGATCACATTCTTCTAGATTGGGCTAAAATCAGAGTCTATCTAGGGACATAAATAGAACAACTCCAAAATTACACCAGGATTATCAAGAGCAGAATCTCTCTTCCTCTCTCTCTTCCCCCTTTTTTCACTCTCTTTCAGACCAAGGGAAGCATGTATACCCAGACACTATTGATATTTTTGCTGCTGTTAAGAGGCTGACAATAGGATATTGTAGATGTCTTTGCAATCTTTTATTAAATGGGTTCTAGCTAGATAAAAAGAGAAAAGCAGTTTGCTACTGTCTTTTAAAATACATTACTCTGTTGCATGGATTTCACAATGATGCATGTGATGAAATCACACCAGAAATGCAATGATGTGGTGGGAGGTTTTTTCTGCTTTGCAAGGAGGGCCTAGAAATCAGGCCTTTGAACATAATGAATGTAATTTCCAAAGAATAAGAATATGAACTGAGTTCAGTATTTAACATGCCACACAGCAGAATGGTCCCAAAATATATCAAGCCAGGAAGTGGATTAGTTGCAAGAGCTCGCCACCGAGCCCCTGGTATATTTCAAGTATGTTGAAAATGTATTTCTGTTTTGGACACTGACTTCTTTATGAAACTGTGCCAGAATATCGGCAGTCTCTGGTTGGACTCTGACAGGCAATTTTAGCAGCATCAGTGTCCTGGAGGCAGTAATAATTATCAAATCTATTCAATAGAGAGACAGCTATCAGACATCTGTATATCCCAGACATAGAAAAACATCCCCAGCCAGCCATGTGGCTACCAATGGATCTGCTCAGACAAAGAAGTTCAAGAGAAGTGCCTGAGGCCATATCCTCAGCTGCAGAAAATCAGCCAGGCACAGTCGATTTGCCTTCCTTCCCTGTGTGCCTTTTCTCTGGAGAAAAACCCTACCCAGCTGTCACAGGGCAATGGGAGGTCACAGAGGCAATGGCTTGGATGGAAAGGGGAAGCTCCTGCAGGAGGTTAGGTCTCTGCCTGGAGCTGAGCACATGAGCTCTGTACAAGGTGCTTTATGTTCCTGAAGGGTTACAAATGGCTGTGCAAAAAGGCAGTCTAGGTCACTTGTACCCTTACCCCAGTTTGTGCAGACTAGAGGACAGATAGCTCTTCCTAACAATATCTAGAGCTGTGTTTGTGCTTAGTGCCTGAACACAGACAGCCTCAAGCACTGCCCTACAGTTGCCTGTGCCGTGCAGCTGGGAGCATTGTTTCCTTCACCATTTTGTTCTCTGCTGGGTAAAAGATGTTGTTGAGGAAATAGCACAACCCAGGGCTCGTTCTTCTAGGCAGTCTGGAAGACATGGCCACATGCAGGAGGAGAAAAAGTTGTACGGATGCAAGCCAGGCTGAGATTCTGGACTGTATTGTTTCCTCCTATTGGTGAGGTCTGAAGGTTTTCTAGTCAGATCGTGGTCTTCTGCACCTGCCTTACTGTAGTGCCTACTCTGATGTTGTCCTCCTCTTGTTGAGATGTGCCTCACTAAAACATGAAGCACGGAGCTCTGGAGGAAGCAGCTCTTGTAGCATGGAAACATGCCACAGGCATGCCACTGGGAGATACCCAAGGGTGGAAGGACACAGACTCCTTGGCTTGAATCTCTCTACCTTCAGGGTAGCTTGAATGGAGGCCTTTCCAGCATGATGAAGGTGCCTAAGGGCCAAGGAAAGTGCATACTGTGTTTGCACCAGTATCCTTCCTCAGGAGCTCTTGTGAAGAAGTGCAGGGCTGGGCTGTGGCATGGCCATTGCAGCAGCACTGTGGTCAAGATGGGCAACCAGGGTTAGAGTTGCCACCTGATACTGCTGGGACACTGCTGTAGTCCCAGTGTTGCCCAGAGGAGCAGTTTACCCCATGTTTTCTGTGATGGCCACTTGAGTTCTTTTTCCATTCCTGCCTCTAGGCTCAGGCCTGTTGTTGGCAGAAGCTTTCATAGGCCTGGAAATGATGCTGATTGTTTGTATATAAGCCTATGTTGTGGAAAATGGGATGTGCATGTTTTCAAGTTTCTGAATGACGCAAGGACACTTTACTGAATGAGTGGAGGTCTTTGTGACCTTAAAATGAGAAGAAGAATGAACACAGGAGACCAGAAAGAGAAATGTTACCTGGCAATAGTTACATTTTGAGCAAAATCACTGAAGTTCAGAGTTCGCTTTCCAAACAGCAGCGATTTTGCAGCAGATTGGCTTGTTTGGAACTTTACTGTGCTATTTACTCTGTTGCCTCACTGGAGGCCAGTGCAAAGGTCAGGGGACTCCGGAGCTCCTGGCAGTCAGGTCCAGAGATGAATCCACTGCTGACAGCCCTGCAGCTCTGATCAGCTCCATGCAGCCACCATCAGTGCTTCTGCTGGGAATGGCCTCTGCAGCCAGAACTGCCCTGGGTTTTCACTCTATGTGGCATGAGTTGCCTGAGCAAGAAGAGAGAGAAGACTCTAAAACCAGTTGGAACCAGATGGTAATGTGATGCAGTGCTTTCCACCTCTAGATCATCAATTCAAATCTAGCCTGTTTAGCAGCGACCAAAAATCATTTCCACATGGGCCAAGAGAAATGAATGGTGAACACAGGGGTTGCTGTATCCAAACAGACAAGATAGTCTGAAGATAAATAGTTGCACAATAGTTATTTGTCTGGAGAGGTCTGCAAGGTATAAAGCTAAGTAGTTTCTGATTGGTGTATCCCTGAATAATGAGGGCTTGGTTTCTTTGCAAATAACTTATAATTTATTTCTGTCTACTAAAATGTAGGGCTTTTTCTTCACACTATAGCTAAGAATAACTGAAACCTCTCCTTTGGCTTTCTGAATAGTCTTTCTGTGTAGGGAGTTAAAAATAGACAGACACATATGACATTTGCCAGACAAAAGAGCCAGCTCATGTTTCCTTAGGTGTATACCAAGAAAACCTCAATGCTGAACTGTGTACTAGAATTATTCTGAAAGACAGAAAATGTTTCTTAATATTTTAGCAGAAAAATGCACAGGATGCTGAACTAAGCCTAAGCCAAATGCATCAGAAAAGCTTACCAAGTATGCAGTGGATGATAATGAAGTAACAGGCGAACCCAACAGTGCAGTGGTGACTGTGAAGAAGAGCAGTCAGCAACAGCAGATCCACCTGCTGACAAAATGTATTGATTTTAGCTGAGTACACCAATTTAAACTCTGCCCATTAAATGGCTATTTCATAGGCTGTACTACCTTAAATATTTTATGGAAATGTAACCAACGCTGGCTGAAACATTGTAAAAATTAATAACATCTATCAAACTGAACTAACAGCTACTGTACTTTAAATTTTGATTATATCCTTGATAAGCTCAATGGAATATTGTTGTGCCTGAACTAACAGTTCAACTAACATATGAATAGAAATTATGGGTTTTCCCTTCTCATTCTAACCATTAGATTTATACTTATGAAGATCTGTAATGGTGGGAGGAAGGTTGGGTCAAAGCAACTGAAAAACAGCAGATTACATGAGCATAAAGAAAACAGAATTTGATTTTTTTTAATACATTTTTTCACTGTTTTATTCCTCTCAGAACATAAACCCATTGCAAATGTAGCAGTTTATAGATGTTTTGTGGTGAAGGTAGATTTCTGTAAACAAATGTATGAAATCCTAATTTTGATGAAGTCAGTTCCTTGACTTCCATTGCATATATACAAACCTAACTGGATGTACGTGGCCCTGCCTGAATTTTCAGACTAACAAAAGTGTCATGGAAGCAGCGTTCTTTTGAACGCTTTGAATCTGCCAATTAAAGTATAAAATTTTGTTACCAGTCAAATAACTATTAAAAGTCACTTTGTGTACTTGGAGAATTCTCATGCTCTCTGCTCTCCTCAACAAATGGAATAGAAATACTCTTTATTATCAACTGATGGGTGCAACTTCTGATACACTGCAAGCTTTTCCAACATCAGTCAGGGAAGGTCAGTTTAAACGCTGATAAATTTTTTTTTAATGACCTGACTTTGTATTTGGTATTAAAAACGCAGAGGAGTGCCAAATAGAACAGAGAATAAAGAATAGTTCCATAGATTTTGCCAGAATTCTCCATAGATTACTATTAGCCTCATTTATGAGACTGCACAGAGAACTGTGAAATAGCCTTTGAACTCTAAGGGCCAGATGGTTTTGCTGTTAGATTCTAATGACCCACAGCAGTGTGCATACACAGACACCATGGTTGCCAGTTGACTGCAAACATGTCATGGAGGCCGGAGAATTCATGACCTGTGCTTCCAGAACACAAGCCAGTCCTGCTTGGGCAGAGTGGGCTTCCCTGCTCACTATTGATAGGATAAAAAACCATTTCTGCTATTGCCTTAAAAGGGAGATAATTTCTAAAGCAAGCCATGATCAGACCTAGACTTGAGGAGCAAATGGCAGGCACATCATCCTATGCAGTCTGGGGTAGATTACTGATGATGATCAGGAAGCTGCAAGTGGATTTGCTTGAAGGCAAGGGTTCTCTGGCAGGCTGTGCGGGCCCCTGGTCCCAGCCCTGCATCATACTGTGCTGGAATAGGAAGGCAAAGGCTGGACTCAAAACAATTAAAGCTGTAGGACAGAATGATAGTCTGTTCTCATATGGAACTACTTGCAAGGCATGATTTGCTTTGGATTATATTGGTTTCAACTGGTATAATATGAACTTCCTTATTTTTCAAGGATATATAGACAAAAAAAGGACTAATTTTGATGGGTTTACTCATCTTTTAATTTAGGACTACAAGTGTTTGAGTGACCTGTGAAATTACTTAAATGATTTCTGCACAACACTGAGCTGTCAGCACTACAAAAGTCATCCTAACTGGGTATTAGTTTCCACCATAGTCATTTAGCTTCACCAGCAGAGCTAACTCCATGGAAATGTCACGTCTGTGTCAACCTGTTGGAAAAAACCAGTCACTGGTGCCAGGAAGCATCAGTCAAACATCTTCATAATACTCAGTTGGAAGAGGAAGACACAAACACAACATCTAAGGTCACTGTGAATTGTTCAGCTTGCCCTTGGAGCTTCAGGCACAGAAGTCAGAGGGTGGTTTGCATCGAAAGCAGTACTTTTATCTCTGCTCATTAAAAATGTGTTCCAGCATTGCTTATACTAGCTGATGTAGACTTACCCTTATCCTTCCCTTTTCCTTCCTTAGCTTTCTAACATTATGAACAGTCACAGAATAAAAGGACTCCAGTGAATGAGAAGTGTGACAAATTGAATTTGATACAACTTTTGACTACTGGTACAAGATGAATATGAATTCATCACATGAGGCTGCTCTTTTGTTCTCGTACAGAAGGCAAAGAAATTATTTGGTCAGTGACTGTATAGGTTGTAAGGATGCATCTAAGATATTGACAAAGAGTAAAGTAATAGAATTTTAAAATAAATAAAATAAGGGATGTGGTGTCGTTTAGAAGATAGACAGTTGGGCTCTGAACTTCCAAAACTTATAGCAAAGATAGAACAATCAAAAACTTCATGTGTTTTCCTTTTCAGACATTTTCTGGTGGTGTGTTTGTTTTTTTTTTTCTATTCAAAGTTAGGAATGTTAGCCTGAAGTTCTAAATTATTATCTTTTGCCTTAGATCACATACTTACAATTTTAAACCTAGCAAAAGAGGTAGTTCTGTATTTTGGATTTGTTCTTGTATGAGAGACACTTGAAGGCCTGGTCATAGGATTTTTCCAACACTGTCACTTGTTCTTCTATGTCTTATGTAGATTTAAGAAAGATACGTAATGTTGACTTGTACTTGCATATGATGTAAAAAGTCCTGAAGCTTGCTTTCAAGTGTATGGAAGTTCAGCTGATACATATGCAGTGTACAATAGCTGTTTCTCAAACCTAGAATAAAAATGAAATGTGAAAGTTCTGTGTTGCACAAACCTCCCCTTACTTATGAACACTGACATTAATGAGAGAGCCTCTGACAGAGTAGGAACTCTGTCATCTTACTTTGCAGGCTCCTGGCAGGGAGAATACAGAACAGTTCAGAGCTCTCTTGTCTTGTATACAACTTTGTTTTGCTCCAGAGCACCTCTTTAAAGTCTCCTGTCCCTGGGAGTTTCATGGTTCCAGTCTTCTCAGTAACCAGGGTGGATTCTCTTTCTTTCCAGTTAGTTGAATATGCAGTTGCAACACTCTTGTAAATTAGAGGTGTCTCTTTTTAAGCCCTAAAAGGATAACTCAGTGAACACAAAGTTTAGCGAGTTGAGGCATTAGTCTCTACAGTGTGTCAAAAAAGGTTCCATAGACATCCCATCCACAACACTTAAAGAAATGAAAGAGGTGCTTTGGAAATTTCTTGTTATTCCTCTGCACCTCAGTTCTTCTGGTCAGGGTGACATAAGTAACCATGCAGTCCTCACAGGACTGGACCTTTCTGGATTTGTTTGTCCCCCAGCTGTCCCACTCAGCCAGGCTGAAGCAGGAAAAGCAATGCCCTTGAAAACTGGCCCTTGCAGTGATTCAGCTGTCACAAACCATAGTCCTCAGTGTGACATGAGTGGGTACAGCTCCCAGCATGTCAGTGATGTGTGCCACTACTATCAGCTGAGGGACTGAACCCTGCTTCTGAGCATGCATAGCTGAGCTTCTTCCTTTTAAGGGAGAAAGCATAACACATGCAGAACTCCAGATCCCAAATCCAGTGGAAACCTAGCCAGCAGTAAGCAAGCGCTGCCAAGAAGCACTATGATAGCAAAAGTCTTGAATGACTAAGATTCTTGCAAGCCTTGATCAGTATAAGAGATAGTTTCCAACTGGGCAAAGTACAATATTTTTCCTCTGCTTTTTATGAATGGCTGGATATAGGATTGTGCTGGAGTCAGAGTCCCCTGTGGAAGCCATTCATAAAAATAACAGCAAAGCAGAACAAAACAAACACACACAAAAAAAAATTTCTAGGTCCAGTCCAGAGCCACTGGGTGCCAGAGGCTGGGAAAACATGCTGGCAGCTCAAGCTCCAGCTATCACTGAAAGTATTTAAGGGGCTTTTTGGTGGTCTGAAAAGTATGAACTGCTGTGTAGAAGGGCAGCTGGTAGAATTACTGTGACACATACTAGGCAGAAAGCCAGACCTGGCCTTGTTTCAGACATTGTCTTTCCACTCATTGAAGCGTCAGGACCTAATTCATGGAAAATTTGGTGAGTTGGCAGCACTTTCAGAAGATTTCATTGAGCTACAGTGTGTGAGAATCACATGAATGTAGAGTGCACAGCCAAAAGTATATGGGGATTTCTGAGCTGGACAAAACAGTCAGCCTCTAAAAATGTCTGTGAATTTCATGTGGTTTTGGAGTAAACACATGTACAGGTGTAATCAGCAGGCAAAAAAAAAGAAGATAAAGTGGAAAAGCACTAGTGGCAGATAACAGAAGAGCTCAATGAGTTCTGTAATTGTGAGAGGTTCCTTTGAAACAAATAATACCTTAGTCCAAAGGCAGCAAATGTCCATTAGTGAGTTCCGGGCTTCTGTCCACCTGGAGAAGACATCCATAAAATATGTGCCTCGATAATAGCTTCTCCATTGCAAGAGAGTTTAATGGAAAAGGGTCCACCCTGAAGTGTAAAGACAGACCCAGTCTTCGCTTTTTTTTTCTCCTCATATTTATTTGAGAGCAGAATTTGGAGCCTGAGGCACAGATACAAAAATATAACAGCAGTAGGATTTTGCTGAGTTAGAAAAAGACTGAAAATAAACAAAGCATCTCTTGTTAAAACGGGGCACTTGTGGTGGGTAGTCTGAATTGAATCAGTTACATTTAATTTGCATTTTCATTGATCCTTCCCACTGAAATATTGCTCTGAAAGGCCAGTTACACTAAACTGCTTATTCAGAAATATTCCAGTCATTTCATACTACACTGACACAAAAATTAGGTTTTCGGCCATGCAAAGGGACAGCATGTTGGCTTCTGCCCAAGCAAGGCACTAAGATCACGGCTGAGATTGGGAAAAAGCAGGAAGGAAGGCAGGAAGAAAATCATTGGGTGCGATTCATATACTTTAAAAACAGAAAGTTCAGAGAAAGGGGTTAGGCAGCAGCTTTGCCCCACTAAAGAAAGAAAAGCTCTTTTGTTCTTTCTGTGTCAAGATTTCATCCTTTATCTGTGGTCTTATTGTTCCGTGCTGCTCCTAGCATCCACAAGGGTCATCACATCATGATGGTAGATTCTAAGCATGTCTGTATTTGTTTCTTAATTGGTACTCCTCCTCCCCGAGGTGGGGATGAAGCACACTGGCACCCTGATGGGTGTCCTGACTCATGTGAGGATCCAGTCCTGGGTGGGAATATCCAGGTGGGAGACCTGCTGAAGAACTGCTGTGGCACAAGGTGCTGCATACACAGGTGGACACACCTAACCTGCCTGATGATGGGCAACCCCAAAATCACATCAATAGCCTCACAAGGGTCAGCACAGCGTCACCTTCATGCAGCTGAAGGTCTCAAACCAGAGCTTCCAAGGGCTGGAACCACTGTCCACTGCAGCCTCCTGGTTTTGACAGGAATGGTTTTGGTCAAGTGGGAAGCCATGGCTCAGGAATGGCGATATGTGTCCTTCACCTCTCTGTCCGAGCTGCGCCCCAGCTGTGCTCATGGTCAAGAGGGAGAGCTTCACCACAGCAGGACAGTGGACTCATGGTTGAGAGTGTCATAAGAGAGCAGCATCAGTCTAGACAACAAAATATAGTTATAAAATCAGGCCACTTTCATGGTCTGGTAAGTTAATGCAGCACAGTAAATCTAGTCATACCATAGAAGAGACAAAAGATGTAACCCATTAAATTAGACTTCATTTTGGTTTTAAATGATACGAACAACATAATCCTCTTCATCCACAGTAATCTGCACTACTTAAGAGCAAGGTAATAGATAGGTGTGGGAGAGGATGGGTGTGAGAGCCGGGTATGTTCATATCTCCATTTCTGAATGTGCGCTTTGCCTGTGTTTTATTTCTGTTGCTGACAACATTTTTCGCAGCACTCATGAAATCACACTTAAGTGCTCTCAGTGAATTCTGTTTCTCACTGTGTTTTGTTTTACTTTTCAGCCTCAACAAGTGGTTGGAAAGAAGCCTGGTCAGGTAAGAAAAGTTAATTTAAATTCTCTAGACTAAGTGCAATAACTTTTTAGTATTTTAACTGGTCTGGTCTCCTATACTGTAAAGAAAGAAGAAAGGTACATCAATCCTATGAGCTGGGGGAAAGCTGTTGGCTTGCTAGGTACAACCACCAGAACAATTCACACAGTGACCCTTGGGAAAGAGAAGAGGAAGCAGTGCATGGTGCTTGCTCAGATATGTCCTTGTCCTGCATCGGTCACCTTGCAATGGTAATGCAGACACACATGCACACCTCTATGGTGTGAGTCCAGCATGTGATAGACAACTCTGTGTGTCCTGACCATGGGTAACTGGGGACTGCATCACAGCAGGAAAGGATATGCAGAAAACCAGTCTCCCCATGGGCCTAAAGATTCTCTAAATCCACAAAATAGGCTGAGGTTTGTAACTAGACTGGATCCATCATAAAGACTAACACATTTGAACTTTTTTTTTAATTGGATGGTATTATTCTTCTTTAAGACTTTGGACAAAATGCAAGCCACAAGGTGTCATGAAACCAGTCAAACACTACAGTTAAAATCACTTTCATTTTCTTATGCCAGCCTGCCCTGTGTTAAAAATCCCAATAACCAAACTCTACCACTCTGTTATATGTGCACCAGCAGAAAAGCCTCTTGGCATGAGAGCAAGTCCATCCCTGAGTCCCCAGAGTCCATGGGCTGTGCTGCTCTGCCTCTCCATGTTGATGGATGATTGCTAAGTCAAGAGCATAAAGGGTCCCTTGCTTTTCTGGAAAGAGTTCTGCTTTCAGAAGGGAATAATATTTTCACTCTTCCACCTTATGGTTTTAATACATTATTGTATAGTGTACCTTGTTGTAATATCCACTGTAGTCTGAATTAGGAGCTGTTACATAAGAAACAGAAAACATCCTAACTGTGCGTTGAAGGGGTAAAATGATGTAATTCTCCAAAGCATGTGCAGGAATCAGGTTTCTACAAAAGAAATCAAGACAGTCACAGCAGTGCAAATCCATGCACAGGTTAGTGTCTCCAAGTGGTGAAGGCAACATAGAGGATGAATGTAGTAGTACTTTCAAGTAAGGTAAGTTTTGCATGGAGAGGTAATGTCTTTTATTAGGCCAGCTTATGCAAGAAACATAGTGTAAGTCCCCAGGGACTTACTGTGTATAACCTTCTGACTATACCACGCAATTCAAAATGCAACAAGCTGTTCTAATAAAAGATATTTCCTCTCTCTGGTCTCGCTTATATCCTTCAAATGTTACGGCTGCAACCAGGCTGTTCCTATTACATCATGGTAGTAAATCTGCCGGTGCACAAAGCCAGCTGTCTCCTCTGTGGCACCTGAGCAACCTAGGAGCTTAAATCCTACTGTGCAGAGGAGACCAAATCCAGGGGGCAAAGACTCCTGAGAGGCTGGGTTTTTTGCCTTTTCCTCTGGTACATATCACCAGGGTCAGCAGGAAGCCGGGGTCTAGAGCTGATGGCTCTGCCTGAAGCCTAGCCTGGCAGAAACCATTGTTGCCAATGGCCCATGTGGTGCCGCCAGGTCTGCAAGCTCCCCAGGCACTTACTCCTGCAAGTGTTTTGTTTTAACAATAAGTGTGCAAGCCTGAGTGCAAGAGAGTAAGAAATATCTGGGACTGAGGGCAGGCTGGGGTGTAGGAGGACAAAGAGAGGAACTGGACTCTGTCATTTGGTAGAAGAACAAAGTAATGACAAATTTAATTTAATTGATAGCAAAATGATGTAGGCACTTGAACCAAAACACCAGCGTTCCCTGTGTGCATTTTCCTGTCCCTTTGCTGATGCAGTGACTCTGGCAAGGATGCTGTAGCATATTTCAAGCAGCCAGATGTCACCGCTTCTGCAACGGTGCCTTGGCAGCAGTTCTGTGGTCAGAGACACAGAGAGAGAAAGAGAAAGTCATTTGACATTCCCATTAGTAATGGAAGTGATTGTCAGAAAGCAAGGAGGCTCAGAAGAATGCATGAAAGGAAAGAGAAGGCTGTTTAGAACTTTCCAGTTGTCACAACTGACTAGTGATATAACACGCTTTAAATTATTCGTATGCCATGTCTTTTCACAGAGAACATTTCTTTTTTTAAATCCTTGGCTTGAAGGATGTTCAGTAAAATCACTGACTTGTCTTTAACTCTTCCCAGTTTCAACAGGACCCTCTCCCATGCTTATGGTAGCACAGCATTGCAGCATTGCTGGTATAGGTGCATGGCAGAGAACAAAAATTATCTTTGTGAGCAAATGCTCATGACAGTATCTTCCTGAGTCTGAAAAAAGGAGAGGTAAAACAGTGACATGATTGGGAACTTCATGTTGCTGGGTTTCACTCAAGTCTTGTTGCCTTTCTCTGATTTCTTTTTATACTACGGAATTTCCCTCAGAATTAACAACAAGAACATGAGCTCATTCAGGCTTCCTAATCTGAGCTGTCTGAGGAAATGGTGATAAATTATATAAACATGGGGACTACATGGAAGTTCATGGAGGATAATGTAAATCTTAGACTACATTCAGAGGAATCTCTTCCTTTTCCATCTGTTTCCTTCAAAATATCCTCCCAGATGGCTTTACCATGTGGCAGTCTGGATTAAGTTAGAAATGTATCCTTTCTTCATTGTGCGGGACTGTAAGAGGTTACAGTCAAGAACTGCTGTGGGATGGTGAGCCTGCCTTGGTAAAAGTGGCAGAAACTCTGGGTCAGGCTGCATCCTGAGTGCTCTCCCATGCTTTGAATTTTAGGTGTATTCTCAAAGATTTCTGTGAACTTTAGTGTACACCACCATTACTCTTGTTATTGCTGCTAGCACCTATATCTTTCAGGTCTGTGTAATATTTTTAAATGCAGAAGCAGTAGGAACCAGCTAAAATTCTCAATTTATGAGTAACAGCTCTGTTTCTATCACCATTTCACAGATTTTAAGCATCATGCAGGGCTCGGCTGTGCTCTAAATCTCTGCATAGATATTTGCTGTCCAGTTTAGGGCCATATAGATGCCTATATAAAGTTCTGCAATATGTTTAAGATATTCCCAGAGCTCTTAGGATTTAGCACACAGACAGTAAATTGCACCACTAAAATCCACTGGAAATCTACACGCCCATATTATTTATACAAAGCTTTGAATACTGTGGTGTGTACACCTTTGTGATGATCACAAGTGCATGCTCTCACACTTGCTCACGTAAATGCAGAAAAGATAGCCAGCCTAACTGGGTGACATTGGTAAGTTTAGCACTTTCACATGAATATTTGCCTAAACCTCAAAACAAGACTTTGAAATCTGCTCTGTCCCCAGTGAACATACTGCCAGATCTTACCATCGTGATGTAGTAATATTCTTACCAAGGTGTGAAAATAAACAGTTCAAATAGAAATGTCTCCATTTCCTCATTTCTAAGCAATTTGTAGCAGCTGCAGACTCAGCCGTATGGGGGGAGTTACACTATTAAGTCATGCAAAAGAAATAGGTATTTTTACAAAAACATAATGAAAGCTATCAAAGCTTTCTAGAAACAGGACGTGTTTTATTTTTATCATTTCTGGAGAGAAGAAATACTGTGCATGTGGAACAGCCCCTTGAAGATCTTACAGTCTCTTTCGGAGGTCTATTAAAATCTCAGATCCTCACAAATCCTCCATCTCTGAGTCTGGAAGACAGCATACCAGGTCAGAGGACAGTGTATAGGTCAGAAAAAAAATTTTTATCAGTCAGAAGTACATGAAGGAAGTGTACATAGAAAAGTATGCACAAAAAAGTGTACAAAAAATGTACACCTAATGGTAGATGTAGTAGATTATTCTAAAACAATGTCCAAAAAAAGTCAAATCCTGACAGGAATAAACACTAGAAAGTGTTTGTATAGGAAAGAAGATGTGGATGTGCTGTATTTTTTCTTGTTAGTCATTTCTCAATCTTGGTATCAGTAAAGTTAAGTATGTTAATTAGTCATAATATATATACCCGTCAAGTTGCACCCATTACATATGTCTACTCAATTTAGGACACAGTAAATGTTAAAGCATCAGACAGGTTCTGCAGCCCAGGAACTACATCTGTCATTCACACATTCATACGTAGCCCAAAAGTCACAGACTTTGTGAGCAGAGCTGAGCCTGGGACCCATGGTGGTTGTATGGCAGGTCCAGCGTGCTGGGATACCCTGGCCAGTAGACCCAGGGTTCACATACTTCATCATCCCCCCTGCTCTGTAATAAATTTGCACTTCCACAAGCTTCAGGTGTTCTGTGTAGTCACCACGTGAATGTATCCTTTTCCCTTCTGGGAAATCTGTAACAGAAATGTGGTAGAAATACTCCAAAGATCCATTTTCACAGGTTGAAAAATAGCTTCCCGTGTCACAGATAGGATGGCACATCTTTTGCACCCAAGCAAGGTGCACATACACATTGGAGACAGTGAGTTCCACTGTTCAAGGCCACCCTGTGTCCTGCCAAGCTAGGAATACTGCAGCCTTACTCCACTGAGCCTTGACTGCAGAAATATTAAAAAACCTCTGCCCTGGAAGTTGACCTAGGGCCCTGGGCTTTCATTGCTCTTCCCACTGCATCTAGCAAGCTGTGTTGTGTGTCAACTTTTTTTGTATTTACTGATACAGAAAGTCAGAAAGTTCCCAGGGGAACTCTTTAAAAAAGTCAGATCCCAGGGGGGTAAAACTTTCTTTTCAATAGTATATGGAATTTTTGTACTTTTGCATAGGATAAGTGCATATGTGTTTTACAGGCCATTCCAGAGCATCCTCTGAAAGTTACCATTGTTTTAATATTGGTGTTTTTTGTTGTTGGTTGATTGGTTAGGGTTTCTTATGTTTTTTTGTTTGTTTTTTTTTTTAAAGCGAATCTTGAATGTTTTCCAAAGGCAGCAGTAGAGGCCATCATGTATGTACTGGAGGTTCTCAGTGCCACGTGAACACAGGCTGAGCAAGTGTATATTGTGGAGCATGGGAAATCAGAAAAGTCTCTTGCTTTCTTCATGGATGCAGTAAATGGAATCTCATGGAGGGCACTTGGCTTTACGTCCTTGTGCCTTCCTTCTCTTTTCAAGGCAAAATGGTGGCAACTGCTTGATATGGTTTTCGCAGGAACACATGTTCAGTCTTCTGTTTTTATAATCACTTTACTATGACAGGAAGAGACTGAATAATTTGATTACTTAAAAAAAAAAAAAAAAGAAACAGAGAAAGAAAAAAAAACGGTTTTTGGGATAAACCAAAAAAGAATCTGGGGGAAAATAGAGAACTTGCGATTACCAGTTCTATGAACAGATGAAGCACTAACCTGGGCTAGAGAATAAGGTTAGAAAGGGAGGTCAGGTGTTTCTGACAGCAAGTATTTTCTTAGTTATATGACATAACTTCTGAATAGACTCTGAATAATGTCATTTAATGAGGCTATGCCTATATACCCAAATCAGTGTACCCAAGGTTGTAAGTATTTGTGATTGTCATTTATTACATAACTATGATAAATTAAAATTTTTGAAATGGCTGTTTCCAGAAATTTGGCTGTAAATAAATTAAACAAATTGAAATATTATATGACCGGAAGGAAAGGAGGAAAAGGAAAATAATACCCTTCACGACAGGAGTATATTCAGATATTTAGTCACTTCTAAAGAGTCAAAAATCGGAAATACATGCAGTGATCTGAAGATGTAGGTTGCTGCTCTATGAGGCCTTTTTTTTTTTTTGCATTTTCATAATTTCTTTTATTGATAGTGGTAGGTACATGGTGACCTCTCAGTTCTGCGATGGTGAAGACTTAGCCAGCAAGTACAGTTTCACGCAATGGACACTGGTGCCACTGGTGCCAATTTTATAAAAATCACCATTATAAAAGTTAGTTTTGCTCACAGATCATTTGAGTACTTTCTTAACTGAACCCATCCTACCAGTAATGAAAATATAGAATGAACTCACCCAGTGTTTCCACCATTTTATGGGGAGCACAAAGAGAACATGCAAATGTTTTTTGCAAAGGTAGTTAAGCATTTAAGTGTGTATCATAATCACTGCTTCACTGGATGCTCAAATAACCTTTCTAATCCAGCCTTCAACCTTTTTTATTTACTAGAAGATATACAGGTAGCTCCATTTCACAGCAGGTGAAATTTGTGTCTTTAATAGATAAAGTCACAAAATACCCTGATCCCTACGTGCCCAGTCCCTCTTGCAATCAGTGGGTGCCTTAGCTTCAGCACAGGAATGAGGGGTATTTACCCAGCAGCTGCATTGCTGTAAGACTCTGCCTAACCCAGGCTCCTGTCTTGCATCATCTGGGACTTAGTAACTGTATGGCCTCTGCTAAGATCCAGTATTTGGTGATCTTTGCAGGGTAGCAGGAGCAGCCTGTTTCTCCTGTGACTGGTGGCCCCAGGCATTGCTTTGCAAGTAGGTCACCTGAGCAGCAGTCCTGTTTCCCATCCCAGCAGCTCTCCAGGCTACCAGGGGAGGAGTGTTCATTGTGCTCCTTCCTGAACCTGAGACACAGTGCAGCTTAGGATTCAATGGTCAAAATTCCACTGGGGGAACAAGCAGCAGACAGATGATTTGATTTGCTTGAGTCCATACATCTGTTAAATTCAGATGCATAGTTCAGTCAGTAAATCCTGTCTGAATTATGCATCCCCTTGCTTAAAATACCCATGGTCCACAAGGCAGGCTGAGGTACCTGTCGCTGTGCCCCATACACCGCTTAAGGAGAAGAGGTGCCCCAGTCAGCAGTGCCAGAGGAGCACAGCTTCTTTTGAAACCATTTTTTCTGAATACTGCAGTGTGCAGGTCCCATTTTAGGCAAGTCTCACAGTTTCTTGATTCCCCTTCTGCTAAAACTGATGTGATGATGTTCCCTTTTTTGCATAAGGAGTTGTGCACACTTACAACCTGATGTGACAAAAAAGGGATCAGATTTAACTAGATCTTTCTAGTTTGTGGCTTGTCAAGGGCTATCTAGGGGAGTCAGTCTTACCTACTGCAATGTGCCACTTGGAGATGTGATGTCCTTGTCATCTAGTTTCTGACTCAGTCAAAGAGCAGGAGTGCCATGGCATAGCCCAACACAGGAGGAGCCTTCAGCTCTCAGCAAGATTATTAACTGCTCAAATATGCAACATTTAATTCCCCAGAGACAAACCCTAGATCTGGAGGCAGCTTTCTGAATGCAGCACTGCTGACACATTTGCCTGTTCAACCCAGACATGCTTTCAGGTTGCTGCTCTTTTCCTGTGTGCTAGGCAAGACCTCTCCCTAAAAGCAGGGATATAAAACTTCAGGAACTACAGCTATTGAGCTGCTCCATGTATAGCACTGGGAGCAGGTGTTGCAGTTGGTGGTAGAAGGCTAGAGGATGAAGGGGTGAGCTAAAACATTTCCCTAAGCCAGCAAGGCTGCTCTTCACCCTCTCCCCACCTCTTCCCCCTTGCCCTCCTTGCTTGTGGAAGAAGCTCGAGATGGGCAGGCAATGTTTGTGGACAGGGTGGCTTTGTGTTTGACCCCATCCATGGCTGTGGCCATGCAAGGCATTTAAGGAGGTACTCCATTCAGTTCAAAACTTGGCTCTGATTTGACACGAACTGAAGTCTCATGAATAGCAGCCAGAAAAGAAGGAGTTGTGGTGTGTACTTGGGAAACGCCATTGAAGAACATGGCTGGACAGTGTTTAAAAAAGTGTCAGTCAAGAGTAAATTGAACAGTGCTACTTTTGCATACACATGCCACATATTTTGGCAGAGATTTAAAGAGTAACAAGAGTCAGTGCTGCTAACACTTGGATATATTGCTTCACAGACATACAAGATTCTCAGCAGCACTTGGCTATCCTCTGAAAATCTGTATTCTTTTAAGGTATTTTTGTAGTGATATCCAGAAAGTTGAAACTACCAGAATTATTGGTCTGTGGACTTACAGAAGCAAAAATAATCAAATTGCTAATTAGCAAAGATGAGGTGTAGGAGAAGGTTGTGCAGGAAGAAAGCGCCCTTTGCTGAGAGCTTGGTTCTGAGTTTCTTATAAAGGCTCTACATTTTTAACAGACAGCATCATTGCTGCTCCTTCACATCTAGCTGAAGTCACTGAAAGATGCCCTATTTCCTGACTTAAATATTATTAGCAAGTACTCCAGAGCTGTGTCCTTGCTCATTTGCTGCACTGAAAAACATGGGAAACAAGTCTCCTGTGTGACCACTCTTAGAAATTGCTCCATCTTTGCCAATCCACTTGAGGGCTATATAAATTCTGTTGCAAATTGTACACTGTGATGCATGTGTAATAAACTAAACACAAATAAAATCAAAGTTAAGACTAAGCAAATACAGGTTTTGTTTGTTAAATAATCTGCTAAGATAGTTGTAGGATTTGCATACCAGCACTGTTAAAGTTTGACTAGGGGAAAGATTAGTATACTCAGCCCTTATTAACAGATACACATATTTAAACATGGTTTGGAGGAAAGTAGTAAGAAGCCAATATCTCGTTTTATTTTGGGGTTTTCCTGACATCTGGGGAATTTTATAAGGTCTGCTTGTTGTCCAAAATAACAGCCTTGGAATAGAAGAATAAGAAGCATTTCACAGCTACTCTGTGGGGCATTTGTGGAATTTGGTGAATTTAGTTCCTTGAAATCAGTGCTGCCATGCTACCCTGGGGTGACATCTGGCCTCCTCAGTCGGCCTGTCAGCTTGCAACACCTGTGCCAAACATTAAGGCTAGGATGGATAGGCTGAACTTATGAGTGTGCCTCCTCTGTTGCAGTCCAGAGAGGACAACTCAAGTGAAGGATTCATAGTCACTGTGAACAAAATCGTAACAGACATTTTAAAACCATTTTTCCTGGTGCAGCTTCTATCCAATATTGCTCCCGTTGGTGCTCTCACTGTACTGTTCCTTAGTACGCTGATGTAGTGAAGCAACCCAGATGGCAAGCACAGGCTGTGACAGGCAGGGTGCTGTTTGTGGAGCTGTTCAGAGCTCATGGTCATTGATTGCTCATTGGATATTGTAGGTGTGGGGCTACTGTGTTTATAGACAGAATAAGAAGTATAGGAGTATCACAGACTCATAGTAGACCATGCAGTGAGAATTATCTCCCTAGGTACTACGCGTTGAAGGGTACAGGAATATATAGGTGGTTTTCAGACATCAGCACATTGCCAAGCAGTGCATGAAAGATCTAAACCTTTGGGCAGTTTGTAAGGGTCTTGAGTTCATCATTATAGGACCTAAATAAATGAATGTGCTTTTCCCTCACTGAGGAAGATAAAAAGCCATTCAAAACCACTGCCTGACTCTTGAGCATTGTAGCATGCACATCGTCGAAGCAAACTATCTCATGGATCCTTTTTCATTGGAATCCCAATGCAATGAGTGTTAAATTCTTTATGAAGTCTGCTCCAGCAGAATGTGAGCATCACTATGATGGAGTTCTGCTACTGATCCCACTGTAAGGCATTTATGAAAATGCCAGAATGTTTTCAGAAAATGTTGGCTGAAATCTCTCTTTATAAATGACTGTTGCATATATTAGAAAGGGATATAGTATTGCCAGAGTACTTCTTGCTTTACCTCTCTCTGTCAGTGTAGTCACATTGTTCCGGGGTGTTCTCTGATCTCAGGTTTGAAGAGTTATTTGTCACACAACAACCATGGGAAAAGAGAGGGAGAGAAATAAAAAAATGAATCACCCACATTCTGCCTGAATTCAGATCTCAGATTTCCCACATCCTGGTATTTAATTTCTCACAGAGTTACCAATGGTTGATCTCACGGCAGGATTAGTGGGAAGAAAAATGAGAGCTCCATTGAAACCAGACTTGAGTCTGGAAGGAAGGAACATGTGAGCTCTAGGACCCAGGAGATACCAGATTCAGGGCAGTGAATAGCTTCCACCCTTTTTCCTTCCCTGATTCCCATACTTATTTTGAGGCAAATTCTGGAAACTGAAATCAGAACAGCAAAGATACAGGTACAGTAAGGTAGGGGGCTCACACTTTGCTTTAATAGTCTCCTGAGAACTCTGTTATGTAGTGAGGCATTAACTATAATTTATATTAGTATTTTTTATGTTTAGAAAGAGGAGAACAGATAAGCATTGAGTTATAAATTGCAGTAAATCTGTCTCAGTCCTAAAAGAAAGCACGTTTTGAATGAACATTTCCACCAGGATACCTTCTCTGGTTTGATTTAGAATAGATACGACCAACTGAAAAAGAAATTCCCATAAGAGTTTCTATAATCAAAAAGAAAAAAATTACTATTAAGTTGGACAGCCTCTCTCACTTTGAATCAGACTATCTGGCCTAGAGAAGAAAAAAGCTTTGTCCTGTGGTAGCAGGACATTGCATAGATTGAGCCCAAAAGGTTGGGTTGTTGCTCTATGCCGAGGAGGACCAAACTTTCTCACCCTTTCCACCAGATGGTACGGAGATATTCAAGAAGTAGAAAAATACCTTTAAATGCATTACTATAAATGCTTTAGGAGTTGAAGATATTAAGATGACAAGAAGAGTATGTCATTAAACCGTAACTACCCTTTTGGATTACCTGGTATTTGTAGATTTATAGGCAAGGTGGCTTAAATTAGGGATATATTTTTAGCCTGCAGCATTACATCATAAAATAGCAGCTGAATTCTTTGCAGTAAAAAGAGGAAAGCAGTGGGGGGAGTTTATTAAAACCAACACAAACCTCTCTGATTTTGCGCTTTCGTCTGCACAAAGAGGTGCTCCATGGTTACACAATCAGTAAAGTTTGTGAGAGAAGCATTTCCATTGCCCCATTGTGCTCAGGAGCTGTCGCCTGCCTTTCGCTGCAGACCTGCTGTTTAGTCTGAAACTGAAAATTAAACCCAGAACTTCAGCTCTCAAAGTTAAATACTCTGCATTGCTGGAAGCACGCAGCCTTGCCAGTGTCTGTGTGGCAAGATCCATGATCAAACTCTTAAAAAATTTTAGAAGCATTTAACAAGTCTTTTAAGCTTCATTGTTTTTGTTTTGGTTTGCGCTTTTTTTAAGGAAAAAAATCATTTTCTGAATTATACCAGAAAGTCTCATGTGAACTGTACTGAACCAGCTCAGAGAGCCTGGCTCGCTGTCTTCAGAAATATGTTTCTCATTTTGGAGGGCTTTTCTGAGAGTGGCCCTGGCAAGGTAGAGACCTGTATGTTAAACTCTTTCCTTCCAAAAAAAAAAAAAAAAGAAAAAAAAAAAAGAAAGGAAAAACCAGTGGAGAGGAAGAGCAAAGACAGTGACGGCAGCAGAGTCCCGTGCCCTGCCCTGCCGAGGGCTGCCCTGGCAGGCAGCCGCATGGCATGTGCTGCTCAGCCTCGGGGCTGGGGCTCAGAACAGTGTCACCCGTGCGCTTCCAGTGTGAAAGGCACTTTTATCTCTCCTTCCCACAGCCCCTTTCCAGTGGGTACGTGGGGCTGGGCCCGGCGGCTGCCGCTCAGCCTTCCCGCATGGCTGGACCCTAATGAAGTGTGTGCGGCTCTTGGCTGCAAGTTTTCAATCTCCTTCATATTACTTCAAAGCTGCTGCTCCAAAGTTCAGACAAGTTTGATCACTTGACAGAATCTCTCAGCTGGGATTCAAAAGGGAAGATGCTTTATTTTATTATTTATCATTGCAGATAGGTAGCTGTTCCCAAACTGCTGTTGCCAATGACTCTGTGGGCAGAGCCGCAATATTTTTTTGAGTGATAAAGGATTGAAGGTGAACAACTTTTGGCAGTTGCTTCCTGTCTGTAACGAGTGGTCGATTTTAGGGGGAGTAGAAAAGGAGAATCTAAATCTAACAAAATCTATTTTCCTTTTCATGTTCTAAATTGGGCTGGGGGAGGACAGAAGGCAAACGATGTCGGTTTGACCTCCATTTCAAAGGTTCTACTAGTGTTTCCCTACTCCATTCTGGGA
>JAWWMO010000043.1:33255234-33310467 GCA_035047845.1 Dendrocincla fuliginosa
TGTGTTGGGCAAGCCCAAATAGGCATATTAGCTGCAAACAGCTCTTCTAATTGAAGCCTGGTCCTTTTTGTTATGTTTACCATTGTTAAATCAAGGCTTACAACAGTGGTACAAGTTCCCCACAGGGTAGCCCTTCTGAGGGCAGATACCTTTTGTGAGTCATTGCAAAACAATTGTTCTTTCTCTCCTCCTGGAGCCCAGTATCAGTGAGAGATGAGAGTCCAGGCTAGCGTCCGCATCTGCCAGCCCCTTGCAGTGATACTGCTCAAGAAAAGACTTGTTAAACATCTGTTCACATAGGAGCTTTGGAGAAAGGCACCTTGCAGCTCTGTTTTGGGAGAAACTCCAGCTCCTTATGACTCCCTGCTTGACTGGGCAGTTATAGCAGTTAAGGGTGGAAACAACTCGGATGCTGGCTTGCAGTCTGTCATATAATATCATGCTATGACCTGTAGCAACTCAGGGTAAACATACTCATGCATGGAACCCTTGGATGACCAAGGACAGCACGTACCAAGTAAAACTGCATCTGTGGCAGAGGTCCTGTCTAAATCAGCCCCTGAGGATACATGTATGGGGATGTACACATGGATGCATGGGCAGTCATCTGGGATATTGTCTTAGCAGCAAAAATAAATCCTGAGCTATGCATGTGAGTATTTACCCTGCCCTTCAGGTGTTGGTCCTATTCATCCTAAGCTCTTCATGGCTGTGGCTTCTCTGTTAGCCAGATCCAACATGGTTTGAAGCTTTCTTAGGTTTCTCCTTGCAGTCTGCTATTCCAGCCTATTGCTAGCTTGCTAGCAGAAAACAAAAAAACAGGAGAGTAGCCCTTCAAGGCAAAACTGGATTGATGAACATTTATGCTGAGTTAACACATGTCACCATTCTGCCTCCACAACTACAGTAAATGCACCTAAAAAGTGAGAACAACCTGAATTAAGGCTGCCATGTAACCCGAAACCTTTACTTCTTGTCTGAGGCTTCCTGTGGTGGTGTTGCTGAATTAATGTTGTGCATGGCTATCACACTCTGAGTGACTTGGATTTGTAATATCTGCTCTAATGACCATGCTTTCCTTCTTAATTTTTTTCCTTCAACTTTATCAGAAGCACCTCTGGAGTTATAAAGTGTTTAACTCCAGCCCCAGTTCCTCCTTCAACTTTTGACTCAGGGACTAACCTATGATACATGCCTATGCCATCGACCTTGACCGGTCTGTGATGACTTGAAAGTGCCTAGAGGGTGCCTAATGATGGTAAAGCATCCTACCCCTGAGGTGCCAGGTGACTGACTGCCAAGCAATACACTTTAGTGAATCTCTGTCTGAAATGACTCAGCATTGAGCTGGTTTTCAGTTTCCACAAGTTGCACAGTTCTCAAAACACTCGGCCCCTCCATCTTTTGGGAAGTGTGTGTGTGTGTGTGGGTGGGTGCTGTAGAGGCAGAGGGTGGGTTGAGGATCACAGCTGCACAACCTTCTAGTATTTGCAACCAGTTTTTCACAAGTGCAAAAATCCCCTCTGTGTTCCTGCCTTACACATCTGTATTTTCTTTTTCAGTTCCTCTACTCACTTCTTCCTTTGGATCCCTCCATGCATATATGTCTGATTTGTAGTATCCCTTTTTTTGAGTTGTAAGCTTCAGAGCAGCAATCATGTCTCTATCTGTTGTCTTGACAAGAGACTTACATGTTAGGTTGGCTTAAAACCACTCATCTGTAACTGAGCTATCTTAGGCTTTTGCAAGGAATTGACCATCTGAACCTTTTGACAGCTTTTCTTCATGAAAAAAGTCTTTCCCAAGACTGATGGGAATTGAAAGTCTGCCAGTCTCAAATACTTTTTAATATTCAATTTATTATTGAATTATTCTGGGAGGATTATCTTAATTTTTTGTTTCTCATCCTTCCAGGTACTACAGGTAAAGACATTTGCGTGTATATATGCGCATGAGAGAAACTCTTCCTTCATTACATGAACACATATATATGTGTGAAGGAAGAGCTTCTCATGAATTTTCTTGGTCACTACAGCAGAGGCTACAAAGGAAAAAAATTACTGTGAGATTCACAGTAAAAATCACTAGAGTGGATGGCTTTTTAACTAAAAAGAGCTCTCTTGTGTCTGCCCTGGCTTGGCTTTGAAGTGTGTCGTTCCGCATACTTTGCCTCTCCCCCATCCTTCTTACACTGTGATCGGAAGTCTACCTTCATGGAAAATGAGTTCATCAGGTTTCAGTAGCCTCCTGACAAGCCAAGCATAAAACAAAGAGAGCTGCTGCTCTGCACCCACACTGTGTGCTGCTGTCTTCCAGGAAACAATAATCAGAAGCTCAGGGCTGACCACAGTGCTGCAAGAAATTAAGCATGTGATCATCATCAAATACCAAAACATGTCTACCTATATTATGTTAAGAGCACAGAACCCACAGTCATAACTTTTAGCTGAAATACTTGGCTTGGAGGCAAAGCTGGGGTTTTCCACGACGGTTCCGAGTTCTGAGTTACCAAGGCTCAAACCAACATATTTTGCACTGTGTCTCCATGTGCAGCACAAATTAGCCCTCCATTAAGTGCCTGAAGATACGATTTTTCTTCTTGACTGAAAAGTTGTAAGAGTTACTGGATTGAATGGAGTGTGAGCTCAGATCCCCCCAGCCCTATGCCACCGGGGACAGAGTAAAATTCGCTTGATCATTTTGTGAGTTGGGGATCATTTTTGTTGCAGCACTGTTAGTATAACCTGCTACAAGTGGACACAAGTTGTTGTGAGAAAGAAATTGTTTATCTGGTATGATAGATCAGTGTCTTCTGGAATTTAAGTCTTAATTGAAAATTCAAGGTCAGAGCTGATCACTGACACTTGATTTTACTCTCTCTCCTCTGTCCATGCCTTTGATCATGCTACATCTTCCTTTGTGCCTGGTGCTCAAGAGAGCACCCCAGGGTCATGGCCTGTTTCCTAGTCAAGAGGTATAAACCTACTGGCTTAAATATCTGAGGCCCAACCTTTAGCAGGGGTGGGGGCATGAAGGAAGAGGGGGGAGCATTTCCTTCATGCTTTTCACTTTTCCCACATAACCCAAAGCAGACTAAACAAAACCAGTGTGAAATCTCATGGCTTGATGCTGCTGCGTTATATTTTTTAAGCTGTCATCCATTCATTTATAGTTCTGTTTATTCCCTGGATTTACAGCTTTTTTTCATCCTTTTCTTGCCGTGAAGTGGAGGGGAGGTCGAAACCTTTTGAAAGGAGATTGCAGTGAGCAGTGGCCTATGATTAAAGCGCAGTGTTTTTCCTTGATGCTGCTCCTCCGCAGCAGTGTCACACATGGTAGCATTTAGGAGCCCTTCACAGCTGAGGTGTTTCAAACACTAATGAATGGAAGTTTGCTCGTATAAGGCAGGCAAGCTATAAGGCAAGCGTTGCTGAATGGTGTACTGTAGTGGCCTGGGAAAGGAAGAGAGTTATAAATTGTGTCAGTTAGCCATCCAGACAAAATGAAGCCATGTGGAAAATCGAATCTATTAAAGTATGGAGACTGTTATAAGCTGTTTTAAGCAGTCGTTCTTCAAAGGTCTCAGTTGGCTGAGGAGGTAGATTCCTCTTCTTCCTAGATCTTTTTCATGTGATGTCTTAGGCAGTGATGTGCAGTGTTTGATAAAAAAATTTCACTGACAGCCCCTTTTATTAGAAATGTTCATTGGCCCCAGTTCACCACCCATGTCTGAGATACTGCACATTTGTTAAAAAAAAAAACAAAAACCAGTATAAAAGCATCACATTTGGTCAGGCTTGCTGAAGGTAAACATGAAGCAGCACTAGGGCCAATGAGGAGGAAAAGGCTTCCCAGAGCGACCGCTTAACATTGGATTCCTGCTCAGAATGCTTTCTGTTTTCTAGCTGCCTATGTCTACGAGCTATAAGAGACTTATGACAGAGCATGGCACAGATTACTTTTTCTTGACATCTCCTGGGGTAGAAGAAAAGCCTGACAAGGCAGAGTGGTGGGATCAGCGATCAGGGTACCTTCCCCTCCTCCCCATGGTGGCCTCTTGAGATGTCACAGCAGCTGTAAAGAGCATTTTATTAGCTCAGGAGGTAATTGTCAGCTGCGTGAGAGAAGAGTGAAGCGGCAGCCTAAGATGCATGGTCACCAAGGTATTTATTATTCTTATTTGTGTATTCCAGGAAGAGACTGAAGAAACGTCCTCACAAGAGTCTGCAGAAGAAGACTAGGACACTGCACCATTCAATTTCTACCTCATCAGCAGTTGGGTCTTTTGAAGGGAGAAGACACTGCCTTGACCACTTACTTTCTATTGCCATGGTCTTTCCACTTTTGCCTGGGAGGGACCGAAATCACATAACCTTAAAAAGGATTTGACCAATCATCTTTGTAATCCCTTCACAGTCCCAGGTTTAGTGAAAAACTGCTGTAACACAAAGGGGGCACAGATTAATGATGCAACTTTTAATTACTGTTTTCTTTTTTTCTTAACCTACTAATAGTTTGTTTGAGCTGCTAAGTAAGGGTGAATGGGTCCAGAAGAGCTCCAAATCAGGTTTATGTCATTCACTGCACTGTGTATAAACAAGAAACTTGTAACATAGTCATTACAAGGGGCATTGAAATAGGAAAGGCTGGGTGTGTAACACTTATGCCTTGCAACACTTCCAGCAACCCACTCCCTACTTAGTGAACTCCCTGTTTTAGAACACCAAAGATAAGGGATAGATACTACTCTTTTTCTTTTGTAACCTTCTTGTAGACTTGTACTTGATTTATTTATTTTATTTTTTTTTTAAGACTTACTGTTATTTCAGGAAAAAAATATGAAAGCTGATATTTCACTTCATTCAGCTGGTAATCAGAAGAAAGAAATCAACATGAAAAAGGTACTTTCATTTTGTAAAAGGGAAGAAAGACAAAGATACGTTGTATAGTTATAGATACAAACTATCAGCAGAAATAGTAGTAAACAGAATGGGTAGCCCCTATCGTCTGGATAATAGGAAGCCGGACAGTTGGCTTTCTGTAGAGCCAGGCATTTTTTATGGAAACAAAAATGACTGACACCAAATGCTCTTATGCCATTAATGACTAAGTCTTTATAGAGTAAGGTGTTTTAAAACATGCAGAATGGTACCTAAAAATTAATCATACATTTATGTGAACAAAAATAATCCAGATTTTTGCTTAGTTTCACCTAATTCCCCTTACCCTGTACCAGTGTTTTGAAAGAATTGAAACTCTCCTCATTACTCATCAGTCACAATGTTAGAACCAACACCATGTACCTCAGCTAAGCTTGTGCATTACTTTAAGCAATATATTTTGACACAGGATGGCTCACTGAGCACCTCTGTGCCAGTGGCATTTCTCCATCTTTTCATTCAAAGCAGCACTTTTAGCACCAGATGCAATATTACCCCACTATTCAATACTACCTCTGATTTTTACAAATGACTCAACAGACTGATAAATACATGCTGCTATATACATTCAATGCAGGAAATTTTTACTGGGTAGATAATAATGAGTATCTGCATTTTCCCCTTCTTTCTATTTCAACATTATTTGCAGTTAAGGAAGCAATGTCTTTTTTTGTGTTTCAGCATGACTATGTGTTTTTCTTTTGCTTGATTTGTTTGGGGGGTTTCTTCTTTTGTGTGGATTTGAGGAATTTTTGGTTTTGTTTTTGGGTGGGGTTTTTTTCTGTTTTGTTTTGTTATGTTTTGTTTTATGTACTTACCCCTATTCTCTGCTAGACTTCTGTGTAATGTACTGTTAACTTGAATATATTTTTGTACTGAATTGCTGATAGGTTTGTGGAATAATTTTCTTCAATGACACTACAGGACATAGAAAAAATTTAGCTGTAATGTTTAAATATTACTGTCCAAGTTTGTACCTCAAATGAATTGTTTAAAGAAAAGGACTAATTGATTGACAAAGACCTACCTCCAGACTTTAAATGGAGTGAACTTGCTACTTTCAGCATTAGTTTTGAGACGTTTGAAACAGTTAGGACTGCAACTAATCCCTAATTCAAAACTATTTTTGTAAAATAACTTGTGGAAAATGAACACATTTTAAATTACTTTCATATTAAAAAAAAATCTAACAAAAAAAACCTTCAAAGAAACTTGAAGCTTTGTAGGTGGAAAGCAACAAGCTCGGCTTTTGCATAATGCAATCACAAATATGAGTTTTTTAAAAAGAGTAATTAGTAGATTGTAAGAAAATACTTGACAAGTATTTTCATGTATTTTACACAAATGTGATTTTGTAGTATGTTTCAGCCAGATTTATTTTAAATGCTTCTTGTGTAGAGTTATTTTTATTCTCCCCTCTCTGACTTCTGTTGCTCTTCTCTCTTTCTTCCCCCTCCAATTTAATTTTCTCTTCTTCTGTTTTATTGCCCTTCTTCCTCTCTTTCCTAGTCAGTACTTTGTACCATTGTATTGGTAACTGGGCCAGGGGTAGTTTCTCAGGAAGGCATCCGTTGGTATGGCTTTAGTACTGAGCCAAGTGCAGTTAAACATAACTACTTACTGGCTTCTTCCAAGAGGCAGTGTCAAGAAATACAGACCTCCTGGAAAGACTGCAGAGGGTTCAGTAATGGAAATTGCTGAGAAAGAGCTGATTGGAGTATTACAACTAGACATGTTAGTATTAAATGAAAGTGAAATAATCCTTTCTATACAGTAACTCTAACAGGCCAAATCCAGTGTCACTTGAAGGCAGTGAAAGGAATTCTGCTGACATCAAAGGGCATTGAATCAAGCCTTAGCAAGTCCCTTTTAGGGCTTAAGGGGTTTTTTGCATTTTTTAAAACCACAGTATTCAGTGGATGACACAGAAATAATTGCTGGCTGTGTGTCACTCTTCAACCTCCGAGAGACTTACCACTCTGATGAACTGAATCTTACATTTTCTATATATTGTAGTACAATCAAAACACATTACTACCTCTTAGGGCCTACTATACCTCATTTTTTCAGACTGAAAAATTGCATGTGGCCATCGAGTCAGTGAGAACGTCATAAAATTTTTTTATATATATAGTTTATTTTTGTGGGAGATAAATTTTATACGACTGTTCTTTGCTGCCATTGGTCACTGCTAACTATGACTGGACATGTAACTCTTCTACCATTTCTGCAAGAGAGGTCTGTTTGCAGGAAAAAAAAGTGCTTCAAATGTTTAACTACAGTGTACTTTTCCTTTTGAGTGTCTTCTAACTTTTTGCTTTGTTCTTCATGTAGAGTTGCTGTCTATGATTGTACTTCAAATCGCTTGCTTGTTGAAAATGTTCCTTTAATGGATTATCACAGTCTGTTCAGCACAATAAACATAATAGCCTCTGTGATCCCCATGTGGTTTGATTGCTAGACTTTTGTCACAGTTCCATAAAATGGGTAATAAAGTTTTGTCACAATGACCAAATTTGTAAAATATTTACATGCAAGTAGCCTTTTTTGTCCCAAGACCATAGGCATGTGCCTGAGAAGAAGTGCATTTGCTGTTAGGGGCACAAGGGGTGGGTGCTTAGCAGAGGACCTCATCTTACAAGGCTTCCTGAAAGGTTCCCGTTCCTGACTTGAGATTCACTGTGCCAAGCTAAGGACTAAACCATGTGCTTGGGAACTGGCAATCCTACGCCCCAGACAGGGAACACCGTAGCATGAGCCAGACTGATATGGGTTTTGTTGCCTGATCTCAGACCTGCATCTTGGGGGTTCCCCAAGATGATGAGCCTACTCTTTTTAGGCAAGATTGAAGTCTGCATCCAGGTTCATGGAGTTTCCATTATACAGCCATTAGGTTAAAAAGTGCAGGTAATTAGAGCAGCAGACACAGGGATATGGCTGGGTACAGTCTGGAACACAAACTGATAACTCAGGAAACTGCATTAAAACTCAGGCCCCCCCAAGACTGTCACAGGCAATGTGAGCAGGATTCTTCTGGCTTCATTTGCTCTTACATGGTCTCTTGGCCTGCTACAGTGAGATTTTAAGTCATAGAATCATAGAATCGAATCATAGAATAGCCTGAGTTGAAAGGGACCCACAAGGATCATCAAGTCCAGCTCCCAGCCCTGCACAGGACCATCGCCAAGAGTCACACCATGTGCTTGAGAGCACCGTCCAAACCCTTCTTGAACTCTGTCAGGCTTGGTGCTGTGACCACTTCCCTGTTCCTGCTCACCCTCTGGGTGAAAAACCTTTACCTAATATCTAACCTAAATGACCTGTGACAAAACTTTAGGCCATTCCCTTGTATCCTGTCCCTGGCCACTAGAGTTAGAACAGATCAGCGCCTGCCCCTCTGCTTCCCCTGACAAGGAAGTTGTAGACTGTGATAAGGTCTTCTCTGTCTCCTCTTTTCCAGGCTAAACAGACCAAGTCACCTCAGCTGCTCCTAATATGGCTTCCCCTCAAGGCCCTTTACCATCTTTGTAGCCCTACTTTGGATGGTCCCTAATAGCTTTATATCTTTTCAATATTATGGTGCCCAAAAGTGCAGACAGGACTTGAGATGAGGTCATTTGAGTACAGAATAGAGCAGGACAATCACTTCCCTCGCTGGGCTAAATCTGTGCTGCATGTCCATTGATTCATATTGGCAATCATTCCTCTCTGATCTCAGGGGATTGTCCAGTTATTGTTTCCTGAGATGTGTAGGTTTACACATTCTTTGTGTTCACTCATTTGCAAACTCTCCACCTAATTTCTGTTGGCCCAGTAACCTTTGCTTTGCCAAGGGCTTCACAGCATGTTCCCTTTGGCCTCAGTTACTTGTAAAACAACCAAAATACAATCACAAAAAAAGCATTAAGTAACAACACCCATTTGGTCCTGAGTCAGATGTGAGTAATTGCATTCATCACATTGTATTTCCTCTTCTGCTTTGTCACCCTGCTTGGTGGTATTAAAAGATCATTCCAATTTTCAGTCTTCCTGGTGGTTATCTTCGCTGTGGTTACTATCACTTGACTCATCCTGTTATTTTATCTGGTATCATGCTCCAGCTGTAATCCTGAACTACTTCTACACTGTGCTTAACTCCTCTCTATTTCGTAGTCATTTCTCCAGCTTGCTTCACTCCCATGTCCCTTGTCAGGGCATCTCTCAATAAATTTCTGCACACTTTATTCTACACTGAGACTATCTGGGTTTATAAAACTAATTGACTTCTGAAGGATTGAAGCCTGTTTGTCTGTTTGTTTGTTTGTTGTTTGTCTAGCGGCTGAGCATGCTTTACCGAAGATGCCTGTGGCAAGAGTCATATTAAGTCTCTGCTTTTACATTCCACCCCCATAAAGCCTCACCACACAAAGATGGGGGAATTTTTTTAAGCTGGCACTGCCAGTGCCTTGCACAGCTTTTTAATTGTCCATAGCTCTTTTCAAAACCAAACCATCTGATCTGGTCATCATTAGAAACAGGATCCAGTGCAGGATCCTGTGTTACCGTGATCACAGGAGAGGAGTCAGAGTTGTCATCCCTCAAACTTCACCTGAAGCCTGAAGGAAGCAACATTTTTCACCCCAGCACTTCTGCATACATGGGTGTAGAATTTTGTCTCTGAGTTTTTCCATTTTTGTTCCACCATCTTCTTGATCCTGATTAATTTTTAAATATACAAAAGTACTTAACCATTGTCATAGTAATGGCACTCCTGCTCTTGCCTGCCCCCCACTCCAGTCAGAGATAAGAACAAGCTACTGGAAAAAGCAATGAGATTAGAAAGTGAACAGTAACACCAACAATACCAATAATAGCATACAAGAGAGAGGGTGTTTTATATGCAAATTGCTCCCAGACTGATCTCATGAATTGCAACCCCAAGACAACGAACAAAATGGTGGCTGGATCCTCCACACAGCTGCTTTTACCCCGCCAGCAAGCCATGCCCCTTCCTCACCCGCAAGGAAGTGGGTGGTGTAGAATAACAACCTAGGCATGCCCACTTGGCTCCATGCTCCACCCTATCACAGCTACAGCAAAAAATTAACCCTGTCCTTGACTGAAACCAGGACAGGAATGTAGCCTTCAGTACAAATAAAGTCCAATTGCTTTATGCCTTCTTGATTCAGACATACTACCAATTGAAGCTTTATTGAAGAGGTTGTCCAGAGAAGCTGTGGATACCCCATCCCTGGAAGTGTTCAAGGACAGGTTGGGTGGGGCTTTGAGCAACCTGGTGTAGTGGAAGGTGTCCCTGCCCATTAGAGGTTCTCTAAGTCCTTTCAAACCCAAACCATTCTATGATTCTGTGATTTATTACAACTACTTGCTCAGTCAAATGAGTGTCTTACATACATTTTATGAACAATACAGACATGGAAACAAGGTCAGAATGGACGGGTCTCTGAACAATCTGATCTAGTTGAAGATGTCCCTGGTCATTGCAGGGGGTTGGACTAAGTGACTTTTAAAGGTCCCTTCCAACTAAAACTGTTCTATGATTCTACGATCCTTGCTGTTTGAATGTTTCATAGCCAGCACAGTCAGTGTAGGTTAATGCTCTTCCTGCCTGGCTCCAGAACGTACGGGCTGTGTGCCAGGCTAGGAGACACTAGGGATGGCGAGACCTCAGTCCTCTTGCCACCTCACCTCACAGGCACATGAGGAACAAAACCACCCCATGCGTTCACTCCACCTTGCTTCAGGACATCTCTGGCATGCAAGTCTAGCTCTGTCTGAGTTCCTACTCCAGCCATCCTCACGTCCTTCATTTGGAATGATGAGCTCTGCTGCTGCTTTTACCCTTTGGGCTGATTTACCTCTATGTGACAGTAAGGTTTAACGTGTCTTTTTTCTTCACATCTTTTATTCACTTTGCCACCCAAAGAACCTTTTGTCCTGTTGGAAATGTTTTTCATTTCTTCCCTTCCCACCTGTGATTTAATGCATTTCCCCTTATTTAGTGCTCCACACTTGCAGTGCACATATTCCAGTATTCAACAAAAAGGAAGCATCTTCCTGTAATTAACATCCTCTGGAGATACATGAATGTAATTACAGTTACCCTGAAGATAACAGTCAACTGTGGCAGCAGTTTAAGTGCAAAGCAATCTGCCTGTTTACACTCTAAAATGAGATTGCATATGTTTGTGTTCCAAACCTGCAGCACATGATTACATCAGCTTTTATCTGCTAGAAAAATGGGAAATTGAAATATTAGGAGATAAGGTACAAGTCTTAAAAGTGCTTCCCTACTAAGATGGTGATAATTAAGCACAGCTAAAAACATTAACATTATTGCAAGAAGGAGGAGCTTTACATTGTTAGTAATGGCTAGGGTAAAACTGGTGCCAAACATATGCTACACTAAGGCATGCTATTAAAACAATCAGTGGAAGAAAATAATATATGAAAGTCGAGTGAATCTGAAAAATCAATGGCAGGCAGAAACATTAATAAGCCAGAGAGAAAACTTAGCAGTCCCATCAAAAAACAAGATTACATTAGATTATATATGAATGTCAGCTACAAAATATTATGTGGGACCACCAAAGATTATGAATTTAATCGAAGGGCATTTTAATTCAGAGAATCTATTAAATATATATAGTCCCTTAAGGCATTTTATTCTTAGTTCAGGGAGTAGGAAGAAAAATAAGGGTATTTTTATTGCATTGGAACAGATTTGCCATAAAAGCATAGTTTTAGCAATATCACATAATAAAGAGTAAAATTTAAATCAACATTTGAAAACAAATCAGCTGAGCAGATGCACAGAAGAAGTCACTTTGGTCCTGCACAGCTGCAGAGTATTGTCATTAGAGCTACATCATAGTCTAAGATAGGGATTTTATGAGGCCAGACACACTCGAAAGGTGTTCACAGTTAATTACTGCTCCTGGACTACAGCTATGCTTGAGTCCAAGACAAATTAATGTCTTTCTAAGGCACTGTTAAAAAAACTATATTTGCCAAAGGTTCATAATGTGCTCAGTTTGGTATGGCTTAGGTTTGGCATTTATATCCCAACAAACAGCCAGTAATTTCAATGAGATCCAAGACCTGGGGAATGTTACTTGCTGGAGTTCGCACATGACGCAGACCTTTGGTCTCCCCACATATGGCTGTTGTGTTATGAGCAGTGCCCTTGAGGTCCACCTCCCTGTCCAGTTATAGTCCCTACAGGCCTCAGAGGTACAACCATGACTGGTCACTGTCACCCCACATCTTCGCAGAGAGAAAGGGATCTTGCCCTAAACAAAACTCTGTGTGGCAAAGCTTGTGATAGAGAACTTGTGTTGGAGGTGGCCATTATAAAAACGCCACTCATACTTTTACAAGTAGTTTACAATCATGAGATGCATCTCTGTTTGGTTTTGGGTATGAGTATCTATAGAGCAGGACCATAACTGTGTCTGTATCTTTTCTTTTTAACACTTAAAAAAAATTTGAATTTTCCAAAGGTTTCTGCTCATTCTCTAACACCTGTGCCCCTGGCACACTCAACAAAGTGTTATATTGTATTTAAACCCACAACACAGCAATGACAGAGCACAGGGTAGGAGACCAGAATGACTGTCAGAAACCTTGTATCATCCAGACCGGTAAGTACATTGTGCATTTTTCTTCATAAATAAGTTTCAGTGCATCATTATTCACAGTTTTGGTGGTGGAAAAGTTACATACATATTATGATTAAAATCTTTAAAATTAAATTGCTTCATCAGCACTGAATTACCTATGCTGGGAATGGAAACTGTCATCCTTCTATCAGAATCTGATGCAAAACACTTTGGGTTTTGTTACAGGTGTGTGTGTTTTATATGAAAATGGTCCCCATCTTTCTTAACCAATATACACAATTAAATTGTATAGCTCCTGATTTTAATAGGAAATAAGCTTAAGGAAGGAAAATAGGAAGATTTAATTTCCTGTGGAACACAGGAATCATTCACAGCCCTCTGTCTGTCCCCTTTCCCTTAACAACGTCAAGGCAACTTCCATTCTGTTGAGTAATTAGCCTTGACCTGGAAAGGATGACCTCTACTATTGCCTTTTTCTCATGATGGCTTGACTTGAATCAGCTTGTAATGCATAGATTTACCTTTGCACTTCTCTGAATTCTACATTACTGGGAATATCAATGTCTTAAATAACACTCTTAGGACATGCATCCCTGAAAGTAACTGATCAGTAATGGCTTTTCTGGTAACATCAAGACCTGCAAATCATAAGGCTAAATAGGCACAGTTTGGGTTGCACACAAATGGCAGAGGAAAGGAGGAAAACAGTGATGGGGAGTTGGGTGAAATCTCACTAGAGTTGCTTATGGCAATGAGTGTTAGGAATAATTAATCTATTTCATGAAAGTGAAGACCAGCTAAAGTTGCAACCTCTGCTCTGTACACAAAACCTAGTGAAAGACATTCTACTGTTATTATAGTAAATCATATGCAAAACAAACAAACAAAACCCCCAAAACAACAAAAACAACAAAAAAAACACACAGAAAAACAAAAACCCCCAAACAAACAAAAAAACCCAGAAGTGGAGAGAAGAGAGAGCAGGCACTGGAGTCAGAGGAAAGCTTAGCAAGAGTGCTTTTGACCCAAGTGGTGACTACGAAGACTAAACCTGTGAGCAAAGAAGCTTTGTATGGCTCTGTTTCTACTCAGCGCGTTCCTCATGAAGAGGCAGGCTTAAGACAAGCAACACTGGACTCAGTTTGCCTTTCTAAAGGACACTACATCCAGGACTGTGAATTTTGGCTAATTGCTTGGCTTAGATATGGAAAAGTGTTCAAAAACACCCAGATGCACACATGCAGAGCAATGCAAAGGTCATCAGCAGGTTGGAACTGCTGTCCCTACTCACACCCGGTGCTTGAGATGGAAGGCTGCTGATATTGTGCTATTTACAAAACTTGCTTTCTTTCTATATGGAAATTCAGAGGCTAACACATAATTCCTAGTAAACTTAGCATTCTGTTGCTTGCCTAAGCATAGCTGTGAGTTACTCTAGAAAATTAAAATTGAAGTGACAGATCAATAAACTATTCAGAAGTAACTACTCTCTGTCTACCCCACACTATCACAGCTAGTGTACCAGCTCTGTTATCCTCTACAACAGAGTTTCTTTGAAATACCCTTACTGATAAGTTCAGGATAACTTCTGAAGTGCCTTTGAAAGCTCATGAGCATGGTACAGTCTAGGAACCTCACTCTAGTCGATACTGATTATCCTGTTCCAAGGATCTGAGGGACTTGGCACTTCACAGGATGTGGTCTTGAATTTGTTCTCATTCTACTTCCTTTCCAAAGGCTACTGTACTGTATATAGAGTGTTAAATTGGTTTACATGAGGTTTCCCTTTCACTCCGTGTTGTGGGTTTCAGTAAACTGTCCAATAGAGACTAAGCAGAGAAAAGCCAACCTTCATCCGAGAACTTATTTTTGTAATTCAACGCACTTGCACCAGCCCCACTGTTTTGCAAGGGGTGTTTGAGATGTACAGACATCAGGGAAAGTGAAGCACAGGGATGTAAGGCTACAGTCACCTTAGGTGTCTCTCTCTGCTTCCCAGTGCCAAAAGTTCAAAGGCTTCCCTGCTCCAAGGGGGCTTAGACCCCAGTGACAGGACCCTGCAATTACATCAGCAGTGCAAACCTTTGGGATAAGCTGTTTTCTCCTACCACATGCAAAATGACAGTTCAAGACACTTTGAGAGCATCAGTAAATTGAGTGGGTGTCCTCATAGTCTATGGAGGTGAAAGGGACTATACTAGAGCAGTCACACCATGTTTCAATTCAATGCCCACTAGCTAAGGAGAGCTGACCCCAGGAAGCAGGAAGATAGTAGTAAATAAAAAGTTAAGTGTTTGGCGTTGATGAAAAGTTAAATTCAATTCAATTAAAGGTCAAAAGAGTAGCCAAATTAAACAGGTTTTCTACATTTAGGAGCAGATATGTGTCACCAGGCTTTAGTCATTTAAATGTTGGATGTCTCATCTAAGGTTTTCATCAGCCAGAGGGCAATTCATTTCTTCCTAAAATATGGGTCTAAGCTGGGTGGGATGAATCACTCATCTCTCCCCACTGACTGTTCAGGAAGCTGAGACAGTGATGTTAACTTAGCTCCAAAAAAAGGGAATATGGATCGTTTCCAATTACATTGCTGAGCTGAGTGCTCCTACTCATGAGCAATTGCTCTAACCCGTGCACTCCTCTGCCAGATGTGTCTCCGAAGGGAGATAAGTCAGTTGTCTTCATCACATGCACAGTGTAGGTGCATAAAATCCAGAATGAGATTCAGGCTCTGTGTCCCAGTTTCATAGAAATAACTAAGTGCAGAGTGTGAGAGGGACAGGGTCAGTACAGTCATTTTCCCTCTGAGCCAGCAATGCCTGGAGCAGGCAGGCATTCCCATACCTGTCCCTTGAATGTTACTCATCAAAGACTAGGTTAAGGTTGTGGTTTAACCCCAGCTGGTAACTAACACCTACACAACTCACTCTTCCCGGTGGAATGAGGGAGACAATCAGAAGTGTGGAAGTAAGAAAAATCATGTATTGAGATAAAGATAGGAATTAATTCACCATTTCCTATGGGCAGGCAGGTGTTCAACCATATGCCCCATAGGCTGACTAGACCCATCTCACAGGGAAGTCTGCTGCCTCCCTTGAACTTAGGTAAAAGACATGGCTAGAAGGCTCCCTGGACCAATTCTTCCCTCTGATTATTAACCACTTCTACAGATTGACTGTAACTACCTGAAAAGAGATTGTAGCAAGGTGAGGGTCAGCCTCTTCTCCCAGGCAACTAGCGAGAGGACAAGAGGAAATGACCTCAAGGTGCACCAGGGAAGGTTCAGGTTGGACATCAGGAGGAAATTCTCCACTGAAAGGGTGGTTGAGCATTGGGGTGGTCTGCCCAGCGAGCTGATGAGTTGCCATCCATGGAAGTGTTCAAGAAACAACTGAACATGGTATTTAGTGCTATGGTTTGGTTGACATGGTGGTGTTCAGCCAAAGGTTGGACTCAAGGATCTTGGGGATCTTTTCCAACCTTAATTCTATGAAGCATTTTATGTAGCATAAAATGATTGTCTTCTGATTTTTCTTTATTGGATTTCTCTAATTTTTCAAATAGTGTTTCAAATAACCTCCTACAATTCATTAAATAAGAAAGGGTAATTAGTACTACAAACTAAAGAGGACTTGTGCCCTCAATCACAAATCATTCTGCTAAAATATGTTTATACACAAGACATACTTTCTTATCTTCCCTTAAAAAAAAGTCTCAATGTAGCACCTATATGAGTAAACTTTAGGCTCTTTCTGTGCAGTCATGTTCTTTGTGGGCTGACAGTGAGGTCAACATGCCCAAAGTTTTAAATTTCTGGTGGAAAACAGCCATCTCAGCTGACACTTGCTGCTTAGTGACTGCTCTAATGTCACAGATTGCAAGGACAAATATTTCAAATAAGAGCCAGCAGATTCTTGGGAAGTTCATCAGCACTGCTCTTTCTGATGTGGGGTGTTATTGGGGGATGGGAGACTGTAAGCCCAAACCTAATCAGATTCTCTCAGCTATAGGTAATATTACAATTAAACACAGTAAAACAAGCCAGACACTTCCTGCAATTCAAACGGGTTCATTAAAGCCAATGTTCATTTCAACCTACACTACCATGAGGCTCAGTCCTGTTGTGCTGTCTGCCCATGCTGGGTTGAGTTTGAGTGAAAACTACACAGTTGAGTCTTTGGAGTCTAAACCTCCAACTGTGCAGCCCACTAAAAAAGACCGTAAAAGAAGGCTTTTGAATTATCAATGTCCAGAACCTGATGTCATAACAATAAAACAACATCAGGAAACAATAAAAATATGATGTACTTTTTTCACTGTAAATCCTTTGCATCAGCTTCCCAGATGGTGTGAATCTGTGTAGCTCTGGGAAATCAATGAAACCACTCTGCCTGATGACACTGAAGAAATCAGCCTATCAAACTCAGGCCAAAACAGTTTCAGAACCTCCTCATTTGAAAGGAGGAGAGGGAAGATGCACAGGAGCTGCAGAGATAATATTCAACAGCACTTCCCTGGAGCTGGGGCCAGTGCACTAAAGGCCCATCTGAACATCTAGATTAGACCTCAATGAGATCCAGCTAGAAGACAAAGATATGTTCTCATTACGTGAGGATAAAAGAGGAATGACCATGCAAAACCCACAGTTTTGCACCACACTCATTTGAGCATGGTATGTTGTGTGAAAAGTTTCAGGCCTTCTGAGATTTCTAAATTTTTTGCATTCATGGGTTATACAAAACATATCCATGCAGCCTTAGATATCTCATGGGTTGTGGTATCTCCAAAACCCCATGAAACATATGTTCTTTCTTCAAGCATTTTCAGTCAGAGCCTGAACTCAGCAGTATGCTCCACACTGAGTGTTACTATGTGGAAACACTGCTTACTTCCCCACATGGAATTAATTTCAATAGATGCTATGAATTCTGCAAGAATCTAGAGCCTCGTCTTCTCTCTAGCCTTTGGATGGTCTGGGTCAAGAGACTGGATGTCCCCAAAAGCAATAAACCACAGGCACTGGGTACCCCCCTTGAAAACCCTTTGAAAGCCTCCCTCATCCATATGCTGTATCCAAAACAATGCTCTGGGGCAAAATACAGGGATGGCACCCATCTCTGTGTCATTTCAAAAGTTGTGCATACTACCTCCTCCTCCACGCTGAAGGTGATGATGACCCAGACCTGGAGTGCTGCCATGGAGGTGACCAAGATAAGCACTCCACCCAAAGGCACACCAGGGAGGAGGTCCCGACTGCCTGGCAGACACAGAATCAGTGGAACTGTGCTCTCACCTTCAGTGCTTTGCTGAATCATAACTTTACAGTCCTGCAGGATCACAAGAACAAGTGCGTATGGGAAAGAAAAGAAAAATATGAACAGGAACATTAAAAGTAATATCTTACAACTGGCTATCACTTTCCAAATATTTTTGTTCTATTAATTTTAAGGGTGAAATCATTTGGTGGTAAATGGGGAATAAACTAAAACCATCTGCACCATGCTAAGCAGCTGTCAAAAAGCCAAGCAAGCTCTTTGGGTATATAGGCCTGATGTTCAAATCCACTGAAGCTATTCCAGCAGTGTCAAGCACACTAATGAGAACCCCTTCCGAGAGCTATGTGCAACAGGCCTATTCTATTGTTATGGGAATATTGCTAAGATTAAAAAGGTGTGTTAGAAACCCCACTAAAATGATACAGGTTTGCAAGAAATTAATTTTGTCAAGAGATTACTCATATGGCACCCATCTATTTCAGATAGATGCCCCAGAAGAGCAAAGACCTCATGTATTGATGGAATAAGATGCCTAATACAGTATGTAATTCAAACACCAGAAGCCTGGATTTGTGCAGAAAGGGAGGGAAGCTGCTTACAAACATAATTTGAGAAGAATGTCTTAATCCAAGAAGTAGTTAGCCGACAGCCTGATGGCTAACTTTGGCAGTTTGATCTAAGCAGTGAACAGCAGCAGACCTGGAGGAAGGAAAGGCTTTTTGAAAAAAGGAGCAAACATCAGAGCATGTCCCATTGACTAGATTTTTGAGATCAGATTAATGAGAAATAGCTTGATTTGTACTTCCTGAATTTAAAAGTACAGATCTCCATGGATCATAATGTCCTGCCTGGCTGCTAATATTTGTATGTTAAGTAAGCACAACTTCTCTTTGGAACATTATGATAGTGCAATAGTATTTTTCCAGGGCAAATCTAAAATGTATTTTATTCATTTGATAGGATCAGAGCTATCTGGGAAGGAGGCAGAAGGATCAACATTTTTGCTGCAAGGTACTGAAAACAATTCATCTGAAGATTTTGTAGCTCTACTGGGACAACCAGCAATTCAACTGGTATAAATATGCATTTATATATACTATTTATGATTATATTATATATTTAATAAATATGGATGTATTATTCATGATTTTAAAATTTTTATCCCTCTGAGCAAACTTTGTAGAGGATAAAAGACAATACATTTCTCTTAATCCATTTTAGATTTCCAGACACTTTCTTTCTCCTTGCTCACACCATGTAGCAAAGGACACATAGCAGTAAAGGACACATAGCAGTTTTGAGCAGCCCTTTCTGTATCCTTCAGTATTGCTCACAGCCTTTCTTCACAGAGGAAAAAGCCTAAGGACAAAGAGGGAGACCTCCTGTCAAGTTTCACAGGCCTAAGTCTCACGTGCAGGTCTCAGGAAAAAGCTTGGAGTACATACCAAGGTTTGCACTGAACTCCAGGCATTTTTGATTACACCCTGCATGAATTAAAGGTTTTGCCAATTATTGTTGCCTCACTCCTTCAGCTCTTTTCTCTATGCAGCCCAAAGGGGCAGAATGGAAATGTCAGTGTGATGCTGGCCACCGTGTTTTGTGCTGTCATGTCTATTCTCATATAGCCATACCTCATCCAGAGTCACAAACCCATACACCAAGCTGGGCTTTGCTGAGATGTGTGCCTGCAAACAGGTTACTCTGTGTGCACCCAGCAAATGGTGCCAGATCAAGGAGATGGAGGTGAAGGGCTATGGGAGAGAAAATGGTTGGAGATGAGTAAGAAAAGCCACAAGAAAGGAAGTGTGTAAGACAGAAGAAGAAGGCGGCAAGTTACACCTGAACTTTTAGGAAATAGAAGGGCAAAATAAAAAGCAAAAGAAGGTGTATGAAGGAAGGTGAGATTAGACCTGCACAGCCTCTTTAGCTGGGCACAAATCTGTGCTGCTGCTAGGGGCAGCCTCTCCTAGGAGCAACCTCTCCCCTCTCTCCAGTGGTTTCCACCCTTTCCTTGTTCAATCTAAGCTGTCTGGAAACGGCTGAACCAACTGGTATGGGGCAGTCACAGAAGAGTGGTCATTCAGGAGCCAAGGGGACCAGCAGTAACAGGCAGGAGCCAGGAGGGCAGTGTTGGGTCTCTGCCGGGTTTGAGTGCCCAGGAGCAGTCAGAGCTGTTAGGGTAACTCCTGTGTGGCAGAATGTGACATCCTGAGTCCTGCAAGTGCCCACCTTGCTGTGGGTTATGACACTGTCTAGAGAATCCCATCTTAGCACCTTCCTTAATGAGAAAAGCAAAGCTTGAGTTTGAATGCAGTGACTCCTGGGTGAAGGCCTTTGCCTGGATTTTCCCAGTGAGGACCTTGGGCTCTAGAATCTGTCTGCCCCTCTTTAGATAGTCAGATAGCTCCCACTGGACAACCTCCTTGGGCACACAAAACTGTGCATATACCCCATGCCAACAGCATTGGCACCCTGCAAAATTTCACAGCCACATTTTCAGATCACCCTGAGCTTGGTGCCATGCAAATGGGCTGAGTGTCACAGAGAGATGTATTCTCCAGCACCTGTGAATAAGACTACAGCCCTCAGCAGAGAGCACAAATGTTTCTGTTAATTTCCAGAGGAAGATTACTGAACTGCAGGGAACTCCAACAACACAGCTCTTCTCAATTTCATTCTGTAGAGCCATTGCATGGGAAAGAGAAATATTTAAGGATTGTTTCCTTTCTTTCTTAGGCTCCCTTTTGACAGCGCATTTTGCAGAATACTTGCTTGTCCCTGGGCCAAGAGCACCTGTTTAGCATCTATATCCCCTAATCTACATTAGGTATTGCAATCAAATGAAATTCTCACATCTAGTTTCTCTAGTCAATGTGAACAGCCAAAGCCATGAGTGCGGAAGGCTGAGAGTTGGCTTGCATAGTACTTGGTGAGATCTTCCCTGGACGTGCTGTGCCTTGGCTTTGAGGGACCCTGGGGAAAACTTTGATTCAAAGGCTTAGCATAAAATTGAAGAAAAAAAACCCTTTCCTTGCCTGAGTTCTTCTTTGGCCTTGCAGTGTGGTCCAGCTTTCTTTCTTCTGCATCTGCAAACAGAAGTATCTCTCACGAAGCTTAAATGTTAGAATGCAGACAGCAACACCAACAGATCTGTGTTGTAATGCACTGTGTTTTCATTATTATTTTAATTCTATTTGCTTCTAGTAGAAGAAAGTGAAATTATAAAAAAAAAAAAAAAGGATTAAAACAGCACAGGAAAGGGAGAAAATAATATAGATACAGTGAACTTTTCTTCCTGGATCTTATTAGTAAATTGCAGTAATAGCAATTTAAGTGCTAATTATTGAGAAATAATCTTTTTACTCTTAATTTCCTAGCCTTCAACAGAGCATGAATCAGCACTAAATAAAACCATTAGTTCCATATCCATTTGTGAAGACATGCAGTGAAACTGTAGTAATCTGTAATCTGGATTACAGGTAACTCTCACCCTCCTGTTCTGTGGTTGGTTCCTACCCTGGAGTTACAGCAGCTGGGGACTTTTTTTGTAGCCACAGTGTTCGTGCTTGTCTGAGCTAGGGAAGCATTCAGAAAGGCTTGCGTAGACTTGCTGCAGCATTCCTGAGAGCTTTATGAGGACTGAAGTACATGAAGTCCCATTCAGACTTTAAAACGCTAAGATTTATAAAGTGTGGTACAATCTGTAACCAAAATCTGAATAGACCTCTCTATACAGGAAAGTGTCTTTAAACCTTTGGAGAAGTGAACCTTTTCATTTTGGTACTCAGCAAGTAGAGTTCTCTTCCTAAGTGCTCCTCAAATGGTTTTTCTACAGATCCACCATATTTATTGGATAAAGCTGAAAGCCAAAAGAGCCTTTCTGTGAAGACTTATGAGCATTTTTTCTGTGAAGTGCAAGTCAAAAAAAACCCAAAATCAAAGCTGCACAGTGAAAAGTTAAAAACGTTAGGGGAAAAGAAAGAAGAGCATGTTTGGGGTAGGAAAACCTATTCAGGGCAATTTAGAAAAATTCTTTAAAAAAAGATTACTTACTCCATCCCAGTAGAAAGAGTGCATAAATATTAATATTTCAGTTCCATAATAAATGCTGGTCTTGTAGTACTTTAGGAGTCACACCACAGAACAGTTTGAAAGAGGTGTAGGACTTGATAGTAACAGTGAAATCCATCTACCAAGTGCTGTTAGAATAAAGCAAAAGTCTCTGACTTTTGCCTGTAAGTTCCCTGGAGCCATGATTTCCTCTTTCCCTGAAGAGAATAAGGGTATGTATTACACCAGTCAGTTCTGAGCACTCACTCATCTCCAAATACAGGGTGATTGGGGGAGCCTTTTTTCATGGAGGGGAGCAGGAGAGGTTGGGAAGTGCTACCAGAAAGGGTGCTGCTATGCAGTTTTTTCCTGGGCTTCTCCCTGCTTCTGTGATAGCAAACACAGGAGAGGACTGCCTGCTGCCCATGCCTGAAACACAGCCCCCCACCCTTGCTGTGTAAGGATGGAGTGGATGTGTTTGTTGCAACCATCCATGTGATGGGAGCAGAAACATTAGTGTGGTCACCTGATTCTTCATGCACATAGAGGGACCAGCTGGTAGGGAATCCACACTACTGGATCAAAGCATGAGGGCAGCATGAGTCCTCAGCATGAGGGCAGCATGACAGCAGCATTGTCCAAAGGGTGCAGTGGTAGAAGCATAGGCTGAAGGTTTTCTGATTTGTATTTCCCATAAAACATTCATTCAGGAAACACATACAGTATGTCACATGTGGTGGCTTAGGGTAAAGCTGTTGGATGTCTCCCCCAGACGATTTAGGAGCCCATGCTGCAGGCAAAGGCACTGATCTTTGCAATTTGCAATCACTGCCAATTTCTTACACCACTTGCATGTCCTGTCCAGAGCAGGCACCCTCCTGAGTGAGAATCATAAGCCCTCTGCTGAGAATGAGTGACAAGTTCAGTGACACTCCATCATTCAGAGCAGAAGAAAAATCTTCCTCGTTCCTCTCATCAGCTGCAGAGCATCTGCCTCAATTCTGTGGCTGGCCTGGTATGTCTCTGTGGATCTGGAGCAGTGGATCATGCTGGAGGGACTTGAAATCACATCAACAGGGACATCAGCAGAATTGCAGTGTGTGGATCTAAATAGGTATGTCTAAACATGCCTCTGGTACCAAAGTTATGACATTCACCTGGATGGGTAGGTCTGGATTCAGGTCTCTAGATGATTTTTGGGTTTCCTCCCATGACTCACTATTTACTTGGAACCTGCTCTGGACACTGCAAATCCTAACCTTCATACTCCTAAGCACTCAAACACATCTGCTGGGAGGGACGAGGGATGGACACTAAAAATACAGTGGTCTGACTCTCTCATGCTGTTGGAAAGACACCACTAAAGCTCTTCATAAAGTGATTGCTCTTCACATACAGCCACTGTTCAATTGCTGAGTATATGTGGGCTCAACACATATTGAAAAAACTAAATACACACCAAATATGGCCAAGAAATGCTTGATCATAAATACATCAGCTGTGGAATAGTTTCGTAACAGTGTGGGATCTTAAAGTTTTGGGGAGAGGAAGGTTATACATGGGATGGTTACTCTGTTGTAAAGGAATTTCATTTAAACTATTAATGAGAAAAATAAATCATGTTTCTGGTACTATGAAATTAAGACTTTAAAACAAAAAAGGAGATGAGCATATTATGGGATGGGAAGAGGATGAGAACACTGAGCCATACCAGAGCTGGTTTTAAAACATTTCCAGCTGAAGCAGTCACATACCATTGTCTTCACTTGGCAATATGTGCAGAAAATGGCTCCCACCAAGGACTAAAGGCTGGTTACAGCCTGCTACCAAGCATGCTCTACCGGATGTCAGGGTCTGGATAGTCACAGCTAATAACAGTTTATCCCAAAAAGGTGCAGGGATACACCCAAACACGTCCCTTATGTCCCAGTCTGCATAAATCACTAAACTCCTGTATCAGCCCTTTGGAGCAGACAGCCCAAGGACAGATGCTCAGTGCCATGAGCCATCAGCCTGAAGATTGTCATCTTGCCACCTCTTGCTGATGAGCTGGTAGGACTGCCCCAGTCTGATGATCTGGGAGGACTGCAACCAGTGCTTTTACTGGAGACCACTATTATTTAATATATTGTGACACTTGTAAAGCATTTTGCAACAATAAATCTTTTCATTATTTGTGACATTTCCCCACCTCCTCTCTCAGTGTGATAATATACTCTTAAAATAAATATTATCACTTTATACCTTCATTAAAACCCTATATATGCTCTTCTATGTCCCCGAGGCATTTGCTGAAGTCATAGTTGCTACCAGTGTGTGCAGTAAGAATTCAAGCCTGTAAAACCCGTTCATTGACACTTTGCAGCATATGCCATTTATCTGGGGTTCCGTTAAAAGTATTATATTGCCTTACTTTGCAACCATAAAAGAGTAAATTATTTCAAAGGATTGCTTGAAAGGAGGTTTGTGTTTTAAATGGACTTGGGCGTATGTGGGAAATTGCTGGCAAAAATGTACCTAATTGACCCACTGCTGTGTATGTCCTTTTGACACTTGTTTCGGCTCTGCAGGTACATCACTCTCCTGCAGGGTGTTTAACTGAGGTGGAGAGGGGACTACATGAGGTTGCCTGTGTCTTTTCACTGCTTAGTATGGTGAGTCAGGCATTCCCCATGGCTTCTTGTTTCCCTGCTCCGGGTCCACTGGAAAACTTTTGCGTGTAGGCAGCCTTCTGCTGATGGCTGTATTGCTGATTGTCATCTCCAAGAGCCTTTTGCAAACTTGCCCTCTTCTTGAAACCCAAAGGTCTCTAGGCCTTGCATATTTGTGGCCATATCACAAGACCACAATTTTTATTAAAAAGCCTTGCCTTTTACACTTTTTGGTTCCTCCATCATAGTTTCCCCTCTAGTTTTACTACCCAAGGCAGCTTGTCCCACTTTTTAACTCTGAATGCTGCTGCATTTGCAGTGAATGGTCTGAACAAGATGAGCAGAGATGAACAAATGAAAAATTAATCTTTCAACTTTTTTAAGAACATATTTTCATAAACAGCATTGTGAATATATTACCACCATTTTACCACCCAAAACAGCTAAGCCCTGCAAAGTCCTATTCTGTTTCTTAATGAGTTATACAAAAATCTTGACAAAAGATGAAATTTGTATTCGTATACTTTTAGAGATTGTCCTGTTAACACTGGCAATCACTGTTATTCAGGCAGTTTTAGTTTCATTCATCATTATATCATTACCAGAGACAAGCAGAAAACAGGTAGACTCACATATAAGCACCAGATTTTGCCGCCGGTCAGAACCAGAGCACATGATTACTATGACTTTGATGCATTTGTTATTCTTAGTTTGAGTATTTCTGAATGTATTTCTGAATATTTTCCAGTGTTCTCTTACCTTTCTGCTTCCTACCAAAGTCCCAATACTGTGGACACACAACTGAGAAACTGAATGCGCATGGATAATTCCACTGAATTAAATAGAATATGTACTTCTGGAGACTAAAATGTATAAAAAAAGGTTGCAGATGGTGGCTTACACTAACAGACTCATCTCTCAATGAGATTTAATACCTAGCATTGCTAATACTGTCACATAAAATTACACCATTTTTTCCTGTTTGCTATTTTAGAGTGAAAGTATGCATAGTAGAAACCAAACAGAAATATGGTGCATCATTGCCCTTGTTTTGCCAGATTGCAGAACTGGTCATTGTAAGCCATTTTCCTCATTTACCATTGTTGCAAAGTGTAACAGATTAATTTTATGGCACTAAATCATAAGACAAAACAAACAGCATTGAATTAGAAACCCAACTCTTACTGCTGGCACCGAACCCAGCATTTCAGCAGACAATTAGCACATTTGATGTTTGCAGCTCCAGATACATTCTCATTAGAAACTGGTTCCAAACCAGCATGCTGCTGCAAGAAAGGCAAGTTAGATACAAAAAGGACACGATTCTAGTCCTGCTGTAACTGCTGGCAAACTCCCAGAGTTTTCAATAATCAACTAGATTGGGTCCAAAATGCAGACGTTAGATATACCATGAAAGAATGACTGTCTGGGATTTATTATGCAGCAGATACGCCACCAAACTGGAAATTTCACATAGGGAGAAAAAAAATCACATTGGGTATTTAGCTCGGATAGGTTGGAAATGATGTAATAGAAGCATTGTGATTTATAGCAAATTTATGAGCTATGCAGGCAAGCCATTCTCTGGGGATATATGTGGTAAATGAAGAATACCAGTGGCAAATAGAATTTACTTCAAAGCAATCCTGGAAACCTCAAACCCTTATTACTCCATTCGTGACCTTTGTTCGTACACAGAAGTAGAATACAGCTTAACATAATGTTAACGTTTACCTAAAATGAAACATTTCTGTTTAAATGATTACTGAAAACGAGATTAAAACTTTATGTAAGCTAGACAACATATATTTTTTACATTATGCACCATCATTTGAAAGCAAGGCGACTTTAAAGGGGGATGTGTGTTTATTGAACCAATACACTTCAATGCCAGTGCAAGGGGTTGCTTTTCTGTGATGTAACTCAGAGGGTACCAAGGGAAGTATATGTAATGTGATTGCAGGCTCAGGCAGGTTTTCAGCCCTTGTTTTGTGGATGCTAGCCCACATAGCAGAGAGTATCATGTCATTCAAAGCTAATAGCAAGCTCCTGTAGAGACCTGGATTTCTGTATGCTGCCCCTGAAACGAAGATACTTTATGCCCCTAAAAGGGGGAGAGCAGCAGTCTCAGGGTGGTTTCCAGGGAATTTTTCACACTACTTTGAAGGTTTTGTATTACCAGACCTGTTCTATGAAGAAAGACTGTGTAGTAGCAAAGGCAGACAACCTCAGGGGTAGCTCTCTGCATGGCACTGGCACACTAGGCAGTAAGAATTTTGTACAGGCACTTGTCAGTGGAGGTGTGTGAAGGGAGAAAGAGAACTAGAGGGTTAAAGAGGCCTTGGCAGGGCAATGCAGCAGGTCACCCTCTCCTTTGGCTTGCACTGCCTTTCTATGAGATAACCAACAAAAGTATTTATCACCTCACCTCTTTTCAGCAGGGCTAATTTATTAAAGTTTTCTGGGCCTTGCACCAAGCCACAGTGCCCAGGAGACCACAGCAACTGCCAGGCTGGAGTGCTCCACCAATAGATGTCCTGACCTGGTGCTGAGCAATCAAGACCTTTCTTTTGCGGATGGCAGATATTGCCCATCTTTCTTGCATGGGCTGAACTTCCCTCAGAAAATTCTAGAAATTCTGCTTCCATTTCACCTCCCTGATTAAGTTTTCTAAATTATGAGCTATGTCTTTTGCCAGTGATAGACTAGTTTTTTCAAGTATCAGTTGATCCAGGATATGCTCTTCCTCTAGAACCAGGAGACCAAAGTGGAAAATCAGATGTCTCTGAGAACACTGAAACACTGCAAACCCTCTAGATGATAAATTACGTCAAAAGGAACATGATTGTAATAAATGCCTCCTTGTAATAAATGCTCTCTGTTGCCAGCAGGTCAAGGCAAGTGATCCTTTGCCTCAGCACCAGTGAGGCCACACTTGAAGCACTGTGTCAAGATCTGGACTTCCAGTGAAAGAGGTACATGGACATACTGGACAAAGTTCAAAAAAGGACCACAAAGATGAGGAAGGGACAGGAATACATCTTCTGTGGGGAAAGGCTGACAGCTGGAACTGGAGAAGAGAAGGCTCAGGGAGAACCTTGTCAGTGTGTATAAACACCTGAAGGGAGGGTGGAAGGAAGGCAGAGCTAAGCTCTTTTCAATGGTGCCCAGTGATGATGGACTGGCAGTGATGGGCACAAACCAAAACACAGAAGTTTCCCAAACATTAGGAAACACTTTTTCACTTTGAGGGTGACTGAACACTGGCACAGGTTGCCCAGAGAGATTATGGAATCTCAACTATTCTCGGTGGCACTGCAAGGGCAAGGGAGTTAGACAAGATGTCATTCAGAGGTCCTTTCCAACCCCCACATTCTGTGATTCTGTGACAGCCCTCACAGTGTACCTCATTCAGTGATCCTGCCAGCATCTTGAGAGCCCCAGCCTCTTCAAAAGCCCGTGGGGACTCACCGAACTTTTGAAACACTGAGTCCTTTACATACCTACATATCTTAATGTCTGTTTATCTTTGTATTTGTGCATTGTATCTCTTTAGGCATAAGAAAAGCAATTTTGTTTTCACTTTTGGTTTTTACATTGAGAAGAGTGAAATGGAATTGTGCCAGGTGGTCCCAGACCTCTTAATTTATTATTATATTTATATTTATTATATTTATATTATTATATTTAAATAATGGTAAGGTATTATATATCATAGAATCACAGAAAGGTTTGGGTTGGGAGGGACCTTAAGAATCACCCAGTTGCAGCACCCCTGCCATAGGCAGGGACAGCTTTCACTAGACCAAGTTGCTCAGAGCCCTGTTCAACCTGGTCTTGAACACTTCCAGGGATGGGGCATCAATATCTATCTATCAACATCAGCAGAACACAACTGTTGCTTGGCAGCTGGGACATAGTGAAGGATGTCTGCTAGCTTACTGCAGATGTTCCATGGAATAAAACTTACCTGCTATGCCTTTCACATGGAAGTGGCAATGTATGGTCAGAAAATTAGATTTTTTGAGAAAAAAATTAACAAACAAGAAAAAAATGTCTGCATTCCTCTTTCTAAACTTTCTAAACAGTGTTCACCTGAAAACCATAAAAAATGGAATGTTGGAAACTACTTCCTCCCCTACATCTCTAAGCTATGTTTGCCTAAAGCTTGAAATACATTCTGTAAGAGACTCACACATTTTTCAGCAGAACCTCTTTGATCACCTTTTACAGAAGACCCACAGTGATTCATTTTGATCACACAAGTCAAATGAAACGAACTGCAAGAAGTTTTACTCATCCCCAAATCCTATAGAACTGCTTCAGCCTGCAAATTCCTCCTTCTTGAAGGAGTTGGGTAGTAGTGAGAGTCATACAGTCAGCCAGTGTCTCCAGGAGCTGGGTGCACCATCCTAGAGTAAAGGAATTGAAGGAAACTAAATCAGAGCATTGAATCTGGATCTCTTAGTCCAAAGAGCAAATGTCCAAGTGTGTTATTCCACTAAGATTACTCCTGCCATTCTTTTAATATTCTGTGACCCAGCAGGGGACTGAATAGTTTTTATATACCAAAACAATGGTATATTTATCTCGGACTTTATCAACAAAGGCAAAGAAGGATGCTACAAAGGCAAGCTATTCAAACATAAGTGTAATGTTGGATGTCAAACAATAGCATATTGTAAGTAATACTAAAAAGGGTTTACTCCTATAGCAACATTTAGGGAAAACATATGATAACAATAAAAATTATTTCCACAACCTTTTCACCACTTGTTCCATGTGGGAATGATAAGTGATACTCCTGCTCCACATTTTTAAAGAAATATTCCTTGCAAATTATACATTACAAGCTTTGTGCACTGAGCCCCTATTATGTGCATGTTCTCAGTTATTACTTTTCTGAAACATGAATTGTATTATGAGTATCAGTGTGTAAACTCCACTCAGGCTCATTTAAAGCCATTTCAATGGTCTGCTTCTAGCCTTGACACCTACCAGAACTAAGGGAACAGTTCATTTTGAGTCATCTTCCCCTAGTTGCCATTTGAGCATAAATATTCCAATTTGTTCTTTTCTAAATCAACACCGGATGGATCGTTAAATAACATACATTCATTAAGCACATCATGGCCATGATCTGCATCAAGACACTGCCAAGAACATATATATGTGTGCATTACTGCTCAGTTCTGTGCTCTGGCTTATATATTTAAGCCTGCGTCAATTCACAGCAATAGTTTTGCAGCCAGAAGAAAGTGGATGAGCAATGGATTTTGTTTTATTAAAGGATTCCTCCAGCAGCAAGACACATGCTTCCATCAATAGGTTCAACAAGTAGAATTATTACAGCATCTTGCATCTCCATGCTTTTCATCAGGAGACCACAAAAGCTTTTGCAAACTTGGATTACATCAGTCATTGCTACAGCCCTTAAAAGAGGTAAAAATACATGATGGCTCTGGTACAGATGGCTAAACTGATGCAAAGAGTGCTCGAGGGCATGATTATATGAGCTGCAATCACACCTTTGATGGCAGCATGGACATAAAGACTTGCTCCAGCTCACACAGTCAAACTGTGGCAAATCTTGACACAAAATCAACAGCAATTCCTTTGTTCTAGTCTGGCCTCCTTGGGCTGGGTTTCATTATGCTGCTTTCCTCATATTCCTTTCTTTTAAATACTGGACTAGATCAGGCAATGAGATTTTTATTAAATGTAAAGTCTTCTTCTCAACTCCCTAAACAGTTTTCAAAAGATGGATGTTTCAGTGATGGTATCCTGTGTTATTAGACTGCCTTCACATTACAATTAACAAGGTTGCTGTTCCTTTCTGCTTGTCCCTGTATTTCATGTCCCTGAAAATAGCTTTTAAATATAATATTTTTGCCTGCACAAAAAGTAGCAATTTCAGCACAGCAGAAAAACACAAAGTGAAGCAGCATTTTCATCCTCCACTTTTCTTTCTTCTTCACCACTCTCAGTGTTATACCCAATTTCATCTGGAGCTGGGAATTTTAAAGGAGATTGGGCTTTGTTTTTGTAACATTGCTTTATATGTTCCCTTTTTTATTTAAGATTTTGGGTTTCAAATCAAAGCCACGCAATTGCAAGTGACCAGACCTAAGTGCCCCTTAGCCTTTTCTAGCCTGAGGTAATCCAGCAAAAGGTTCTTCTTCACACTAGATTATTTTTTTTACTGGTTTATATTTAAATTCATAGTTGATAAAGTGTCAATTTTTTTTCTACTGTAAATCAAGATACCCTGGTCTTTGGAATTAACTCCAAATTGTTGGTCTCAATGTGAACTTCACAATGATTCCCTTCTCTATCCTGGCTGACATTTTCCCATTAATTTCTTTTTCCGTTTCATCCATTCATTGGCTGATGAGCCTATAAATATATTTCATCTGCTTTTACTTTGCTGTTTAAGCATACACCAATACTGCACATGTTGACTTGATTATGTCCAGAGGCAAAAGCCTTGCATGTTTCTTAAGTCACATCAATAGCTTGAAACTTGACTTTCTGCTCCTTTGGTCCATCAGGATAATCAGTAGGTCACTTCCTCCTACACCCAGAGTAAATAGTGTCATGCAGAAGAAATGCCATATTTGAAAAGCAATTAACACCATCACAGCTCACAGCCAAATAGAGCAGAGGGCAGAATAGTGAAGGAAAGTGGTAAATAGTGACCAGGTGCTCCCCTGCTCCCTGCCCTCATGCACTTCACAGGCTGCAGGATTTTCCTTCCCTGCCCCTCCCAGAAGACCTCTGCCCTTCTCAGTTTCTACTGCTGTATAGCAACCCATTCTTTCTGTGAGGTGCTGTCAATTTTACCCGTAGCCTGTCCATGCACTGACATCCCCTACCTAAATTAACCCTTCCTCTAACTTTAGTTTCCAGGCACCCTTCTTGAATAGAGCCACTTGGTTCAACTCATGCCAAGATTTAAAACCCCTGTAAGGATCCCAAGAGATTTTTTCACATATAACTGTTCTGTGGTGGCACTAGTTAGATATCTCAGTGATTTTTAAAAGGTGCGCTTTGTCACCATCTTTGACCTTTGCCTGATGAGACCACCACAGGGGCAGCTTGGACAGCAGTCATCATCGTAGCCCTGCCTACAGCTGTACTGGCTCACCAGTGAGCTCCAGGATGGATAACGCACTCTGAAGGCAACTCACGGCCAAGAAGCTCATGGAGGCAGCAAAGAATGATGACATGGCACCAAGGTCCTCACCATTTGCAGGAGGCAGCTCCTACTTGGGCAGTGTTCCCAAAGCTGCACCAGACAGAAACCTTAACTAGCCAGGACCTGCATATCAAAATTGCTCAAAATGAGATACGCTGAGTTAAGAAAAACCTGGGTACACCCCTCTGTTGAAGTTTCTTTCTGCAGGAGGTCAGCAAAGAGATGCAGGGGTCAGGCTGGAGAGGTGACTCCTTATCCAGCACAGCTACAGCCACACTAGAATGTTGCACAGAGCTGACTGTGGCAGGCATAGGGAACGTCATGTGTATCCTGCAGTGTATTATCACAAGGTCCTATTTTTCTTGCTTTCTTCTTGAAGCCTTTTCAAAAGGAAAAGGACTTGAAAGTAGCTGTCCTAAAATAAGAAATATAAAAGTTGTAGTACATTGTTCATGAGAATTGCAGGTAAGAATCAGACTGTAAAATGTGGTTCACTTCTGACATTGATTAAAACTACATTTTGAATTATATTTACATACATTAAAATTACATTTTGAATTATCTTCACTTTCCCAGATGGTTTAGCAGATTTCAATATTTTAAAGAAGTGTCTTGTTAGCAACAAGCTTGTTATTGCAACAAGCTTGGCCAAATCATAGCTCTGATTTTAATGTAAGTACCATGGCAACATTTCTCCTATATCAGCAATTACAGACAGAGAAATTGATCCAAATCCCAGGGAAAGCACAGAAAGTTTACCACTGCCGGCAGAGGGCTTTGTCTTAGGTACTCATTTTGCATCAGGTTGCAGCACTGTGCAATGTGTGTATCAGAAAAGATGATTATAGCCCTCCTTCAAATGATATTTCCCATGAAAAAAACATCAATTCAGCCTCCATGATATTAGCAATGCCATGTGCTGCTGGAATAACAGGATGCAAAACTTCCTCTTGAAAGTGTGTGAGTACTCCTCCTCTGTTGTGAGTTTGGCAGTGTGTGTTTAAGCTGCTGCTGAGAGCTTTCCTGCCACTTTCATCAAAGGGGACATTGGGTCCTAGTTCAAGGAAACAACCTAAATCAGGCCCCTTTTCAGACTAGAAAACCATCATTGGTTTTACTTTGTTTGCATTTAATTACATGATCTGTTGTATTCTGGTCATGAATGGTATTAAAATAATCTATCAGTAATGATAAGCAAACAAAAGACCACGAGAAAATGAAAAATGGTCCCAAACTGATATAATTCCCGGATGAAATAATAAATAAATCCCTGGTCCTTCCTTATAAGTTTTTGCAGATTTCAACAGAAAAGGCATATAGAGCTGAGGCTCTGACAGAGAGCTTGGCCCACCTTCCCACCGACATCCATGGTACTGGAAGTTGTCCCTACCAACTGCTTGTCAGTATCTGTAGCACAGTGGCTTCCTTAAAAGAAACTCCTGAAGGGAAGAAATTGAGCTATATATCTAGATTTTATTGTGTGTGAAGATAACTGAAAACTCCATCGCTTACATTGTTCCCTCCCATTCATGTGATCAGTAAAATTATTTAACTCAATCTCAGCAAAGCAAAAGGGGCACAGATGCCTCTCACAGATAACAATAGAGCAGATGCTTTATGGTACCAAACTTCCATTCCCAGATTTCTTCCCTGGCACCCCCTTCTTGCAGCATGAAACGTGTGCTTTCACCATCACATTTAGGCATAACTGCACCTCCACCTCATCATCACTTAAGAAGTTTCTCTGTGAGGGGTCCCAAAAGGGACCTCCAGCTGTTTCTAGGATATTTCTTTCATACAGCTGTTGTTTGCTACCTTCATCCTCCTCCTCCTCTTCCTGCTTCTTTGTCCCTTCTAAACCTATTTCCCGAAGCACTCTTTCTTTTCTATTTAGCTGTTCCCTTCTTAAGAAGCTTCTCAGGACCATGACAAGGGGAGAGAGCAGTGCGCTTACCCAAGTAGACACTGCCTGCAGATCCCATTGCATCTTGCAAGCCTGCATGAGGTGTCAGGTACAAGTACAGTGCCTTGACATGGTGGCACATAACGCTCTGCAATGTGGGCTCTCAGACCCCACCAAAAGGTATGGATCTGGCTGCCAAGACAACCCACCAGCAAAGGGTGTGAGGTTGGCCGCTGGTAAGTAGCATGGCCATGTCATGGTGGCAGGTTCCTGGGTTTCCCCAAATCCATGATCTGAACAGATGAACATATGAACAGATGTGCATATGAAAGTAGCTCAGCTTTAGTTCAAACAGCAGCAACACAGTTACAGCCACAGGGTCCAGGATGTAACAGAGCATTTCTCTGGAAGAGCTCAGCTTGTGATTTGAGAGCAAGCCTATCTCTCCACTCAAACCTATTCTTACCACTACGTCCCCAAGGCAGACACTTTGGCTTTAACATGTCTGTAGGGCACTGGTGTGCCAATAGTGTGGCTTAACAACAGTGCTGTTCTCCCCATGCAATCGCAGTTTGTGAAATAGCATTAAAATCCTGCGCGGAGAGGAGAGAGTGCATTCTCGCACTGACCAGAATCCGGTTGGCCTTGGAGGGTGGGTGGGTGCCAAGTCTGTGGGAAGATTAAAAACACACTGTAACCAATATTGATATGTTCTTGCAATATACACAGTGCAGCAGTATGTCACCTGGTCTGGCTGCTTCACGTTATTTATATCTGCCTATGTGGCTGATTCATGTCTCCTGAAAACTTGTTGCCACAACCTTGTTTTGAAAGGAATGCAGTGTCCCACTCCCCCAGCAGCTCCTGCTGGACCTCTCCTTGTCTCATTTATTAATTCATTCCCTGCCAAGAACAGCACGATGATGTAATAACAAAATGTGCTTTGAAATCAACATGATATAAAGGACTTCTGCAAGGCTTCAGGCCGGCAAAGCACTTAAACACATGCGTGACTTTAAGCATGTGAGCAGTAGTTCTGTTGGTTTCAACAACGCTACACATGTGCTTAAGTGCTTTGCTGGATCCAGGCCCATATTTGACAGACAACTCAGGTTGTGCCTTAAACAAAGAACCTCTTTGACATAGGTTTTTTTGCAGAAAAACTTGGAGTTTCATGCAGCCTTTGGAACCACATGTAGAACCAACAGTGAGCCCACAGGAGCTGATAGAAGGACTACCACTGATTTTGATGAGGTGGGGCTTTTGCTCTGTGTTTGGAGCTGGGTGCACGTTGGCTGTTCTGCACTTGGGACTAGGTGAAAAAAAAAATGACACCATTAGTTTTTGTCAAAAAATCACAAATAAAAACAGTTGACTTTCACTGTTTACAGGCCACATATGTGGTAGCTGTGCAGATTTTAGCCGTGTTATTCTTGCAGGAAAGTCTAAAGAAGTGATTATCTTGTCTAAAAATATAGACTTGTCAAGGTTGAACAGTTATGTTTGATGTCATTGTAAGCAAAACTGACATTTTATTTACTCATTTGAACCACCAGAGTGTCAGCTCAGCAATGATTAAAGCTGTCAGTAGAATCAACAAATAGTGTAAAAACAGAGAGCTGCCAGTCCAAGTTTCTGTTCCACTGAACATTTTAGTTTGAGTGAAGCTTTGCCTGAATGTTTTGATGGTTCTGTAGCTTATTTTCACTAATTAATTTCCTTGGCTATTATTTTCCTGGAGGCAAACAACATAATTGACAAATAAAATGGCTCTCAGTCATTCAGTCGGTCAGTCCTCCAGAGGAAATCCTGTGCAACTGATTGTGAAGTTTCAGCTGATCTGTAATTTTGACCAGAACCATTTTTTTAATGCTGTTCAGATTTATGTCAAGGAATGGAAAGTCACCCATCTAAAGAAGAGATTAATCTGGTTTAATCTCAGGAAGATGACATGCTTGAACGAAATTACCTTTGGTATTTACCTGTAGAGAGAGATATGCACTGCAGAGGCTGTTGGAAGATTTGCCTCAGTCTGTTTATTAAAGAGGAAAAGAGGAAAAACAATGGGGGGGGAAACTACCCTAGCTTTTCATATTTCTTCTAAAGCCTCAAAGCTTATCTCAAGTTTTTATTGTCTTTTTTTTCACACACAAAATTTAATGCTGGAAGCTCTTAAAACTAGGTTCAGAAGAATAGTTTGTTCTTGTTGCCAGTGAGAGAAAAGATTTTTTTTTCTATTACATGGTCACAGTGTAATACCACTAAATCCAAGATGCATGGGACTACTGCTCAAAATGAGTTGCCAATGTGGTGTTCCTAGACAAAGAAATATCGTTGTATCCTGTGTACTGTAACATGATAATTGTGTGACTAGTTTTAAGTCACTTCTATGACAGTTATTGACTTTCCTGATGGAGGTCTCCATCAATAGAACTAAAGCTAATGTGCTCTTTAATAGAAGAAATAGAATGCACTTGCTGCAATGTATTTATTGAGAAACTATTCAGCAAGCGTCAAAGTAATCGATAAAGCAATCCCATCTGCATGCAGGCAAGCCTGATCTTGCAGGAGCATACCTGTGCCTAGAAGCATGCCTCTACTGAACTCCTACTAGAAGGAAAGCTGTGCAGGACTGCTGTGTGGCACAACCAGCAGCCGGCATTTGCACTTCACTTCATGTGCCAACCTGTTGGCAGGACCTGCCCTTTTATCACAATGCTTACGTTATATCTGGTCAAAAATAGATCGTGTAAGTATGTCACTGAACGTCTGATGTTCACAGGCTGGTTTCCACCACAGTAGCAGATAAGATTTTTGTGGCTTCAAGTAGTCATACCTTATGGCATTCAGAGTCAAAAGTTTATCTCATTTTTCTCGAAAATCCAGAAGCCAGGGAGAACCTAATTTCTTTTAAGGATTCATCTTATTGCTTTTACTGTATAAAATGCACTTGCAGTCATTGCTTGCCATGCTTATTAAATCTCCTGGAAAAAATAAAAGCCATCTGCACATGCTAAAACAGAAACCTCTCCTTTTACTTACAAAATTTTGCATAAAATTACTGAAGAATGTTGTCTAAAAATTATTTCATGTTTTCCAATTCTGGAACACTGTTTTAATTTAATTTTAATGTCCACAATTCTGCCTCACTTGTATTCTTGGACCACAAAAGTCACAGTAACATTCACAACATGTACGTGATGTTTTTGTGTTGCTGGCTGAGTGTGCAAAAAAACACTAAGGCAGGGTCACCTAAGTGTTTCCAAAGTAAATTTGGGTTAAGTTTGGGTACAATTTTTTTTTTATTCAAGTTTCCCTTTTCCATGCAAAGTTTCAACTTTTTTCTCTGAGAAAAAAAATTCATACAGATAACAAAGATGATTTTTGCTGACCTGGCAAAGTCTGATAACAGTCTTGATAGTAATACACATTTGTGTCAGCTATCTACATGCTAATAAAATGCCAGAGATGATCAACCACCAATACATTTTATTCTGTCATTTAGGGAAGACTTCTCTTTGGTTACAGGAACATCTCTCATTTTAAGAAAAAAATACCTTCTGAAGTGCCCTCCCAAAGCATCCTGCTGCAATCTTCTGTCGTCTTCGTGTTGTTTGCCTCATGATTTTGTGCTATTAAGCATTTAGTGTGCAGCATTGTCTGTAGTGACATGGTTCAGCAGAAATCAAGTCTTCAACAGATCCCTTTAAGCCTCTAAGTCTTCCCTCTGCAGAGATCATGAGCATGGGCCTGCATTCCTCTCAGAAAGCAACAGGATCCTGTTCCTATTAAACAGCCATTTTCCAGCATGGCCTTTAATAATTTTTGCTGTTATTAAAAAAGAAAAAACCCTCAAGAAATTATTTAGTTTGACAAATGCTCTAACTGCTCTAACAGGGCACTCTTGGCTTTACCCTAGGTGACCACCAACTCAGTAGGTATGTAAGTATGGGGGGACAACATCTGGCAAAGGCTTGTGAATTACAATTTTCTTTTGCAAGTGGAAAACCATATCCTGCACTGGGTCTCAGTGGGGTTTAATGCTGTCAGAGCATACAAGGTTTGTTTTGATCTGTTATGGAGTAACACACATAGCTTTCAGTTCACACTAATAACATCCCCGTGCCTGGGGTATACACCAATCCAGAGGCTACTAATTAAAGGTTAGAATTAACCAAACACAGTTCCTCTACAAAACATATGAAACTTATTAAAACTTAAAAGTGACAGCTGGTTTTCAGTATAAGCAAAGCAAAGAATGCAAGACTATTGGGGAGGCTTATTTAAGCACATTTTATTTCAGCATATTAAAAATTTCCTTTGTCAGTTCAGCACATAACATTTTAATGTTTAATGTGAAAACACACAGCAAACTTTTAAAGAATCAATTATCAATCCTGCATAACATAAAATAAATCCTATTTTCAGTATTACCCATAAAGCTTTTTATGTTATTGTGATCTGAAAGAGGTTTCTTCGGAAGTTCACCGTTGTAAAAGCTGAGCAGCACAACAGTGTGCCAAGCCACCTTATACTGATTTCACTTACCAGCTGAGCATTTTGGGACTCACCAAAATGGGTACTCAGAAAAATGGACTGTGCAGCAGCTATTTCAAGCTTATGATACTATTTCAGTTCTTAAGGCAGTCTTGCACTAATAGGACTTTATCTACAAGCAGAACACCCCCTTGAAATAGGGGGAGTGATGTACACAACCTGTTAACTCTCTTAGCTTCCATAAACCAGAGCAGAGGGTGTGCTATGAGTGTTATGCAATTTGTGTGCCCACTAGATCCTCCTATTTACATTTTAAAATATACTCTCATTAAGCCCTCCAATGTTATCTATGATCTTTGAAGTAAAAGCTTTTGTTGCAGATAGGCTATCTCTGTCGGCAGAGCCTCCTCTCCTCAGCAGCGAGTGTCTTCAACATGTTGCAGCCTGTACCCTTAGCCTGATAATGTCTTCACGTGGAGCTTAATGAACTCATTACCCTTAATGCTTCCGTAATAAGATAGCTTGTATATTTTTTTGTTTTCATTTCTTTTTAATTAGGCCTATTTAGCTGTGTGAATTGATTTATATAAAACTAATTAATTAATGTAATTGAAAAACCTGTAAGGATATGGCCTCGCAAACTTTTGTCAAATCTTTCAGTCACTACAACTAATTAAAAGAGACGTGGAAACAGCATCTTCGAAGCTGGTAAAAAAACCTGTTGAGGAATGATAGCTTCTGTAAGGGTTTTTTCCGTAACACTGATTTTTCTCACTACTTCACCTAAGTACTAAGAAAATAAAAAGTAAGACTATAAAATCTGCACTTGTAAGCTGTTTAAAATTGGGTTAGGGTCCTATAGCTTCTGATTAAAAGATAAGAGCTGAAATCACTGAACGTAGATGTATGTTATTAAACTGTGCATGTGTTGGTTTACAGCCAACACAAACCTTACTCCCACAGGCTCCTTTTTTTTTTTTGATCAAGCTGAAACATTACAAAGACAACACCACCACACACTCATGCAGTTCGAGCACTTGGGGGCTCTGCGCCAAGGCTCCTGGGTGCAATGGGAAAACTGCTAATTCCCCAGTAACAAATGCTCTTAAAGACAGCAGTGAGTGTCACACCTCTGTTACCAGAGCTGGCCCCTGAAGTGACTATGGAGCCCTGAGACCACTGCATGAGGTTAAACAGGTTTTCTTTCAGCAATTTGGCACAATTTATGTTGTAATTTAATTGAATATGTACAATAATGTAGGCTGTGAGTTACCCCTGTTATTCTCCTTAAGAACAGTTGTTTTTTTGTTGGTTTTTTTTTTTAAAAAAAGGTGATTATTTTGTTTGAAAACAAACCCAATATGAATAGCTAGTGTGTGTTAGTAGGAGAGGAAAGTTGAGAGGTCCATAGCCATGTCCCTCTCCCTCCCACTACCAATTCAGTATAGAGACATCTCCTCACCTGAAATGATGTCATCTCTTCCTTCAGATAATGCCCTGGGTCTCACCTTGGATAACAAAATCTGTCAGACAACAGCATGGTCCATGCTCGCAAGAGCTGTTGTTCAGAGGTACACAAGGCCTGCATTGCCAGCTGATTCCTTGAAGACTGCGCATAGCTATCTGCCAGCTGGACCACAGGCAAATTGCTGTGCTACTGAGGAGCAACTTTAACCAATTAAAAGAAAGTGACAACATAAGAAGCCATTTCAGAGTGTGTGTCCTTTAGTAACAAGTAGAGTGCTGAGGCTTTCTGTTTCTGGGTTTTGCAAGGCCACAGATAGCACGTGTTATATACCTACAAAAAATTAATACTTACATGCTGTTATAGCAATTACCTATCACACATTAGTATTATTTTTAAGTAGTGGGATAGAAATGAATGCTTCATGCTTAATGGAAGAATGAATGTTCAGTTTCCTGAGTCCATTCCCTCTCTGAGATCTATGACTTCTTGAACCCGAAGACAGACACTGCTCCAGGTTAGGAATTGTCAGGAGCTACTCACAGCTACTGGAGCCTTGGGTACCATAGCGAGGAAAGCCTGGCTCCTGAATGAGCTGGCGCAGAGTGCTTACATTTGGTGTGCTCTAGACCTATCACAAAGTATTTGGCACAGGAACATCCTGGGCACCTGGTAGCTTTTGGTGGCTTTTCTGATCAAAGTGTCCAAAATACGAGGAACGGTGTACTGCAGCCTATCAGACTTGTTTTTGTGGCCTGGCATAAGTATGCATCCCATCATATCCTGCGGAGTTTGGTGGGAGTGTGTACGGACATGTTTGAGGGTTCAAAGTTTCCTTGGATATCATCCATGTGGAGGAAGTTTTTATGACTAAATAAATTCACCAAAGCTTGGATAGTTGAGATTCTGACACAGTGACAAAGTATGCACTAGTATTCAGCTCTGTATTAAGTTCTGCCATTTTCCCACTTAAGAATTTGTTATTCCTTTTCATATTAAAAACAGCCTTAGTGGGGCTTAGTATAGAATGTAAGGTTTGTTTTCTTTTCTGTCCTCAGCAAGGAAAAGAGACGTTTATTCCTGAGATATCAGTTATTATATTGCCACATTTTTTCAATTCAATAAATTGTTCTCCTAGAGGATAAAAATTGTGATAGGTAATAAAAAACCTAAGAATTCAGTCAGGCTCCTTCTGCTCAAGGATCAGTCATCTTAGTGTGCAGTGATTTTCAGGAGGTTCTCTCCATTGGAGACATCAGATACATACTGGAAAGTGAGCAGTGGTGTGGTGACGAATGTTCGTTCTAAACAAAAAACAAAAAAAACCCAACCAACCAACCAACCAACCAAAAAAAGTAAGGCAACTGGCCTCCTAGCCTACAAGATATACAATTAAAAATTGTTATGCAATAGCATTCTAAGCCACTATAACACAAAGCAAACTACAAGAAAAGGAAAGGTAACACTGCCTTGCTCCTTTTCAATCAACACTCCCTCTCTGCTGAATATTTCTAAATGTCCCAGGAATGTAGCTCATGTGTTTCATGTGTTTCACAGATTACGAGCTACTTTTCCCATTGCTTTGACCACCAGACACAGCAGCATCCAAACACAACACAACGGTAATTCAAACAAGACTGCAGCTCCTATTATATTAAAGTATAACACTAGTGTGGGAGAAAAAATAGATCTGTGACTCCTGTACAAGTCCAAAGAATGCCATAATTATTTCTACCATGCAGAAGGAAATCCAGAGGAAAAAATGTGGTAAAATAAAGGGCTACAAAGTTAACAGGGGTGCGACTCAAATTCCTTTGATGGATAATTGCTTATCTTCAGGATGAGTTCTGGATGCCCAGCTGATTACATAGTCTGAATATTGTCTGTAATTTTGATTATTTTGCAGATTACTGTATCAAAACCTTGTAGAAATTGCATTTATGGAAAGGATGCTTCCAGCTGAAGCTGTTTTTTACAGCACAAACTTTGTGACATGTCCTCTAAAAAAGTAAAGAGTCAAGGAAATAGGCTACAGACACAGTTTTCCTGGAGACCTGAAGTACTCTGCCCCTCCAACTCTTCTAGCCACAATCCTGAAAGAGCACATGCATGAAGTCTTACCAATTATCACAGATAGTTCCAAAGATGCTCTCTGATCACTCCAGTAATGCAGAAAATAATCTTATCCAGGATTATGAAGGCAAACATTAAACAGTCAGATTGTACCATGCAGGCACACAGCTAACTAGTTCTGGGAAGGAACATTCCTTACACAATATGCTTAAGTCCAATAACCTAATTTTTCCTTCCACATCCTTAATCTGATTAACTTTTGGTCCTACATGTGAATTTCTTGCCTTTCTGTTTTCTATGAACAGCACTTCCAACCAAACCTTGAACTGCTAAGGCATAAAACTGTTTTTGTCAGTAAGTGCTTATCCAAATGTCTCTGGATTTATCATAAGCTTGCCTGCTTAACCTCTCAGAGGTCAAGATATTTTGTAATACCTAGATTTCACCACAAAGAGGAGGTCAGGTGGTATGGTGAGGACCTCGGGATAAAATCTGGAGGAAGTTTTGTGTAATGCCCAAGAGACTGAAAGAAAGAGTAGAAAGAAGAGCCCGAGCATTTTCAGGATGAATTCTAAATTTGGCAACACAGTGACTCATGTGAGTCTATATTCAAAACAAGATGGCAGCTCCTGGGAAGCACTGGATAGTATCCAAATGTCTAAAGAAAGGTACATTAAAATCATGAATGGAAACTCTTGTGGCAATTTTTCATAGGAAATAGCTCCCAGCTCCCATTTCAGTCTGTCTGAACTGGTGAGGTAACGGATATTGTGCAGAAGGTGTACTTGCTGATACCTCAAGTGTGTCACCCTTTGCTTACCCTGCATTGCACCATGCACGCCCACCCCCAGGTCACTGGCAGTTGTATGCCAGAGCAATACCACCAAAGCCTCCAAGGGCTTCCCTTCTTCTGTAATTTTTATCTTTGTTCATGTCTTCTTCTGTCTGCATTTAACAGATTTTGGGAAAGTTTTTCCAGCTGATTTGTGTTTTTCTTACTAGGTACAACACTGACCCTATGGAGCAGAGCTGACGAAGTTTTCCACCTGTGACTGCAGATCATGGATGAATCTGTGAAATTAATCTCCATTTGAAGTCAATGCCTACCCCTCTGGGGTGGCCCAGAGTTAATATTTGTCTGTGATCTTAGCACACCTCACTGCTCTGCCAGAGGTAAGGACCTATTGTCAGTTCCCAGGAAGACTGTAGCTGGGGAGATTCTGAAGTGTCCAAGGTAGTTCTGAGCCTGCTGTGAAGGTATCTCTATGCTCACCGAGGTTGTCTCTGCCTCCTTTACCAATGGACCTTTTTTGCTCAGTGCCCTGTGGCCAATCAGGCTCAGGTGAGTGGATGGGGTGCAGTGGGAGAGCTGGGAGAAAGATGGTGCATCCCAGGCACGGGATGTGTTTTTTGTCTTTATCTACAGATTAAAATAAATTTATAAAGAGGCTTGGAAGCAGGGACCAGACCAACAGGGCCTGCTTCCAGCCAAGGCCCTTCACTATACAATTAGAGAAACAGGCTCTCTTTAAGCAGGATTTTCTTCCAGATCCATGAGGTTTACATATCTCCATGTGGCTTCAGTGGGGTGTTTTGTTCTAGAATAGCCTAAGTCTGGTAGCCAAAGCACTCAGCTAGCTACAGAAGCTGAAGCTTCAGTCTCTTGAACCAAGGAGCACTTGGAGCACACATTTGTCTCCTTCCTGGGCAAGTCACCAAGCCACTCTGCCACTGGGGACAAACAGCACCAGTGCTTCCATAGAAACCCATGATGCTTATGTCTAAAAATTGCTTTTTTCTGCTGAATCTCACTTTTGCAGATGCAGTGTTTCCCACATCCATGGTCAGCAGGTTCCTTGATGAAGATCTGGCCTGGGAAACCACAACCTCCCACTGTCCCCTGCCGTGTGTGACTGCTGTAGTGTTCACCTCAACATCCCCAGGGTTTCACCTACACTTCACCTATACCACTGCACTGACTTTTCAGCATGATGCTAAACTGACAGCATCTCCAGCCATGTGCTGGAATTCCCAAACTGAGACCATGCCAGAAAAATTTGGAGTCTTTAGTGTTCAGAGGAGCAGAGAAGGAGGGAGAAGAACTTCTTAAGTTGCTGTCACAGCTGTAATCTGCACTTCAGGTCCCAGACTCATCCCTTCCAACTTTAGGTGCTTAACTAAGGTCCCTAAATTAAAAGCCTGGTCACTCCAGGGTGGCTTGACAGGCCTTGGAAAGAAAACAGGAAAAAGAGAACAGGGGGTTGTGGGTGTCACTCTCCTCCTGCCAGCTGATAAGGGAGCCACTCTGCTTCCAGTTTTGGAAACTGCCATGAACCCATTTAGGGAGGAGCATGACTCTGGCACTGGGAACCCCTCTAAGCTGGTATCACTGTTCGCAACCTCCTCCAGCACTTAAGGCCTGCAGACCCTTACAACAGAAATAACTTTTCTTTCTTCAGGAGAGACATTTCTTGGCATAACAGATGTCTCAATATAGATAAAGTTGATTGAATTCAATTCCAGTGAGTAAGGGTCTGCCCTCGCTGGAGGAGCACGGCGCCAGTGTTCTTCCCACCAACCTAAAGGTGCACGAACAGTCTTTCCTTGCAACATCTTGTGCTCTGCAAAACCCTGGCTGATGAGGACCCAAACTTCAATCACCCACAGCATTCAGATAATTATTCAGGTTTTTCACCAAGGCCCTACAGGGTGGTGGCCCACCACAATTTCATTTTTTAGCCTGCACATTTCCTTCCCGGGAAGCCTCCACCCACCATTAACTTCATCTTAGATAATGCCAAAAGAAACAAAGTTCTTTTTTTTAGAGAGAGAGAGAGAGAGCATTCAAGCTTCCACCACAGAAACCACCTGACGGCTCAATTTTCACTCTTCTTTAAAAATCCTGCAGTTAACTCATAGTAAATACAAAGGCAAAAAAAAATTGATTGCTCTATGCAGGGGATGCAGAACCTGCAACTTTGCCCTGAATCAACTGGTTTATGTCACTGCTATTTTTCAAAGAAAACAGCACAGCACAGAGTAAATAGTTTTAAACAAGGGAGGTTTTGAGGATGATAGAAATGCCGAGTGGAGGATGAGCCAGCTCCTCATTTCCTACCAGCTACTGGAAATAAGTGGAGGTTTCTCAGCTCTAGCTTTGTGTGGGAAGCGGATGTAGGTGTCAAGCTGAGGAGGAAGGAGTGTAATAACAGGGAATGTATTAGTAATATGTACTTAGAAATCATAGTAAGGCTGAATCAGAAGTTACTCAGCACTTTCCCCATTTATAATCTTGAAAGCCTGTTATGACTAATTCAATAGGCACTGACCTGGCTCAGCACATAGCTCTTTAAACAAACACAGACACTGCAGGACCAAATCACTGCGTGCCAGGACTTGCACCACCTAATTTGAGATGCCTGTTATGGATACAGAAGTCTAGACCTTTTCTCTGGATGCTGAGCTCCAGCAAGGGGGAGAGTTAGTGGTCTTTGGAGGTGCTCCAGAAAAACCCACACTGAGGAGAAGGATGGTTTAAGAGGTGCATGCCATGGCTCCCTCTCCTCTGAGCTGTGTGGCTAACCTCTCCCCTTCAAAACCAGAACAAGTCTGCTTTTTTATGCTCTTAATAGTCAGTTGGCAGAGGCAGCTGTGTTTCTTTATACAGTAATGCAGTGGCAGGAGTGTTCATCCAGCATGTGGGAGACCCAAATTCAATTTCCCTGTTTGCCTGCGGCAGCCCAGTCTCCTGCCCTTCTTGTAGGTGGAGGTGAGATGTATAACAAGGTGCTGGATCAGATGCTTGTATTCTTCCCTCCTGAGGAGCACAAAGACGTACCAGCTTACTCTTCCTGACCAAGTATTTTATACTTATTCAAAGCAAAAGGTGCTGGCCCAGCAAGGGCAGGGTACATGAAAAACTGGTCAGGGGATTACTCCCACCTTGCATGCACGGCATAACCACAGGGGAGCCAGCACAGAGCAGCACATCATTCACCCCTTCATGCTGCTGCTGGGCATTAAGAGAGTTGTTGCTGGGTTAGTGATGTGAGAAATGTTCACACTCACCAGTAAAATTTAGAAGGGACAAAATCTTCAAAGCAAAACTAAACCTTTATTTAACCAATTCAGCTGAGCCAGGTGTGTCTCTCTGGCCCAAGAGACAGATCCCCAACAACGAGACAGAACTTTTTAATACCCTCTTCTGGCCAGGGGGTCCCTGTTTCTATTCCTATTGGCTAGTACTGACAATCTGGCCTGATCCGCCTACCTGCCCAACACCCACGCCCCCGCACCCCGCCCCCTCAAAGGTGCAAAAAACAGGTTGGAAATGCCTTTTTTAAGTCCAACCATTAAAAACTTAACTACCCCCTCCTATGCAATGCCTTTGGCTTCAGCAAAACTCCAATTCTATTTCTAACAGTGAGCAACCTGGGTTTTGGGATATGGGTACAATATGGGAAGGAGAAATACCTCCTACACAGGTCCCAGCAGACCTTCAGCCCAAGGCAGATCCCTATGTGCCCAGGCCTCTCTGAGGCCACCTTCCTCATGCTCCCCTGCAGCACCAGGCAGTGAAGGAGTGGAAGATTTGAGGCTCTGAACCTTAGAATAGCTTCCTAAATTCTTCCTGATTCCTGTTCAAAGTGCTTGGACCCCTCATGAATTTGAGGTTTAGCAATTTACTGTTGCTAACCCTTCTGCTCAGAAAGAGCAAGCTGTTTGTGCAGCTAAGGCTCCAACCTTCACCTCTTGTAAACTGCAAAGATGTTCCCACTATTACATACAGAAAGTTTTTTTCAAACCCAAGGAAAGGCTACAAATAAAAATATAAAAAGTATATTTGGTTGCTTTCAGTTGATGCACTTTCTGGAGAAAGGGAGTAGTGCTGTATTCTAAACATACTTTTCTCTCAGAAAAATAAGTAGGAATTATTGTGTTTTGCCACACATGCACTTCATAGTTTAGCAGACAAAATCTGAATCTCTTTCCACTTCATTAATTGCTGATGCTTCAAACACAGTTTGTATTAGCAGAGTGACTGGCTCCAAAGATATGCCCATTTGTACTACCATCTGTAGTACACAACTTCAAAGAAGTAGGAAAGATGCCAAAATTAATCTATTTGTCTAGGAATTTGCTTTTTCTCCATCCCTTTAACACCTGAGGAGCTCACCACCGGAAATGCTTTTATTTCCATAACATCCTCCTGCAGTAGGGAAGTGCTATTATCCACATTATTTAACCCAGTTTCCTTAGGAAACTAGGTTTATACAACCACAATGTTCACCTCTCTGCCAGTTTCCTCACAAACAATTTTTGGCCAATTTCAACCAAATTTAACAGCATAACCCATGCACAGCTGGTTAAGATCCCAAAACCTGATGAGCCAGGTGAAGACCTCAACACCCTCCGCCTGAGGTACAGCCCATCCATTCCTTCCTGAAACATACACTTAGAGCTGCAGGGACAGTTTGGGCAGCAACCTATAAACCCTGTTTGCTTCTGTGAAAAGTACCCAGGACACGTTTGGAAAGGGTCTCACAGCTGACTCCCCTGGCAAAGGGTGGCTACCTGCTGTCGCCATAAAGGCATCCGGGATAAAAGGGTACATCCCTGCCACCTACATGGTGGGTCAGTGCATGCTTACAACAGCAACCACAGTAGCAAGAGCTTCACCTTTCCCCCCAGTTTGATGAGAGTAAAGCATCTCTGCATGGCACTGCATCCATGCAAAAGGAGGTTGGTGTCAGACCTGAACCTGCCGCAGGATGTCCCTGTACTCCAAATAGCAGGTATTGTGGCTGGGAAGATACTTGTAGCAGAATCAGGAACTGAGCCCACTTTTTGGCATTTCAGTGCCTTAACTGCAAGCGTGTCTTATTTCTACCTTTATATACTGGATGTTAAATTAAAAATCAACATTAGAATGATTCTCTGTGGGGGCACTTTTCTGTACTTTGCTAGTTTTGGATGACACTTAGGTACTGTAGCATAACTGGCACACCCAAAAAGAACAGACTACCTGCATGATGCTATTAAAAAAAAATAATGTCAGACCTTCAAAATGTTTAATGTAAAATGTTTTGCTTAACAGCCGTCATAATTTGCATGCTCACATGGGCAGCCCCTCCACTACCTCTCCCTAATCCTCACAAGTAAAATGGCAGAGAGTCTATGTGCACACAACTAGGTAATGGATGTTTCTTATGTCTGTTACACGTTAGAACTCTTTCTGTGAAAATGAGCAGTATACCACTGTATACATATACTGAACAAAGGAGTGAAGTGTTTCGCTTTTTGCCTTTGCAAATGGAGTAAAAATAGTTCAGCAATTGGTGAAAAACTATTGTCGAAAATTGGCAAAATTATAATTCTATAATATCTCCAGATTTCTTAACAAGGCAGAAGTTTTTTATTGTCTGATAAAAAAAAAAAAGTTAAAAGTGTAGAATTCTCAATGGATTAGAAAGGGTCTTTAATATTTATCTGCCTGACTGAGAAAGGTTAAGTGTTTTTTTAAAAGTGCAGTATTCTGACATTAGTCTGACAACACTACACCTCTGAACTGTACTTAAAATAAATCCTTTCTTCTTTCATTATTCCATCATGATAATATGACTAATGTGAACTACAAAAGCATTCTTCATGTTACAGGCCAGCTAGGAATGATGAAAATGAAAGGACTACCTTTCAGCCTCTATTAATAGGCCTGTCATCTTTTTTTACCTTACCTAAAATACAAGCAAAATAAACCAGACACAATGACTGATCTGCACAGCACTGAAAAACTTGCTTTGTTGCAGTGAGCAGATCTTGCTTAAAGCACATTAACTGCTCTGCTACCCTGGTCAGCATAAAATGTACCCTAGCATACGGGTATAAAAATATGATCATTTTGGATCCTCACAAAGCTCCATCCTCATGCTGAGGTTCTGCATTTTCTCCTAAAGATCGGTGGAAGATTAGATGCCCTCTTTGGTTACTTGAATCCAAATTTACCATCATAGAAGTGAGAGAAGAATTGGAATATTTGAAGAAGGATATTATAGGTCATAAACTGAAAAAATACTTCAGTGTCTATTTTGTAAGTATGTGGGAAGATACATAAGTTCTAAAATTGCTAAGCATTTGCTTAAAGTAACCAAGTGCTTAATTAGTTTGTGTTTATGAAAAAAAAGAACTTTTTACATTTTTCCATATCAAAATACTGTAAAATACTGTAATTTTCTTCTGTTTAAAGCAATTCAATCATATTTAGTTGGGGGTCTCAGAGAAACCAACAATTTTAAAATTTTACTTTGTATTTACTTAAGAGCTAAAATGTATTTAAACAGTCAAGAAAGGAAGTGGAATCTGAACTTGTTAGAACATATTTCCACTTAGTGCAAACAAACAATACTTTAAAATATTCCATTTGTTTTCCAGTTGGAACTGCCCCGTTCTACTTTATGCGATGATTCAGTTATAGCTCAACAAAATATACTGGCAAATTCAGATTTTATTTTTAAATAGAATGATCACTGCTGCACTGTACTTTGAATGGCTTGCTTTTAACTTTTTTCCTTCCCTTTCTTTAGGAATGCACTTGGAGTTTCTTAAAATACCTATTTAAAATCTTCCCTGCAGAAAAAGAAAGAACCCAAAAGTGTTGGTTATATCTTTAACATCAGGAAATGCATGTAGTTAGAACATAAGAAGTAATAAAACCAGCATTGATAGTAAAATAAATATAGCACTTTTGCTTGGGTTAAATGTCAGATGTAAGGAAGTGCCGAGCATCCTTACTTCCTATAGAATCACTCATCCTTCCTCTACTGAGGCTGTTTCCAAAAGGCCTGTTATTAAGTCTGGGAAAGGATGTGGCAACAAACGATGGTAAAACACATGAACACATGTGCATTGTAGACCTTTCTACCATGAGCAATATTTAATTCACAAAGAGAGCAAACTCCAGTGCGCTGAAGAAAACGAACCTACTGATTTCTATAATTGTAGCAGGGTTTAGGTAATGTACTATGCAGTGTTTGATTTAAAATGTTAAAATATTAGAAGAAGTTTTCTATGGCAGAGTGTTCCTATCAAAGTGGAATGACTCATAAGAATGCTAAATTCAAACCAGATGGGCATAAACATTCACTGAAAAAAATCAGATATTTAGAGGTCAGTATGGGTCTTCATAAAAATGAAGACATTGTCTGAGTTACTGAAAAATGAACTTCAGTGATAACAAAAAAAACAAGAGAAAGTATTAGTGATTTTATTTTAATTATACAAGCCACTACCAATTAGGAGAACTAACATTTACAAAACTTTACATTGCCATTTTAATTTGAAAAAGATGGCTGTAGCAGCCTTTAGACTTCAGACAAACAGCAGTGTAGTATCCTGCATGCAGGGAGGGAGTAAGGGATCGGGGAGTTCAGAAATAACATGCTAATATTCTGAACAATCCCTGTGCTTCCCACTGAGAAGTAACCCTGATTACGGATTTGTATGGAACAGAAATCTTCTGACCCAGCTCAGAGGCATGATGCCAGCCTTCCCTTCCCTTTGAATCAGACCACAGAAAGGCGGGGGGAGACCCTCTCGTTCCTATCATGTCAAAAAAGTTCATACCACCCAACATTGCTGCTCTGTTGTTAAATGTGCATGTTGTTTTGTTTTTCTTTCCTTGTCTCATCCATTGCACTCTACCATTTACAGATTGTCTGGAGGGTGTACTTATTTTAAACTTTTATACCCTACCATAAGAAAAATATGTGGGCTCAAAATTAATATTGTTTTTGACTTATGCTGAAATTCCAATTATGTTTAACTTGGATCACTAGATCTGCGCATTTTACAGAGAGCAGAAAATACTTTTTGAGCCAAAATGTGCAATGGGAGTTCCCTACTGTTTTGTTGCTGAGATCTTGGACAATAAGAAAAATGATGAGCATATAACTTACTCCTTTTAAAACATACAGTCTAAGTGGAGAAAATAGGCATTTTACCTATGCCATAAGCTATAAAGGCACATGTTTGTATCCCTGATTAATTTGTTAACCACTACCATTCAACTTCCTAATAAAAAAATGATTGTTCAATATATATTACTGTCAATGATTTTATATTGCAAACAATAATCTCCCAGGGCACAAGTCAGCAAAAGATATGTGTGGCTTCCATCACACAGAAGCTCACACTGTGCCATAGAAAATTATTTTTCTGGGCTTCTGAGACCTGCTGCGAGAGAACCATAATTTTATTTTCCAGAAAAAAATTGCCCGTACTTTTGGCCTATGTGTTACTGCCATTAGCAGTATCCTAAGACTAAAGGTAAGGGGTGAAATTTGGCCCCCAGCAGTGTCACTCAAAGGTTTGCTCGTGGCGTTAGAGAAGCAAGCATTGTCTGCAGCATACAGTGTGATGCTTTGAAGGACAAGCTCCAGAGCTGTAACTACAGTATCCTGAAGACTGCGTAATACAAATATTATGCATCTTCCCTTTGGTGATTCTTTATCCTTTGTCTTGCTGTAACTGAAAACATTGCTTGTCAATCAGACATTGCTGCACACATCTAATTAGGGAACTCAGCTTTGAAATGCTTTGGGTCCCAGCAGATCTCTCCAGATTGTATGCATGACTGTCACAAGTGGGATAATTGCAGCATTCATTCTTAAAAAACATTTTAAATTGTTTCACTTTCTAAGACATTGAGTATTGTTTGCATTCTCTCACTGCAAAATTAAAAAATCCTTGTCCATCAACCTACACCACTATTATTACCTGTTTATTTCCTAAGGCTTGCTTTATGTTCATACTGCTTAGAATTGAACACTATTATACATTTACTATTATTTTTATGATTTAGAACAATTATTGTTTAATGCTTTGCTAGCCTCCAGTCTGAATTTTTCTCTTCACACCCTCAGGTCCAAACCACCAAACCCTCTCCCTGCTAAAGGGTAAAAACTGTCAAAAAGACAACAAACAAACAAACTAACTAACTAAAAAAAAAAATTCCCCCACTCTGAGCAACTGTAGTGCTAAATGAACCTATAAGACTCTTAGCACTTCCAAAAACCATGTTCAGTCCTGGTACCCCATTGCTGGGCCCTGGTCTAGCATGAGGAGTCCATATACACACATAAACACATGTATATCCATATGCACACATATATATGCACCCTTCTGCAATGAAGACTTCTCCTTTGGCATCCTCATGAATGCCTTCTTGAAAGAGCCCAGCGGGTTTTTTAAAAAACACAGGATAATCTAAGGCAGGCATCAATGAAACTCTCTATATTCTAAAGCTCAAATGCCTAAAGCCACATGTGAGGGTTTACAAAATTTGGAATTGCCTCTCTCTGAAGAGCAAGGAGGTAAGAGTTTAAGTGCAAGGAAATATCTGGTTAGGCAAAGAAGGGACTGAGATGATGGGGCAAGGACCTGCTATGATGGCCAGGAAGAAAAGGCAACTGCTGTGATGGCTGGGAGAGAAACTCTGAAAACCTCTGGACAAAGGGAGAATGACAATTGAGATGAACCTCAAAGTAAGTCTGGTCACCAGGTGTGACAGGGAATTCGCACAGCACAGTGAGAAGTTTTCAGTGCATACAGTGACCAACAGCAGTGGGAAAGCCTGCTGTATCATGAGATCCCAAACCAACCATGGGAAAAGACTGGAAGAGCGCTCCCTGGTCACCAGGGACTATTCCCTCTGTTTCCTGTGGAGGGTGGACAGGGGAGCTCCCTGGAGGGCATTCAGACAAGCACTGTGAGCTGGAAGTTAAGGAACATTTTGTATGATTTGGCATACCTGGGCATTGCCAAGGATATAACATAATTGTTTCCCCTAATGAGAATCTGAGCACACAAGGCATCTTCCCTGAAGCACCCTAAAAGGCAAGAGAGTAATCAAAGCAAAACTGATCATAACATTTAAAAGCCTGTTGGTAAGGGAAAGCATGATAGGGGAGAGCTGTTGAAGCCAGCCCATCACAGCCCACTCTAACAGGACTGTCAGGATAGGCCAAGCACAGGCTCTAACAGACCGAAAACACAAAGCACAACCTTCAAGGAGGTAGACTTTGGTGTTCCCAAAATTGTGGGCAGGTCATGGGAACAGCTGGAAAAATGCAAAACTCAACAGTCAGATACAGCACAGAAGTAATGAGATCACTGCACATCCAGAATCTGCCAGGCGACTGCAGGGGTGAGGCAGAGGCTCATCTTCTCTGTTCCCTGAAATGACACAACAAAACAAATCCTGACAAAGGAAAGATGCAACAACCTGGCAGAAAAAAAGAAGGTTGCGGGAGGGAGGAGGCATCAGGAAATCAGTCCATCGAAGTCTTGCAGGACAGCTGTGCTGGCAGCATCTTCATAAATATTTTTCTTAATGCTGAAACAGTTTAGTTTTATAAGCATGGGATCCCCTCAGGTGGTTACTGAGCATGAATCAAAGATGTTGTGGCTCTGCCCTATTTCATATTGTGCTTTCTTGAACATCCTGGGGTTGCACAGCCTCAGCAAGCACAGCAGGGCTGGAGGCTGCGACCACTGCTCTCCTCCCACCCACCAGTGAAGGGGACCAAGGATGTGCTGCCTTGGGTCACAGAAATCCCATGGAAAGGGGGATTTGAGGAGGAGTGTGAGGCCAGGCCACCAAGTGGGGGACATTAATGGGTGAGATGGTGGGAAAAAGCTCTGGGGAGCCACAGAGCCCCACTGAGTTGTGGTGAGTCAGGTGCAGCACAGGGAGCTGCTGCTGTTCCATCCCCCTGCTCATGCAGCAGGTCCTCCACAGAGATGCAGTCCTCCTGCCTTGCACGAGTTGTCCTCTCATTTCTCTTCACCATTATGCTCAGGTTCTCAAACCTCAGGAGTGTCACTGCAAAATGGAAGGTAGACAGAGGTGAAAGGCTAGCAAGAGCAGAGCATCCTCAAAGGACAGTGGGGACAAAGCCTGAGCAAAGAGTGTCAGCTCTGGGACAAGCTGAGAAGAGAAAACATCTGCTCCACCTGAAATTGAATAAAAAATGAGAGCAGGCCATTCATCTTTCTTAAGTATCTGCCTGGTTTCACGTTTGAGTTTTTCTGCCACAATTTTTTAGCCACAACTAATGGGAATTTTCCAATCCAAACCAAAAAAAGCAAACCAAACACAACAGCCCTGTGAGATTACTGGGATGGGTGAGAGGGACAGGCAAGTTTGTGAGAAGGGAAGAGCAAGATTGTAAATGCAGTGCTCTTACTTACATTTTTGTTAGATGGGGTTTTTTTTTGTTTGTATGTTTATTTTTTGTGGGTTTGGGGTTTTTTAGGGGGGTTGTTGTTGTGGTTTTTTGGGTTGGTTTGTTTGTTTTGGGAGTTTTGTGAGGGTGGCAAGTAAGATAACCTGTTTTTAGCAGGGGCTATGTCTAAGCTTATTTCTCAGTTCTGGTTGATCAAATGTGCCCTACAGCTCTAGTTCCCCAATTTTTCCAAACAGTGTACCAGAACTCTCACGTGCCTCAGGACGTGGCTAGCGAGACTTCAGGACTGCCATGGCACAAGTGCTTGCCCTTGCCCCGGGACAGCCATCCTCTGAGCTGCATAGTTGTATGCTGTGCTTAGACAGGACAAGGTGGAATAGCTGGGCCAGGCAGAGCTGGATCCACAAGTGGATTCCATCCCACCCCCCATGAGGCAGTGAAGAAATACATCCTCTGGGTCCAGCCATGTGGTGGTGAAGGCAGTCACTCCCCACTGCCTCCTGCTGCCCCTCCGTGCCCTGGGCCTGCAGCAGGGCCCCTCATGCAAGAGCCAGTCCCGTTAGCAGACCCCTGTGGCTCTGCTGTGGTGCCATAGTCTTCCCCACAGCCAAAGTGAAGAGAGATGTACTCTCTGGAGAGCTCCAGGTGATACAGCCTACTTCGTGGTGAAACCCTGACCCTGTTGAAGCTAGTGGTAGGACTCCACTGGATGTCCGTCATCCCAAGGCTTCACTGAATATCTACACATTTTGTGAAAACAGACTTGGATAAGGTTCAATAAATGTCTTGGAGTGATTTCAGATTGCTTTCTCTCTTTTTCTCTGTTTTAGGAAAGCGTTTTACATTCTCAAAAATGCCTGCACATGTTTCATACCTTTTTTTTTTTGTTTCACATCATTTGCTGTTATTCATACACTCTACAGATGGAAAAGACCTATTAAGTCACCCAGCACTCCCTGCCAGTGCAGGACTGTTCTCCAGCAAACATTTGTTATGGTCTTGTTTATACTAGTTTCATATGCCACTTCCCGTGGAAGAGCAGTCAGCAAGTTCATACTGCTGACCTGCAGGAAGGCTTCTCCTCATTTTCTTCAGCCCATATCTTCCTTCTTCATATGTGTGTTTTGGCTTTACACTCTAAATCAATTTATCATGAGGTTTTCCCCTTTATTTTACCTATCACTGTAGTCCCCTTTGCTCTGTGGTGCACAGAGCTTTTAAAACGGTGTATGCTCCCAGTGTTATAGGCAAAAGGCCATAATCTTGAAAATTTGGAATATTAAACTTTTATTAAAGCAAAATTAAAGGAAAATGAG
>JAWWMO010000043.1:33310567-33338925 GCA_035047845.1 Dendrocincla fuliginosa
GAAAACCTTAACAAGGAAAAAAAAAACCTCACAAGTTTTAATTTGATTAGCAAATTATATGTTGTTTCTATTACCCACTACACCCAGCGTGGCCCCTAAACTATCCCCTCACTATATGAATGAGCATCCCTTTCCCCCAGACTGTTCCCGCTCTGGTGCTCTCTCCAGTTTGCACCATACTGTCTCAGTTTGAGACAATTTGGAAGGACAGAGACCTGGGACAGAAGTCTTCTACCTCGATTCAACACCCCTGGCTTCTCCAATAGAGTGAGAGACCAAATATGCCCGGATGTAAGTGAAAAATAACTTTTTACCAAGAAGAATGCCAATAACAGCACTGATAAAACTGAGTCAACCCAACTGATGAGGAGATACTTCCCAAGCCCCACCCGCCAGACCAAACTGAGATAGTGGCCCAGCCTCCCCCACCCAGAAAAACACATGTGGCCATGAGACAGAGACAAGATGGACACCCTTCCACGTGGTTTGCCTCCCCACTCAACCTGACAGGAACAGTTGGAGAGTCAGCACTGGCAGGAAATGGCAAATAGCTGGGGTTTGATAGCAGCAGATGCTGGAGTGAAGGTGCGGTGCTGGCACAGGCAGTGGGAGCAGGGCTGCGGACCCGCCAGGCAACTGGAAGGACCCACAAGACATCTGTTGGATCCAGCAATGAGACTTGGTTGTCGCAATTTCAGTGTTCTTTGGTCAAAGTGGTGATTGTAGTCCTGTCGAAGTGGTGGTCACATTCCAGATCCCTTGAGGTGGCGGTCGCGGAAACCCTGGGTGGTGAGAGACACTCCAAAATTCAGAGTATGTATGCTCAGGTTTGGTTGGAAACACCTTTGGTACCTTCCCTGGAGTAGGAAGTTTTACACTGGATGATGTCACACTGTGAGTTGCAAGATAGACTGGGAGTCTTTGACACCTTCTAATATGTTGCAGCTGCCTCTTATGCCAGTGCAGCTGAGTCCATTATGGCTCATCAAGAAGAGATGAACCCCTTCAGGCCAGGTGTGAATGTTCCAGGGAGTTATCACAGCTGAGTCATCTGTGTAAGGAAAAGAAACATTACCCCACCTCATAGGATTTGCCTCTCTCCTTACCCTGTTTAACACCCATATTGTAGCCTGAGGTGTCAGATGTGCAGGCCTTCAGTCCTTGGCCTGGGTGGCCACTCTGCACATTGTTAGCAAAGCACTCTGCTGACTGACCCATCAGCGCCAATTGTCCAGTTTCTTACAGCACCTGGGCAGTCACTGCAGGTGGTCAAATGCCTAAGTCATTAATCACTAGCAGTTCAGTCTCTTTAAAGAAGGCAAAAGACCAAACAGCTAAAAAGGCATATTTGGAGAAAAGAGAAGAGAGAAGGTGGATACCAGAATTTTTGTGTACCCCAGGACAGATACTTTCTGTTAATCCCTAGCCTGCAGTACCAAAGTGACATTGCAGTTCAATCACACAAGGAAGAATTACTTTCTGCACTCATCTGTATGTTGCCTCTTGAAACACAAACCCAAATTGCAAAGGGAGCTTTTTCAGCAGAAGGCACAAGATATTCACGTCTTATTTACAGCCAGCTACCTCCAGAAAGTCTCCTTGTCGTGGTCCTGTTTTCTATACTTCACAGCCATTAGAATGCTTTGGAGTACCTCTGTCCCATAGTTACTAGGGGCTTTTCAACTCACTGCAGCTTATAATTTTTATATTTTAAATATAAAAAGCATGTTGCCTTGTAATTGCTTTCTCTATTTTCTATAACAAACAGTGAAATGGAAAGCAAATGTGCCTTATACAGATAAAATACTTGGTATAATACACATTTATATATAACCACAGGCATAACAGAGTAAATTTTTCTTTGGAAGAGTATTTGGGGTTTGCCAACAGTAAACAAATCAGATTTTATTAATACAGCCATTCCAAGTCTCAAATTATAGAAGTTAGCCTTCTTCATTTATGTTATGGAAAGCAGCATCAGCTGTTTCAGGACAAAATGAAGTAGAAATAAAAGTGTCAAGTGCTAAGCATTTCTCTCTCAAACTAAAATACAAGCACAGAGTCAGTGCTAAATAATACATTGGTTTGCATGAAACATTGTAAACCAATATGTTTGTTCATACAAGGAAAACAAACAGAAAAAAACAAAAAGAAATTGTTTCCTTTCTATTTCAAAATAAAGACTGTGGAGCTCCCCAGTTCACTAGTATCATTTATAAAGGAAAATAACACAAAGCCAAAGCTGGCAAATTGAAAATATGGCAAAATCAAGACAAAAGCTAGCCCAATAACCGCAAATGGAAGGGATCATTTTGTCAATTGAGAAGAAACATAAGGAATATGAATACCAGTTTTTTCCCTAAACCCTAAATGCTGGTGGCTCCATCATGCTTTAATTTTCTACCCCTACACATGTCCTGATCTGCAAACTTCCCACATACAGTTTCAAACATTCAGTTTCAAAGTAGAGTCCCTCTCTGAAATGGCACTGTAAACATTTCATTGTGGGGTCCCACGTTTGACGTCTGTCAGTGATTTTCAAATCAAAACTGTTCAGCTAACAAGTAAAAACCAGATTTCTTTTTGTTTATTTCTCATCATTGTAGTCCATGGTATGAAAAGCAAATTTGGTACTTTCCGATTCATGTATTAACCACAATAAAAAATAGCACTTGGGAGAGAACACACCAATGGAAGAAAAGCTGGATATGGATAGAGCCGGTTTGCCCTCCTGGTGCAGAAATGCCATGGCTGAGAATGGTAAAACACTGCCAGGGCAACCTCAGACAGTTGTTTGCAGTCCTTTTCATTGAAGTTGTTATAGGCAAAAGACCATAATCTTGAAAATTTGGAATATTGAAGTTTTATTAAAGCAAAATTAAAGGAAAATGAGCAAGGCAGCGCGCTGGGTGGCCGGGGAGACTCCTGCTCCGCACGGACCATACTCTTAATGGATCTACAGTCTTTTTTTATACCCTCTGTTTTCCAGTCAAAAGCTACCCTATTCCTGCTTTCATTCGAATCTTCCAATGAAGGTCCACTTCGTCTTTTCTCTGGGCTTTGTCTTGCTGCTAGAGGCTGTTCTCTTTTGGTTTCACTTCCTTCTCTCTCTCCTGGGCTGTCTTGTTGCTAGGGGCTGCTAGGTGCTTCAAAGATGAAGACAGTGAATCCTTCCTTTATCAATATAGTCCAGAACTCACAACCAGCATAACATACACAACATCTTGGTTTAACACTTAGCAATTTAAGAAAACTTTAACAAGAAACAAAAAACTCTCACAAGTTTTAATTTGATTAGCAAATTATATGTTGTTTCTATTACCCATTACAAAGTTATCATCTGTGGAGCGTGGCTGGCAAAGTGGTGGTTTCAGCCCTCACTAACCTACCTTCCTGCAAAATGTACCAGCTTAGTTTAGATGGTTTGAATTGAATTAGCCCTGCTGCTTGTCCAAAGTAAATTAGAAACTGAAAAACCTAGAAACTATCACCCTGCAGTCTAAGCCCCTTGCATGCCAGAATGCAGTACCCAGCCAGATGGCCCATCTCCACTTGCCTCCTTTTCTGTATAATATCAACTGTTCTCCACCTGGCCCTTTCCAGAGCTTTAGTGAATATTCCAGGCTTCAGTGACCAGAACAGATTTGGTGATGAATCAGTATACCAATTCCTTGTGAAAGAAGTGGCTATCTAGTTAAGAGCTATAATGCTGCAGAAGACCTATATGCAAATTAGTGACACGTTCCAGCATAACAATACCATTCTCCAGGCTTCCCAGGTCACACACAGCTAATTGGCATCTTGACTCCTCTTCAAAGGCAAACAATTATTCTGAATGGAGAGAAGAAAGGGAGAACAGAATTCACAGTGTGGAGAAAATGGGAAGTACTGGTACAGGAAAAAGGGACTCAGAGAGCCCTTCTGCGAAGGGTTCCTACTGGATTTTTGCTTAAATTATTTGCAAGGCAGAAAGATTTGCATTAGTCCCAGCTCAGTCACTAAAGCATTTGCTCCTGTGAGCTCAGTTTAAACACCTACTTGCATGTATCACCAAATGAATTCCCAAACCTGCAAGTACTAGTCACTATATAAAATAAAGTGCATTTCAAAACATTAGAGGGTCAGGATGTAGGATGGACTTGTGCCTGTGCTGAAGTACCTTGCTAAACCAGACAATAATAGCACTGCAATTAATAGCATCTGATAATGACAAATTGTGTAATGTGACACAGAAATTAAAGATGAGGTAGGAACTGGAAAATCTTACCTAATAAGGAGTTTTGCTACTAGTATTAAGGTAGATGCTTCCACCTAGTGACTTATAGCAGTAGCTTATAGATTCTTACTTTAGAAGGCTGGATGGCAGCTGCAGCAGAAAATGAAATTATAGAAAAACATCATTCATCATCTGCAGTCAAGAAGAGACACAGAAACTTACTTTACAAAGGGGGTCTATATATTCAGGCATCAGCAATACTCAGGGTATCCCTTCTACAGACAATGCTGGCCCAGTGCACGCACTCTGATTCACCTCTGGATAAACAGCCACCCCACTGTATCTGGCTGTGCTACTGATAATCCTGGCCTTTCCAAGGCAACATATGGCTGAGCAGGAAGGATAACTCCCGGTGAGAGGAGGTGTTTCTGACATCCTAGCAGTACAGAGGTCACCAGAATGGTGACTCCATCAAAGATATTGCCAAACTTCTTTCCTTTTTAAAAATGTGAAAGCTGTAGTTTTTTGGGTTCCTTAGTACTGCCAAAGCACATGTGCTTGGTCTGGCCTGCCAGTACATTTTAGCAGTGGCCTCAGAGCCCAGTACAGTCATCCTTCTCCTCTATGCTATCTTTCTCCACTCAGACTCCTGAGACTTTATACATATCTGCATGTACAAAAGTTACTGACTTAAGCCCTTACAGCAACACTCAGCTAAAGACATAGACCCCCCCAAAAAAAGGAGGGCTCAGTGTTAAGCTTCAAGATCACAGACGTCAGCAGAGGTCCACAGGCTTGGATGCCTAATGACTCTTTACAATATAGGGGGAGCAATAAGTGGCTCTGCAAAAGACTCGAGAGTGTTGAAAGGGCAGCTGTCTAAAATCAATCTCATCCACTTCAAAGATACATTCTGAATCTTGTTCCTCTCTGGAAGTGCCACATCCAGGCCTAACAGATGTCTACTCACAACAAATCCACAAAGAAGCTCTCTAGTGGGTTGGATGCTACTTACATACTTCCTCCCAAAATATCAACAGACTTGTCTTCTCAGATACTGACTGAGGAGAAGTCCCACTAACACAGGTTGATCCAAGGAACAAATTCTGATCACAAGGAGTCAAGCCCTTCCATCGTGTCACCCTGTGGCTTCAGCTACCAGGTTATGGGTTCTGTTGGTTGAGAAGAGAGTGTGGGAGGAAAAGAGGAAACTTTAGAGGAAAGATATTGGGCATCCCTATGCTAACGGTCCGAAGCTTTCACTGTAGTGAGTGGACAGAAGAAGGAAGAGGACAACAGATTAGTATATGCAGAAGTAGTCAACAAAAAAAATAAGACTGAATATTTCCTTGAGCTGTCCCTTATTTCCTCCACTGATGGAAAATGTAGCTAAGGGTAGTCCACTCTGATTAAAGTCTCTAACATAAAGAACCTAAAGCTGCAGTAAATGAATGCTGCTCTGATTTCCCAGCTATGCTTAGGGTTATGCTGTCAATCTGCAACAGTTTTGAACATGATCAGTGACACAACTATAGGCACCAAGTGAACATGAGAACCCAACAGAGAAGAGCAGAGGAAGCTTTGAGGTCAGCTAGTGGGCCTTTTTGCTTCACAGTTTTAAAGTTAGGACTCCCATTCCTGTACATTTCCTCCTCTGTGTTCCTGGTTTCCATCAAACCTCAGTTTTCTTTGTCTCTGGCTTTACTCCCTGTGGTCATTAAGGACTGCTCTGTAAGGCAGTAAACTATCTACCACGAGAGCAGTTAAGTACCAACCTTTTCTTGAATCCCATCGTTTACCCTTTTGAAGCAAGTATCTCTGTGTTTAGCCAACTTGGGACTTGAGCCAGCAAATGCATGGCATTGACAGTAGACCTCAATGACCTCAGCTTCCCTGGGCAAGAAATCAAGAGACATTGGCAAGAAAAGACACTAGAACATTGTTAAAAACCAGAACAATTAAAGCTCAAAGTTAGTAGTGTGCCCAAAAGTATGACAGTTTTTAAGATACAGATTTACTCAATTTGGTAGATGCTGTGTAATCTGTATGTAGCTTCACTTCTCACAAAATCATGTAACAAAGCTAATTCCCTTGTTAAAAGGCTTGGTACACTCCCATCATTTCGATGTGTTCCTATTTTCCTATCAAATACGTGTAGTCACTGCAATGTTAATGATTTTGCTAGAGTATTCTCATTTATTCTGTACTGAACTTACATATATACTTTAACCTCTCTCTAGTTAATGAACTCCTGTAGCTAAGACATGGCTCCAGATCTAGCTGAGGTCAGAAAGAGGGAAAAACACATTATCATCTGGCAACTTATAGCTATTTCATTTAGAGGAATTGTTACTTATATTCCAACAGTATGTCAAAAAAATCCCAAACACATCACCAACAAGCACAGAGAACTTGTCAAAATGGTGTATCATTAAAACTCTGGCTGATAATTTTAATTGCAGCAGGGAAATAAATGAAACAACCTTTTTCTATCAACCCTGTAGGTGAACAAGGGGTTCGGTCATCATGTCCTCATCACCTTTAAAGGTCATGACCTGTAACAATCACAACCCTCTGAGCCACTTGCCAGTTGCAAAATGAAGCAGGACTATATTGCTCATCCCATTAAAAATACATCAAGTCATGGAGTCAATTCCTGAGGAAAATGTAAGGCACTTCTTCAAAGCTCTTGTTCTAGATTTATACTGTATTCTAATTTTATCTACAGGTACTGAAATATCTGTATTTTATTAAAGGAAAATATTTGGATTTAAAACATTTGAATCTTTAAGTTAATACTACTGTGTGGGTATACATACATACATGTACTCACACATATATAGGCATACATATGTTAAGTTTTAATTTTTTATGCTATAATCTATAAAAACATCATATAATTTATTGAAGTGTAGAAGATCTATTTTCCCTTCCCTTCTTCTGACAGTTTCTCTCTCGCCCACATGGTTTATATGAATGATATTTATAACAGAGCTGTTTTGATCTGATAGAGCCTCAGTGAATTTACTGCTGTTTCTGTCTCGCTGTAAATGAACCTGACAAGAACCAGAAGAATCCACAGTTTTATTTTGGGCTTTATAGGTTTTTCCTCACTCCCTTTTCTCATGCCTGGATGGGGTTGGCAGCTAGAGGCAACCCACACATTCTGCAACAACAGATAGCTGTTAGGCTGCAGGAACTGCAGGATGAGATGAATTTCTCCTTTGATCAAAACCAGGGTCAGGTTCCCCTGGCTCATAATTGGTTTGTCAAGGTGTTATAGGTTCAGAATCTTTCATGGAATTTTTTCTCTCCGTTACCAACACAGAGGTTTGGGAGCTGAAGCCCAGCTCCCACTACCTGCTCCCAAGAACCAGCTATCGAAGGGATGGCTGATAGCTTTTCATTCCAACTTAATGGCTGGGAGAGGATTGAGGGAAGTCGGGCGGAGAGAGAGAGGTTTGTCTGGGTTTTTGCCACGCTTCTCTCCCCTGGCTGGTGTGTGTGCTGATGGAAGCACTTGGAGGAAGCTCCTCTGGCTCGGTCCCCCGAGTCCCCGAGCCCTGTGCCATTCTTCGGAGAGAGAAGGCGCTGCTTCCTGCATTCACTGTGGACTTCTCGAGGGGCCAACACCATCTGCAGAGGAGTTGCTGCCCCTTCCACCCACCACCCCCCCGCCCCGCAAAGCTTTTTTCGGACAAAGGACGGTAGGAGAGGCTCTTTGCACCGCCCATGGGAAAGGTTTCACGCCGTCCCTGTGGCCGCCGTTCCCGCATGAGCTTTCGAAGCCAGCACCTCTCCCAGCCCTCCGTCTTCACGTCGAGTGAGTGTCGCGGCCGCTGCCTCCCGAAGCGCGGCGTCGCCTCCCGCTGCCTGTGAACAGCACTGCACTGAAGGGGCAGACAGCACCGGGTCTGCTTGAACGTTTTGCTTACGGTGTTGCTGTCTGTTCTATTCTGGTTTTAGTTATACATATATATACTTGTAGTAAAGGACTGTTATCCTTTTCTCTGCATTTTCTGATTAAAGTCTCTTAATTTCAAAGGCTGTGGTGGTTTTTAGGAAGAGGCCCCCTTCCCAGTCCAGATAGACATCTTAGTTTTCTTTTAAACACAAGCAGGAAAAGAAAGCTGAACAACAGATTTTTTTTCTTTACAAAAAAAATGCAGTCTTTCGTTGCATGCAGTTAATAGTTATAGTGTTCACAAGTAACATAAGTTGCATACAACCATTACTATTTTGAATGTACTGCTGTATTTTCCAAGAATTTATAGGATTTTGAAAAGGAATGAGCATTTCCTCTTTGTTGAGACAATCATTTGTTTCTGTTCTTCAGATTTTCTCCCTAACACTATATAAAAATGAAACAGTTTGCCTCATTGCTCTAGATGGTGCATAGGAAGGATAAATATGACTTAGATTTCATCCTGCTCTGGAGAAAAGCTGGTCAGGCACTGAATAATTAAAGTTGTTAATTTAGGGTAAGCACTTGGTAGCTACAATCAAAAAATTGCTTTTAATGAGCAGGTTTGCTTTGAATTTTCTCAGAAGTGTTTTTCCATAATAATACATTTTTGCTGATCTCAAACATAATTCTAGTGCAAAACCAATTGCTGTAGAAAAATAACAACAACAAAAAAAAACTAACTAGAGGCTTATGCCATGTTCTTTTTGTCAAGTTTTAAAGTACTCCAAACTCAGCTTCCCTGAAGTATGTGAATGAAACTTCAAGAAACTGCACTCCCAGTAATTCATACTAGAATCCAATTCAAGCTCTTTTTTTTTTTCCCCCAGAATGTATCCACATTTATTAGCAACCACCAGATGGGATCCCAGTGTAACCTCAGGGAAGAAAACTAATGGCTTTCCCATCAAGTCATATTTGGATACGATCCAGTTGCTGTTAACATATCCCAATTCATTAGGAACCATTGAATCCTGAATCCAAACACTGTTTAATGCAAAAAGATACTTGAGAAAGATAATTTTGGAAGTTATTTAATTTCCTTCCACAGCAAAACAATCTCTAAAGATATCAGGGCAGACCAGAAGCTGTATTTATTGGTTCATACTTTTGTGTTAGTGAAGTTTCTAAGAGAAATAAGATCTTAAAATGTAGGGACTGTGAGTGAAAGATAATGTAACAATAATAATAACTTCTAAAAATTGTTTCAAATGTATTTATAAATTTAATTTACATTTGAAAAGGTTTTGCAAAAACATTTTTTGCACATTTTATTTTCATTTGTTGTTCTTCAATGAAAGGTGAAATTTCAGCTTCTCTGGTTTGTTTTTGGTTTTGTTGGTGGTTTTTTTGTTTGTTTTGGTTTGCTTTGGAGAGGTTTTTTAAACTTTAACTTTTGTTTCCAGACAAATGAACAGCAAAATTATAATTCACTGGAATTGGCAGGTTTAGTTACAACATAAATTTAGTTTATTTGTATAGATTTATGCAAATCAAACCCATTTCTGACTTTGTTTTTCAAGTATGACTATTTCTACAAATTAAGCAACATTTATTTTCTTTTTCACTTTTAAATATTATTCCATAAATTTGCTCAACTGTAGAACTGTATGTCTGACTCTTAAATTCCTGTTTAGATAAAGAAACCTGGTTTTCTGTGTTTTTATTAGAGTGAATTTTATATTTCTGAAATATTTTTCCAATTTTATATTATATTATTTTACATTAACATACTTTTAAAATACTTAAGATTACATTATTTTTCTCAGCTTCAATGACTGTTATAGGAATGGATACATTTATTGTAACAGTGTTTGCTGGTATAAGAGCAATTTTTTTCTATGCATTCCTAAAAATAAAAACACATTTTGTTTTGTGAATGCATAGAAAACAGTTTTTGTAGTTTCAAAACCAAGTCTACCTTAATCCAAACAGTTAACCTTTTTGATGTTTCTGAGGTTACTTTTAGAATTTTGTAAATCCAATTCATTTTTAACCATGTGAAACTGCTGGTTTAAATCATTGCACATCATTACATTTGGACAATGAAAACAACACAGGCATTTTTCCTTGTCTCTGGTCAACTTCACTTCTGGATTTCCCTGACACAGAACTTTAGTTGAAATCACCACGTGGAGATTTTAAAATGCAAATAAAACAGGGAAATATAAAACAACTCTCTTTCCACTACGCCTCTGAAATTTTCATTAAAACGGTTCAGTTGACTGATAAGAAGTTTTGTAAGGATCTTTAAAAATAAAACACTAAATGTCAGAAAAAGTCATAGATCCCTTTGTGCTCTGTTCTGGAAAAAAAAAAAAAAGACATGTTTAAGGGGAAAAAAAAAGACTGAAGAAGCATTTGCACAAAGTAACATTTTTAGTATATTTTTAGAGAATAAGTGCACAGTTATATCAGTAAAAACATCAAGTAGTTTTACACATTTAAATGCTACTCCTTTCTAGAACAGGGTATCTGACAGTAATTCAAGCAGTTTTTTGGGCAGTTAGGAAAGCGATGAGCCCAAGAGCATTGGGAATACCCACAGCAAACCAACCCCCCCGGCTATGGCAGTGTTCTGCAGTGCACAGGGCATCACGCGTTTTTCTGCAGTTAACACGCGCCCGATGGGAAGCTAAGGATATTTCTTAAACGAAAAAATGTTGTACAGGGTGTCGGCGATGCGATCGCCCGGTTTCCCACACGGCCCGTGAGCTGGGGGCTCGTTCCAGCGCCGGTCCGGCTCCATCCCTCCCTTCCTCCCTGCATCCCTCCATCCCTCCCTCCCCCGGCCGCGCCCCCGCCGCCTGCCGGCGATGCGCTTCCCGAGCCCAGCACAGCCCCTGCCGCCGCCGGGGCTCCCGGCACCGCTGCTCCGCGGGGACAGCCGCCTTCTTCTTCCTCAAAATACCCACCGACGGTCCGGTTAGCGATGCCAGGGACGAACTCAAGGGGGAAACGGACTGAAGGCACCAATTCATGTCATCTGTGCCACTCTTGAGTGGAAAATTGACATGTTAGGAGCTGATGCCATTGAGCACGCCAGATGATAATCCAGCCTCTCTTACTGCTGAGTTTGGGTAACGCTGTTATGGACAGTGAAATGCTGAGATGGCAATACCGTGCCTGGCAGACTTTGTGCTTTGTCCTTCACCCATCACTATTACAAGGCAATCACCAGATGTGAAAGTATAGAGCCAGTTCCCACCGCTGAGGGTTTCAAGAAAAAGCTTTTCTTCCACAGCAGCAGGGGGAAAAACAGAAAAGAAAAAAAAAAAGACAACTTCTTAAAATTCCAGTCTCTCTACAGCTATCAAGGGATGATATTCTGGAGATGAGCTTTGAGAGAATGTGTTAAGGACATGCATTGGTTATTAGAATCTTTCTGGTTGCCTAAGGAAACAGATCAGCTTTTTTATTTTTTTTTTTTTTAAATTTTATAACAATATAAAATGCTGGACACATAAAGAGTTTAGTAGATTAGTATTTAATTTAAACAGCAAGTAAAATAACAACAAGAAATCCACAATCTTCTTCACCATGAGAAAACGAGAAGGCCTAGTGCTTGACATGCACTCAGTTACCTCTTTAAAAGGGATGGATAACAACAGGGGTGTCTGTATATAAACACACCACACCCCACACTGATCAGTTTATTACATCAACAGACCAAGCTTTAACCTTTCCCATAGATGATCTTACACTCTGGTCACTCACACTTAAGGAATTTTTTCTCTTCAACACAGTAGCAGCGAAGTCTATGAGCAGCAGTCAAGGCAACCACAAGTATATGGATCACACTATGGCTGCATTTGGTCTAGAATAAGCGTGGCTAGTTTTGTGTTGTTTTCACAAGAACTCAGGCAGCCTTAAGAACATTTAGGAGAGAAAAAAACAATCAAAGTCTCTGAGAGTACACAACTGGGGTTTGAACGGGTAGTTTGCAGCTCTGCCATCAGCTTTGTGCATTATCTGGTGCACTTCAGCCACTGGCTTCTTTCTTTACGTGTTCTAACACCACCTCATTCCAAGGACTTTGCAAGGACTTTAGAAAAAGCAATGTATCCTACCTTTCTTAGTTCTCACAAACAACTTAGTTTTAAATATCTTTTTGCATATAATTTTTATATTAAGAGAACTAATTTGAATTTTGCATTTGGGGTGAGGCTATTCAGTAGTGATCATGAGCTAAGCCTGAGACTCTATGAGCAAGAAGCTGTTGACACAGAGCCCTCCCTGTAATCCTTCATCGAAATGTTTTGTATTCACTTGCAAGACAAACTGCAGCTGTGATCTGATCTGCACCAAGCTGTCACATTTTGCATAAGCAAGACGGGCAGAAGCACAATTGATAGATCTAAAAAGTTCTTGTTTCCTACAAAGACATCACAATTCATCAAACCTTAATTTACAGAACATCTATTGCCAAAGTAATTTAAAGACTCGATGTAGCAAGCTGTACCATGGAATAGCTGTTGCACCTATATGTTATGAATTTGTCAGCTCTCAAAAAAGAGATGTTACACATTTCAAATAACACGAATGTATGAATAGATCAGTTAGGCTGAGTCAAATAAGCTGTCCTGAGGCAACAAATGTGCCTTAGTTTCCTGAAATACTATCCACAAATCCCATTTCTGCATAAAGGCAAAACCTGAAAAATCTGTAAGTTGAAAAAGCTATAAAATCTACATTCAGAGTTTAGAAGCCTTACAAGAAAATTAACTGCAATTAGAGAGAAAAAATACTAAATAATAGCTTACCAAACAAGAATATAACTTGTAACTTTCATAGTCTCCTGAATAGTCGACTAGATTGAAAATGGAGGGAAAGTTACTGGTTGTGAGCTCTGAATATACAAGCCTTTCACAAAGCAGTTGTCATGCTACCTTGCATAGGACCCTTGATATACAATCCTCTCTTGCCATACCATGCAATGTTCCTACCATTTCAGACCTTTTATAAGGGTATATGTGCATCAGAAAAATTAAGAGACCTGAGAGAGCAATGTTTAAGTGACTGGGATGAGGGAGAAGGGGCAGTGCAAATATCATCCTCTTCCCATTCTGGCTTCTCTTTTCCTTTACACGGTGTCACTATTGATAAGGTAAAACTGAGATCGGAACACTGGAGTAGTGTAGGAAAAATAAAAGTGCAAACAGTGGACTTGTCCTAATTTTGCAGCTTTTATTAAGAGAAGGAAATTGTTATTTTTTTCTCACTTTGAGCTCAGAAAAAAAAAATCCTAATGTCTTTTTCTCCTGAAGTAGGAAATCATAAATTGGACAATGCAGCTGGAGAAGGGAAGGGAAAAAGTTGAAAAGAGCCTCTTCCTGCAGAAGCAAGCTGTTGGATGGCTCAGCCAGCCCTCCCTTGAAACCTCACCCTTAGGTAAGTTAAAATGGATAGGGAAACCCTGGCTGAAGGGAGTGATGTGTAGCTATGGCTTCAGACTGTCATCCTCCCAACAAGTGCCATAACTCAGTTGACTATGCCACCCTGAGGAGCAGACTGCTTTGCACTGCTTGGATATCTGCATGCTAAGGCTGTAGTCCCACAACCTCTGATACCAGAGTAGTTCACACTACAAATTAGATACAGATCAGATATCCGGTTTCCATCAAATTCAGAACCCAGGTGACCCAGGAGGGAAAGGTAGCATAACAGAAACAGGCATACACTATAAAGTCTTTGTACAGGACTACTTTTGTTGTTTAAAAAACCCAGTTGCGACCATGTATCAGGAGAGCACTTTTCAGCATGTGGCCATGACATTCTTCCTCTAGTACTAGGCAGCCTCAAACTATATTTAGCCTCCTCTATAACCAGTGTCAGCTGTAGATAAAGCAAACTGAATCTGTAAAAGCTCACAGCACCAGTGGAGCCCATGCTGTCTGAGCATTACAGCAAACCTTAACAGGGACTGTAAGAAAGAAGACAGATCTCAATTATCCTAATACTCTATCCTTTACTAAGAAACACTTTCAAAACCACCAGTCAATACATTTGTTTGACCTAGTCTCCAGAACTTCCCTCCTCCTTCAAAAGGCTGTAACTTCATGGTGGCCATGCTGAGATCTACTAATGCCAAAGGAGAGGTGGCTGATGAGAGCATTACTTCAGCAACAGGACCATCTGACACAGCCTCACCTTCACCACACATTTGTCCCCAGTCTTGTATTGCCTTCTACTGACATTGCTTTTGTACAGTACAGCTGTAAACCAATCAGGCTGAAAAAGATGGGGGAAACAGGAGTATTTTCAGCATATCTTAGCTATTTGGTCCCCCAACCTACTTGACTACACAGTGCAAAGGTGTCCCAGAGCACCAAGTTACCAGAAAAGTGCAGGAGCTGCACAACCACCATCACGTTAGTTTGGGCATCTGAAATAACTCACTTTAAAAACCAAGTCCTGAATAGTGGGTCAAAAAGGGCAGACCGTGTCATCTTCTCAGGAAACTACCAACCATCTGCAGGACATTTAGCAATTTGCTGATACAATTTTTATCCTGTATACACACACACATCTTATACACATAAACATTTCAGTAAAATGACAGTATTTAATTCTTTCAGTGATGGCTTTTATGCTTTTAGTTCTAAAGTGACTGCACTATTTCCCTATGTATGTTTCACACATAGGTCCATGAAATACTGCTACCACAGCACTTTGCAGGTAGGTGGCAAAGTTACAGTGGTAGAAAGTTTCAACTAAGCTGTTTCATAATAGCACAATTGCAGAATTTAAAAAAAACTCCACAACTCTGATGTTTGTTATACAATTAGACATCCATCAGTTTGTTTAATCAACTGTAACCTTTTCTCCCTCAATCACAACTTAAAGAGATTTTTTTTTTACAAAGACCAATGAAATATGGTATTATTAGAATGCCAATTAGAAGAATAATTACTTCCTTGAAAATCCCTCTAAGGACTTTCAAAATATGTATTTCAACCAAAATCAAGTATTTTAATTTTCTATTGTAAAAAACCATGATTTTTTTCCATCAACTCAAACAGAAACATGTTTCGATTCAGCAGTATAAATCAAATATTCAATGGTAACTAAAGATTTAGCATTTCCATTTGAAAAAGTTACTCAAAGCAGATCTAAAGCAAATTCTAAATACAAAATAACATCATCCATATATAATATGTGTTCAAACCCCAAAAGGTAGAACTTCCCTGTTGTATCCATGAGGTTGCATCCATGCTGCACATTTAGCCAGGTTCCTGCTCTTTGTCTACAACCATTTAGCCTGCATTACAGATCCCACCCAACCAGGCTTTAAAAATCTTTCGTGGCCCAGAGAGCTCTGCCTCCCCCAAGTGAGCTGAGACATTGTACACAATACACTAGTACTAGACTAAAAGCTACCTTCCAGTAAAGAGTGGGGTTTATTCCTTCCTTATCCTCTATTTCACCTCAAAAATCAAACAGGATGTCTTAAAATATCTGTAGTTTAAGTGAATGTTTGACTTTATCCTGGACACCATGAAGGAAATACCTCACACAGCCAGTATTGTTTCAGGAAGGAAGCAACTGCTAAATAAAAGATCAGTGCAGCATCTGCCGTCTCACACTTGAGATTCAAATTTTTAATCTCGTCACAAAAGCAGTAGACTAATAAATCCACACAATGAAGATTAGGGCTAGGTCATAAAAGCACAAGTAATAAAGATTATTTAGTTGTGAAGATCATTTTCTCTTATAGAGGAAGAAGCAGAGGCAGAACAGAAACAGCTCCAGAGAGGAGAGGTTATGGCAAGTGCAGAGGTGGCAGGCTCGCTGAAGATGAGGCAGAGTATGGCTGTGCACCTAAAGAATGAAAATAAAACTGACTTTGAAGCTGTACATTTAGACAGGAGTATTTCACCAGTTTGATTATCTCAAGAAAACTAGCCTGCTTTCCCACTGGCAGCTGCTTGAAAGTTATCTGATTTACAAACAAGCATGCTAAAAATAGCATTGGGTTAAAAAACCCAAGAAGCTCCCCTCCACAATTCCCCAAAGCATGTGATAAGCAAAATAAAGCTACATCATTAGAATAGCAGAAATAAAATCTGACTACTCATTCCATTCCATTCCTGGCTAAACACATTCATGAACACTTTCCTCCAAGCGAATCAATTTTAAAGTAGTCCTAATCTAAATGCTAATATTAGGTAAGTTTGATACCAAAATCTAGACCCATTTATTTAATAACACCAAAAAAATTGAGAGCAGCGGCTGTTTTTTAGCAGGGAATGGAAACACTTTTATTAAAGTACAAAGTTATTAATAGCATATAATTTGGTAATATGTTATCTACGTATCTTACCAAGTCTCATTAATAGTCAATGTATGTGAAAAGAGAAGATGCATTGGTATTTCTTCCAACACCTTTGTAGCTCTTTACCTGAACAACAGAATACCTTTCCCCGAACAATTACAAGAATAATAAACACACTGTATTTTTCCAGAAAAACCAAGTTTTCTATCACATTGGATTCTTCTCGATTGATTTCAGCATACTACAACCTAGTGTAATTAATTTTTAAAAGAATAAATCTCCTTCTCTGTGCCCAGGTTATCATGACAGAGACATATCACAATTTGTGGGCAATTACAGAACATGGATCCCATCTTGGACAAAAGCTGTGCCCTGTATCAATGACTGGTACTTGAAAAGGCATCATGCTGCAGGACCAGTACTTATTTACCAGTAATTATTTCCATCCTTGAAATGAGAGATATTTTAAAAACACAAACTTTCAGGGCAACTAAGTCTTTCACCTGTCATCACGTTATTGCCAAGTAATACACCCAACCGCAGCTAGTCACATGAATGGCATTTGTTATGCAATCATGCAGTAATTTATCCTATGCACACACTGTAAAACATGATAGATGAGTACCACTTTAAGAGGAATAAATAGCTACTGAAAATACATACAGAAAACTCTCTCAAACTTGGAAAAAATCTTTAAACTACTTTATTTCCATTCTGTACAATTTCATTTCCTAATTTTAATAATAAAACAATCAGTCTTACTTTCAGTTATTTAGTTTCTACAATATTTCTGCTACAGACAACAGTGAAGTATTTTTTTGTTCCCTGTGAACTAAAGTCCGACTGACACTCCCATTTTACTCGAAGTTTCATGACGGTTCGGTGTAGATTTCAGCACATAAAATTTTTGAAGTTACATATGAAAAGTCCATTTTCCTTAATTACCAGATGTTAAAAGCAACACAAGTCAGTTGCAACAAAAGTAATTTTACAAAAGGATTCAAAGGATGCAGCAAGTTTACAGAATCCTTTGGTTATATTTACTAAAGTTACACTTACAAAAACCACAGTACAAAAAACATTTGGTTTAATTATTTTTAGGATTTCCTTTAGGATTTTCAATATTCACAGTATAAAAGATGAAGACCACCTGCCTGTCTCTGCCCCGCCCCCCCCCCAAAAAAAAACAGACCACAGACAACTAGTCTAATTAAAGGCACTCAGATTGATTTTTCAGTTCAGCAGACACCAAGCTGATAATTGTTTTACCATTTGATGGCCTAACAGTCTCTTCAAAAATCCATTCAACACAATAAATCAGTGTCCAAGCACAAAAATGTCATGAACATGAGAAATTTATTTTGTTGAGTAAAATATTCATGATCTTACAAAATTGATTTTACCAGACGAGGCCTTTGGCCACTTTTGATTTTTTTTTCCCTTTAACACGCTGTGCCTTAAGCTTCTTTCTTTGCCTGGAATTCATCCATATGGGATACTGTCCATGCTGGTCTAGAAGGGTTTTTTTGTTTCGTTTATTATCCACGTCCATTTTGCAGTCATCTGAAAATGAAACGTATTTACAGTGAGTAAAATACCTGAATTAATCTGAGTGGAAGATGAAGACAGGGAAGGAGAATAATAAAGGAAAGAGTTGAAATACAATGATGGTATGAAGAACGAGCCAGTGATGTCACACTTGCCTCAAGGAGTAACCAGGGCATCAAGTCTAACACATTTACAAGCAGAAAGAGAGCCTTCATCTCTAGGATCAGGAAGGCTGCCCATGACATGGCCGCTCCCAAACACAGCATCCCCAGCTAGCTAACACCCTATGAACATCACATCTCAGTGAGACAAGGCTGCAAGAGAAACACCTTGCTAAGAACTGATTAGAACTGTGCTCTACAGTTTCATTTCAACCTTGTTTCCAAACCATCCATGTGCAACTCAAAGCTTTATCATGCCGTGACTGTATGATGTGAGGAGACAAAGCTCATGAGGAAAAGGCCAACGTGCTGCTTCAATTGTTGAAGCACTGCTGATAATCTGCAGGAATCTGCACCACAGATGTGCTTAGGGAGCCCTAACTTTGGATACAAACACTTGCAGGCAGCAGACAATCCGCACAGGGCCCTACAGCCTGATGCCAGAAGCAAAGGCTGATCCAGCAAGGGACAGGCAGCAAAACAGCCCCAGCTCCAGAAACCTCATGAGATATCACAACATGACAGCATAGTTTTCCAAATGGGATAAGAGGTAAAGCCTCCAACAACACCAAAAAAATCAGCACCATATAAGCTTCTTCTCTGATTTCTGTCTTATCACATGACAGGTTAATCTGTTACATGAATTTTGACTTCAAAAAAGCACATCCACAATCAATGTCTTAGGTATTTCTGAGGCTCTCTGCAAAAGCCAAGTGACACCAGCCACTTGTAGAGAAGTTGCCCGCAGAGTTGGAAGAAGGTGAAGGAATGACAGATGGCCATGCATTTACTTCAGAAACTAGGTTTAAGACAATGATTTTTCCTTTAGCTTCAGCATCAGAAGGCTGACAATGTTCCAAAACATTTCAGAAATTCAATTCTAACAATCCCATAAAAACCAACTTCTACACCTGGTTTATAGGACAAAACAGAACCATGGATAAAATTTCAAATTATAATTTAAGCTATTCTTAATTGGAGAGGTGTTTTTATGTAACATTCTCTTTCCATGTCCAATATCAGAACATCTTAAGTGCTATAAATTGGAAAAGAAAAAAGGACTATGATTTAGTTAGGACTTCAGTTTTCTAAAGTGTCTTCCTGATTCCTGTCCGGTATGCAGCTATTTAAAACGTTTGCTTCCACTTCCTGGGTCACTTTCTTTACAGATTATATCCTATTTAAGGCATAAAGAGGCAGATGCCATTATCTGTAGACACCTACCACCACCCACTCCTGCACCATGTGCAAGGCAGCATTAATTAGTATACAGAAGCTGGCTCCATACTTCCCCTACCTTGAGACTGTACACTTAAACAGCAAAAAAAACCCCGCTATATTATTGATAAAAATTTCTATAAAATTGGTTTAGATTTAGTTTATATGTTTAGTGTCGTCCTTAAATCAGGATGGAAATTATGTTCCTATCTCTCGTTTAACAGCGAATATAATGCTGTGACTGGAACAACTGCTAAGTGACGAATATTCACTCACCTCATGTTTTCAGAGAGATGTCTTTCCATAAAACACTACACAGCACATCTCCATAAGGTACATTACATATTTACATACTAACTATCAAATGCCAACAACCTTATTCCACAAGCGACCAAATTCAGTGCTTTAACAGCACTTTTTAGCTCTAAAAGTTTACCGACTCGCTGTTCTCAGCCTGTGATGATCGCAGGCCTGATGGCCACAGTGAAAGTCACGGGAGCAGTGCCAACACTGCAGGATGTCCCTGCCCGTGGGTGGCCGCAGGAAAGGCCACCCAGAGCCCAACTCACCCCTCTGCTCCAGGACTTTCTCGGCGGGCAGCACGGTCGCCACCTCCTTGACCTCCTCCATGACAACATCCGCGTTGGTCCCCAGGATCTTCTTCAGCCTCTCCAGCTCCCTGGGCGCGTTCTTCTTCCTCTTCTCCGCCCGCATCTTCCTCCTCCATTTGCTCCTCAGGCTCTTGGCCATGTCCTGCGGGCACGGCAGCGGGGCCCTCACGGCGCGGGCCCTTCCCAATCCCCCCAGCCCCCCGCCGCTCACCGGGCTGTTCCCCCCGCCTGTCACACCCCCCGCCGCTCACCGGGCCCCGCACGAGGCCTCCGCTAACTCCCACGCCGCCCGCGCATGCGCAAGTGACGCGCCGCGCCCACCCCACGCCGGGACAGGCGGGCCCTACCGTAAGTCTCCGAGCGGGCGCGCAGCGGCCCCGCCTCGTCATGCGCAGCCGCGCCGCGTGCCGACGGCGTGGATGAAGAAATAAACAAACACGCTTCATAAAAACCGAGGTTTTATTCTTAGCTACTGCCACGCGTTTCTGAGTGAAACACTAAGGCAGAAGAGAGATCATCACAGTCGCTTAAACCAATTCGCAGTCTCACTTCAACAGCCTCAGTCCAGATCCAGCATGGAAAACACAGCTTGTGGCAGGACATGTGTCTTTCCACAATTATTGCATTGCCTCGTGGCTAGCGTCTCACTGACGAGACAGGCGAGCAGTAACAGAAGTAAGAAAGCCTTTCAGAATTGTTTTCACCCCGTCTGCCCCTCCAGGATCTCAACAACTTGTGAAGCAGTCACAGCACTTCTCCCCTGCTAGCAAAGGGGTGCAAAGTTCATTCTCAACACCCTGAAGTTCTCCAGTCTCGGCTGCAAAAACAGACTAAAGGCTTTTTTTATTGACACAATTAACCTTAATATACACAAGTTGATAAAATCCCAGAATCTATCTCCAAATGAATTTTCAGGACACTGAAAGATAGACAATAAATAATACTAAAATGAAGAACATTCCCTTTGTTTTAACACCCTCACAGGTTCCATAGCGACAGCCCTTAACAACAACAGAGTGCCTTTCAATGACACAAAACAAAAACTAAACAAATAACAATAACCAAACAAAAACTAGAAAAAATAGCTTAGCAAAACATTGCACAATGGTGAACTCAGGCTACCCTTATGTGGCACACACACTTATGATCAATCCCAAAGAAAACATTTCAAGCAACTACAGAACAGCAGAGAAGCTTACTCTGGAGCAATAAGAAGGTGGCAAACTTTTTAATCATTAATTATGTAAAGTGCAAATTAAGTGATTAAAAAAGTGACTGTAATGATGACAGCATGTTAGCTGTGTAAAATACATGGCCTAGCCAAGAACTGTAGCTACATAAAAAGCCTTTTTTTTTCCCCTAAGGAGGGATCAATATTCATGGAATGAAAAAATAATAAAGATTCAGTCTCTAGAAGACAGAACTACTGAGTCTGCAGATCATCCAATGCTTCACTTTAATTGCACTATAGTCAAACCACACCACTTCTGGCTATTTTTTATTAAATGCCTCCAGTAAACGCAGCAGGTGTAAGAACAGATTGATGATGTCCAAGTAGAGATTGATTGCAGCCAGTATGTACTCTTCAGGGGACAACTTGTGCATCAGCAAATGAGTATCATAAATAATAAATCCACAGAACAGAAGAGCTCCAGCAGCAGCAAACACCAGCTCTATTGTCTCACTGTAGAAAAACACCTGGAGGCAGATAAAACATGAAAAAAGAATTGTAAATTTCATTTTTTTAATATTAAAATCCATGCATAGTGATACACCACACTTAAAACACAGTCTTTCTACTGTTACTTACACACAAACATGGTATTATGATGACATTTCAATGTTCTTACTCCATGTATTCCCCAGTCACAGTCTCTCTGAGTAAAAGTGCCTCCATATAATAGGGAGGAAACTCTGGTCTCCAGAATATTAGCAACAAATAGAAAACCAAAATATAGCTAAAACCCAAATAATCTCCTTCCCATTCTCACTATCAAGCAGTGGATCTCAACTGACAAATTTTGTCAGTCAACACAAATACCACTTTTACATTGGCAAGAGCAGCACCCAACAAAAATCTACATTGAAAACGAGTGGCTAAAAGATCAGCAGTGTGATCTAGAACAGTAATAGATCTGGTTGGGAATTTTCCTTTACTAAGTTATACTGGGCTGTCCAAAACCTTTTTGTTCTACTAGAAGTTAGTAAAAGCTCTGGTTCCAAGCAACCTGGTTTAGTGGAAGGTGTCCCTGGCCATAGCAGAGGGGGTTGGAACATGATGATCTTTAAGGCCCCTTCTAACGCAAATCATTGTGATTTTATGAATATCTTTTAACTATCGACACAAGGTATCTTACCCTCAAGAAACCCGAGATGATTAAAATCCACAAACAAGCAAAGAGGCTGAAAAGAAAGAATTATAACTGTGAGCAACAGTATACTTTCTTTTAAACTTTACTTAAAATATCCTTCCCGCTTACAAAACCTCTTCTTAGATGCCAACTGTTGATTGGTGTCAGCAGTAAGTTTTATAAAACTGTCAAAGTTGCACTCTCACTTTAATTTCTTTTAAAAATATTGGAAACAGCTGCCTTCTGCCTCAGTGAAAAACCCAGGCAAACTAGTTTTCTAGTGTTTTTAAGAATCATAATCACAGAAACAAATTTACCAGGAAAGCAGAACTGTGTAAAATTAATAATTTAAGATAAATAAACCCCTCACCATTCCCTTGAAGCAGGTTCTATTGACCTCTATTCCTTACTATACCTGCAAAGCTTACTGTAAGAAAGGAAAAACAACCTTAACAAAAAAAAAATAAAAAAATCATCAATATGATGAACATACCCTGCTCCAAACTTGCTGAAGTCTCTCTTTGACTGCAAGGTATATGCAGTCAATCCAAGAAATACAGCAGTAGTAAGAATAAAGGCTTGCAAGACAATGGAGACATCGTAGAAACTCACTGTAAACAGAAAAAGTAATCTGTCAATTAAAGAACACTTCACTGCGTATTTTATCTTTTCAGGAAACAGAAGTTTAAACTTTCACAGACAGGGGAAAAAAAATCTTTGAACAAAAAAAAGTAAATTATGCCTGAACTTGTCTTTGTAGTTCAAATTCATGGTCATAGGACTCAGGGGCCTTGAACTAGCTAAGTTTGACAGTTACTTCATAGTCGTAGCTTCTGATATGGAAATAACAGGTCTTCCCTGCTCACAACTAAAGAAACACCAACAAAACAAAATAAAAATATTTTAAGCATAGGTAAGTGAGATCTTAAGGGAAAAGCTATCTGAATTTTTCGTGGCACTGGAACAAGGGGAAAGAACCCAATCCTTTGTAAAGGCTCAAAGTTTTGATTAGGGGATAGGAGGGGGAAGATTACAGAAATGAGTGGAACCTTTTTCTTCCCTCCTTCCTCCTTAATCTTTCCTTTCCCCAAATGACTTTTTTTTTGCAGGAGATCATAAGTCACAATGAAGAGGTTTCAGCTTATGCTGGAAACTATAATGCAAGGTGATGCTATGATTTGTCCTCACACGATCCCATTTCACAACTGTAACCATGAAGTACAGAACTCTCCAAACTCCAATTCCCTTCAAGTAAACTGAGGGAAAGGATATGAATATGTTAACTTTCAGATCAGCTCTGCTAATAGCTGCCTTATAAGCACGAACATTGCTAGCTAGACTGAGAGAGGGGATGGCAAAACTCATTTCTCTCTTCAGGTTTGTACAGTTTCAGTTTTTGATCAGCATGCAGTTTTCTCCCTTGGTTCCCTGTTTTTTGCTAAACTTACATCACTGTCATTAAAATTTTCAAACAGGATTCATTATCATTTTAGTCACATCTAGAAAACTCTACGGCAATTAGCACAACATGCTGGATTTTTTTTCCAAATTCTTTATGGAATCAGACAATAGGGATGGCTACAATTTACCTGTAATGGCAACTGTCAGTGCTTCCAGCAGCGTCTACAAAAAGGAAAACCAAAAAATTACATTGATAAAAAAAAAAAAAAAAAACAGACCACAAAACACTTAGATGGAGACTTCACATGCAATGAGTCCCATTCTGCATAAACCCAGCACACATTACGTTAGGTCTCCTGTTAAATCTTTGTGTATGAAAACATGTTTAGTTTTCAATAAGAAAATGGCAATCACACCGTCTTACTGAGCCAGAACCTGTGTTACATAAAAAGTAACATGTGTTACTTGTTTACATACAAACTGAAAATGAGCGAGAGACCACCCCTACAGAAAAATGGCATTTACAATTTTTGCTCAAAATATTCAGCATTCCTATTACACTTCTTACAAAGGGGCTATAAAATTAATACACTCCTAATAACTTGTTAGACAGCTGTTTAATACCAACATAAAGTGTCTGCATCAGCTTCCTTTTCCCACTTATCCTTGTTTTGAAACATCTAATTTTAAAACATATTCTCAATGTCTGGGATGAAGGCTAGTATGGACCCTGAGTCTTTCTAAATGATAATTTCAAATTAAGTTTCAACACAGTAGAACATGAGAAAACTCTCTATGTCATGAACCAAGGGGTCCTAAACAAGAGACCATTTAATCCATATTTTGTTTAAACCAATTTATGACAGAGATTTGAATTCTTCCATTCCTACACAAAGTAATACTTAAACTGTCATTTTACAAACTCCCACACCACATTTGGCCAAACGATTACATCAGTCCTTGTTACAGCTGCACTTGTTAAAAGTTTTTAAACATTTTATTTGCCTGCAAGACTTCAGAAGTCTGGAAGCATTTAAATGGTGTCACCATTCAAGCAATCTATTTACTTACACAGCAAAGATGCCTTTTGTTTTACCACAAATACAATTTAGGCAACTCCAAAAGCATCGAATTTTAATTGAGCTACTTTGACTTTTCAGAAGATTGATTTGCAACATTATGGAAAACATCCAAGAGCAACTATTAGTCTGTATCTACAAACTCACAACATCAGGCAGGAGACTGAAATTTGAGGACAGCTCTGACTGACCTGCTTGTGCTGGAAACATGCTCATAATTTAGTATTAAAAAGACAACAATTGAAGGAATACATAAGGCTGATTTGGGTCCCTGCTGGAGGTCATCCATTAAACAAATAAGGTAACAGGAATACTTCTTCCTTTCCTACTGAGCAGCTTCATAGAAAAATGAGTGACATCAACAGAATAATGAGGGCAGATACACAGATAGATAGATTACACAGACACAGAAACCTGACACAGAGGCTATCCAGAAACAACCTGTGGACAGAATCTCCAAAAAGTAGCACAGATCTTTGTAATTACATAGGATATCTTCAAGGAATACAAGAAAAACAAATTACCCACCACTAGCTCCAAGGAGTTTATCCCAATGCAACACATTCTGAGGACTATTAAAATTGAATTTATAAATACTTACAAATCCAAACAGCAGATATAAATTAACAGGATGGTGGTGTCTGTAGAGGGTCAGTGCCACAATTATACCCAAAGAACCAAATACAGATATCAAAAGCAAGGCAGGCCTGTAAAGTTCCATAGAAAAAAATATAGTCAAAATTAAACTGAAATATCTGAAAGACTGAAAAACAGTTTATATAAACCCAAGTTTTTAAGTGCTCACCTAGATACAGATATCCAAAACAAATGTAATGCAAGTCTATAATAAAACTGTTCTAAAACATATCATTACACATAATCAGTTAAAAATAGTACAGTCACAAGTAAAGAAAACTTCTTCATACTGAAGCTAAAGACAGCCCAGGAATCCATTACTGGGAAACAAACCCATATCAAGAAGATAATATTTTAGTTTTGCACAGACGGATTTAAGTATATGTCATATTTTGCCTACTATGAACTCCACATTCAGAGAAGGTTTTTTTATAAACACCTGAATGCAACAAACACGGGCACTAATTGCACCAAAGAAAATCAACATAGACCGGTCAGTATCACTAAATCATTCAAGAAGCCCTCCAAGAAAAAACTGAACCAACATCAAACAAAAAATTAGAACAGATCTGAGCAGGTCAATTTTAAATTATCAGATTTAAGTAAAAAACTGCAGTTTTATAACCTCTGTTGCCTATACTATGGTTTATAGAGAAACTGAAACTTTCATATAGTGTTTGATCTTCGTTTTGTATTTGGGCTTTGAAGTGAAAGTAAAAGCAAAGTCTGCAAGTGTACTTGGAGGAAAACAGAAACTGGACTCCTTTTCCAGCTGTCCTTTTCCCTGTCCCATTCACCACAGTTTGGATATCAAGACTTGTTTTTTTGTCATGAAAACCTGAGATACAAAAAGAAGCAAGCCCTTGGAAGTTTTAGCAGACTAGTTTTCAAGGAAACAACCAACCAACAACACCATGGAGAAACCAAAAGATGAGGGAGGGAGGAAGAGGAGTAAGACATGATTCTGCTTTTTGAGACAGGTACCTATAAGCAGCAGCATTACAAAGAGATTCTAAAAAGTACACAGACCATAAAACAAGAAATATCAGTAATTGGGACGTTCTGCAACTCATGCATAAGTTTGCACAGTATAAATACTAAAATAAGATCTATCAATAAAGCATTGATTAACTTCCACTGTAATAAAATTTTCATAATAAACCAAAGAGAAAAAAGTCAGAAGAAAGATTATTTCCTAATCAAGTTGCAAAACTTCTATTACACAATCAAAACACAGGGTAAAAAATGATTAGGAAGACTGAAGTGTTCCAGAGCAACAAACTACATAAGCTATACTTAACACATGCTAAACATCTCAATTTCATTTTAGTATTTACCTTTCATGAACAAATGCCTGCACTCCACTAGAGTACAGAAAAATTGCAGATGTGACTGTGGTCAATAGAACTTGAATGGAAAGAATGCTGTAGACTTTCCGTAGAAAAGCTAGAATAAGGAAAATAAAAATGAAATCACTTTTGAGTTACAAAGTTCAACAGTAAATCAGATACAAGTTTTCACTTTCATAAAGAACCATTAAAAAAAATCATAGTAAAAAACCACAGAGCTTCTTAATTCTAAAATTATGGAAAGTGGGGAGTCGTTCAGGACATACAGAGATATCATACAGAGATTCCCTGTTCTGAATGTAAGGACACCAAGTCTGTTGGCCAAAATGCTGTGAAAGGAAGAATAATCTTACAAGAGAAACGATTCAGTCATTGACAGCACAGCCTGAACAAGTTTAAGAGCACATACTACAAGAAGCTGAATTACTTGCTGTTAAGTACACCTGTAAGCCATGAGGAACTGGGGCCTACCTACTTACCTACTTAGCTGTGCTATGTACTTACGGAACAAACCTAGAAGTAGCCTCCTAGCAAGCATAGCTCTCTCTCCACATTACTAAATGCATAAGCAATTTTGCTAATGACATTATCTCCTTCATATTTCCTTTTGCCTCCTTAATTTTTCAAGCAAGGAAAAGCTGTATCTTTATAGGAAAAGGTCTCCTGATTATCAGAAATAGAACTTCACAACGCAGCTGTTTTTATTCCAAAATCTATCCAGTAACACTGTAACTACTTCAGTAAGAGTTGTTGATTAGACACATTCTACGAGATTATTCAATGCATTTAAGACCTGCACATGAACAGCAAAGCAGTATTTCCTGGGCATTAATATGACCTCACGGCACGCCAAGTGCTTCAGCAAAAGAGACAGTATTTTAACACCTCGCAGAAGAAATTAAATCCTTCACTCTCATGGTTAAACTTCCACAACTGCAGACACTAGGTCTAGCATTTATGAGTCACAGAATCAATAAGGCTGGAAAAGCCTTCTGAGACCATCGAGTCCAACCTATGACCCAACACCACCACGTCAATCAGACCATGGCACCAAGTGCCACGTCCAGTTTTTCCTTGAACACCTCCAGGGAAGTGCGTCTCTCCAAGGTCCGTGCATCTCACGTATTACGCCTAGACTCCGGGCAAAGCCAAGCCTGAGGCTACACCGCGTTACCCCGTCTCATGAGACGACCTACCCCCTTTACGCTCAAATGGCAGGGCCGCGGTCCCTCACCCTCGATGCTTAACCCGGACTCGGTAAGGCCCCGTTTCCGCACTCACGGCCCGCACCCGAGCAGCAACACCTCGCTCCGGCCCGCGGCCACAGCCGGGGCGCTCACACAGAGGCCGCCGCTGGGAGCGCGGGGCCCGCCCCTCGCCGTACCCATGCGGATGTGGACGCTGGCCGAGGCCACGTTGCTGCCATAGTTGAAGTCGTCCTCGATGGAGCTCCGCGGGTACCGCTGCTGCTGCTCCGCCGCCATCGCCGCCATCGCCGCCGCCGCTGCCGGGACGCGCCGCACGCCCCGCCCCGCCCCGCCCCGCCCCG
>JAWWMO010000043.1:33339170-33353567 GCA_035047845.1 Dendrocincla fuliginosa
CGCTGCCCCGGGGGGGGTCCCGCTGCCCCGGGGGGGGTCCCGCTGCCCCGGACGGTCCCGCTGCCCCGAGGGGGTCCCGCTGCCCCGGGGGGTCCCGCCGGGCAGGGCTCCCTCCCATAAACCTTCAGGGCGAGGCGCTTTCACCGCCGCTCTCTGCCCGGTCTGTGTCCCGTCCCTCAGACTCGGTGTCCTTCAGGAGAACCCCAAGTGCACCTCGTACGTCGCACCCTCCGTCTGTGGGATTGTCCCACAAAAGCCGGCAGAGGTGGTAGCTCGCACTGAGGAACCCGCAGATGATGGGTTTGGGGCGTGGGATCGGGAGTGTGGTATGTTAGTTTTTAGCTTGTGAGTGTTACCTAAAGCGTGCCAAGAAACTGAAGGGATAGACACTTCAGAAATGTATGTAATAGACTAGAAGTGCTTTTAAAAATGGGAAAACAGAGGCATCAGCTGTATTCAGCTTCTCAAGGGAGAAATAAATCAATTATATGATTGTATGATGACATAATTTTGAGCAGTTTTTCGGCTGAGTTGATTTAAGATACTACATTTCAGATGCAGAGACAGAGATTATGAACATGACTTTATATTCTGGGAAGTATTTATGGTTTCCCTAAGATCATCTGGCATTTTTAATTGCTGCAGAAAAGGATGTTTCAGCTTTAATCCTGAATTTGGAGATTGATGCATTATTTACATTATTGAATAGTACGTGGTTGGAAATAATAACACTGTCTAGCTTTCTTGTGCATGCCTCTGCAGAAGAACAGAGATGTCCTCCCCGAAGAAGCATTCAGAGTTCTGGTCAAGCATCTGGTATTGCCTTCTAATACATACAGTGCAGTTTTCTTTGAAGTGCCTCTTAGAGATGGGCTCATTTCTGTGTAAGAAACCAGAAATTTCAGAGCATTGCCTCAGAGTTGACTCCTTCAAATAGTTTGAGGCTAGAGACAATTGAACAGACATAACAGTAGTCTTCATAATAGTCTATATAAGGCTGTTGCATTTCTCCAGCTGTGGAGATAGTATTACATAAGAGGTAGCATGGCTTAAACTGCAGTAGGGAAGACTCAGGATGAAAACTTGGGAATTTTTAATTTTAAGAGTTATCAGGGTAGAGCTGTGGAATAGTTAGCCTGGGGCTTTAGGCACAGGCTGGGAGATACGAGATGGCAGGAAAAGGGCCTGTGAGCCTTTGCACTTTCATACACCCACCTCCTGTGTGGAAGATGTTGGTCTGATGTAAACCACCAAGAATCAGTAATGAGCTTATTCAGAAAGGCAAGAGACAAAGCAGCAAAATAACTCAGTGACGCCACTGAGAAGCACAGTCTGCCAAAGTTGCTGCAGATGGGATTGGAAAATTATTTACATCTGTGATACTGATAAAGCCTGTGATTTTCATGCCAAAAGAGAGCATCATTCTTAGGATCTTTTTTTGTTACTTGCAGGCACATACAGAATGTACTGTGCTGTGAGCAGTTCTTTGGAGTGACTGTGTTGAATGAAGGTTTAATAACACAGCCTGGCTGAGTGCTTTCAATGTCTTTGCAATTTTCCATTCCTCACTTGGGAAAGTATACCTTGTAAATTGTTAAATATGCCTTATAAAAAGCAAAGTATGTTTTACATTGCCTTTCTTTTCTGTATTTGCTGCTTTCATAAACATACCTCCATCACACTATTTTTATTTGAAACCACTGCAGTCCCACAGTGACTTGCTTAGGACTGGCTAGACACTTCCACTCTGAGTGCATGTGTGCTGGGGTGAAAGAGCTTTCTGTTCTCCCAGGTTCTGGTTTGGACTCCGGTATGGGGAAAGGAAGCTCGCTCTCACTAGAGGCCTGGTTAAGGACCATGAACTCCTCTGTGCCTTTTGTCTGCGTTACACATAATCGGTGGCTTTGCTGGAAAAAGTCCATCTGTTGCTCAGAGGTACTTGGGAAAGGTACTTGGAGCATTGCCAGGATTCTGCTTCTTTCCAGAGATTTGTTTTTAAATCATTGTGCCAGAGCCCCTCCGTTGGCTGTAGCTTTGCACAGTGTTCCCAGAGTGACCCCTCTCAGCCTCACTTTGATACACATCTGCGTATCTTCACATCATCATGGCTATTGTTGAGGCAGAACTAAGTGGTCTCCTCTTCCCAGACTGCAAAGCCTGTGACCTCTGCATGGCTCCATGGAAATGTGTAAGGCACAACCGCTGTAGCGTTGCTGGAGCGTGGGGTGTGCGGGAGTACACAGTCACACATGGGGCCCCGTGGCCGCCTGCCAGCCTTTCCACAGGGAGGTAACATCCAGGCAGTCTGTGCTCAGAATGGCACAGCACAGCACACAGGGTTCAGAGGCAAAGCAACGTGGCAAAACACAGGAGGGATGGCTGACTATATAGGTGCATCTGCATGGCCATTAACCATTAATTTATCCCCAGGTGAACTTTCTTTTTTTAATTTCCAGATAGCTGGCTAGTTAAGTTAGAAGGATCATTTTATTGTGTGACCCTGAGGAATCTTAATTTGAAGAAATGTGAGTCATAGCAGCTTTCCAGTATCTAAGGGAGGCCTACAAGAGAGCTGCAGAAGGGCTTTTTACAAGGGCAGTTAGTGATAGGTCAAGGGGTGATGGCTTTGAACTAGAAGAGCGTAAGTTTAGATTACATATGAGAAAAAAATTCTTAACTGTGAGGAAGTGAGGCATTGGAATGAGTTGCCCAGGGAAACTGTGACTTGCCAATCCCGGAAGTGTTCAGTGACAGGTCGGATGGGGCTCTGAGCAACCTGGTCTAGTGAAAGGTGTCCCTTCCCATGGCAGGGGGATTGGAACTAGCTGATCTTTAAAGTTCTTCCACCCAAACCATTCCATGATTCCATGAATTGCTGTGAAATTATCCTCATTCTCAAAAATACGCACTTTTCCATGGGAAGTGGAGAAAATCTTGCATTTGTTAAGTTATTCCAAATTATAATTCAAAGTGTACAGTGCATTGCTTCAAACCCATCATGAGGGCGGGAAAAAACCAAAGACATCAGGGACAGATGTGCCATCTGTTGGTATAAAATCCCTGATAGTGAATTTTCAAATCCACTGATCCAGGGAAGAGAGTTTATCTTCTTTAGTACTTACAGTTTCATGAGAAAGACTACTCTTTAGAAAGCAGGTCACAAAGCCAAGCTCTCATTATTCCAGGATGAAAAAATTCTTTCAATGTTCCTTTGGTTTCCTAGAACTCACATCTTTCATCTGCATTATATATTTTTCTCATTACACCTCACCATATTGTAGCTCATTTAGCTATTTTTTTTTCCCTCCTGTGCATTGCTGATAAGACATGCCAGGTTAGTTTTGGTTCTTGTGCTCACTGGAGGTCTCATATGCAATAAGAAATGGGTGTGCCTAGGAACAAAGCTAGCTGTGGCAATAGGCACTAGTCCATCAATGTGGGTCGTACAAGCTTCCCTGGCAGGGAGCACGATGTGGAAGTTAACTGCCCAGACCATGATTTCATGGATTATGAACAGCTCTTGAACAGACACTTTGGTTTGATTCATGCAATTTGGTGAGACATTTTGAATGGGGTCAGGGTGAGCATGTTTCCTTTTGAAAACAGGATTTCAGGACAGATATATCTCTGCAGTTAACAGAGTAGTGCTCGTAGTCAATAAATTAATCCTAGTGTTAAAAGTCTTCTTTCGAGATGTTTGTCCATTTATACAAGTCGCTTATCTTTCAAGGGTGCAATCTTTTTTGACAAGCTGAGGTATTTTATATTTTAAGGCGAGGGTCAGTTTGAAATCCATCTTTGCCTATAATGATACCTTTCTTATTTCAGTAGAGTTTTAAAAAAAGAGCATTACCATTTTATTCCATGTATAAGACTGAATCCTAGGAAAATATGGAGTGCTACACTGACAGCTCAGATATAGGTAATTTTTCCTTTCTTTATGTATGGAGGTTTTTTTTATCTTTTTTTTCATGCGGGTAGTGTTACAAACCAAACCAATTTAATAGCTGCACTGTTGTGAAATAGCTGACGGATCATTCTTGAATTTGTTTCTCTGAACAAAACATCAAAGCATACTCTGCTTTGAGTTTGCTATTATTTTGTTCAGTTTCAATTTAGCAGTAAGAGCTGCTTGAATTTTGGGAGTGCCATATGGAGTCTTCTTATAAAACCCTTAACTGCTCTTTCTGTACAAATTCCAATGTGCTTTAATTGTCTTCACTTGTCTTCACTGGACAGCCTAAATCACCTGTAATGGCTAGTCATTCTGTCGTCTAAAACCCGAGTGTACTCATCTGGAGTAGTTTATCTTAACATTTGAACTCATTTTGTTGTTACCAGTCTTAATTCTGAACCTTTTATTTCCTGGCATTTTGAAAAGTTGAGGTCAGATTTGCTTATTTTTGAGTGTCTAGTTCAATCTGGTCCTGATAAGAACTCCTGCGTGTAAGGACATTAATAGTCTGTATGCTGTTAAAGGAAAAAAAAAATCCTGCATTTAAAATATCAATAGCTTTTCACCTCTTGGTCAGGTCTGCTCTGCAGCGATTGAAGAGTAGGATTCAGCTCCAGGTAAAAACAACTGCATTTAGGTGTCTATAAAGAGGTACCTACATGTGTACTAAATGCCTAGGCAACAATTACTGCCTATGGAAATAAGGATGACATGCATATGCCTAAACATGGGTGTCTGATGTTATTTTATGGCCCTTAGGGTATCAATCTCAATTTCATTTGCTCCTCTCGGAAGGCACTGAGCTTGTTTAAATCCTTTGTTATATCTGCAAAGCCAAGCAGATGCCTTCGATACCTGGAGCATCCTAAAAGGCACCGGATGCCAATGGTTAAGCAATGGCACCCTGCATATGTGGAACACGTATCATGACTGGGATGGGGACACAGCAAGGGCAGAAAAGAGCGGGGGGAGCTGGCAAAAACCCTGAAGGTGTTGGTTATTCCTTTGAAAGAACAGACCTGTAGGTGTGGGTTCACCCAGGAAACCAAGTCAGCAAACCTCCTTTGATGGAGATGCAGTCCCTGTCTCTGCTGGGACAGCTTTATCTGCACAGAAGTACCCACAGAGGGTATGGCTTTTGCTATTCTGGTGCATATTGCTAGCAGAGCTGGAAGGAGAGGAGGACACAGTCCACCCTCAGCCACTGCTTGTATCCAGGTTTTGTCTAGAGGGGCTTCATAAGGCACAAGTCATGCCTGAAATCACCTCCTCGCTTCATGCTGCCATCACACACAGGTTGACCGCAATGTGAAGAGGCTACATGCAACTTCTGCAGTGCCCTGTACAGGGGCTGGGAAAAGAAACAAGGTATTCAGTATCTTTCACCATCTTCAGACAAAAATACTAAGGGCACCAAGGGGCCTTGAGATGCTTTTACCCATTAAATAGCCCTTAGTTTTCCCACACCTTTTTTTTTCACAGGTGATGGCTTTCAGGACACTAGAGCTAGAGGTAGAGCTAGAGCTTCACAGCACTGAAAAATAAGGAGGGAAAGATAAAAGTGGTGTAAGATGTTTGTTTTGGTGCTGATGGAACAAGACTGCTGGCAGCCTCACACAGGCCCTTTGGGAAGAGCCACTTCTTTTGGGAAGTGGGTCTGAGGCAAATCCTTTCCTTAGTCACAAGGTTAGTTTCTTAGCTGTCTGAAGAGACCAGTGTTAAGTCTCAGGATGCATGTGCCAGATACGTAGTTCCTGCTGCCTTTGCATAACGCAGAAACAAAGCTCAAGGCTCCAGACATAGCAAAGTACTTCAATTTCACTTCAAGGTGCCTCTCTGGAACAGCAGTCAGAAAAGACTACTATTGCAGCTTCCTGAATACTGCATGTGGTCCAGCAGCCAAGAAAAGGGACAAATCTCTCAACTGAGTGTTTTCTAGTGTTAATATTTAAATATGATTTTTAAAATAGAAGTGAATCTTGTGTCATCTTGACATTCTCAGGTACTAGCGGGAAGAACAGTGGTTTATTCATCAGACAGAGATTTGGATAATCACAATTGAATTTTTAGCTAGATGTTTCTTTTAAAACTTGATTTTGACTGATGTGACCAAGAAATATTATTCATTGGTATGTGGTACCTTTGTGGAGGCTACGAGCTGGACAATCATCTTTGTTGTATTCAACATTTTTTCAGCAATTTTGTCTGCATCATCCATGTTGAAAATGTTTTGGAAACTCCAACCTTCTCTGAAAACTATTCTTTTTTTTTTTTTTAAAGTCGAATTAAGGTTAGATGTTACCAGTGCTTTTAGAACTGAGATGTATGAGCACCAGAAGTTAATGTTGTGACTTAAAAAGCAGTATTACTTCTGCTACAATAAAGCAGCTCAGCAGCCCCCATTCCTTTAAAAAGAATGAATTATATATTTCACTGCCTGTCAAACTGTGAAGGTTTTGACTACCAGGACTGCTACTAGTGGCATTACCTCTACAAAAAACCACAGTCATCATACGATAGTGTGGGTTGGAAGAGACCTTTAAAGACCATCTAGTCCAGCCCCCTGCAATAACCAGGGGCAGCTTCAAATAGATCGTGTTGCTCAGAGCCCATCCAGCCTGACCTTGAATGTTTCTGGGGATGGGGCATCCACCACCTCTCTGGCCAACCTGTGCCAGTGTTTCACCACCTTTATTGTAATCTCTGTGATGGCTGCCAGCCCACTACCCCCTGGGATCAATATGTTCGCACTGTGGTTAGTAACAGCCAACCTGAGGATATGTGCTGGTTGAGTGGGCAGTAGCATATAGGTCCTGTCTTGGTATTGTGAAAAGGTCCTCATCTAAGACACCAGCTGTGCTTGAGCTCTTGCCCTCCTACAAGTGAGGTGCCTAAATTATATAAAGACAAGGGGTAAGTCCATGGCGAGACATAACCTTTATACCTTTTGCTTTTCAGGAAAGCACAACCATATCAAATTGATAGGTCAAGTACACTGATTAAATTTAAAGGAAGCTGGTTTTAACAGGAGTGCTTGGTTTTAAGCCTTTTTCAGAGATAGTTGATACTGAGCATGCAGAAAAGCAGCAAGAATTATGTAGTAGTGGTAGTTATGATAAGAAATTGAGTGATCCAGTTTAATTTCTACTATAAATCTGTAAAGTTGGCCTGTGTGTGAGAGATCATGTGGACCATTTGTAGCATGCCTCATTTGAAGCTCATCTGCATTGTAGTTCACCCTGATCCAGTTATTCATTACTGCTTTTGGTTTTTAGAGAACCTTGCCTGAGAAAAACAGATTTTAAAATTATTTCTGTAGGTAGTTGTCTCTGTATCTGAATGAGTCAGCCATTAAAGCGATTGATTCATTAAATCTAATACTTGGTGTTAGACATCTAATTAGAAATCTAATATCTCTGCTAAAATATTAAACATGTTCATTAATACCAGCCAACAAAATAACTTTAATTGCAATTGGACACTTTTAATGGTGGTTTCTTGATTCCTGGCCAAAACCCATCATTGTTCACAACTGTTGTGCAGTTCCTTTAAAGCTCTAAATCCAGAATTAGCAGCTGTGTTTTAGATGCTACCACTTTTCCTTTGGCTGAAAATCACAGATGGGGCAAGATTCTGCTGGATCATCTCTGTGAGACCTCCGAGGGGAACAACAGATGTGACAGTTAAAGTATTAACATAATTATAGACATTTATGAAACTTCCAACTTTATGAGTTTTGGGGAATCTATCCCTTTATATTCAAACATTAATTTCTCCATTTTCAAAAATAACTGTAGTAAGGAGAGAGTAATCTGTCAACTGGTTTCTGAAGCAGCACTTCCAGGTATTTTCTAAATACTGGATCTCAGTCTGAGGATTCCTCTGCTGTGGTGTAAAGCAAGACTGAGATATCTGATTTTACATGGCTAGGATACAAGTCATTTCAGGTAAAAAGTCAAAAAAAGACCCCAAACTCAGGGTAAGTTCCTCTTGCAAATAATAATTAAAAAAAAATTACATTCAAATGCCTTCCACCATGCCTCAGAGTTTGTTCCTTCAATGAGCAAATGCATACTTTATGGACTTTAACTTCTAGGGCTGCTGAGGCAGATTCTGAATTTCCCAGGTCACTAGAGAGTTCCTCTGTGGAAGTCTTCCTTGCCTAGCATCAGTCCTGCCTGTTAGAGCAGGGGTTTGTACCTCCATTGTCAGGTCTGGGCCACCAGATAGTGAAACTGCTGATTTTCTGGAGTGGTTTGCAATACACATGGCTACACTGATTGTTTTAAAGATCTGTGTACTGTTTTGAGGGTATGGAATAGGGCTGTATTTGAGACTGCTTGAGCCAGAGATCTTCCTGGAAAGGTGGGGTTTACAGTCCCACTTTAGTCGTGAACATTAAGTAGTAATTTTAGCAGAGCTTGCGTGGACTTAGCACTGACTTAACAACTTTACTGCCTCCTAAACTGGTTCACTTGTTTAAGTTTTAAATAAAGATTTGTTTACAACTGCATATTAGCCTGCATTAGGAGGAATGTGGATGGAAGGGCAGCAGCTGATCCTGAAGAACTTTAGGAGTGGACATTTCCAAAGATAAAATTTTACAGGCAACCATATTTTCATGTAACTCCATACTGAATAACTTACTGTGTAGATCATAATCAGTATGAACTGAACTGTGTGGGCGCTGCTGTTTGTGCTCATAAGAGGAGGGCGATGAGTGCATGGGATTTGGTGGCAGGGAGAAGGTATTGCATTTTTGGGTGGCAGCCTGCGTTCCGGCAGCTTTGGTTAATTATGAAGTCACACTTTTGGTTAACATTTGACCCAACTATTTCCTTTGTGGTTATCACATTCAATTGTTACTCAGAGCACAAATTAGTCCTTCAGTAGTGTTTAAGATTGGGACAGCATCAGATAAAATAACTTTTCCTGTGCCACGGGTTGGAGCTCTGGCACATGCTTGGTACCAGTGTAAAAGTGTATGGCTCATGGTATGTGGTAGGACCTGCTGGTACTCAGCCATGCTGTGGTGCCAACAGTTTGCGTATTTCTTTGGCAGTCTCAGAAATGCATATTGTGGATGGTATTTCATATTGGGCTTCCTAGGACTTTTGCCCAGAGATGGAAATGCACACACAGTGAAAATACTTTGAAAATTGCCATATCTGCATCTATGTCCTGAGTGGAATCGATGACAGAAGTTAGGTGTTATCTGGATAGTGAATTCTCCCTTAAGCTTTCTCCAAAATCACGTTGCTTTTCTCTTCGCATTTCTGTGAAATTAACATGTTGCTGAGAGGTTGCACTGCTGTGGTTACACTGCGGAAGCACTTAGGAGGCAGCTGAAGGTGTCAGTCCTGTCAGATATTATTTTGGGCGAAGAAATCCCAAGCAGAGCTCCTCCATCTAAAATGCAAAACTGGATCATTTTAAAAAGGATATGATTTTATTGAAGAGTTAAGGGGTACAAAAGTTTCTGACTTCATGGTGGTTTTGTCTTTCTAATACAAAAAATACTGTAAATTTTTCAATGATCGAAAATGTTACCTAAACATTATTTGTATCCTGTGTTCCCAGGAAGCAGAGGGTATTATTCATCTAATTTAAATTTGTGTTAATGGCATTTTAGAGCGAGATTAGAGAACACTGTTCTGTCTACAAGACACTATAGAAACACAGTAACTGCATAGAGAACACCAAATATTCTGTAGCTTTTTTCAGAGAAATGTGTGGAAGCAGAACTTTGGGCATGTATGCATTCCATTTGGGAGACCAGTTGTAGCAGTGATTATGATGATCTGGCTGCTTGTAAACAAGAGTTTTCCAGAGGCCAATTTACCACATAAGCATTTATGAATTCACATTTTTAATTGGCTGTGTTGTGCTGAATTTTTTAGAGAAATTAATACACTAAAGTAAGCAGTGAAATTCTAACAATGTACTGATAAAAATATGTAAAACTCAGCAGGTTTTTTTGGTGTGTTTTTGTGTTTGGTTGTTTTTTTTTTTTTTAGTCTTAGGAAACAATTAGTGTAGATACTTTCCTGAATCTCATCATTAAGGTAGAAAATACTGAAATATGCTTTGACTGACAGTTTCTAGCAGCACCAATGTGGGAAAAGATGCTTTTCATCAGCCCCGTGTATAATTGTAATTCTCATTGAAATTGTTTCTGTAAATAGGTTGATGCTGGGAATATAGTTTGAGAAACTCACAGGCTTTCCTGAAAGTTATGATTCCCATGATGGCAATAAATTACAAAACTCATGTGAAGTGCCTTTGAGTTCTCAGAATACAAATGCAGATTTTTTTCCTTCAGATGCTTACTGACATTCTGCATCTGCAAAGTTTTTTACTTCTGCACAGAAGAGAAAGCAAATGTAAAACTGCTGCATTTTTGTGATTTTATACATGTTTTAATTCATCAACAATCTACCAATATATAGAGACCATTTATGGTATCATTGATATTTCTAAATACAGAGTAACTTTAGCACAGTTCTATTTTGGTGTTAATTTTGTCTCTTAGGTTATGTCAACCTAAGCACTAGATGTGTATCACTGTGTCCCATCCATGATTGGACACAGTTTTCACTATTCTGAAGTAACAAACGATAAATTGTCTACTTCAATTAGTAAAAATTAACACTGGGACTGTGTTTTTCTGTGGCAGTAATGTCTTTTATGTGAAAAGCTCTTGATTAAGAAAATCCCAGTCAGGTTTCTGACAATAGAGAGAGTGGGTTTATATATAAAACTATGTATTACTTTCAAATATTAATTAAAAAATAATATTTAAAAATCATATAAATTTTAAATATTAAAAAAATAATATTCTTCTTTCCTGATAAGTCAATTACCAACTTGGCAACATCACTCTTGTGGTGTAAATGAAAAAGTAGGCTAATATAAGGCTTTGTGAAATATCATGGTTCCACACCCAAAGGGCAGAAAATCATCGCCTGTACCTCTGGCAACATAAAAAAAAAGAACAATAATTCTATATTTTTACATTGCTTTATTATTGGCATTTGATTCTTTCTAAAAAAATGCATTCCCACTTCATTCTTACTTACTTTTATTGCAGATCTTGTTTGGAGAGATTGAAGAGCTTCAAAATGCAGAGAATACGAAAGAGACAAAGTTTCCCATGTGTCTCCAGCTGTGTTCCCGCCTTCAGCAGGTGTAAGCGGTGAGTGCCCAGCACCTGCCAGCAGTGTTGGTGCTCCAGTGTTGGTGCTCCATTATGGCATTACTGCTGTGAACTGTGGTATCTGGAGAGAGAGAATACCCCCTGTGGGAAAGTCTCATTTTTCTCTCTCCTTCACAGTCGGCATCCTCATACCCCTCTCTTTTCATTTACTAGTTTCAATTCTTTGGACACAGCAGTGAAAAAAGTGTGTAATAGTGGTGACAAAAAGTAGAAAAGAACCATGAAGCTGTTTTAATTTTTTAAAGGGATGATAAATAATACTCAGTTTTCTATGTGAAACCTCGCATGCCCATATCTACATGCCCACATTTACATCAGAGGAAACAGAAAACATAATTGAAAACTTGCTGCTTGGAGAGAAAATGTTCTTTGAAGTCCACAAATCAGATACTCAGAATCAAAAATATGCTATAAATTTTTTGGAGCAGGTGTAGGGATGGAACAATGCTGCTTTGCGAAAGCAAGATTGCTACTTTCATGAGGCCTTGCCCAATATTTCCTTTTTTTTGCAGCTGAAACAGCCTTAAGTTTCTTGGACAATGAATGTTGCACATGGATTAGTGAGGGCTTCCAAAGAATGGATTGGTGCTGAAGATATTGATGAGATGTTCTATTATTTTTGGCAGTGGTTTTCATCTACACCCTGTGGCCCGAGCTTTGGATGTAAGCAAGGTAAATGACTTTGCATTTTCCTTTTATAGTAGAGGAGTTGCATCCCACATTAACAAGTCTTGCATCTGTGCGCTGTAACTCACATATTGATTATATATGTTTCCTGGCTTACATATGGGAAAAACATATGAAGAAACAGTGAAAACTCTTTAATTGAGAAGTCCAAGCTTAGTTGATTTTATGTTTTAGCTTTTCCTTTTAACATTAACTTCTTGCCAAGCTGCATGTAAACCTCCTTTGTCTAGAAAATGCAACCTTTTCAGGAGTAAAATATTCCAGGGGTTAGCTGAAACTGGTCTTAACAGTGCTGTTCTTCTGGCTTCATGCCTATGGAAGTGATTAATGGTTGGAATTTATGTCACGGAACACATAATAATTTGTTAGAAGAAACTGGATTCAGTCACAGCACAGGCATTTTTCTCTTCCTGTCATTATATTTTGTGAGGACTTACTTATTTCCTGCAATCTCAGCCGATGTGAAGAAGAGAATGATAAAACTTCTGCATAATTTTTCTGAGAATACATTTATACTCCAGATGACCTTCGGAGTAAATTTGAACTATTAGATTTTCCCACATATTTATAGCTCTGGTTGTGCATCTTTGCCAGCAAATCTTACAGACTTTATCCACCAAACATTTATTTATGGTTAAAAAAACAATTTGCACTTGGAACACTATAGAAAAAGTTCAAAGCCACTACATTCGAAGTTAAGCTTTCATTTATAGTCTTATTTTTTTTGTATTGTCATCAGCCAGTGTTGCATTCAAATTCATAATGCATTTACCAAAGATGGCTCTTTACTTCATCTAATGCCTTTCTGTGCTGATAATTATTGTCTTTGCAAGTGGCTTTCCTGAGACCACACTGGCATATATAAAATACTGGTCCTTTTCTTCCCACTGAGTGATCAAGGATTCTAAAGCTACCGTATGCCTAGGTACTTTCACCCAAGATTTCTTGAACTAGATATTCTCATAGAATGGGCTGTTCTTCTTTATATTAAGAAAAATAATGCAGAAGTTTTAATTTACAAATAAATACTGGCGCTTCTATTTCATGGCACTTCATTTCCATGTCAGACTTTATAAAAATATTTGCTTATGCTATACAAGGTATCCTGATGTTGACTACATTAAAATATATTCCTAAATTAAAAAATGTTTGCTGGAGAGTACTTTTGAGAGTAAAATTTGAGAATTTTATCTGGATTTGTGTTTAGGATTTTCTGCCTCCATATGTGGCTTCACAGTGCTCTGGGCATCTCTCCACACCATGGTATACTGGGGCTGTTATGTTGCTTCCACCCTGGACAGTATCTGTGTAAGCTGGTTCTCAGTAGATACCATCCAGTGATGATCCTGAGGAAACCTCAAAGGTAGTGAAAGGAGGAACAGTTGTGTGTGATTGAGCAGAGACCCCCATGGAGCAATACCTGGATGTAGAGAGTCCAGTGCCATTAAGAACTGTTTCTTTTTAAACATACCTTTAAATCTGGCCTCACAATATATGTTTAAGTGCTTCGCTGAACTGAGGATTAAGTGTAACAGTTGTGTTATCTTATACGTTGGGTTTATGCACCACAGGCATTGAAGAGGGTCAAATGGGAGTTCTTTTATCCTAATTACTCTGATGTAAGAGGAGCAGAAGGGGACAGACAGGCAAAAAAAATACTTAATCCTGCCGTGTACATAAGAAAAGCATTTTCAGCACCCTTTCAAGATGGTACATAATCTCCCATGTCTCTGCCAATACTTTTATAATTGCACTGAAAATGAATTTTCCCTGTCAGCATTAGTTGAGAAACCCTTGTTGCCAATAATTGAAACCAGCAATAGCAATAAATTTTTCCTACGAGTAAATGGACTTTGAAAGTCTCCAGTACAACTCAATGTAAAACACTGTTACTGCTGGTGTTTATACCAATCCCATCTCTTCAATGTGTATTTTAAGGATTTCTATTTTGTGAAGGTAAGAAAAGAAGCCATTAAGGGTCTTGATATTGCAAATACTTCTGTACTTCTCTAGCATTAGTCTCATTATTTTGTACTGAAAAAGAGTAGTATGAACATCAGCCACTCTGAAAATGTTGAAAGGCTATTTCTTCATTTTGATGACAAAATTCAACTGTTTGGCATTTAATGAAGAAAAACAAATTAGACCATTCAGGTGGAGGGAATGCAGAGTAGAGTAGACTGTGTATCAAAGCCCTTCAGTGAATATCCAGTCTACATTCAAAACCAGAATGGTAGCAATTATCATATGGTGCTTTTTTTTTAAGATTGACATCTATTGTGCTTTATGAAGAGGAATTTTTGTTTTATATTGTTGCCTTAAGGAGCGAGGAAAAAAACTGCAGACAACTTTTAGTAGGAGATAAGATAAGTGAGCGAGAGCTTTAAAGAACTATGAAGCTCCAGGAATACATTCACACAGGAATTCCCAACTCTCTCCTTCAGAACTAAGTTACAAGATTATATAATAGTGTCCATCCAATCCCATTCTGTTATTTCCCTCAGTCCTGCCCCGTTCTGCCCCCGGCACACCCCCTCGG
>JAWWMO010000043.1:33353667-33377703 GCA_035047845.1 Dendrocincla fuliginosa
ACATTAGATCTACAATAATTTCTAACATCTATAAAACTGAAAAATCAAAAATCAAAGAAACCCTTCGGCATCAATATGAAGTACCTACTTAGTACCTCTGTTTTTGTAGTGACAGTTTCTCTCGATACTAGCAAACATATTTGAATATGTTACCAGGAATAGCCAAAGCTTTTCAGTATTTGCATATTATCCAGATTTGCACTCTGATTTGTGACAGAATTGCAAGGTATGTCATAAAAATGACATTTTCGTACATGTTGTATAGTATTTATACACAGACAGGGCAGTAGGAACCCGCATGGCATGACATGCATTCAGAAAGCAATGGCTCCAAAGAATATAACTGTTCAATTCTCTTAAAAATTTTCAGTTTTTAAATGTTTGGATTATAAACCACTTGCTTAGTGTTGTCCAGTTGCCTACTGTTGTGAAGAGCTCTTAGCAGAATAAAAGGCATTAAAGTGGACCCCATTTCAGCTCTTACAAGGGCCATCAGTCTGTCCCCAGCCAAGTTGTAGGTGACCCTGTCTCTAGCCTTGTCCCATCCCTGCCTGGCTTTGGACCTTGTTCACCCAGACCCTGATTTGCAGACTGACTTTCCAGCTTGTCCCCAGACCTGGTGTGTCACCACAAACATGCCTGACAGTGGGCTGGAGGGTGCCCCTTGCTGCTCCCCCAGCCTGCCCACTCCCTTGCTGGGTTGGTGGGATGGGCCATGGCCTGTTCACCTTCAGGGAGATCACCGGTGGACCTTCCCCATGGCTCCTTGCTCCTGGTGGAGACTGTGGGTGTTCAGTCCTTCCCTAAAGATCATACAGGTGCAACCTTGATCCTCCTCAAATTTTTGTTGAGTTCAGTGAATTTGTGAGGGTGAGACATGGTGTATCTGCAGAAGTTTTGTTGTAAAATGAGAGGCTGAATTCTGCAATTTTAAACATACTTGAAGCTTCACGGCTATTCTCAGTTATATGAATGAAAAAATTGAGCTAGAGTTCATGGTAATCATTTGTGTCTTATCCGCATAATGTGTACTCAGATGGATGGATTTTATAAGAACCACTATACAAAGATTGGCTTTTTGCATGAGGCCAAGTATTTACAATTTAAGGTCTAAAAGGAATTTGGTTTGGGAAGTTATGAACAGCTGAAGAGAGAATTTAGAATGGAAGTAACTATTACATTAGCCACACACTACTACTTATAAATACCAAGCAGTGCAGTTGGGCACTGACCCAGTGTATGCTTATTTCAAGCATCTGCTCAGCTTGAAAATATTTAAAGAATCTCACTGAAAATGATAGACTTTTACATCTTCTTCTTCCACCACATACATAAACAGGGCTGCTTCAATGGAGCCAAAATGCGCAATAAAATATGGATGTAAGAACCAGGAAGAATTTGATGCATTAGGAAAATATAACCATTGAATTTTTATTGACTGATTTTTCACCCTCCATCCCTTCTCTCCCTCCCCACCTTTTCTCATATATAAGCTATATATACACACATCTGTATATAATTCCAGTGCAAATATAATTTTGGATGACCATAGTCCATGATAATTATTGGATTTTGCTGTGTTATGTCTGAGATCCCAAGTGGTGGTTCATGTTTGCACTGAAAGTATGGATACAAGTAAGTTCTGAAGATAAATGTCAGAGAAGTTATTAAAAGAGAGAAAACCCTCTGTAAAATCATGTCTATGGAATTACAATATCAACTTTTGTAAACTAATAAAATCCTTTTTTTCTGAATTATGTATTGGGAGAGGGGATGATCTTAATTTTTTTAGCTTTATTTGATTTGATGTTAAATATTGTGCAATGATTTCACTTTTATAAGGACTATAAGCAATAAATAATGTAATTGCAAAAGAATATAAAAATATATTTATTAGCTATAGTGGGTTATTCATCATTTTTTAATATTTTATGATCTCAAAAAAATGTAGCTTTATTTTATAATATTTTAGGATATGATGGAAGTTTTGACTGCCTTTGAAGCAGAGATAAAGAGTCCAAATGACTCTCTTGGTGAGAGTCACAATTCAAAAAGGCACTCTGTGTTCCTAATTTTGTTATTTTTAAATGTATCTAGGTTATACTTTTTCTGGCCAGAAAGATGTGATGGTCAACATGATGGAGAAAACTAGCTTTGTAAATTCTTGGTCTAGTACATTGATGTGCATCATGTGCAAAGCTGAGGTCTACCATGGGAGAAGTTTGTATGATATGATAGCTTTTATGATCAAAATGGTATTTTACAACAAATAGGAGAAAGTCAGGAGCAGGATCAAAAGCTGGTCACAAATGATCACATGGTCTTTCCCAATTAAATCAGATACCGATGATAGACGATGGGAAGATGATGAAATATATATAATTAAATACTGTTTTTTGTATTTACTGGTCTTTTCAAAAACCCCATTCATTTTCCCTCTCACATGCTATATCAGGACTGTATGGATTTGGGCACCAGTATTGCTAATGTGCTGCTCAACATAGTGTTGAGTAGTGTGTGGAGTAGGAAGAGCTCCCAGCCATACTGCAGATACTCTGGAGCAGTGCATATGGACCATGGCCTATGCAAGAGTTGTACCAGGTTCTGGTTTTAAAGATTGTCAGCACCATAATGGTGGAATGCCTTCACTTTTTCTGGTTACGTTGCAATTCTTAATTTAAGTTAGGTCAAGGTAGAAGCACATAAAAATATTTTTGCATGTAAAGTTGAAACATCACACAGCTACAAAGTTTTATGAGACACAACTGGCTTAAGGATCATAGGATCACAGGACAAATCAGCTGGCAGAGACCTCCAGAGGTCTCTAGTCCTACTGCCTGTTCAAAGCAGGCTCAGCTGGAAGATCAGACCAGGTTGCTCAGGGCTTTGTCTAGACTGGCTTTGAAAATCTTAAAAGATGGCAACTGTGCAGCTTTTGACAACCTTACCCCTACCTGACTGTCCCTCATGGTGAAAGAGTTTTACATACAGCCAGTCTGAACCTCTTCTTTCAACTTACACCCCTTCTCCCTTGTCCTTTCACTATAGACTGTGGGGAAAAGCCTGCCTCTGCCTTTTTGATAACTTCTGCATGGATACTGGACAGCTGCTGTAAGATCCCACCAATGCCATCTCTTTTTCAGGATGAAACAGCCCTGGTCTCTCAGACTCTTCTCACAGGGCAAGGCTTAACCATTGTGGTGGCCCTTTGCTAGGTTTACTGCAGTTCATTGGCACATTCTTCCTGTGCTGAGGAGCCCAGATCTGGGTGCAGTGTTCTAGATGCAGTCCAAAAATCATTTGATTTTAGTTGGATCATGTCTCTGATCTGCCTCAGTGCAAAAGCACTGCTGCCAGCACACAGCAAGGAGTGGGCCCAGGCTGGTAAGGGCAGCAAGAAGGGCAGGCTGCCTGTGCTGGCATCTATGTGCACTCAGAACTGCTTACACAGCTCTTGTATGGTGTTGGGAAAGGTGTCAGCTTTGGGCTGCCCACGAGGACAGCCTCTTTTTCTTATATTGGTGAGGCTCTCCTGGCACCGAGGACTTTCAGAATTCCTCTTCCACCTACACCCCAATTTTTGTGCAACCCCTTCTACACAATGATTGTATTTCCAGAAGAAAACCTCAGGTGGCAGCAACACCATAGCTTTTGGAACCAGTCCTGGTCTTCGTGCAGTTCTTCCTTCTGCTATCAGTCATTAGGACTTATTAACGCTTGTGTTTAACATCATTAGCAAACTGTCAGCCGATGAAGAATGAAAGTGTTTTTTCCTGAGTGATTTAGTGATGTGCAGATCTCATTTGGAAGTCCTGCGTCCATGTTTTATATATTCATGCAAACAATGCATATTTTTATATAATCGTGTAAGATGAATTTGGGTTACCTCGGATTGAGTTAAACCTCTTAGAGCACTCTCTGAAAGATTTTCTGTCTCCTTTATGCTAGATAGTCATCCATTTTCTGGTTTCTTGTATGTGACCATATGTGACCAAAAAGGAGGAAGGAAGGTATTCAAAGATTCAAAGGCAGTAGGGAATACAGATGGGAGAAATCTGGTAGCAGAACAAGCAACAAAATTTTAAAAGTAAGCATGATGAGAAATGTAGGAAATCAGATACAGAACACACAAGGGAGGAAAAAGCTTGAGCCTGGTTGGAATAAGGATTGTTTCTTACAGCTTTTTTTTGGAGGTCTTGAATGCCTGCAGTTCCCTTACAATGCTTCAAGACTCGGTGTCACAGAAATCAACTGTGGGATTTCAGGCTATTCTCACTTGCAGTGACACTGTCTGTCCATCTAATTGGGTTTTTAGGCACTGGACACTAGAAAATTCTCTCTGTGCCCTTGGCTTCGCTGCCAGTCAGCCATGATCTTTGGAAGCTTTAATGTTGTTTCATCTTTCAGGTTCCTGCTATTGAAGTATATTGGCAGAAAATAGTAAGCACCAGACCTTTCTGTTCTTTCCTCCAAAAACAGACAAGTGAGCAAAGAACATTCTTCTTGAGCATAATGATTCTGAAGTCACATTCCTGCAAGTGGACAGAAAAAGAAAAAAGAAAACAGTTAAAGAATCAGCAGGGAAATTGCCACTAAAAGGAGACTGGTGATGGGCCATTTCTCTAGCATAGCCCTGAAAAAACCATGCTTCCTGATACCCTCAGGAGCTTGCAATCTTCTTTCACCTGGCTGCAGCATTAGAACAAGATTTTCATGGTATTATGGGAGAGAAAAACAGACACCAAATGACATTATCTTCTGCAATGGAAAATAAAGAGAATAGTGATTTTATTCAGTTTCAGTGGACTCTGGTGTATTTTTGATGGATCCACTACATTTGATAGTGATTACAGAATGGTTTTTGATACTACCATCTGTTTATGTCACCTTGGCCTGGTTTCAGCAAAGGTCAAGTCATTATTTGGAGAAGTGCATGGGTATAAACTGACCAGAGGTCTGAGAAGGGGCAGCCCTACTACCTGCTTAACTATGCCTCAGTGCAGCACTAGAGGGTGAATTAGAGAACTACAGTCCTGGCTGGATGAGAAACAGGAGAGTAGTTTGCATCCACATAGGCCATCTCCTGCTGTATGGGATTCCTGAAGCAATACAAGGAAGGAATGTGTGGAAGGCTGCATGCATGGTGTTGCTGTTTCACAGTCTACTGCCAAGTGGGGGTAATGCCACTATCCACAACAGTCTGCAGAATACCTCTAGGAAGCAGATAAATTAGGATGCTGTGTAGTGTTAAGATGATGTTGGCATCTCCAAGCTGATACTTTATTTCAGAGTGGTGGGTGATTTCAGTAGGCTGGTATTCCAAATCAGCATCTACAAACCTCACATCTCATCATGCAGCAGGTGGGTAGGTCAGCAAGGCCAGATGTCTAAGATGGTGTGCTGAAATGCAGAGGATGCCTATAGAGCAAGCCAGCCTGAACACTGTGTTGTGTATTTTTGCTCACTAGGCAGAAGTACAGGAATTCTCACACTCTGTCTAGATTGATTTCATACCTGAGCAGATCCTCCTTGACTTCCCGTTCCTCAGATCAGCCAGGCTCTGACCTGTGAGCATTCCCACAGGCAGCATTCCCATCAGCGGGGCTACTCAGCCTGTGGCACAGCTGAGAACAGCCACAAAACTGGGCCAGTGCTGCTGAATCTCGGTGCAGAGGGGAGCAGGGGTCTAACTCCAGTGCCAGATGCTGAGCCCATCCTCCTCCAGCAGCCCAGCACTCGCTCCAGAGCCTTCTTGTTGGAGCCCCCAGTGGTAGTGTATAATAGGTATCTTTGGGCAAGATGATAGGCAGTTTTGCATTGCAAGTCAAGTATATAAAGCTCCGGTTGCTTCAATACTGAAAGGGTTTGGGATGAAGAGTAAAAGAAACTCACAGTAGCATTTCTTCACAATAGTAACAATTTTTCAAAAACCTCAGTTATTTCTAAGTAATATACATATAAATAGACCTTTTAAAATTACTTATTCACTGGAGATCATTTAATGTAATTTTCTAAACGTACAGCCCAATTAAAATACAATTGCCAGTCTATTCAAAATCTGATTTGCCTATTCTTTTTCATTATTATGAAGCACAGTATTTTAAATCATGAGTTGACTTCAGCACAGGGTTTATATTAATGTATAATTGTTGATTTGTACTTATATTTGTGAGGAAAATTGTGGGATTTCCCTGGACAACCTAATGAGTATTTTGCATAAACTGATTGTTTGCCATTTAAGCTTGCATAACTTTTTCCAGTATTGGAAGAAATAATTGCAAATCTTCCAGAACTGCTTGCATTCATTGCATGCCAGTTGGTACTTTTATAGAATTTGTGTCTCTTACAAGATGGCCTGTTCTCCCACACACTGTATATTCTTGCATATTTTGAGGCAAGTTTCTATAAAGCATTGATGAAGTCAGTGTAAAATAAGGCCATCTACATGGGCTTGAGGATAAGAAAGCTAAACTGATTAGAACATAGAAAGAAGAAATATCAATCTAGAGTGTACAAAGTGACTAAAATTGGGTTATGGCATGTTTGGGGTTTTTTCAGTTGCAGTGGGAGGACTACAGAGTCACAAATGGATATGAAAATAGCAGCCCCAGGCAAAGGTGGTTTCCCTGCAGTATGTGATAGGGAAGATGGATAAGGAAGCCCAGTGTCAAATATATCCTCTGCAGTGGGAAGTTTTAGAGCTGTTTCAGCAATGTAGAAATAGTGTTGGTACTTAAAATGGAGCAAATGCTGCTGCAGGCAGCCTTTGGGTACTTCTACAACGTGTTATGGTAATCTCTTTAGATCAGGTCCCCATGTTCCGGTAGTCAAAATCCACCTGCTCTGCTGCTGGGCTCCCCTAGCAGTGTGCAACAGTGAGAACATCTTAATCAATTCTTACTGTTTTCCTGCAGGGATCAAGGGCCTTGATACACTGAAGGAGCTGCCAGGAGTCTGTGTATGACCAGTGTATGTTCAAAACAACAGCCACGGTGCAAATGCACCTTCAAGCTAGTATGCCCCCAGGAACCACGTAGACAATTTCAGGTGTGCAGTTACTCTCCCCAACTTCAGCAAGACTTCTCAAATGCTTGATATTTTGAACATGTTCAAAGTGTGAGCCAGTGTCACAAAGTTGTGACAGCTTGACATCTCATGCCTATGTGATTGGTGACAGAGGTGGAAGAATAGCCAAGTGCTTTAAAAAACTCTGGTTTTCCATCTCCTCTTCCCTGAAGGAAAGGGGATCTTCTTTCTCCAGAAAGCTTATAGTATCTATTTCACGAATTATTTAGATGCAGTGATAATCAGCCCACACACTTATCTATGCAGTTTTTTCCTCTTTTTATGTCCATAGTTAATTTTTATACCTATACAGAGGAACAGGAAAGTCACAGAAATGCAGCACAGAGAACGAAATGAGACTTTCAGTGGTAAAGAATTTACTGATTTCCTTAGGAATAGGCCTATTTAACAAGGGTTCCTAGTTTTCATCTTGAGATCCACCAGTCCGTTTAATGCATGACTTTGACCTCTCAGCTGCTAAGTCAAAATGTCATGCTAGTTCACGTCTCATACAGATACTTACATTCATGGCATTCATACCACTTCCTTGAATTCAGATAGAACTTAGAAACAGTGTTATGCAAAAATTTAGAGAAGATGGTAAAAGAAGTCCCAACTCTATCATCAGCCCGTTCAAAGCAAAGACTGGAAGTGAAAACAGGCAGCCTTAAGATCTGAAAAAAGATTTCATTTAGGTGAGGAATAAAAGAAAGAAAAAAGATAGAAAAGAGAAAGAAAAGGAGAGAAGAAGAGAGATAAAGAAAGAGAGAGAGAGAGAGAGAAAGAAGAAGGAAGGAAGGGAGGAAGGGAGGAAGGGAGGGAGGGAGGGAGGGGGGAGGAAGGTATTGTATCATGGATTAATATCCCATCATTACCTTGCAATGCCTGTAGCACCCTTAGTGATAGGCTGTATTAAAGCACTGTAGACAGGTAGTATCCAGCTTGCCCCAAGAACTCCAACCTACAACAGGAAATGAGCATGCAGAAGTTCCTACACAAAAGATCTGTATTTCTACCAAAAATGTATTCTGTGATGTGTTGTTGACATATTGGCTAATGACTCCAGCTAGTCATGTTCTGGTCAGCGGTTGTGACTGTAGCACCCAATTATCACGAAGGACTTGATTCTCATTTTTGTTGTAACTTTCTAGATTACATTGGGAGCAGGTTAAAAATACACTTAATTATTACTTTTCTTTGTAAGGTGTGTGGCATGGGAGTGGATTGAGGTCTAGGTTAGTTGGCTACACTGGGATCTTAGATCTGGAAGCAAGCAGAAGCTTTTCAGGCAAAAAGCCTTTGGTGATGTGTGTGAGGAAGTTATGGTGCTCATTGCAGGTGCTTCCCAGTGCAGATTCAGGGACATAAGAATATTCTTATGTAAAGGGCAAAGGATTTGGAGGAAAATAGTGAAGCAGCAGGATGTCTGAAGGTGACAGGGTCTTGGTTAATGGTTTTGAGTACAACTTGCATGATACAGAGGACAGAGAAAGGCAAACAAGAATATGTGTGGTAAAAGGGGAGAGAAACACATGGAGGTTTTTTCTTTGAGCTTTTGTTCTGTTTAGTTTTTTTTAGTAAAGGTTATTGTCACATTGAAACAAGAGTTCACCTAAAATTTCTATCAAGGCAATGGCCAAGGGTGGGGAATCAAATGTGAACCACTAGCAATACAGAAGTGAGACTGAGGATTTGATAACACTTCCAAGACCACAAATCAGACCTCTGTGAATGTACATTCCTTCTAAGAGTAATCCCATAGAGAGGATCCTGAGCTGGGATGTCTACACTGAACTGAGTATTACTGTGGGCCGCAGTGAGGGCCATAGAAGTCAGGCAGATACCAGGATCTGTGGTGCTATGAGGTGCAGACCTTACTCCAGGACAAGATCTTCCCTCTAACAAAAACTCTTAATTCATCCAGTTGGGATACATCTGTCCTGACAGTCCCAAGGAATGAGTTGGAGCCATTTTCTTTCTTCTGGCATCTTACACAGAACAAGAGAAACAAGTATAAGTATTATTAAGATATTGGAAGGCAGACACAGTGTTTACCATGTTCCAGGGAGCTGATGCCTATTTAGCTTTGCCCAGCTGAGAGGGATTTCTATGGCCTTGCTCCTTGCCCAGAGTAGTGATTATGCTGGGAAGAATGGAGAGGTATCATTTCTAGTAACACTATTCCTCTGTGTACATAAATATTCCCTGGCTGGGGCTGGCTCATTACACAAGATGGCACTCCATGCTTCCCTTCCACTTGTCTTCTCCCCTCCCTCCTCACATCTCTACCAGCACAGCACATTCCAATAATAAACCCATCACTGTGAAAGACAGGTGTCATCCAAATTTATTTGCTACAGCGTTTGATCTATCCTCTGCTTCAAGATACAGGTTTCAGAGTATTTTATGAGATGCACTTCACAGCTTTGTACCATACAAGATATTCTGCAACATTTTATGAGCTGCATTTTCTAGAATTTTATCAAATATTATGTAAAATATTTTAGCAATAAGCCCTTTTTTAGGCGATCAATTCCAGTACAAGCTTGCATACATATGAAAGTGCATAGAGAAAATGTGAGCATTGTCGAAACACTCTTAACACTTAAATTTCCAGAAGATCTTTGCTAGGCTGTTTATTTTGAAATGGAGCTTTTACAGTTCACAGGGAAACTTAAATGGGATATAAGGCACAGCCACAGCTTTACTAGGGCTATTCAGCTTTACAAAGCAGCGATGGCTCATTTCATCTGGTGTCCTTCACATTGTGCATTAGCTCAGGAGGGATGATGGGCTGAGTAGTATCACTATTCCTTACTGAGATCCCCTCGGCTTTCTTGAATAAGGAACATACTTTTTTTGAGGTCTCATCAACAATTGACACAGCCTCTCTTTGGTGGACTGACTGTACAGGTGCATCTGCAGCTCCAACTCCTCTCACTGGACATATTTGTCTTCCTGGTGCTAGGCAGAGCACAGTCTATGCTGCCAGCCCCCACACATCTGCATTCACAGCCACCCCTCCACCTTTCAGACACCCCCAAAGTACCACAGGAGCTCATTACATCAGAGATCTGGGCATCAAACAGTTAATGTCATCCAATGCTGGGAACTAATTAAGAAGTGGCACCTGAAAACTGGGGGAATCTTTTTCTATCATGGAAATGAAACAAAAACCTCCAGTCATTTGTTAATTTTCTCAGCTTGTATCTAAACCCATGCACAGGTAAGATCTGAGGTCTAGGGAGGGAAGGGGAGGATGTCTGAAGATCTCCTTGCAATTGCATGAAAACAAGGTCAGATGCTGAGAAGCAGCAGTGCTTCTCCAGTCTTGTTATGATGACAACCTTTTCCAAGGTCTGTGTTTCAGATCTTTGGGGCCACGCTCCCCCAGCTTGGCCAGCTGAGAAAAGCCTTGCCTGAGAAGTGCTGGGGTGCAGGAGTCACTGCATATCTGCAGACAGACACCTTAGACATGGTAAGTCTCTGCCTACCACAAGAAGTCACTTTCTGTAGAGTTCTCTGGAAGAGAAAGATCAGTGCCATTTAGCAAAGTCACTATGAAATATTCAACTTTGTGTTTAATTTTTAAAGTCTTTTCCCATTTGTTTAATGGAAGCTGAAACACTGCCATCACTGTCAGGCCCAGAAGCGGTGTTGCCTTGCCAGATCTTTTCGAGTTTACAGAAAATGGCAATATTCGTACTTGCATCGCAACAGCAGAAAGAAAAACTGAACATGGCATTTACATTTGCAGCATGAAAATTGAGATCACTGAATGCAACATGAAAGTTAAGGTCCTAATAATCTATACATGCACACTGCTGGTGTTGTGTCCTGCCACTTGTTTTGAAGGATGTGCACTCTTTAGAGTTTCTGCAAAGGAAAAAATGCTGACAAATGAAATCAATATGCTGCAAAGGAAATCCAAACAAGAAGAAAGTTGAATAAGAAGAAATATACAATGCAATTTTCCTCCATTAATCTAGGGGAAAAAAACAAATCCAAAAAATTCAGGGCTAGTTTTTGATAATTTATTCCTAAATTGCTTTCTGTCTCTTACTTTTAAAATCTCTGCACCAGTAACTTTCCTCTCACACATCAATTGCCATTCATTACTTGGTTATGTCAATGAAAACAAGAAAAATCTCAGGTAATAAATTCTTCTGTTGGAAGAGGATACAGAATTAGATTGTCTTTAATAATGCTGTAGTAGAGGATCATGAAATATTATAATAAAACTTGCACTACATTAAATGTAAAGTTGAGATGGTCATCATGTTTCAGGCCAAGATCTGCTATGCTTACAGAGAATTGAGCTATTGCAAGCTTTGTTCATCTTCACAAGCCCTGTAAATTTTGGGTGAAATTGTCTCTAAGCTGGCAGAAGTCTGAGAAAAGTGTTTTGAAGAAAATGGTCTCTCATTTATTAATATAACAAAGTGAGCCTGTGGCCTAAATAAAAGAATAACTCTGGCAGCTGCTGAGCTCTTACAACTACTGTTTTAAATCAAAGGGGAAGGAAAAACCTTATATATAATCTCAGTGACAAGCAGGAATCAGTAAAGTCAAGAATGAGAGCAGAGTAAAAGAGGAACACACAGCTATTGCAAAGGCAGGCAAACAGAACATGCCAGTTAGTCTTCTGCTGTTAACACTGTTCTGTATTTTATATGAATATTTAATTCCAATTAGCCTTTTTGATTCTACGCCAGTAGTCATTGATGTAAAATGCAAGTACAGTATACTTCAGGAGCATACCCTGGTAGATCTGCTGATTAGCTAAGGGATTTAGAAGGAACATGAGGGATGGTCATCAAAAAAAGTCAAACCCCTCAAAATTAATAAGGTAACAAATTCTGTTCTGGAGCTGGGAAATACTTGAAAGCTGTGGGAAATAAAAAATGTAAGTGTTGTTCAGCAATTCAAAGATGAAAAATACATCTTAATCTTTCAAAAATATTACATCAAATAATTGCTTTAGACAGCTGTGAAGAGTCCTCTTGGCACAGTAGTAGAGTTTCTAGCTTTCCAGACTGGTTTCAGCTCAGAAGAAACTCAGTCATAGATGCAAGGCACTGTGAGCCCCAGACTCTTCTCCCACTCCAGGGACCAGACTGGTGAGAGCTCGCACTGGAGCTAGGCTCTGACATTCCATATGCTGGGCACTGAAACTGGCCTTGGAGCCCTGTCCTTCTTTCAAGGCAGATGCTTCTGCCAGCAATTGCAGTAGGGCCATGTGTGAGGCTTAGAGCTCAAGGAGGTGGCCAGCACGGGGCATCCAGCAGGGCGCTTTGAGGGTTATGCATGATCCAAAATCCTGCCCATCTTAGGAAGATAGGCACATGCATCTGCTTGGAACCTACAGCTCAGGAGAGAGGCTTGAGGAGCTGATCTGGCATGAAAGAACCATTGGAGATGTCCTCTGATACTTCAGGATCTCACTGCCCTGGACCAGTCCTCAACATCAGGCTTTGATCTTGCTCCTTTTCTTTTACTTTCCACCTATGAATATTTGATTTTTCATGGGCATCTCCTAGGTATCTAGGAGGGCTGCAGAAGCAGACCCCATGGGGAAGTTAGGAGGAAAAACACCCCAGCTCTGGATCCTCACTGGGCTTTGCGCTATTCAGAACAGGACCATATGCAGAGACATGGGAAGCTTTGAATAAGTGAATAAGCTGGGTACCCAGGGTGCTTCAATAATTCCAGAGTGAGGGAATTACAGAGGGGGCTTGAGTTGTAATTTTGGTTTTATGTGCCTAATCTTTGCTTAAAATCAGGTTCCTTCAAAGACTTTAAATGTGACTCTAATTTTAAATGCACTGCTACAAGCTCTTTTCTCGCTGTCAGCTGAAAAGCAAGGGCTCTGGGAAGTTGTCTGGGGAAAGGTAAATCTTTTCTATCACACTGAGCTACTGTGGATGCCAAATAGAATGAGGCAGCTTTAAAGGATTTTCCCAAGTCAGTTCAGAAAAAGTGATTATATAGATTTATGAACCAGCTTCTCATAAATTTAATAATGACTCACCATTTCCTCCACTTGCTAGATTGCTTAGCACTGACTTGGATGCTATGATAGAGCAGCATTAATAGGAAACTGCATGATTTACCTTGAGGTATTCTCTGAAGATAGTTCACATCTCTGATATCAAAAAGAAGGAAAATAATGCTCGCATAACACAAGGTATATATATAGTATATTCAAGAAATATTTTTAATTGCTGTTCTCAGAGCTGTTTCAAACAAATCTGGATTGCTCCCCTTAACTCTGTGACAAGTCAAGAAGAGAGCCAAAAAGCCCTGAGCATAGGTAACTGATCAGAGAGTCTCTTTAAGGTAAAAGAATTTAGGAAGGTAACACTTCTAAACTCTTCTGCCTGCTCACCTCATAATGTTTAGTGTGAATGCCCTTCACCTTTTTCATTGAGAAAAATGGCTGTTTAGCTTAAACTGGTGTTGCAAGCTGCTAAACTAAACTAATACTGCACAGGAGCAGATGAGTGCTGGGAGGGCTGGGTGTCTGCCTTCCCCTGTGTGGAGGCTGACAGAGCAGGAGAAATAAATGGGCTGCGATAACATCTGGTCCATCTGACTACAGTCTGAAGACTCAGCTCCAACATTTACTTCCATGGCAACTGGCCAAAGAGTGTTTCATCAAGAGGTGGAATAGTCAGGTAAGCAATAAATCAAGGTATTGATAGGAATAATTGAAAACTGAATTGCGAGGAAAGAAGGAAAAACTTGTTCTGTTCCTGACCAATACTATGTTGGCAGACAAACATCCTGAATCTCATTGGGCTGATCTTAAAACCACTAAAAACTCATTTTCCATAAAGATATCTTTTTTTGAGACATAGTAGCAGTGGAGTATGTTGTCACAGTTCAAAATACACACATGAAATTTGAGTTCTACTGTGAAATGCATTGTGGAAGAATGACCTGGCATATTTGCATTAGTGTTGTCTTTAGTTCAATATCAGATTCAATATATGAAATTACTGACTATACCTTCATTAGTAATAAAAACACAGTCTGAATATAAATGTCTGTTGGTGTTATGTTAACAAATGCAAAGGCTCTTCTGTAAGCACTTTCAGCTGTGAACAAAACAAGTCAGAATGCAGCAAATTCTATTCATCATTAGAACAAAAAATACAAGTATATTCATGCAAGTGTTCCTCACAGGAACAGCTCTCTTAAATTAAAAGTAAATAAGTGAGAAGAGTTTTAAACTTCAAAATCTATCACATCAATATAAGCAAATTTGTATCATTTTCTGAATAGCTGTTACAGGTGCAGATTCATATACAGAGGGGTAGGAAGAGTAAAAATACTCCTTTATTTGTTAGAAAACCTCTGCCACATGTCATGTCAAGAAGTAATTTTCTCTGCTTTACATCTTAAAACTAGCTTTTCAGGAGTTGTCTTATTGTTAAACAAATAATTGTGGATGCAATTAGCTCACTGTATAGAATATCTGTATTACTATGGGTTTGGCCATTATGAATGCTGTGTGAGTAGTGCTGATACAAAAGAGAAATCATGATTCATTACTAGCTTCATAAAGTGTGGGATTTACCAGTGGATTCAGTCAGTGTTTTGCCTTTCTCCCTGGAAAGCTGTAGATGATAGGAAACATTCTCTTTATTACTAATCAAAATTCTAGCCGAGGGCTGATTCATAAATGAGCTTATGTGAGACAGCACTGCTTATTAAGACCGTTGGGTTTTTTCTTTGAAAAACAGCTATGGAAATTCTGCCTTTCTTTCTTTGTTTTACCTTCATGTTCTACTTGTTCCTTCTGCATCCTCAGAAAGGACAGACCTCTTTTTCCTTCCAATGTTCACATCTTCCCCCATTACTCCATAATTTAGCATCTTCTAAAATTTTTCAGCCTACAGTTCAAGGTAGCCTCCAGATCTGCATGTGTAGCCCCTCAACCCTCCAGCCCTATATGCTCTGACAGGGTTACTCCAGAGCGTGACATGACTGGAGTTGCTGGGAGAGGACTCCAACTCATGTGGCTACCACTGCAAACTCTTCCATTACTTATAAGAGAAATCTTGGCTAAGTTACAAATGTTAGAGCTTCACATTAGACTCCCCCTTCTACTTTATCTCAGTCTATTTCCACACATCATGTCAAATTTTATGCTTTGGAAGAAATAAAACATCACAGCAAAAACTACACCAACTAAAAATTAGGAAACAGCCCTACAGGAACCAGAACATATGGCTCACTACCTGCTAAAATTGTTGTGTACCGACAAAAGCTGAGTAACATGTCAGTGAAGAAAACAGGTTCTGGTTTCAGGTTCACAAAGGAAGTGCTACATGCAATCAAGACTGAAAAATCTTTTTAAGTTTTGAAAAATCATCCTGTAATTTTATTTCTGAGATATGACAAAGTCCTGGCCTGCAGTGATCACTAAAGGTCCAACACATTTCCAAAGGAAAATGATACTAGCTGCAGCACTATATCAATCCCAAAACACACTGCATTTTTACAAATCTCTGGTATTTTTGTCTGGAAAACTTAATTTGTGAGGACCCCAAAGGGAGCTTTATTCTTTATTTTGCTCTCTCTGCTATGCTAAAAAAGCCACATGGTTTGGGCAATTTGGCTGTCATCGTGCATTCATTTTCCGTGAGTATCTTCTGATCCATACTAGATGCATGACCTAGCACAGTGTTAGGTGAGCATTTTAACTTTTTATTAAGTTCAGAGCTGCCATATCCGTCTTGTCATAACTACTTCCATTCTCCAGGTGGTTTATTTAGGATGGAAGCTGTCACAGAGAAAAGTGCACTGTGTCATTAAATCCCATTTAATTTAAAATCCTTCTGACCTCTATACCCATTGCTGCTTGACAACATCAATAAACAAGACATCACCATTCTTCTCAGTTTTTCTATTATCCACAAGCCCTTTGTATCAGAGTGCCTTACACAAAAAACAAAAGGCAGGGTTTACAGTCTGATACTATCTATCCAGACCTGGAAGGAGTTGGGATGAATGGGAGGATTGTAAAGTTATTTCCTGTAACACTCTTTTAGTGTCTCTCATCTGCTCCTTCTCCATCCCTTCTCATCTGTAAATCCTCCTTGAAACCCTGATTTTTTTCACCATAACACCTGTTGGGAATGGCTGTTTGAGGAAAAAGAGAAGAATTAAAATTAGTCAGAAATTAATCTTTGTATTCATTGATTTTGTTACAAAAGAAGATGAACAGTTGCATTTAAGCTGCTTTTAGCTGTAATCCGAGCACTTCTATCTGCTCATTATGCTTGTAAGACCACATGAAGAAAATTGCATTAAATTCGTTACCAGAAAAGTGTAGAAAAGTTGGGGGAACAGTAACAAAGAAGGGCTAGTGCACAACTGTGATTTATTTATGAAGAAAGATTAATAGCTAAACTCAGGAGCCCAGCTGAAGGCAAATAATTGGAAGGGCTCTCAAAGGACCCTCTGAAAACAGGCTCAAACCTCAGACTGTGAAAGTGCTTACTCATTTTTATTTAGCTCTTGTTCAAGAAAAGCTCCAGTTGAAAATTAAACAGGGGGAAAGTGGCTACAAATATTTTCCAGATCTGAGTAGCAAGCAAGGCTTTATATAGCTAATGTGAGCAGTGGCCTTCAGTGGCAAACTGCTGGAAAGTAGAACTGTGTACAGGTAAATGACTTCTCTTGGGTAGATTTAGTGGCTACCTCTGAACCAGAAAACAGGATCTGTTATTTGGTCCTAACACTGAACTGCAAGAAGAGGGAGAAAAGCTCTCAGGACCTGGGCATCTGAGATGGTGTTTGTTTGCATAGGGCAAAATGTGCCAGCTGCATGCAGTGTGGATAGTGGCACACCTCCACTCCAGCCTCTGTTCTGGCATGTGTTAGTTTGCAAATACAGATGGAAATTTGGCCCAGAATCACGTCCTGACAGCCACACAGTATCATACTGCAGGCAGTAGGGTGACCTTCTGCTTAGGAAAGTTAAAAAAGGCACACCATTAAGCACAGAACATACAAAAGTCTTCAGTCAAATCCTGAGGGAAACATACACACACACACATACACACCCCCCATTTATTTCTCTCTGTTATCAGACAAATATTCTCAAAAACAAAGATGAGCAAGTACATAGCAGTACTTAAAACACATTTACTAACATCCATTTGTTTGACAGATTCAAAAGACAGACAATTTACTTTTTCTGAGGCCTCTTTCTATTAATTTTGAGTTTATTAACTAGGTCTTTGCTGTCTGGTTCACCAGGAATGTAGAGACTACACCATTACAGAACAATATAACTCTGTAAGTTATAAATAACCAGTCTTGGATTCTCTTGCAAAAATGCAGACTTATGCAGTTCCTTTCTCCTCCAAACCATTAATTATGACAGAATCCTGGAGAAGGGAGGGGGGAGGAATACAGGCAAACCAAAATATTATCACGTGGTCCTTAGAGTTACCTAAACTTTCCTTAAACTTACCTAAACTTTTTTTTCATTTACAAACAGCGCTAGGGGATTTCAGGCATTTCTTAGGAAGGCTGGTCTTTGATTTTCTGGGGTTGGTTGGATTTATTTCTTTTTTTCTGTTTTCCTCAGCCTTTTCATTAATGGAACACATAGGGATAACATAGTCTTTTTTTTCCCTATAAGCCACCAAGATATAGACTGTTTTAGAAAAAGCACTTCCAAGTATTATCCATTACGAAACACTGTTAGGGGAGGTTTTATGTCTTCCTGGAGAATTATATAACAGTACTGGATTTCTCTCCTGAGATATACAAACCTGTAAGCATGGCATGGAGCCTGGTGAATGAATGTAATAAATTAAAGCAGAAATCTTTGTACACATACATTTAATTATAAAAATAGTTATTGGTTTTTTTTAAGTCTATAGCAGCAGCCATTCTATCCAGAAAGTTTTTAGAGTTGGATTTGCTGTTTCCTCCCTCAGACATAGAAAGCTGTAACTTGTAAAATCAGTTTTTTAAATGCTCTGTAACAGTGTGATTAAGTTTAAGTGACCTTGATCCCACATCTAGATGAGGTCAACATTCTGCAAGGAGAAATATATGCCAGATGTTGCGAACATTTTCTGGGCTTGGGAGGAAAGCAGAAGGAGACTTTTCTTCCTGCTACCATTTTTTGTGGGAGAAGTTAGCCTTGCAACAGCAAATAAAGCATTTTTGAATTTGCTTTTAAAAATGAAACTATAATGCCTTTGAATAGCAAATAAATGGCCGTAAAAACACTGCCTGTAAGAAAGGCTGGTAGGGGCTTGTCAGAGCATATTCAGTATCCATTTTCTTGACAACCTTGAAGCTGGAAATTTACTGATTTTTAAAAGTAAGCCTAACATTCCTATAATACCAAGTTTTCAAGATCTTATGAAAAATATGAAAATTCTTAGCAATGTACCTAACCTCAATACACTCACCACAAAAATAACAACCTGTTTAATAACTTATAGGAGTAGCAGGCCTAATTAATATTCATTGACTCGAATCAAGTTCATCTGTCTTGTGTCTGATCAAGAGAGAACGCTATCATCTGTCAAACACACTGTATTTAGCATTTTGATGCAGCACAAACTGATGTCACTGTGACATACTGGCAAAGCCCTTTTAGATATCTTGAAGAAATTTAGAATAGCTCCATTAATGAAAAAGAAGATACACTACACACTGCATTACGTTCCTAAAGTGTTGCTGGCCTAGGCACATGAAGAGCATAAATGTATACAATAAGGTTTGATTATACCCAGTAATAGCTGAGCATTTGCTATTTGGCATGGCAATTCTGGCTTCTACATTAAATACCACACGCCCTGAGGGAACACTGAAACAACTTCTGTCTTATGTTTCTAACAGACAAAAGAATGAGAGGATGATGAGATGATACACAAAGCTATGAAATAAGAATTAGTAGCCAAGGCACCAAAAAAATCATTGCCTTTTAAAGGAGGAATTTAATTGTAGAGTGCTACATAGAGGACTATATGGACTAGATAGGGGACTTAACGCTTTATGACATTATGAAACATGTTTGCATCTCCTCTACCTTTTAGAAACAGGCCTTTTTAAGTAGGATTTTTTTGACATCTATTTAAAACCATTTGATCTGCACGCTGCATCAAGACTTAATGAGTTCTTTTTGAAAAATTAAAAGGTTGTCTTGGTTTTTAGATTCTTCTGAAGCCTTTAATAGGGAGCAGTCCTGTGTCAGAACTTTTAATTAAATGCAAAGAACTTGCCTTGATTCCTAAAGCTCTGACAAGGCCAAGCATATTTTCCAAGCAGAATTCAACATTATTCCTAATGTGTGGCTTTATACTGGCAGAGTTCCAAGTATCTGTCCTAACCGGAGTGCTCTACACTACAACTCTCAAGTTTTCTGAAAGCCCCTCTTCTAGGCTGTGATTAAGTATGCTGCAATATGATGTTCTTATAACAACCTTTTTTTTTTATATTAATGTTTACATATGTCTCAAGCTCTACTGGTTTGATACTTAATGAAGCCTGTGAGACATATATATCTCATTCATGGTGTGTTGGACATCTTCTGAAATTTACTGTCTGGGGAAAAAACAACATCTGTGGCATTATCACTTTTTGCCTCATCTATAGAAATGTCACCCAGCTATGGAGAGATTTTGCATGAGAAACTCTGGTAAGTAACAGTGCTAATTTATCTGCATTATTTTACAGTCCCTTTTCACTAGCCACCACCCTCTGAAAGCCTCCATATGTTGACACTTGCTTATGGGATCCCTAGATCTCCAAAATACCCACACTCCCAATATTAGCTCATGCTGGTAGTAGCTGACAACTTCTGGGCCTCATGCTGTGTTCCAGGAAGTTCATGACCAGCAGTAAGGATAGCACACCATTGTTTAGGTCCAGCATTTCAGTATAACATCTGTGTCTTGGTTTAAAGACAAATATGGGGGCAAGAACTCCACTAAAATGAAACCCTTCCCTTTTAATTCCCCTCCAGTATGAAGGGGCAAAATGCAAGGAGACACAAGTGAAAAAAAATAACAGTTTGCTGTTAAGGAAAAAAAATATCAGCAATCACAGAGATACAAAGGAAATAGTTTAAATTTTTTCTATCTCCCTCCCCAGCCCCCAGGTAAAAGGCAAGACAAAAGAGCAAGGGCTCCCGTACTGGACCACGTGGCTTGGGAGAACAAAGCAAACAATATGGCAAACTACTTTCCATGGTCCTGTGCCCTTACCCCAGCCAGAACACAATGGGAAGATGGGGCAATACAAAACCTGGAAAATTATTTAATCTGAGATGAGTTATTCAGACAGAAAACACTGAGTGGTGGTTGAAGCAGTAGACACAGTCCCTGTGGCTCGCCGTGATACTGGTGGCAAGAAGCAGTGGCAGAACAGCAGTTCCTGGCTTTGCTGCAGTCCTGGTGGCAAAAAGCAGCAGCAAGGTGGCAACTGGGACCCCTGGGGCAGCTCCAATGTGCAACAAACCCCTCTCTCAAAACTCCCCACACCGGCTGGGGGAGTGACCCCTTCTGATGACTTGATGGTATGAATATTCATTGCTATAGCTCCATTCCCTGGCTTGTAACCATAACATTAGCTACCCTTTACTCTGTACCCTCCACATCATGCCCAGATTTACACCTTTCAACTATATACATACCTATATACACGTTCCAACTATATACATACATATATATATACACAAATACACATATATAACTACATTAAAAAAGGTATTGTTTTGGTGGTCACTGACCATCCCTTTAAAAAAAAGGTTTATTGAGTTAGCTTAGTATATGGGTGTGTCCAGTGTACAATGGCAGTGTCATTCAGCAACCAAAACCAAAAATACACATACAATGCAATACTACATACAGTTCTCAACTGAAATCAAATGCCTCTGAGGTAGACATCATATTTCCCCATCTTTCCGCATTACCCTTGAAGTGCACCGAGGTCCTTGAGCAAAAACAATCCTGTGAATGGGTTTGCCTTTGCTTGGGGCAGGATTAATCCAAATGGTCTTTCCTAGCATATTTCTCAAATGCACCACAGGAACTTTTTCTCCATTGATGACAAGTATGCATGGGCTCCAATTGGGCAGGACCAGCTTGGCTGGTGGAGACTCAGGTGTTGACTAGCCATGTGGCCTTTGCTAAATGCAGATCCTAGTGTCTGAAGGTCCCCTCATCCAGTGCTTTCAAGGTGGTTTTTAACAGTCCATTGCACCATTCAACTTTCCCAGCAACTGGTGCCTGACATGGGATATGATACACCCACTCAATCCCATGCTCTTTAGCTCAGGTGTTTATGAGGCTGAGTCCCATTGTCTGACTCAATTCACTCTGGAGTGCCATGTTGCCACAGGATTTGCTTTACGAGGCCCCATATGGTGTTCTGGTCAATGGCATGGGGCACAGGGTACATCTCCAGCCATCCAGTGGTTGCTTCTACCATTGTCAGCATACAGCACTTGCCTTGGTGGGTTTGTGGCACTATGATGTAATCAATCTGCCAGGCCTCTTCATACCTATTTCAATCACTGTCCACCATACTACAAAGGTTTCACCTGCTTGGCCTGTTTGATTGCAGCGCATGTTTCACAGTTGTGGATTACCTGGGAGAGACTGTCCATGGTTAAATCCACCCCTTGGTCATGAGCCCATCTATACATCACATTTCTTCTCTAATGATCTGAGGCATCATGGGCCCACTGAGCTAGAAATAATTCACCTGTGTTGCTAGTCCAAATCTACCTGAAACACTTTAATCTTGGCAGACTGATCCACCTATTCATTGTTGCAATGTTCTTTCATAGTCTGACTCTTAGGTACATGTGCCTCTACAAGACAGACTTTCACAGTTAATTTCTCTACCCTGGCAGTGATGTCTTGCCATATCTCAGCAGTGCAAATGGGTTTTCCTCTGTGCTGTCAGCTGGCCTCTCTCCATCTGTCTAGCCACCCCCACACAGCATTTACTACCATCCACAAATCAGTGCAGAGTTAGATTGTTGGCCACTTCTCTCCTTCAGTGATATCCAAAGCCAGCTGGATGGCTTTCAGATTTGCAACCTGACTTGATCTACCTGGTTCCTTGCTACTTGGTAGCTTCTGTGACTTACCACATGGGGCTCCATAGAGCTGCTTTTCATTTTCACTTTGTCCCTAAAATACGACAGGAACCATTAGTGAAGAGAGCATGTCACTTTCAATTTTCAGGTAGCTAATTGTATGGCAGGGCCTCCTCAGCACATGTCACCTGCTCCTCATCCTCTTTGGATGACAGTCCAAAGTTCTCACCTTCAGGCCAGTTTGTGATGATTTCCAAAATTCCAGGGTAATTAGGATTCCCTATCCAAGTTTGTTGTGTGATCAGAGCGATCCACTTATTCCACATGGCATCAGTGGCATGATGCGTGGAAGGGACTTTTCCTTTGAACATCCATCCCAGCACTAGTAGTTGCAGTGCCAGGAGCAGCAGCTTGAACCCCTTCATAGGCTGCTAATATCTCCTTTTCAGTTGGGGTGTAGTAGGCCTCAGATCCTTTGTATCCTCCACACCAGAACTCCAGCAGTTGCTCTTGGGTATCCCAAGGCACTTTTTGCCAGAGCCTCCAGAAAGGACCACTTTCCCCGACTGCAGTATAGAGCACATTCTTCACATCCTGTCCTGTCCTGTCCTGTCCTGACAGGCCCAAGGATTACTGCATGGGCAATCTCTTATTTGATCTGCTCAAAGACTTGCTGTTGTTCAGGGCCCCACTTGAAGTAATTTTTCTTCGATGTCACAAGATAGAGAGGGCTCACAATCTGACTGTACTCTGGGACATGCATCCTCCAAGAGCCTACTGCACCTAGGAAAGCCTGTTTCCTTCTTACCAGTTGCATGGGCCATAGCTGCTATTTTGCTAATCACGTCTGTTGGAATCTGGCAACGTGCATCTTGCCACTTCATTCCTAGGAATGAATTTCCTGCACAGGTCAATTGTCATACTGCATTGTCATGTATTTCTCTGATTAGGTTTTTTTGATAAGAGGAAGAGTGGCTTCTGTTAGAAGCCTCTAGAAGTTTTCCTCTATCCTGTAGAGCAGAGACAATGAGGGTCAACTCCGAGGAAAACTTCCTGCTTCTGAATCATTAAGTTACACCCCTGCATGAAAAAATATTTAAGAAGTTGTTGCACAGTTGGAAATTGGCAGCCATGGATTAACAACGTCATAACGCAGACATCAAGGTCAGTGCAGGAAGAGAAGCAGGGGAAGGGACCCCAAGGATCAGAGAAAGGACTAAAAGTTATTATTCCCTGATTACCATGGTGATGACCATGGTGATTACGAGTTGTCCCCTCGAAGCCCATGGGATCCATTGGGGTGCAAAGACCCCCCTGTCGGAGCAGGGGGATGCATGAAAGAGGCTGTTGCCTCGTGGGAGGTCCCAAGGTGGAGAAGTCTTGCAAAGATTTGTGGCCAAGACCCATGGAGGGAGAAACCCATGCTAAGTAGGTACAGCCAGCTTTGCATAAGAGACTGCACCCCATGGAATGACCCACGAGAGAGCAGAGGATCTCTCTCGTGGGGGGGGACCCCACAGAACGCAGGGGAAGGACTCAGAGTTATGATTCCCCTGCAGCTGTGGTGAAGCGAGCTGTCCCCTTTGCAGCCCACAGGAAAGACCCCTGAGACAGCACATTTTGACTTCTAAACTGCTGCTTAAGTCTTGGACTTACATCTGCGAATGGCTGACGCAACAACAACTGACTTGCAAATCTTCCATTCCCTGTCCCCCCACACCGTTAGGGGAAGGAGGGAGACCACGGATAGACCAAGGGGTGGTGGTGGAAAAGTGTTTTTAAACTGTTTTTATTTTCTATTTCTAGTTCTTAGTTTGTTAGTAATAAATTTAAGCATTATTCTAAGTTCTGCTTTGCCTGTGGTATTAATCAAAGTTCCTCTTTTG
>JAWWMO010000043.1:33377803-33417942 GCA_035047845.1 Dendrocincla fuliginosa
CCGCGGGCGGGCGGACTCGGGAGGGCCGCGGGCGGGCGGGCGCCGCTCCGCCCCGGCCAGGCGATCATGGCCGGTCCCTGCACAGACCGCCGGTAAAGGGACAGTGAACCGCCGCAGGTGATAAACCTTACACGTGTAGTAGAAGGGGAGTGTGGTTTGTGATTTTCCACGGGCACAGCGTTGCAACAGTAAGACAACATAAAGTTTTCCCATTCGGGGTAACTTCACACAAATAATACAGGTTTTTTTAATGATAAGAGTGTTGAAACTTCACGTTAATGATTCCTGACTTTCTGCTTAGTACTTAGAAAAACTGGTGAAGGTAGAGCACCTTCTGCCTATTTTATCCTCAAATTGTTTTTAAAATGGCTAAATGGAACTAGGTGACAAGGGAGAAATAAGTTGTTAAAAACCTAAGAGCTGCTCTGGTGTTGTGAGGAAGAAGCCCTGCTAAATGTAGGTGCCTGCTTGGTTCTAGTCATAGCAGTTAGACCCCAGTCGTGGATCAAGGAATGGTGTATTAATTTTTGAGAGGAAAAGAGGAGGCAAACCAGGTCATACAAAATGTTAGGAGTTTATTATATTAATTACTTATAATTCTGGTGGTTTCAGTTGCAGGAAGTGTTTGGTGTACAAATGTATCTGAAGAGCATGCAGGCATTGTGATGATGGAGTATTTTGTGACAAAACTGTTTAAAACTGAATTGGAAACTTGTCTTGGCATAAATAATAAATCATACTATTAAACCATATATGTTTAATTGGCTTAATAAATTCATACACAAGATTTATTTCTGATGCTTAGAGAAGCAGTTTTAGTGCTTGTTTCTGAGTTTGGTTTCACTTACGTTTTTAAATACTACTGGGGAGACTGACTTCAGGAGTTTAGGAAAACCCCTGCTTTACTTTTACTACTGCAACTTGTGGAAAAGACAAAACCAAGCTTCAAACAAATAAAACTCTTTTAATCAACCCAAACTTTTAATCTTTATGACTGTCAGTTGACAATGTGCTTCTTTTTCTTTTTAATGATTCAGTTGTTATACAGGAAGATGGCACCAAAAAGGAGTATGAAGTAGTTGGACGTTTTCCATTAGTTGGCCCTTGGTGGAGGGTTAACGTTAAAGCTAAGAAAATTGGGTCGAAGTACTTTGTGCAAGGATATCCGTCATATTTTCTACGGACTGATATAGAAGAAAACAACCGACAAGTATTTTCACTTTTTCTTAAGGAATGTGATGTTCCTGAGAGTTTTAGAGAAAAATTTTTTACTTGGCTTCCAGTGGAGTCTATGCTGAATTTTAGAAATCTTAAAGGAAAACTAAAACAGTTCCAAGTTTCACACATACATCCAGGGAGGAGCCAAAGAGATACCAAGGATTATGACATCTTCTACTATGTTTCAAAATCATGTAGGTATATCCTGTGCTATTTTGATCGTTTTCTAAGCTAAGGAGTTCTATTTCAGGCACTGTGTTTGAGCTAACATGTCTTCATATGAAATGTATGTTCAAAGGAATTTTGAACCTGCACTGATTCTTTTTAAAAAAAATATCACAGTGGGACAACTGACCAGTTAAAGGTAGGCATACAAAAGGGCTTCCTAAATTCTGTAGGCTTACCAAGTAGAATTGTCTGTGCTAGGGATGCTCCATCCCTGGAAGTGTTCAAGGACAAGTTGCATGGGACTCTGAGCAACCTGGTCTAGCGGAAGGTGTCCCTTCCTGCGGCAGAGGGGTTGGAACTAGGTAATTTTTAAGGTCCCTTCCAATCCAAACTATCCTATGAGTCTGTGATTCTATGATGCAAATACAGTGATGCTTCCTATAGCTTATTCAGGTAAAACAAGGCTTATTCATAAAGGGGTTTAGCACTACCTAAACATGCTGGTATGGCTTTTTAGGACAAATACGTGTTCAATAATAGTATGCCTACTTCTTTGTAGTGCAGTGGAACAGTGAAGGAGTTCTGCAGTTCTGCATAGTCCATCCAGATCAGCACTAAATAGTTTGTCTAAGTGTACTGGAATCCTGCCTATCAGGAGATTGGTATGGCTGGGGAGTAGAATGTGGAAGCATCAGTGTCCCCTCATGGAAATAGTTTGTGACTGCTGAGGATCCTGTTGTGGGCTGCATTGGTGTGCCTACATGAGTCTTAGAGACTGGATCAGGAGTGTGCGTTTGAACAGACAACCCTCGTCCCCATTGTGGTGCAGTCACTGAGTATTGGCTGTATGCCTGCTGGATGAAAGCCAAATAATGTGTTCCAGTTGCATGCCTAAGGTATTCCAATCCCTAACAGACATTCAGTCTATAGGACCGTAGCTGGTCTGAAGCAAAACATTAAAATAGAGGGAAGTCAGGATGTCTGAGGTGTGCCTTCAGTGTTAGCTCTCTTGTTTTGCTCCAGTGATCTGTTTCTGTAACCTGCACAGGCAGGTTGGGTCTGTCTGCTGTTAAGTGTAGGCGAACGAAGTCTTCCAGGATCTGGTTTACTGGGCAGTGTCACATCAGATGATGGAGGTGACTCTTTTAAATGTAAAATCATGTATAGCAGGAGAGTTGAGAGCTTCTACTAGACTTGAGCAGACTTTACTCCAAATCCTGTGTGGAAGGAGAGGAAAATGTTCAGAGCTCCACAGACTTTCCGGCTTTTTGTTCTGTTTTTGTAACGATGGAAATGTTCTTAACCCTAGTTAATGGACTTCAAATCTTTCCATGACCACAAAGGGATAGGAGTCAACAGTGGTAGAAACACAAATCTGGTTTCCTGTGAGAGTTTTGATGGGATATATGAATTGCTTTTGGTTGAGGCTTGTCCAGTATGTTCATGAATTGACACCGGTAGAGACTGCACAGCGTGCTTACATACTCTGTTCACCTTTCTTGTAGTTGGGGATTTTTCCTAATATCTAATTTAAGTTACTTTGCTACATTTTAAGCTTTCTTCCTTCTGTACCATTAGGCAATATACACAGTCCCCCCTCCGCCCCTTGTTACTTCTGCTATTGTAAATTTTGTTTGATTGTGGGCTCAAGCAGTTTGTTCCTCAAGCCTTCATGGTATTTTTTTGCATGGAAATAGTGTATATTGATTCTCTGTGTGTAAATTAAGTACTTGCTTAAAAGGGAAAAGGTTTTATCTTTGCCTTTCTGCATAATACATATTTTCCAAGGGAGTATACTTAGTTGCTGTTTTTATGTCATCTGTCTACATTGTTTTTTTCCCAAGGCAGTTCAGGGAAAACAGACTTTAAAATAATTTTAGAAGGATTACAATGAGTAAGAAATGGAAAGAAATTTGAGATTTTTTTGATGTGGAGGAGGCGGAAGGATGAAAGCCAGAGTCAGTTTAAATTTACAAATATCTCTGTATATTGCATGAAACTTTGTTCGTGATGCATGCAGTTGCAGGGAAGGCGGTATTGGTAGCTCTGACTTTTCCGAGGATACTGGAGTTCTTGCCCATTCTTCTGCCACGCCATTTTTGCCGTCTGTTGGATATGGTACACTGGCAAAGAGAGACTGAAGAAACCAATGATACAGATGGTGAGGAGGAAGATTTTCAAGACAAAATGCTAAAAAAAATGGATGAGATATTAAAGAATGAGCCATGGAAACTTGGATTCAGCAAGGTAAGTAATGTTAAGCAGGGTAAAAATATGGGTTTTGTTGCATTTGATCTTTGTTACACTGCAGTACTGTTTTAGTTACGTTCAGTTTATTAAATGGGTATTTGTAGGCCCTAGGCATAGTTCATTTGGAAATGGATGATGTACTGGACTCAGCTTTAGCAAAGGGTTTTGTTTTTCTGGTTGGTCTACAATAAATTGGACTTTTAAAAGTAGTTTTCTTACAACCATTTCTTTAAGTTTTTTTTCCTTTTACAAGGAACAGAAAATTAAATACTTGAGGTAATTGGGCCAAAAGTAAGAAAGCTAATTTAAAATCCTCAATTGTCCCCTTCAGTTTTACACCAGTAAATAAGATTTTTTTTGTTCCTAATACATAGAACAGTATCTATGCTTTCATAGTAAGGTAGATAAATTTCTCTTTAAGAGGTCATATAGCCCAATGATTTGTTTTTTTAATGGGATTTGCAGTGGTTGCTTACCTTCTTTTTTTCCTTTGCTGGGCTTGCTGTGAAGGTTTGCTGCTGCCCCTCACCTTAGCACTCCTGTACCTCAGACAGGAGAGTAGCTTAATATGGTTGGTTATCCCTCTGCTTCAGCCCCCGCGTGCTTTACAGATGGATGTTCTGAGTTGTCTTTAAGACCTCCAATTTTAGAGATTCACCAGTGTATCAAATACATTCCAGTGTTTCACATCCTTTCCTTAGAGGGATTTTCCTGATGTCTAGTTTGACTGTTTCTTGATACAATAGGGACTTGTTGCTCTCTTGCTTCTTGTACTAAGCACCTGCATTCTCACTGCAGTTTTTTTACTGCTTGAAAATGCTCTTAAGCGTTTTTTCCTAAGACTGAGCAGGTGCAATTCGTTATTCTTGCCCTCAATAGTTCACCCATTTTGCACATCTCAACCTTACACTATTACACTGGTAGTGCGTGTAAAGATTGTGCATTTCTTGAAGTAGCATGTTCAGAATTGGGTACAGTACTCTGGTTAATACCTTTCCTGTGCTGTTTGTCTATGGTCTGTGTGCCTTTTCTTGAAATTGCTATGTGGTGTGCATGAGTTCTCCTTAATACCCAATTTCTGTACCAGGTCTTTATTTTTAAAGTTCCTGTTTCATACAGAAAGGTGACTGAGATGAATTATCATTCCAGCTTACTTTTAAATATCTTGCTTTCATGTTGCTTGAAAAGTATCTTCGTATGTTATGAAAAGTACATAGATTTTTGCAAACTTCCACCCTTTGAATTGCTATTGGTATTTACTAGGGGGAATGTTACTCAGCTAGAGACTAACATCGTCTGAAATTAATATGTGTTTGCTTTTATACTTTTTGGGGAGAAGATTATCCATAAGGAACTGAACCTTTCTTACTGTGAGGCAACGTGGGCCGCCTTCTGTCAGTGTGAACATCTCCTCTGGAAGATTCCTGAGTTACAGAAGAATGCATTGATTCTGTATGATCAGCTCAAGAAACAGTGTAGAGAAATGGGGCACACATACGAAGATCAAGATGAATTGGCTCATTTTGTATCCAAAAATATGTCCACTGAGCATGTTTGGCAATCTCTTGAGTTTTTGAAAGATCAGAAGGTAGTGATCAGGGAGAAAAAGCTAGTGTTTCTGCCTCATCTTTACAAATCTGAAAAAGACATTGCAATGTATATAGGTGACCTCCTGTCAAACCACCCATGGAAACTGGATGCTGATGTAAGAAAGATACTTAACATTTCTGAGACATCAAGAGAAACAGTAGATAACAAAATGAATAGTATGCAAGCACATGAAATGGAACATCTGAAGGAAGATAATCCAGACAATCATAATGGTGAAAATCACTTTCCTGAAAAAGAAGTGGAGTCTGTGTCTGGTACCCAAAGTAAAGCAGAGGCAGACTTAGATCAGGTTATTGCTGTGGAAAAGATTTGTTCTAATGCTGTCACAATCATAAGTGGAAAAGGAGGCTGTGGGAAGAGTACAATAGTTAGCTGCCTTTTTCGTCATTTAAAGCAGATGGAAAAAGAAGTGGAAGCTGCTTCTAAGGACTTTGAAGAAGACTTGAATGCGTCTGAGGAATGGAATACATTTGATCATCACTGGGAGTCAGAGAATATGCACGCAGAAAAATGTTTGAATGTACTGTTTACTGCACCTACAGGGAGGGCGGCAAGTCTTTTGAGTGAAAAAGCTCAGCTTCCTGCATATACACTGCATCAGGTAAGGTTTGCTTTTTGTTTGGTTAGTTGGGGGTTTTTTATTAGGTTCTGAAAGACCTTTTGGCACTGTCTCTTCTTATTTTGGGAAAAAAAAAAGGCATGTTATTGAACTTTCCTTATGACGTATATAGCTTATTATTGTTATTAATGATAACGCTTAGATACAGCTTGTCAGCAATTCAAAGTGTTACATTTTGGGGAATCATAAATCAATCATTTGGAAACATTACTTGCTGTAACTTTGGGTTTTTTGTAGTTTTATACATCTCACATTTGTGCCTCTAGGGCATCTGGTCTTTTTAGCTTCTCAGTTTTGTTTTTAATGAAGACAAAAATATTTTTTAGGTGGTAGAGCTGCTTTCTAGTATCCTGTTGCCTAGCAGTCATAGTGATACTAGCACATACATGAAAAGATCAGTAGCCTGGGGTTGAATAATGAGATAAATTTCATTTGCACACTGTTTTCTTAATTATGGTAGGTATTATGGAAGTTTTTTTAGAAAAAACTAGAAAGCAAACTCCTTGTAAATAGACTTAAGTCTCTTCTGTCCTAGGTAGCGAAAGGTGCCAAGAAGATATTGGAAGTGTGGAATAACGCATATAAATAAAAAATAAAACTTAAAATATACCATTGGCTTATTTTATCTTTGGGGACTGGTTAATTGCCTGTTCCCTTTCCCCATGCAATGTTGTGCATTTATTAATGTCAGCTAGTTGTAGTAGGAAGTGTTTTGTTACTGAGCAACCTAATGGCTTACCTTGTATCACAAATGGTTCCTGCAGAAAAAAAGTGTATTTCTGTGCTTTTATATAAGTTACGTCAATAATCTCAGTTGCAAAGGTATTCACTGAGGAGGAAAATAAGACTGAAGGGTTGAGTCTTCTGGGTTTTTACAGTTTTAAGTTCAGAATTTCAGATAACAGTTACACAAACAACATTAGAAGGTACTGCACTGTCTGCTTTTATAAGACAGTTGTTTACAGTGGATTAATGTCAGAGCTTCCTTTATTTTTATTTGTTTCTAGATTATCTATAGTTTTAAATCGTGGAGGCAGAGTGAACAAGCACAGCCATGGAAGTTTTCTACTGTTACGGTTCTGATTGTAGATGAAGGAAGTCTGGTGTCTGTACGCATTCTTAGTGTAGTTTTAAAGCTCTTGTGTGAGCATGCTCAGCTTGCAAAACTTATTATTCTAGGTAAGTGAAACAGTAAATTTAGCATTATACAATATTTAGTAATGTGCAATATACAGTGGAAGTATCAGGATTCCCACCAGTCTCACTGAGTGTTAAAAACCCTGTAACGTTACATTGTCCTGTTCTTGGGTATTTCTTCTAATTGTTAAGGTCAGGTGAGATAGACAGTTTGCCAGGTGCTGATATGAAAGTGTCAGTATGAAATTATCAGTATCTCCATTCTGTGTTTAGCAGTATTTTGTTTGATTCTGAAAATATTATGAATTCCATGCAGTAGCTTATTACATCTTGCTACTGGAAAACTTTTCTAATTTCCTTAAGGAATCTGTTAGCATATTAATCTTATATTAGAAAGGAGATTTTATGTAATTCTTAATGCTAGGATCATCTTGTTTTAATTCAAAAACAAAAGCAAAGAAATGTAAAGTCAAATTTTTATGCTTTCTCAGAGAGAGTCTTGCTTTTTGACATGCCATTTTGAGTATTTTTTAAATATGTATCTTTCAAAACGTGTCTGAATAAGATGTGATCACTGTCAGTGTTCATCAAGCAGAGGGACTTGCACTTGTTAGTAAAGCATCACTGAGTAAGGAGTATGAAAACCTTGAACTACAGCCTGATTCCCTAAGTGTCTGAGATTCTTGAAAGTGTTATTTCCTGTGAATTGTATTAACAATGTATGTTATTACGTAGAGAGTTGAGAATTAATTCCAGTGATTTTTTTTTTCCAAGACAGTTTGCAACACATGATCTGTTACTCCTTCTCACAAACACTAATTTGCATTCTGTTTAGGTGACACTAGGCAGCTACCAAGCATAGACCCAGGGAACATGTTAGCTGATGTCTTTGAGGGTCTAAAATCAAGAGGCTTTTCTGTGGAACTGCGAACCAACCATAGGGCTGAATCACAGCTAATTGTAGATAATGCGTCAAGGTAGGATATCCTTCTGCATGTATGGAGCATTCTTGTAGTAGGCCTGACCTTTTACTTGCAAAATAGCAGTGATCCAGATTTGACTCCTTAGTACCCCTTCTGTTAACTTTTTTTGGGCCAAATCAGTAACATTGGTTTTAAAAATAAACAACCCCCCAAAACAACAGCAACAAAACCCTACAAATTTTTCCAGAAGTATATATATTGGACAAAAAAAGTGTGTGGTGGAATACCCTTGAATTTTACGCTCTCTGTTGCTTTCCAACGAGTTGTAAATGCACAAATGACTTTTTGCCTTCTAAAATGGCTTACAATTGCTTCTCTAAAAAGGAAGTTTAAAAGACATCCCTGATAAGTGTGACAACAGATAAAACAAACTGTATTGCTTTGAGAAGTTAGATGTGAAGGGCCATTACACCATAGTTTCTTTTTATATTTTGCTGTATTATAAACTGGAGGCTCTGACTGCTTCCAACATTTGCATTACATTTGTTCTGGAAATAGTTCTGTTTCCTATCAGTATATGATTTCTTTTTTAAACCTCAAACAACAAAATCTAGATTCAAGTGCACAAGAGCTTTTGAGGGTTTGAGATTATTCTGAACATTTGCAAGATGTCCAGAACTCCTCAGTGTTTTACAAACACTCTCACTTATTTTTTTTGGTAACACTTCTGTTTTACTCCATTCTGCTTGCACGAAAACTGTGTGGGTAATACTAAATACCTGCTGCGATGCTGGGAGGTTTAGAGAGTAACTTAACAAATTTTTTAATGTGGAATTGAGTTATGCTTGGAGGAAAGAGTTTTGCTGCATATAGTGTAGATGACAAAAAAGTTATTAGTGGTGAACTTGAAGCTGATGCAGATGATGATACACTGGAATCCTTTAAGTGAAAATAACTTTTCTGTTTTCCCTCCACTGTTCTGATCAAGAATCTCTCACCGGCAGCTTCCAGAATTTGATGAGGTGCTGAAAGTTTCTTCTTGGAATGAGGAAATGACAATTCCAAGCCCTGAGAAGAAATTTATTCTTATTGCTTTGCCTGCTGGAGGGAATTCTTACAGTATGTGTGTCCAGTCAGTTTGTGATCTGGATTTTTCCCTTTAGTAAAGCATAGACTGTTTGGAACTAAAATTTTGGGAAGATTTTAGTCTGGGGTTTTTTGTGGGATAAATTCAATTGCTACATTCATAGTTTTATCTTCTGCCTTCTGTAAGCGTACACAGCAAAATCTGTAAGTGCAAAGAAAGGGCTGTAGAGCTCTAGCTCATCAGTTATATTTTGAAATGGGGGAGAGCTTCCACCAGAGTAATCATATGTGATTGTCTTTTTATATTTTGGGGTCAGGACTAGAGCCATTGTTTATTAGGTTTTTTTGACATTTATTTGGTATAGGTGGATTGAGGGGCCTCTTTTATATGCACCAAAAAGCTTCAGTGGGAATGAGGAAAAAAACCCAGTGCAAACATCACCTTACCTTGTTATAGTAACATACTCAGCAAGCAGAATACTAAAAGTAGATTTCTTCTGTGAAATCTAAATGTATAGGTCTGTGACTTGAAAATGTTTTATCTTTACCCCTTTAACGTGCTGTATCAAAACCTTATTTTGCATGAAATGTGCTCTGTGCAGTTGTGGTTTAACAGAGAAATAAGAATTTGTCTCCATATCACTCTTGTTTCTCAGATTTTAATAGTGGGTTAACTGCATGATGCTTTTCTTGGGGAGTATATATTTTGTGTGTTTTGTGGTATGCTTTTGTTTTTTTGTGGGGTATGTGGTTCTGTGTGGCTTTTTTATTTGCCTGGTTATTTTGCTGTTGTTTTAAACAAGTTGAAATGTCATTGAAGCAAACGCAATTTCATATTAAATTATATTTTTTTCTTAAATTGTTCTGCATATTTTTATGCCTTACCTTTTATGTCTTTTAAAATAGATTTGCAAACTGCCATAAAGACTTTACTTAAAAAAGGGCCAGGATTGGAGGATGCCAAACAATCACAATTCATTGCTTTCAGAAGGTAATGGAGTATGTAGGCAGACATTGAAAAAATCCTTGCTAGCAGCCACAATCTAAAAATAGCTGAGTGTGTTGAGCTGGAGAGACCAGTGGCAATATCATAAAATTACTAGACAGAACACACAGGCTCAATGTCTCTCCATGTACCTTCTGGTTGCCCCCAGTCTATCCATGACAAGTTGCTTCATTTTTCTCTATTCTTAACATTATTTTTCACTATGATTTCTGCCTTTGTACTCATATTCATCTTTATGGTGTATGTTAAAGAAGCAAAAGATGCACATAAGTGGTCATTTTCTTTGTAGATTATGAGAGCCTGTGCTCTGGTATTTGTTAACAGTGCAGCGTTCTTCAGAAGCAGAAGGTGAGAGCTTGACTGTAGGAGGAAATACAAAGAAATATGTATACTCAAACTTAACCCACTGTGGCAAATGTAAATTCCAGGCTGCATGACAGAATGTATAACCCACTATCTTTTCAATGCTTCTGTCACAAGTGAGCATTGACCAAGTAACAGAAGATACTTGTGTTTTGACCAAGTCTCAAGGGTCAAATTTAGTCATGTAATATGATGGGCATTAGTGCTTCTGCTCTGCAGTGATAAAGGCCTTCAGTTTAGGTATTTGGAAGAACAATATTCATCATTTAAGAAGGTGCGAGATGTAGGGTTCTAATATGGATGGCTTCACAGAAACACTGAAGGCATAAATGTAATGTGCCAATAGTAGTAGTAGTAGTACCAATAGTCCATAAACTTGCAGCTCTGCACAGAAGGGTACTTAAGGAAAAACTCTTCCACTTCTTTTATTTGTGAAGAACTTTTTCTCATTAATTAAAAAAACACCCCCTTATTTACAGGTTACCAGTGTGCAAATAAGTGATTTGTAAATTTTAGCTAGTTCACCTTTTTGTTGTGAAGGCTGAGTAACTCTGACATCAATTTTATTCTCCAATATACATTCAGGTACAATGTTGTTATTAGTGATTTTCATATAAAATTCATCTAGAATATATATATACGTAATCTGCATTTAAAAGTTAAAATCCCAGGTCTTTAAAACACAAGTAAATCTTCTTGCTATTTTTTTCATATATTCACAGACAGAAAATAATTGGTCCAGGACCTCAGTTTTTCTTTAGTTTTCTAACTAAATCTACCTAATTCAGATATGCAGTGCAAACATTCTTGCCTCACTTTCTGTGGCAGTTAGACAAAACTGTTTCTTTACTGCTCTGTCTTCTAAACTCTGAGTCAGTGATTGTTTTTAATTGTTGCTGGAATATCATCAGAACTAAAAAGGGCTTTTCCCATTATTGATAAATTAATGCTAATCTGGCATTGCCTGTAACTGTATGTTTTGTACATCATGATTTTGTTCTTTTTTGGTATGATATAGGCAAGATTGCGACCTAATAAATGAACTTTGTTGCCAACACTATTCAAATCATTTAACCAGGTAAGCCACTGTTTTGCATTTTTCCTGTGAACAATCTCATTTTGGTTTTGAAAGTGTTACAGTCAGGCCAATACCCTAAAATAAGATTGTAAAACTTTCAATGTTTCATCTAGAGGTGATTATGTTTTAAATAATTTATATAATAAACTTTCTGTGATGTGTTCTTTAATTTCAGTCTTGGCTGTGAACAGTGGTAAACTGCCTTTCATTTAAATTGTCATTATGTGAATTCTAAGAGTTTAAGTTACAATTGAATATTCAAAATTGACATAAAACATGAAAAAACCTCTCAAGGTTAATTATTTTTTATCACTGTAAGATTTCTAAATAGATTCTGAAATATTTTTGAAGCAGGATTTTTGAGCTACTCTATATTACTTTTTCTTACCAAAAGGTTTTATAAAAGTTCAAGAAATAAATGTGTGCTATCTTAACTGTTTTGAATATTATCAAGGTTTTTAACCTGGGCCAAGTGTGGAGAGTGGAAGGAGAAGAAATATTGAGCGACAGTAAGTGCACACTTTGTAAATTAGTTTCTCCCTTTTTCTTTCTCTGACCTAGAGACCATAAAAACCGACTTTTATTTCAAACTGGGGACAAGATTTCCTGCACACGGAATACGTATCTCAAGGATCTCCTGCCGGGCTCTGGTTTCAGAGATGGTTCTAATGGCAATTGCAGACGTGGAGAAAGCACCCTCACTACAGAGGCTGCTGAGGAGGACAAGAGATTATGCAATGGAGATATATTTTTCATAACAGGGGTAAGTCCTTGCTGCAAGAACTTGTACAAAAAGCCCTGGTGGTAACTAATTCAGTCCTTGCTGAATCCCCCGAATGAAAAAATTCAAACTTTTTAAATTTAGTCTGTGATACATACTTAGTTCTGCTAAAGTATCATGAAAGGCAAGGAGGCAGTCTGCAAAAGAGAATTAAAAAACCCCCAACCCCGGGTTTTTCTGTAAAATGTGTTTCAGTTGCTCTGCTTGTGCTCAGTGTAAATACAGTCTGTAAATACTCAAATGTATTGTAACTGAAATGGATAATGTTTTGGATATAGGCAGAAACAAAGAGTAAAGCTAATATTACAGCTGGGGTTCTCCCTGGCAGAAAATTAACCTGACTTAAAAATACAACAAAACCCTCTGCATTTCTGGTGGGTTCAGGGAGTTGAGCAGAAGGGCCAGTGAAATTACCAGTAGTTAGAGTAGGCCCTGTACAGTGAAACTGTTGAAGGTGGTCAGTGCAAGATAGCAGTCTGTTCAGTGTCTTATGAAACTATTTGGTTGACATTGCAGCTGTTGTAATTTCAGGGAAAGCAAGGACAGGGATGCACACAGATGCTGATCAAACTGCCAGTACAAGCTCACTGCTGAGTAATGTGTTATTTTTTTAGGATGTAGAAATTGATAAACAGCGCTTACTGACCATCAGCAGCACGTATGGCTCCACATTCACTGTGAAGTATAAGGCACTGAAGAAGCTATGTCACATAAAACATGCATGGGCCAGAACTATTCACACATTTCAGGTAAAGACATTGCAGCTCTGAGCTGTATTTTCACGTGAAAGAGTCAGAAACTTTGTTGAAACTACAATTCCTTGAATGCAGGATAGAAAATATTCTTGAAAGAGTGTCCAGTTGTCTCCAACTTCATCATTCTTGAAAGTATTTTCTTTTTTTAACAATTTGCTGGAGATCTTACTTTTGAAACAGCATTCTTAAACATATTTCAGGGTTCCGAGGAAAAAACTGTTGTGTATGTGGTTGGCAATCCCGGTCGTCAGCACTGGCAGCACGTGTACACAGCCGTGACCAGGGGCCGCTGCCGTGTCTATGTTGTGGCTGAAGAGCTGCACCTCAGGAGAGCAGTCACTAACAGGAACAAGCCCAGAAAAACTCGCTTACAGAGATTTTTGAGAGAGGCAATTGCAGAAACAAGCAGCTGTCCCAAACAAACGTCCTCTCCCCTGATGAAGTGCCGGCAACATCAAGAGCTCGCAACTTGGTGTCTTTCTGCAACTCAGGGTGCTCCTGGCCCTCCTGAACCTCCAAGTGACCTCATGAAACAGGAAAGGCCATCTGATCTCCATAAAGACCAGACAGGCAGTTTGCAGAAAAGTCCTTATAAAAGAAACCAAACTCTTGAATCTGAGGATGCTACAAAAATACCCCCTGTAAGTATCTCCTTACTGAGGAAGTTTAGAACAAACTTTGGCACCCTCACCCTCACTAGTCACCTGGGTACTGTTCTGATTGTTTTATTTATTTAACGATTTTCAAGATGGCCAATAATTGGTGAAGCAGTCAAATTTGACAGATCTCTTCCCAGAGTAATATATGACTAATATGGAAAAAATAAATTATGATGTCAATATAGTAAATTTATACATGTTTTTACTTACTTGAGTGATCCATTGACCAGCTTAGCCTATATTAGCTTATTCTTTGTGCACAGATGTCAGTAGTTAGGTGACCAACTGTGAAAGATTCATACAAAATTTAATCATTGATTTTTATACAATCAAACCTGCTTTTTTTGAAGATGCTAATTATTTTAGGTCTTGTTCAAACTTGGATAATGTTTTTGTTTTGTTTTGACAGACAACAGTAGCAGAATCCCCACTTGGATCTTCCAGACTTAAGAATCTGACTTTGGGACAACCAGTTCCTAGGAAGCTTTTCAAAAGCTAACAAACAATTACTAACTGTCCTCGTTATGAACCTTTATTGAACCTGTTCTGTTCAGGATTTTTGGAACAGAGAAGCTGAATGTACAGGTGCTTTTCAAAGGCTTTCCTGTTTTCACATGTTCTATGAAGAACAGCTTACTTTGCACAGAGCCTTTTCCATTTTCAGTGATCTGTTTTTAGTATCTTCATTGGTGGATTGGTCATCAAAAAATCATACAATTCCCTTTTGGTGAAGAATGAACTTTTATGTCTTACAGGATACAAATGTTCCCATAAAAAATACATGAGGATGTATTTTGATTTAAAGACTCCTTGCTCTATCCCAAGATCTATCCATCTCCTAAAGCTACCACATTGATAAGATGCTCTTACTGCTGTGCCAAAACTGTAGTTTGCTCTTGAGTAAAAGAGCAGTTTACAAAGGGGACTTTTGGTTGATTTATGGGCATGTAACTTTTACGGGTTACGGCTTTTAATCTTGTTATAAATAGAATGAGAAAGTTGCAATCAGTGACATAGAGAATTTTTCCCACTTTATACTTGAAAGAGATGCAGAACTTGCCATTGCTGCTTTAGCTAATAGTTATATGCTGCTGATGGTCTAGAGAAAAATTCCGAGTCCAAATAACATTCCACTTTCAACTTTTTCTTGAGTACTGTGTGACCTGCTTCATTGTAATTTTCAGACCAGTAAGTTAAATGTTAAAACATCAGACACATTGTACTAAAATGTGTCTTTAACAGTTTCTTTTTCTTTCACATAGAGTAGGGAAAAGTATACCACAAATATAAACATGGTATTTTTTACTAAAACTGGAAAAAATAATGTGGGAAAATATAAAGTAGAAAAATATCTCATTTTTAATGTCTTTAAATCACTGTTTATTTCAATTTATACAGTTTTTCCATACAAATATTTGCAACAGTTTGAATTTCAAAAAAACATAACATAGACGATAAATATCATGCTATTAAAGTATTAAATTTGTACAAAAATACTTTACAGTTTAATACTTATTTGTTACAAATAAAAATACATATTTAAGTGACTCATGACCTTTGTTGGGTTTTTGTTTGTTTGTTTGTTTTACATGATTCAGCCTTGAATGCCATTCTGGCCTTTTCTGGCAGTGCTGAAATAGAAATCGGAGATACTTGTGTGTGCAGGGCAGGTGAGCTTGTTCATGTACTGGAAACAGCAACAGGGATACAGTAAAACAGTTTAAATTGACCAGAAACAACTCTGTAAGGTGATTGCTTAGATATGGAGACTCTACAAATGTACAAATCCAGTATCTTTATATTCACCAATAACAATAATTACTAATAACAACTTGAATACCAGAATAAACCAAAGCAGCTGCTGGTGAGCGTATAAAGCAACTGGCAGTATTTTATTGCTTAGGGGGAGAGGGGAGAGGAGAGAATTTGTGTGATGTGTTTGTAAAATATATTTACAGTTTTAAATTCTAAAAATGTGTTGCAGGGGGGTAATGTTTATCATAAAGAAGGCTGAAAACAAAGCATATTAAATTGGATCTTTGTCCCTTCAAGAAATTATTTGACTTAAAAAGCTCACATGTGCCAGTACAAGTTTACAGGTTTATGGATCATTAAAGAGCTTTCATATCAATCTCCATGGACATCGTTTAAAAAAAAGCCATTTTCTTTTAAAAACCTTTCTAATTTCAAATTATTTCAGTTTTGCTCTTTTCAGTAATCCTCCTTCAGAGGTTTTATCCCACTAGAAAAGTCTCTGCTTAAAAATCCCCACAGGTTGCAAGACATACTATTAAATATTTCATTGCATAGGGAATAACATAGGTTCTAACAAAGTGGGGGAGTAATGTTCACTGCAAACTGCAGCTTCCTGCAAACATTCGGTTAAAACATCTAAACCGTGCTTTGTCTGATGCGTGCACCCTTCTTGCCACTGAATAAAAGTTTCCAAAATCAGAGATGTAGCCATTTCACAAGAAAACCCAGTGCAGTAAACCACTCTGCCATGTCCATCAGACAGCAGCACCTTTCTGATAAAAACAATGTAACCTGGACACCACTGTTTGTTAGCAGAGGTTAACTCCCTGCTTTTCCCTCAAACAGCTGTTGCTGCTGCTGAAGGGAGAGGTACATTTAAATAATTTTTAAAACATCTCCCCAGTTTCTTAATTGGGGGGAAAAAAAAGGCCCTTATGATTTTTCTCACTATTACTAATGCTAGATTGTTTAGAATAGAATGACTTAATGAAGAATTAAGCTATTTCAAAAGTAACCGTGAATTAATAGAAGCCTTGAGACAGACTGACCTCCTGTGCTTTTCAGTGCTATACAGCATCTGAGCCTCAGCCTCAGAGAAATCTTAAATGGATTTAGCACCATAATTGTCTTTTGTTACTGAATGTCCCACTGAAATGGTTTTCTGCTATAATGTATTTGTAGGATCCCGTGTCTCTGTATTAATGTGAGTGTGTCCACTCTGCTGAAGGAAGGCATTATTTGGATCACTCCACTCCCCACTCGTGGAAGGATGTTCTGAGCTTCCTTTCTGAGATGCCAGTGGGTTTCTGCTAATAACCAGTTCCAGCTTATTGCCAGATTCTGCGATGAGGGGCACAACTAGACAGCAGTCAAAGTCTCTGGTGCGAACATGGTTTACCTGAATGATGAGAAGAGTGACTTTTGTTACCATTTTAGGAAAAAAAAAAAATGAGATCACAAGAGAAACTGATTTATTCTTGAGAATATAGAGACTGATTTAACTATTCCAGGTAGAGAATCACCCAATAACAAGACTTTTTACTATGGTGTATGGTCTGAAGACATCAGTTAAGTTTTCTATACACTCGTCAACAGCATGTAGCTGAAGTGGAGATATTTACACAGGTAATAGCTGTTGGCAGCTGTCACAATGCCCACTCCATAAATGACATTTAACAGCCCATAGTTTTTCTGTCGCTCATGTAGTGTCAAATTAAATGCAATAGAGCATGTCTGAAATTTCAGTTCGGTTCAGGTCTCCTGTTGTTTTACTTAATATATATAAATTTATATAAAGTATTTTACTGAGCTGGTTGAGAATAATTTAGCTTTTTTCATCACAGTCCAACTTGGCACTGCGGTAAGTGTGCTGAGTGAGTATTAAGTTATTCCACTATGTCAGTCAACACTTGGATTAAACACAGAAATAGTTCTCAGGTCTGTTATCAGGAACAGCAAAAAAGACAAACCTGTCTGGAAATGCTTTAGGAAATTCCAGCTTCCTAGTGAGCATTTGTATGTCTCCTTTGGAGGTCTGAAATACCTATTGTTCTGAGGGAATTTGTTTATATAAATAAGACTACAAAGGAAAATCTAGCCTTACTGCCACCGCATAAAAGCCCAAGTCTCCATGAATGCTGCCTTTTCTTACCAAGGCTCTAAGAAATCTATACGGGACAGCCTGTGGCACACAGCAATCGTGATAGTTTTTCCTTCTTCCTGCCCCCCTACACACATCCTTTTCCCACAGAAATACAAACAGTAGTGCTCATTATTTAAATTATAATAAGCAATGTAGGTAACAGGAGTGTTCCAAATAAGTGATGTGCAGTTTTCTACAATCATATCTGCAAAGACAGATACCCGAACACACTCCAGTGTGGTTACAAATCTTTCCACAAAGTAATCTACATGTCATGTCTCTTCATGCTAAACCTGTGTGGTGCCAGAAACGTTACCTGTAAAAGTCTATCATATGGTTTTAAACCTCCCAGATCACCAGGGCCAGCTGGTCGAATGTTTTTAACATATACTCCTTTTTCCAGTAAACCATCTGAGACACTGAACCCAAAGTCTTCTCCATCAGAGTCCTTGTACAAAGTTACCTGTGGAGGGGATGTGACATGATGAGAAAGAAAAAAAAGTTTGTTCCCTTTTCTGCAAGCATTAGGCAGGCTTTCTTCCTAGGATGATTTTGGTGGTGGGTTTTTTTTCACAATAGACAGATCACTTACCTACTATTTGGTACTTACAGTATTAAAGTTGTCCCCATTTTGACGCTATGTTAATATTCTAAAGTTGTGTTGGGAGGTTTGGGTTAGATATTAGAACAAAGTTCTTCACTCAGAGGGTGGTTTGGCACTGGAACAGGCTCCCCATGTAAGTGGTCACAGCACCAAGCCTGCCAGAGTTCAAGTAGCTTTTGGATGATACTCTTGGGCACACGCTGTGACTCCTGGGAATGGTCCTGTGCAGGGCCAAGAGTTGGATTTGATGATCCTTGTGGGTCCCTCTCAACTTGGCTGATTCTGTAATTCTGTGATTCTCAGAAGCCACCTTATTCTTCAGTAATAAACAGCTCTTTTCACTTCTTGTCAGCTGGAAATTTCTGCTATTTAGCCCACCACTTTCCTGGTGCAATTTTTTTGAGTCTTAGTTTTTTGTTTCCCTGTTCTCTAGCTGCCAGGACCTGAGTACAACATAAGGTTTAGTTTTGCTTCAGTGATGAAGACATGGCCTCAACCAAACAATTGGTGGTGTGCCTTCCAAAACTTCCAGAGGGAGTAAAGCCCATTGGCACTATAAGCCTGTTTTTGGCCAGGCAATGGCTCACCCTGTAAAGCCTAATCTCAAAAGTGCTCAGTATAGGAGTTATAATGCGATCTTTTAAGAAAGTACAAATAAGGCTCCTTCTGAAAGAGCTTGCAGGCAGTGTTCTTACAATTACATAGCCATGAGGTGGTCATTCAAAAGCAGGAAACAGAAGTTAATAAAATGTTAGGAGAAGGTTTTTGAAGTGTTCAGAAAACAAGTCCTCACAGGTAGTTTTGTGAATTCAGCTATTATGACAGAAAAAGATAAGAGACATTTTTGTAGGTAAGTAGCATGCTTAGGTTTTTATTTTTCTTGCTTCTCCCTCACATCAGAAGTACCGACCTATGCAAGTAAATTGTGTGAGTCAGTGGTGTACCATCTGACTGACACTGATGGTGTGTGCACAGATACAGTCACAAACAGCCATGCTTTTAGTGCTATAGCTTATGTCACCTTGGATTCAAAATAGTGGTTTTATCACACCTGCACACTCTGGAAGGGAATTATTCACTGCTCCACAATCACATCTTTTATATTTCAAAATATTTTCTCTTTTTTGTGGTTCTACAGATGCTAATTTTTTAAAGGCTACGTTCCTTATGGATATCCTCTCTTGACTTTGGTATATTTAACAGGAGCTTAAAGAAATTGATACTTATTCACTTAAGGAATGAAATAGGAGTTTACTCTGTGACATGTTTGACAGCTGTCACATTTTTTAGATGGAAGTCATCTGCAGAGAACTTTCTTTTGTATTACAGATTATAATTTTGGGGCAACTTCTTTTTAGGGTAGCATATATTCTTCAAAGAGGATCTTAGATAAAAGCTCTGCTATCCGAAGTATTCAATTTTTATTTAATAATGAGTATGGGCAAAACCCTACCACACAGATTTCTCATCTTCACTTGCAGCAGCCTTGTCTGAAGGGAATATGGCTGCAAACAATTCATGCAAAACCTAAATCATGCTGGTTTATCTGTACTGCTGATCATAACTCTTTGGAAGGTCTGCTCTCAATAACAAAATCTCCATTTGGGTGATTTGCTAGACTTTTAAATTTACATCAGAAGCCTAAGGGAAAAAGAAAGCTGAAATGGAAATGTAATTCATATTTCATAAGCAATTATATAGTTACAAATTTAAAACAGAAGCTTACACATTTTGAGGCTGTGTCTGTGCTTCTTCTCCCTCTCAGATCTACGGAAAAATGCCTAATTTGAATTCATACATCGTGCACAGATCAGCTATTGAGGTATTTTAACTGACTGTAATTTTAGGTTAATGACTACTTGCAATAATAATATTGAAAAATTATCTGATCCTAGTGCATATTTTTGTTCTCAGAGGAATGTGTGCCCTATGAAACTTTTAAAAAATGGTCTGCTATGATTTTTGGAAAAATATTAATCTGTATTATTACCTAAGCAGATAAAATCAGTTAAAAGTATTCATTAAATTTGGGTACTGATAAAGCAATACACTATCCAACTAAATTAAATGCTACTTATTAAACCCTCTAAAACAAATGTTTGAAGAGATTCATACCACACTTATCTCAGTCCTAGCTTCCTCAGGACAATGACAGTGCAAATGCACAACTAGTCAATGCAATGTGGTGAAGGAAGAAAGAGCAGTGAAGAATTCATGTTAACTTGCTGCAATCTGAACTCTGATCTATGGGGTACATAAGCCCTGACTCAAGGGGGATGCAGATTCATTGCACTGAGACCAAACTAAGGTACCTGCTCAAGAAACTGGGAAAGCTCAGCAGCATGGAGTCAAGTACATGCTTGAAAATCTTGCAATGTAAGTCTTAAGCAAGCTATGTCTTAGACTGTGTTTCAAAACCGTTTATACTATTAAAGTTTTCCAAAACTTCCTATTTCTGCCAGTGGCCCAGCTAGTTAACACATTTGCCTGCAGAGGGCAGAGCACATTTGCCAGCAAAACGACACATGAAAAATACTTCAATCAATGCATTTCCCTGACCGAAGTCATTCCTGTGGCATTGCAGTGCTTTTGGAAAACTATCACTGGACAAGCTGTCCATGAGAATTAACAACTGAACAGGTTATTAGTGTTAAACTAGAGGTCTAGATCTCTAACACAAAAATGAAGGAGGAGAGAGAAAGAGGAGAGAGAAAGTAACAGGCACACTACGACACAAGAACCAGTAACAAAACAAACAAGTAAGAACTTACTAAGGTGGGCATGAACACAAAAGCAGTCCATGCTACCTGAGTTAACCTGCACATGTGATCATAGGGGTAACAAGCCCACTTTGGGGAATGAGACCATAAGATCCAGTCACTAGTTTCTATTTTTCTTGAATGACTGTTAAGGATTTGGAAAATCCTTGCTACAGGTTCAACTTTCATACTTTTAGAGAGGAGAGGAAATTACTCTTTTCTGAGTGACAGAAGAGACAGTAAAAGCAAACTTGACATCACTTCAGCAGATGGGAAAAGTGGGTATACTGTCCAAACAAAAATGGGAAATCACAAAAACAGAAGTCAAAGCAATCTTAAAAATAGTGGCTTCAACTGAAGCCAGAGAAAGCTCAAGGGCAGGGTATTTTGTACTGGCCAGGATTCTAAGAGCTAGATACTACCACAGAATACCACCGCCTCATTAACAGAAATCTGACGACTCCTTTCCAGAAAAGGATTTATTTTATTGTGAAAGGCTGGTTTTATAATCCATAGGAGAAAACGATGCCTTTGCTGAATACGAGCACAATATGAAATACCTACTGGCATACTTTTTTTTTGTGTCTCTCCTTTATTCACCACTCAGGAAAACAGCACAGTAACTAACCCCATTAATCACTTCACATCGAGCTGGAAATATGAATAGCTTGAAACCATCACAACACATCCTACTGATTGTTTACAGTGGTGATGAATTCATTTACCGTATATGAGATCAATTCTCTACTATGTTCTACAAACATTCATTTAGCCCATACTCAGTGAGTCCTTACTTTACTAAATGAACTACAAACTAAACTCAGTCAAATCTGCAAACCAAACCAAATGTCTTGAGAATGACCACGTGACATCTTAATGAAGTTTCTCCATGCTTCTGCCTCCTCTCTGGAAAGATCTCCGACCTTTAAGAGGACGATGGGTGCAGGAAATGGGATACTCATTCCCATCAAGGAGAACAGCCTTATAATGTCCCTCTAAGTTTTGGAAACTTCCCTGGATTTGAGACTTGCAGGGTGTTTGCTGTGTACGTCTAAAGATACTTTATCCAGTACTTCCTTGGGGGGCAGAGCCATCTCCATATCACAAGGTGATTTCAACAGTCTTGAGCAGTGAAAAACTGCATAGACTGAAGATTATTTATCCTTTTTAGAGCAAAGAAATTATAAAACGAAGCAACACCTAATTTGAAATAACATTCTATATTATATACATTGAGTCTTATGTACTTAAATGAGTGTTAATTTGAAAAAGGACCAATGGGAGCCCCAAAACCTCATGAGTAATTTCCTAAAGAAATGTATTTTCTAGAAATTAAACTTCACTTTCTTAATGAACACATTTTGCAGAGAAGAGTTATTGGTCTTGTCAACTCAAATTACTAGTGCATTCTCCTTTCAAAAGAACAGTGCCTTTTGAGGATTTATTGTAAAATGAAATAGTAGACAAGGATGCATCTTATTTGTTTGTTTCCCCCCACAAGGATCTATCATTAATATGTTTGTAAGAACTAATATGCATGGTCCCCAAATTGTATCTGTGGAGTCATTATAAAAAGTGCTTACTGTGTTGCCATATAATTAGATTTCCTATGCTGAATATATTATTTCAAAGCTGCCAGAAGAAAAATTACAGACCTTGTGTAACTCCACAGGAGTTGGTGACATGATTTCTTTCATTTCTTGCTTAAATTTTCTCAGAACCATGGACTTTCTCCCCACATCTGATGGCAATGTGTTGCTACGAGTAGCTTGACTGTAATGTGGCCTTACAGAACTTCTTTCCTGGAAGCTGGCTTGTCTTCCCAGCTGGTTACGAGGTTGTGGGTTTTCATGATTCAGACTCATTGTACTTCCTGACATAATTGTGGCCTAGAGCATCAATGAACAGGTTAATTTGTAACAGAGAATGTGGGTTAAGTAAGGGGTTAATTCACAGCAGTAGGAAAAAGGTCTCTATTCTTTGTTAGAACACAAACACTCAGGGCACAGCAAAAGGCAAGAGGATAGATGTTCAATCTGCTTGCAAGTCACTATAAAATAAAGGACCACAACAAAACACAACAACAATATATGAAACCTATGGGCAAAAGTTTTCAGATGGCATTTCAAACTAAAATACTGAGCACTAGAATGGCTATGCTTGTCAGCTAGCCCCCTGGCAGACTGAAGAGTCTGTAGTGCAATTGCTTCTTTAAAAAATATTTTACCCATAAATAAAATGGCATTTAAGTTATGGCATAATTGCATTTGTTGGAATTGGAGCTATAGGGAGGCATTTACAATTCAGACTGTGCGTGCAAGGTAAAAAATGTGAGTCAGCAGAATACATAGGCAGCTCTAGAGTCATGATGGGCAGAGAGAGTGCCCAGACACCACCCCAAGCTGGGGAAAACTCAGTGCAGGTAAGCTCACTGCCTGAAAAGAAACTTTGCATGACATGCATATTGCAAGAGTGACAGCCTTAGCTTAGCACTAATACTGGCCCCTGTTTCACTGCTGGTTTTAATCTCAGTAAAAACTAGCCTTTTGTTTTAAATGCAATGGAGGACGAAATTTTGAAACATGGTGATGGGAATTACCTCACCCCCTGGGTGAAAGGGACTGACATAAAAAGCACCCATGCACAACAAGGAGCCTCCTCCCTTGTGAAATATTTTCTGCTCCTGGGAATAGGATGCAAATGCACTCTGGCAGAGCCACTGTACAGAGGTGCCACTGCAGGGATAGGGTATGCTGAATTTCCTATCTATTATCTCTTCTGATGAACAACTGAAAAGGGAAATTTAAAGACCACAGCCTGAACTCTGACTGGGAGTGGATGCAGGCAGCCTGCTTGAAAATGAGAAGTAAAAGATAAGGGCAAAAGAGGCAAATAAATGTTTGCCTATGACTCCAGTAAGCATGTCTGTCACCCTTCTTTCTCCCAGCTCCAGCACTACTTTCACTACAAGATAATAGACTGTAGCCATAACAGTCTATCTTGTGCTCAGTAATGACTGATATTATTGCCTGCTAGAGCAAAAGCATCCAGAGGGCATGGCAAACTACAGTCTTCTTTGCTCTTTGGCTGAAGACCTTGAAATGAAAAATGATAAGGATTCCTTGACTATGCAATGGTACTTCATAAAATAGAGGCATCGCCATTCTCAGCATTCTGTCATCCTGAATGAGTCTGGCATTCTTTTCAGAGCTGGGGGTTGTGCAGTGAGGCAATGCTATAAACGGTGCAACATCTACAGTTCTGAATTTCACTTTCATGAAAGGCTGAGGAAAATTCAATGTGTTGAAGTAACTGAATTCTGGTCAGCATGAATGACATATTTCCCTTTTGGAATTATCTATTTCCATATCATTTTATTATGCTCTGAATACTGAAAACTGCAAGAGAAGCCTTCAGTACTGAACCATATCTAACTATGGAATTAAACCAGTATAACATTTTCTCCTACATTTCTCTGGTTGGCAATAAAAAATACATGAGAATCACATTTTGCTACCCATACATGCAATACAAAAGCTATAAATCCAAGAAAGTAAATTAATCTGAACTGAAAAACTTTCACCCAGTTATGCCATTCACATTGCTCCTGGCTGCTAAAGGACTTTATATAAAATAAAAATGAAAATGAGATTCTGCCAGTTTTGCAGCTCGAGGAATTTAAAAGAACATAAAAGAAAATATTTTAGGGCCTTTCATTCCATAGCTCTAAATGGCAGTATAATCTCAATTGTTTGGATTAGACAACTTAGAGAAAAGATGATTACAAAAATAAATACTCAAAGTTACTCTGTCTAGGTTTTCTTCCCCCTCTGCCCCCATCACTAACTAGCCCAAAGCACGGTTAGATTGCAATCCGCTTCAGGATGAAATGTAAAAATTCATTACATAGTGAAAAACTTGCTGTATAAGGAACATTTCTCACGTTTAGCAGCTTCTCTATTTTTCAGTGTGTTAAATTATAGGTAAACATTCTGAAAAGCTGATTTTCTTTTATGTTCATCTTAATCAAATTAAGTTTCAATTTAAAAGACAACCTGCAACATGCTAAGACAAGCTGCATGAAGCGTCTGTCAGAAAACAGAATGCACAGCTGCAGGAAGTTCTGTGCCATTTGCTGCCTGTGCAGACAGCATTGATGGGTATGCACAGCAGAAGCTGCAAGTCAAAAGCACTGGGGTGAACATGTTTATAGAATTTTGCTTGCATTGTACAAAAGAAAACAGCTCTGGTTAGGGGCAAGGGAGGCAGCTGCACAAGCAAAAATATAAAGGTAAAGGGTAGGTACCAAGAGAGTCATGTTTCTCAAACACAGACGCGTGTCAGCCTTGTCCTGTGGAGAGGGGTTAAAGCTTTTAAATGAATTGGTGTGATTAGTGCAACTTAAAAGAAAAAAGGAGAAAATAAAATGAATGTAAACCAAACCAAAACCATTATATTTCTCTATAATTGGAAAGAAAGGTTAAGATTGTTCTACCTCTAGTTCCCTCAGAATTCCTGACTGGCCACAGGTCTCTAAATCCTCCAGAGCCTGAGACCAGAAATTTTCCTCCTGGTCAGCCTCGGTGTTATCATGGGTACCTGTAAAGCTAGATTTACAATGAGAAGTTAAAAAAATGTGGACTTTTTCTTCCCTTTAAAAATATATATTACACACGTGCCTTGCCACAGATTGCAACTTGAATGACAGAACATTACACAGGAGAGTGGGGAAGAGTCGCTGGTCAGGAGAGGCTGGATGGACATGCAGAGCACATGACAGACAAGCCTTCTCACAACCTGGCAGTCACTAGCAGCTGGCAGGATCTGAGCAGCGAGTTGTTCAGTAAGGACATAAATGGATTCCAATAACAATTCAATACACATTTTTACTGGATTGAAACTGGGACCTCCCTATGAAAATTAACAAATCAACCAGTAGTTGTGTGCAGAGCTGCTCCGTGCAACAAACATTTGCAATAAAACCTTTCAACTTCACAGACTTCTCCCAGGCAATATGGAAAGAGTCCTCATTTTTTTCAGTGTTTTGCAAAGGAGGGATGGTGGTGCCTTTTACCTGATTCCTTCAGCCTAAGCTGCATTTATCATTGTCAGTTTAAGCCACCTGACTGCCATAATATAAACTCCAATCATTTCATACATGAACACAGGGAAACTTTCAGGACTGGAACTGTCTGGTGTGGAAACCTGGGTCTCTGGTGCTTCATAAATGCACCAAAGCCTTATAACAAGCACACTTGAGCAGATGTTGGTGACACCGATGCGTAGGGAAGTTGCTCAGCAAGTGTGGTCTGACAAAATATGCCAACTCTGGGCTGCAGCAACACAGCCCAAAGCAAAACCATTGCAGTGTTATGTGTGTATACAGGTTTTTTTTTAGCAAGGGGAAGCAGCTCAATAAAGGTTCACACAAGCATCGGAGCTGCTGCATGGGAGAGGGCTGATTATGTGAAAGGCACAGGGGAAGAAGGATGAGGAAGGAAGAAATGAAAATTCGCCCTTTTGGTGGCAGCAAGCTGTTACTTTAGAGCAGCTGCCCATGGATTGCAGCTAGTGGTGCTTAACAGCACAAAAACAGAGCAAACACCATTATGGAAGCATCTGAGGCCTTGCTTGACAAACAATGTGTTACTGAGAATAGCATGAATGTAACTCTGTTTACAGAATAGCTTTTAAATAGGACAATTGCCCAGCACAAGGGACAACAGCTTGAATGCTTCACACACATGATACTCTGCCTCAGAGATGCTTTCTTACAACTACAATCAGTCAAGCAGATAATGGTCAGCCATTTCAATCTCTTATTGCAATGATTCTCCACCTAGCATCAGTGTCTCTTCTAAGATATTGCAATAGATGCAGCAATGGCGAGAATACCTACTCAGATCACAGATGCAATTCCTCCCAGGCAAGATAAGAAAGTATTTAAAACATGATTTTAGAAAGATCCTCAACTTCGGAAATGAGCTCTTTCAATAAATCTAAGTATTTCTTTCAATAGCCAATGGTGAATGTAGACTAATTTATCCATTACAGTACCTCTTGTTATATTGCACACTAATGATATCAAATGGAACTTGAGCTAATGACCATGATAATTTGATGCAATTGTCTGTGACAGCAAGTCCAGATTTTCTAGGACTGGAGGTTCATTTCCTCTCTGACTTCTGTGAAATATGAGACCATGATGCCCATCTGGACCCCTTAGCTGAAGCAATTCCTTTTTCTGCTCTCACCTCCTGTTTTGCCCTTTCTCTGAGTCTTGTCTCCTGGTGTGTCAAATCTCAACTTTTGCATCTTTATTACAACCACATGTGTATTTTGTAGCTGAACCACTGCACCAGAAAAATGAATGATGAGAAATACTTTCCCATCTAAATGTTTATTTTATCTGAAACCTGAGAGATGAATTTTAAATCATATGAGATATTTGTTTACTCATAGTGAATATATTTGTTTCTCATATGCTTATTAAAAGAGCTATCAGAAGTTTGGATGCATAAAAATGCTGAAGGAAAGATATGCTGTAGGATAGATAATGAAGACAAGGGTATCTATGTTTTTGTTCTTATTGCCATATAAGAGACAAATTATTATTATTTTTTTTTAAATTAGCAGGTGATATGATGTTCTAGGATCTGGCAGATTCATTCCAGTAAGTATTGTTTTACTGTGTGAAACATTATCTCTGGCGCAGGAACTATAACAGACTTGTCCTACCTGCCACTGATAGGCAGACACCGGGCTACAAAGGATTTAAGCTCTCTGGTTTCATTTGCTTGCCCACTGAAATTTCATCGTCCCTCAATGGCATGCTAATGTAGTGATTTCTGCTTCTACCCTGTTTTACTCATTTCAACTGTTTTTCCTTTCTTTCCCCCTCCTCTCGTGCCCCCCTGCCACCCATCTCTGCCTCAGCCCAGCTGGATATCACTTCTGTCCATTTTTTGTTTTCCTACCTGGAAGTATTCCAGTCTTCCAGCTGTCCCCCACCTTTCCTTTGCCCTCCAGAGGCACCTTTCCACATCTTTCCTTCTTTCTTCATGCTCCTGGTGCTCTCTCCACCTGATCTTTCTACAGAAGTTTGCTTTAGATGGTTTTCTTGATTCTCTCCCAATGTCTCAGACTCCTTCTGTTGCCACATATTCTTGGAAGCTGTGCTACACAAAATTAAGGTAAGAAAAAATTACTTTCTAGTGTTAGAGAAGAAAATAATTGGCTAGTTAGAACTAGAAGAGGAGAGGTGCTTTTCTGGGGATCCCTGTAACAGGCTGGAAGAACAGACATGCCCTTCTCAAATACTCCAGCACTTGATATAGGAACACTATCAGGCATGGCACAATTCATTTTACAGATACAGGGTTAAAATCATTATTTTAATTTGCACTGTATATCTCATGTGTGAGTCACATTGACAAGTAGAACAAGACACTTTAATGTGCATCCTTTCTGCTGAACAGTGCTTTAGAATAGTAATAGAATGCATGCTTTTGATTTACAAATTCTGTATTTTACAATCTGGCTTCCCGATTCATTGCTCATCAACTTTTTCAGCCCATTACTTACATGGCTGCAAGACAGTAGGTGTTCTGGAATCTATGGCTGCATCTCATTTGAGAAACAAAACATGGGCTTTAAATGCCGATAAGGATGCTGCTATTAAACTAAAGATACTAGGTTACCAAGAATGGGCAGTATGAAGAAAGTTATCTTAATTCCCTTTATTAAACATTGTCCACTATTAGTTTATGTAAACTTCTAGTGTGGTTCTGGCCAGCAGGGGCCAAAGGAACTGAGTATGGACTGAGTTCATGCTTGTCCACATCTTAGCTATCATCTTGCCAGGCTTGTCTCCAGACAAAATGCCACTGAGCAATCAGCTGCATCAGAGAATTTGTCATTCAGATTCTGAAAGCAGCATATAAACTTTGCCTTGATTTGTATTTCAAAGGTAATAGACTGGACCTTATGGATTTACTTATCCAGCATATTTATACAGGCACCAGAAAGGCTTTCTTTAGTACTGAACTTGAATTTTCACAGACTGGGATTTCAGGCTCATTGTGCTGGTACACCAAGAAATTGTATTTCTCACGAAGGACATGCATGTCTGCAGGTCCTGAGGATGTGTACAAAACGCACAGAAATCTCTCTAACTGTAATGCCTGTCTTCCCACATCTGAGGAAGAACTGGTTTTTTTGGCAGGAATTACCCAAGTCTCTGCAGTGGTTCCACTAATGGATCAACCTTAGAATAGAAAATAGGAGACTTTTGAGTCTTCCATTATCTCCAAGAACTGCCATGTAAAAATTTTTCCCTCAGGAAGTTCTTTTGTCTGCAGAGAAATTAACTGAAAAAGAGATTTACTTCTCAGAGGAGGAGGAATAAATGCATGGCAAACTACCATAGCTTTGGACAAAATATTTCTACCTTGATCACTTTTTTCTCCTACTGAATCCCTGTGGGTGTTTATGGAAGAAGACTGTAATTTGTGCTTCTTTGCCCAAACCAAAATGAATTTTCATGGAAGACAAAAGATTAACATGTCAGTTGTCTTTAGCCACATTATCTGTAGGTTTATTTATGTGGAGTGAAAAAGAGATCAAATATTTTCTGAAGCTTGCCCAGGGAAATGCCCTAATTTTTTTGTTTGTTTATTCTTGAGAGATAAATGCTGTGTTTTTAGGCCTTCGTTTTGGCATCATAATCCTCCGTAAAGATCACTAATCTACCGTAATAAGTTTCATGAAGTATAATGTCTCTCATATTTAAAGTAAGAGCTCTTAGAGCTTCATTAGAAAACATAAAAGTAATTTCATTCCAGACAGTAAGTGTTAAATTTGGGGCACTGATGCAGATGTGCACTTACAACATTTCTATTTTCATTCTCTGATTCAAACTGACAGCTTACATGTTACATGTCCATTTGTTTTCTGCAGGTGACGGAGGCAGTACTGGATCAGTGGGAATTGGACAAGGCTGCCCAGCAAACTTTTTCATATGCCACAACCTCCTAGATATGACAGCACAACAATGCAGAGTATTCTGAGTTGAAAGGGACCCATAAAGATCTTGTTCAAGGCCAGCTCTTCAGTGAATGGCCCATAGAGGGATTGGCCCACAACACTGGCATTATTAGCACCAGGCTCTAACCAGCTGAGCTAATCTGAGAGGTGACGCAAATCAGAAGTTAGAAACTCATATGGGAACTTACCTGCTTGCTGTAGGTCGATCCCATTCATCATCACTCAGCCCTGTATCCTGAAATGGGTGGTTTCGTGGTTTGCTTGGAGGGGACAAACTAGTCTGTTTTGGACTCCTCCATTCATAGGCATTGAAGTTGTATCCTGAAGCCTGATAGGTGTGTCCTAAAAAGATGAATTCTATATTTAACAGCACTGCATATGTTGTAATGACAGAAAAACATATCTCTGAAGCTGAGTTTTCTAGACCTTGTGGATTCATCATTGTTTCCTTTTTTTTTTGTAGTGTAGCCAGATTATTTATGACCCAAATTATGTCTGGTATTAGATGTGCTCTAGAGCTTCTTCTGTGAAAGTCCACTGAAAGCAGAATATTAAATACATCTAACACTGTTCTCCTACTGTTTATGTCTCAGCTGCTTCTATGTTTAGTTTTCAACATTGCCACAATTTAGCAATTTCCAATTTGACAGCCCAGATTGAATACTAGTGAATAAATCCTGTGTTATGGATGTGTTAAGTATGTGTTAACATGGTCATATGCAACATGCCTAAAATTAAAGTGAAGTTACTATAAAAACTGCGTGTCAGATTTGTTGGAAAAAAAGAGTTTCCAAAGATGCATTAAAAATGCCATGAACTTGACTGTTCACTTGCCCTTTTTGCTAAGGCTCTGAAAGCTCAGGAGAGGCCTGTCTCACAATGGATACACATTCCCAGAACGAACATACATCCCTGGAAAGCTCACCTTGCAGAAAGCCACTTCTCTATCAGCCATTTCCAAATGTCTCAAGGCTGTGTAAGTGGCATTAGATGGCCTTTATACCTGAGGAGTTTATTTCTGGGAGCTTTTACCATATATGCAAAGCAGGTATCACTTCAATAGTATTTCTTTAACTGAATTGGCTGTACTTTGAACTCCATGTAGGAACCAGTATCCCAGTGATGTATCAAGAACATGTGGATCAACTGGTCACAAGCTGATTCTGAACTGGTGAGCAAAATCCATTATGGTAGAGCTGATATATATATATTTATAATATACTTCATCTTGATATATTCCTTTTTTACCTCTATAGTTGCTGGGTTTGGATGTGCATAATGGATTAGGAAGTTCTATTTTTTTGATGCCTAACAATTATCAGTACTGCCACTCCTCTTACGAGGGTAATTTGCTTCCATAAATCAATCCAAACCTGTCTCCCTCAAATCCCATGTAACTACAGAGTTGTGTGCATTTCCCAGCTAATTGGGAGACATTAACATACTCCCAGATTTTAGGAAGGGTCCTGGTTGCAAAGATGTGACTGCTGTGTGGGGAAGGCTCCAGATTAGTAAGGCAGACACATAAAACAAAGGTACAAAATAGGGTATTAATTCAAGGAGAGAAAAGACAGCTCACCAGCATTAAATTGGTAACTAATAGGATAAAGAATTATCTGGTGCTCCAGAAACATCCCCCAAACTCCTCAATTTTGTCAACCGGCGCTTATTGCCAAGAAAGGTTTGGAGAAAAGCCAAACTCAATCTGACAGGTCAAGACAGAAGGAACTTTAATAGAAATGTAGGCCACCACCACAGCAAGGGATAAAGTCCCAAATCTGTTTACACTCAGGCTGTTTAGCAGAAGTACCATGTATCCAGCCAAATCTGGGCCCATTTTTTCAAAGGAGTTAAAAAAAAAATCTGCTTTGAGATACTGGTTTAGTTTTGGCATGGCATCTGAATTAGGACTTTGGAAAGCACTCTGAGCCTCAATCCTTTCCACAGTTGAACAATTTGCTCCAAATATCATCAATTCACCAGGAAATGAGAATTATCATTCTGGCACTTTTCAGCAATACTTCTCCTTAGGACTTACAAATATCAGAAGAAAATCTAAAATTACTTATTTTGATAAACTGATCAACACAGTAAAAAATGAAAAAGGGGGGAAATTCATCCAGGCTAAGTCCAGTGAAAAAATTATTTGAGATAAAGATCTGCCTGTCCAAATATCTGCCATGTAGTGGAAATACATGCTTTACTATGGAAATAAAACAGCAAAGCTGTAAGTTATGTTTTTGTTATCAAGAATATTACAAGATGCCCATATCCCTCACTGCCTAAATAAACGTGTTGCAAATTGGGATTATTTTAAAATCCTATATAAAATAATAGTCAAACAGAATTAGAAAAATTATCACTTGGAAAACCATGTTTTTAAATAGAATGATTGTTTTTGACAGCTGAAAGTTAGATGTTATTACTGCAAGAATGAGAAAGAAGCAAAAGATTTACAAATCACAAGCAATGACTGATGTTCCACTTCAGCAGCTTATAATAAATCTGTTGGCACTTAAAAATTACTGCATGTGGGCATCAAATTCATGAACCTCTCCAGAATGTTCTGTGCCTTGCACTGACCGGTATTTGAAGGATAAACTCATTTGTTTGTGGATGAGCTATGGACTGGGCTATTCAGATGTCAGTAAAGCTAACAAAAGCCTGCTAATGCATTGATAAATGCTTCATAACACATCACATCCTCATGAAAAGAGTAAATCTGAGGCCAGCCAAGTGCAAGAAATCATGCTGCCTGGTGAGGTGTATGATCATAATGAGACAGCAGTACATTACAAAGTATAGGTTTTTAAGTTAGTACGGATAAAAAGTTCTCTTTAGGGCAAAGGAAGGTCAACCATAAAGGCAATAATTCCTACTTTAAATGTCAATTGCATTCTTGACAGTACCTTGATTTCCAAAGCTGGTATCAATAGCAGAGCCATCCCATGACTCTACTGCACTGTCAACACTTGGGACTGTTGTGGAATAGATGTCTGAGAGCTTGCCAGATTTCTGTGTAGCAGAGGTTTCATCTTCAGCATCACTCAGTTCACTCATGTGACCCACAGGGACAGAAAATTTCTTGGGACTGGTAGCTGAATAGGATTTTAAAGAAAAAACAATAAAAGGGTTGTTGGTGGTCATTGCTTTACTGCAATTCTAAGAATCCGCTTTTTATTACTGACAGAATACTTTTCCATAGATGGCTTAAATGCTTGTTAATCTGTAATAACACACGTATTAAGGACCACTGATGGTACCCTTGGCCATACTCACCATCTGTTTGCTTCTTGATTTTCAAGGTGACAGTTTCTCCTGCCATCTGCAATAAATGAATGGCTTCACTCAAAGGTTTTCCTTTCAGACTACTACTATTTATTGCGAGGATTCTGTCTCCTATGTGAATTGCCCCAGTCCTACAATAAGGAAAAAGTAAAACACTGAGAAGAGAGCATAAAAAGCAACATAAGCAATTTCTTCGCATATCTGGGGATGAAAACCTCATCTTCCTTTCTTTCATTTCGCTTTTATAACTGTGTTACAGAGTTATTCTTTTGTTAGAAACGCTTAAAGCAAGGCACCTTTGTTGTAGTGACAATAGCAGAGCTGAGGCATGAAGATGTGGATTTCTGTGAAACTGCGACAGTTGAGTTAATCACCTGTGGATTATATTCACTGCAGCCCACCTGTTCAAGAGCAATCTCAGACAGCTCAGTTAAGCTCTGAAACGAGTCAAGTTTCTAAAAGTCTCACAACATAACAAATAAAAGCAGTGTGAGCAAGTAACCAGCTATTTCACCAATGTGGCTTTCAGGAAGGATCAATCAAAGAAGAAAAAAAAAAATTTTGCGCAAATTCACTGTTGGTTCTGGCATGCATAGTATCATGTGTTGTGTGTGAGTTCTCTCTGAAACCACCATCAAAGGTACCAGTTTCAATGACTCAACCAATCTTAGATGTAACAGGCAACAGAAAACGTTATCATTTTCATTAGTGTCTATCACTTACCACGAGGAGCAGTTCTGCTCCTCTGATAATGGTGTATGAAAGTGCACATACAGATTACAGCGGCAGAGAAGCATATGATAAATTCAGATAAACGTAGACACATGAAGTGCTTTAGGTACTTATTATACTACACAAGGCTAGTGGTTTTAAAAGGCTGCTAAAGTGTTCCTGTAACTGAGCAGTTTGATTGATTAGTATTTCCTTAGTGATTTATAGTAAGGACCACTATCCTCTGTTCTGCCTTGTACAGTATGTACAAGTAGATCCTGTTAAGATATTGCTCATGCTCCTGAGCTTGGCAATGATCAAAACACAATAGCAAAAAGATTGTAAACTCAGATTTGGAGAATTATAAAAAATAAATTTCTAAACCACAAAAATTAGCATTTTCAGGTACACAAAACAAATCTTTATCTTGACAAAGAGCATATTTAAAATAATTTGCTGTCCAATTTACCTTTCAGCTAATCCTCCTTTTGTAAGGCTGGAAATGATTATGGGATCAAAGGGCTCTTCAGTACCGGAGATTGTAATTCCAAGAGGCCCACCGTAGCGCTTGAGCTCAACAGTATAAATAATTGCTCCAGAGCTCTCCTGTTCATCTGCAATAAATGCCAAGGGGATGCAATTGGTTTCTTATGAAAGAGGGAATGAAAAAAATAGCACATTCAGTCTAGTGACTGGTTATCAAACAACATTTTCACAGGATTATACTTCAGATACAATTCTTAACTACATTCTACTGGATCATTTTGAAAAAAATTATCTAATGTTAATTTCTTCTTTATTGCCAAAACCCAGACACAAATCAAAACTCCCCTCATTCTATTAAGACTAAATTTTACTCTGAAATCTTTATATCTTCTTTCCTATTAAAATATAACTTCAGGCTATTTTGTTACAGGATCACAAAATGACTGAAGTTGAAGGGGGCCTCTGGATGCCATCTCGTCCAACTGCCCTGCACTAGCAGGGTCAACTAGAGCTAGTTGCTCAGTGTCCAGATTGCTCTTGAATATCTCCAAGGGTAGACACCCCACAACCTCTCTGGACAATCCGTGCCAGTGTTTGGTCTCTTTCAAAGCAAAAAAGTGTGTTCTGATGCTCAAACAGAACATCATGTGTTTTAGTTTGTGTTCATTGCCTCTGTCATTGGGCACCACGGAGGAGAGCTTGGCTTTGTCTGCTTTACATCCTCCCTTCAGATATTTATACACACTGATAAGATCTCCCTGAGCTTTCCCTTCTCCAGGCTGAGTGGTCCCATATCCCCCAGCCTTTTCTCATAGGAGAGATGCTATAGCCCTTTCATCATCTTTGTGACTCTTTGGTGGATCTCATCCACTACATGCCCATGTCTCTCTTCTACTGGGGAGCCCATGGACTGGGCCCAGCACTGCAGAAATCTCTCACCAGTGCTGAGTAGAATGGAATGACCACCCCCCTTGAACTGCTGGCTGCCTCTGCCTATTGCAGACCAGGAGGCTGTTGGCCTTCTTTGCTGCAAGGTCACGTTATTAGAAAAAAGGCAAGTTACTACCACTGTATAAATACTGATACTCATCTGTTTCTTGAACTGAATAGAAGGTATTTAGAACCAAAGGTAATTCAAAAGTTTTAAACACAAACTTCTTTAAAAGAATTCTGGGAAAAGTCAAAAGTCATTATAAGATGGGCAGCTGTGTTAGTAAAAGAATCCATGTTTTAAGCTTTTTGTAACAGAATAAAAACCAGTTCCTGAATAGTGAATTATCAACTAAGTTGAATGATAACTCCATTAGATATGATTCCATTATATTGCATTCAGTTATTTGCATTATTTTGAAATGTCAGTCTCACCAAACAATCACCAGAACTGGAGAAGAATCCACCACTGGGTAAGCTTAAATACCATTAGTTCCTTAAACAATACTCAACAGGTGTTACATCATCAAGAAAGGTGCCTGTATTTATACAGTGCATGCTCTTTACATATTACTAAAACAAATCCACAGCAGAAGAGCAGTCAACTGCAGCATCACTGAGTTGTGAAGTAATATTTTAAAATTTAAAATGCCATTATTTCTCCTCAGATCAAAATAACAAATGCTTTCTTGCTCATGTTCTGATATTGGTGTTCAGCCAGGATGACTGGTCTGGCAGGCAAATTTTCCTAGATCTGTGGGTAATGACATTTTGAGCAGTTCAGTGAATGTGGAAAATGTCTAGGATGCACATTCTGTAAATGTTACTAAAACTAACTGAAAAAAGTTAGAAAATTCAAATGTTCCTATTCCTGTTGCAGTAGATAGAAAACCTTTGAACGGAAAAAAAGATACCTGCATCACTAGCAAAGGTTCAAAGAGTTACTTTCTTTTTAATACGGAGCATGGTACTTAAGCAGAGTTGGAGGAACACTAATATCTTTGGAGCTACTTTGTTTCTTCGTAATTTTCGGAACCTTTAGTTATTTAGCTTCCCCCTACCCCAACTCCTATTTCCTCCTTGCTATCCACATAAAGAAAATGGTACACACAGAGAATCAAAGGGGAGAAGAATCAGTGGTGTTTATTCAGCAAAGAATACTGGTATATTTGTGCCTACTTGAGGCACTGTCATCAGTGTTTTGGCACAGTTTACACAAACTGCACTTTATCTGACATGCTCTTTCAAGAAGCACCCAACTCCCAAGATGCCACTGGAAACCTCTGGCTAGCATGCACACTGCCACTGTGCAGCAGAAGAATGGCACTTCTTGCTTGCTTCTTAAAGCATTTATGGAACAACCACAGAAGCCCTGAGATCTAACGCTAGTACTGGTCACGCAGGTGTGGCACTGACATGGTACAAGATTTCAACTGAAGGATGGAAAGTAACCCTCCAAGATAATTGAAAATGTAATAGCCATTATGTCTGCCTTCTGCTTAGCTGTAGGTCAGAAAATTAATGGCAGAATGCTATGCTGTTCTCTTCAGTGCTCTCCAGGCAGCAGCAATGTGAGCTATCCAAGTACAGGGCATGCATGTGGCCTGAATTCACCACAAAGGCCAGTTTTGCCATGAAATCAATGAACACTGATATTCAAGAAAGGGTGGGAGCCATTAGATGAATCAGGAGATAGAATTATCCTCAGTTTGGGAAGCTGGCAAGAAAAAAAGAAAGGGGAAAAATTGCTTAAAACATGCATCCCTCTGGGGACAAAATATAATCAAACTACCATGGTTATGGGTCTCATGGTTTTGAGATTTTCCATCTTTCTTTTCTTATGATGCAATTGTGGATAATTCTTCGAAACCACAATTAATGAAAGTAGATCCTCTGTGCTGCAGTGCCTCTGCTTTGTCCACTAGTCTCTTGCTCTTCAGAGATAACATCTGACCAATACAGTGAAAAGGGCAAAGAGCAGCACGGTCAGGGGAGCACATGACATGTACTGCCCTGGCCTCACCTGCCCAGTGGCTCTGAGGAACACAGCTCTGAGACACATACAGCTCTCTGCAGAAGGGAGGAGTTGGAGAGACAGCAGAGGAACAAAGAACAGAAGGCAGAAAAAATAGCTAGAAGCAAGAAAGACTTAAAAATTAAATATAAAATGAAAGAGTTAGAAAGACAGAGATGAAACAAGAACCAAGGGAGGAAGAATCCCTTCTCCCTTCCTTGCCTTCCTCAAAAAAGAATGCAGTGAAAAATTAAAAAGAAGTTTAAATCTTAATCTTGTTCTGTGATTTAGAAAATTATTTTGAGTGCTCTATGCCTACTCATCAATTAGCATCAGGCTTTTATTTTCTCAGGGAATTTACTGTTTGCCTCTTTTGAGTTTGAGCTGTGCATTTTTGCCCCCTGTGAGGAAAAAAGCACTTTCACAAGTAAACTAATGGCAAATACACAAAAAATTATTTTAACTGAGATACACTTTTTGCTACAACTTTGCTACTGTTTTGCCACTGTTTCTAAAATATTTTTCCTTTAACGTTTCAGGAGACACTCATTTTAAATTTTAAAATACCTGAAATGTGCTATATATACTTTCAGTTACACTTTGACACTTAGTCAACTGTTACCAGAACCATTTGTATAAAGGATTTTTTTTCTGTAGGTCTCTGAGTAGCTGTCCATTTACATTTGAATTTGTTCAGTTACACCAGTCACGTCTGGATAACACACTGTAGTAGTGTGAGAATCTTCATATAGATACAACTATAAAATAAGCAACGTGAGTGTGTAAAAGAAAACCCTGGAATATGAATCCCACTGAGACAAAAATCTGTACCAGGTACCATGGTGTGCACTAAGAGAGTTATTTTACGTGGGTGGAGACTGAAATCCACATTTCAGTGACAGCAACAGAAAATTTGCACCAATTTCAGTGGAAATGGAAGCTGTCCTAGATAAAGATTAAGTCCAAAAGGTGAGAGGGAGATGGGGAAGACACAACACACCACACACAAGACAAAACCAAAAGTGTTTAAAAGTGTGGGAGAAGTTACCACTTCTACTACGCAGCTCTAATTCATGCTCCTCTTTTATGGTCTGGTGGTAATTTCTCTGCAGGCTTATAATGAGTGTCCCCCAGCTGAGGGGAAGACTTTGAAGGACGGATCCCAGATGAGGGGAAGAATTTGAAGGAGAGATCCTATGTGACATGAACGGTTAAAAACCAGACCCCTTCTTGTGCAGGAGAAAAAGCAAAACTTCCTTCCTGTCAATCTTCAGCCAAATGTAGTTGCATTTGTAGTTTTGCAAGGAAACTGTCAAGTGACCCTTTGGATGTACTGCCCATGGCTAATTTGGCCAACCTCTGTCCAAGATGGACCAACTATGTGTAGCAAACCCCACCTCACTGTCTGCAGGGATCATACGACAATATGCTCCCAAGTTCACTTTCAGTTCCCTTTCCTTGACCAAAATTTACTTCAGAAAGCCAATTGGACAAAGTACTAAATGCATCTGCCTTTGCTTTGTACTGATTACACAGAGAAGATACTTTGCTTTCACAGCAATTAAAGGAAAAGAGTTCTGATGCAATTCTAAACACTGGTTCAAGGGTTGCACTTGTTGGCAAACAATAAAGTGTGGCAGGTTGTGACTTTCTGTTGTAAATCGTAGAGAGCTGAAGTGACTACAGTTCATACTTTGTGTAACACTGTAATATAAATACCAGCAGTAATAGTAGTTATAACTGTCTAACTTCCTTTGCCACTACAATGCATAACAGAGCTCACTTCATTATCTCCAGGTGTGCAAAATTATGGCAGGTCCATTACTTCCACTAGGCTGCTCAGACTTGGCTCCTCCATCAGCTATTCAGCACAGCATGTAAAGTACTACTTATCTTTAGGCATGGGAACGCTCATAGTGAAGTCAAATTTGTAAGTTTATGGACAAAGCATGCACTTCACCACTTTGCTGGAGAACTGAGGCCTATGGATCCATGCTTTGATAACCATGATTCCAATATTAAGAGCAGAGAAAATCTCAGATCTTATCAGATCAACTTTATACAGCTGTACCTGGGGGGGAAATTGCCTTTCCAGAGAACTGAAGACTGCATTTTGCAGTGCAGTTCCTGCAGACAATACAGCCAAGTCAGAAAACTCAAAAGCTTATACACCATTAAAATTCTTTTTAGGTGACATTTTCCGATTATCATTAGCATAAACCAGACACATTTAGAAAAAACATTTTGCTAAAATTTACATGTAAAAGAAAACCCCTATGCTGTAGAACTCCTGAAAATACACAAGAATCTGCAATAAGCTCACTGCTAATACCGGAATTATCTTCATCTTTGCGGATCTTTAGCTTTACAAGGTCTTCACAGTGCTGAAGGATCTGGACAGCATCTTCCATCGAGCAGTTGTCAAGTCGAATGTTATCTATCGCAAGCAATTTATCACCCAGTTCGAGTGTCCCAGTCCTGTGAACAAATGAACAAGCATACATGAAATTCTAGCAACATTTTAAGAAAGGTACCTTAGAAGATATGAACATTATTATAGAAATGAGATGGATTTTTTTACCACTTTCTCTCTTAATATGCTAGATTTTAAATTTTCAACTGGATTGTACAAAAAAGCCAAACACTCTCCCCCCCCCAAAAAAAAAAACCAAAACAAAAACAAAAAAACAAAAAAAAAAAAAAAAAAAAAAAAAAAAAAAAAAAAAAAAAAAAAAAAAAAAAAACCAAAA
>JAWWMO010000043.1:33418042-33566668 GCA_035047845.1 Dendrocincla fuliginosa
TTTCTGCTGGATGGAGCTGTGATAAAGAATATATACAAGCATTTGGTTTTATTTCTAAATATGTAGATGGGCTAATTATATCCATAAATCAATACTTCATACACATTATTTTACTGTATTATATTCTTCCCTTCCCCCAAATTATACGTGCATATAATATAAACAAATATCAGCAGCATATCAGTAAGACTGCATACCCCTCAAAAATTAGAAAATTCCAGAATTACAGAGATTGGTACAAAATGAACTTAATATGATATGTCTGATTTCTGGGTTAGACCAGGACTGAACAATGTGAAGGTATCACAGTACAGCTCCAATGATCTATCATAAAATGCTGTGTAGGTATAGCACATAAGGAAGCCTCTATGTTAGTAGAAACTTTCAGTACAACTATTAATGATGATCTTTTGCCAGAATAAATCCTGGTTTATTATATCGCTGACGAAGAGAGCTGCTCTGGCAAAATACGTAGAGTGGGCCAGCCCACGTTCTTTACATCCCCTTCCATCTCAGCCAGTGCTTAAGGCAGAGGTATGAAGATAATGATTCCTGGGGGAGAAGAGGTACACTTCAAATAAATGAGATGCTGTGGATAGTGGTCACACATACTATTGGGCTGATACACAGTTATCACATTTGCACAGATGTAGCTTACATCACACAGATGCTTGCTTCACTGTGACTTACTGCTTCCTCCAAAGTAAACAGGTGCCTCTTTTGATGAATAACCTTACCCCCTGTACTGCTGCTGAGCTTCAAGCATTGTGGACTTCTCCCATCTTTGTACTGGGGGTAGCTACTATAAGCACTGGAATTCCAGCAATGGTTAATTTAGCAAACCCCCCACCACTTGCACACCTAACTCATCTCTTTTTGGAAGTATCTGGCATTAACTGTTAATTTTCCATCTGTCCCTTGTGGTTAAAAGGATGCTCTGCTCTTTGAAGACAGTCATTGAAATTCTTTACTGACTTGTGAAAAAGTATTTCACAAGTTTCCCTTGCCCAGGAAATTCGCTCAGCAATTTTGCTTGACTTTCGATTGAATATGAAGCAGTTAACTAACCCAGAGGAAGACAACGATTACTGATTACTTCCAGAGGACTGTTTCTTGGAGCGGCTTCACTGAGGGGGGTTCATCCTTTTGCTGACAGAAGACAGCACTGAAGATCTGATATGATAAGCAGTGGGTTGGTGCAGGTGATGAAAGACACATTTTTAGACAACTGTGTGGCACGTGCTGTCTCCCCTTGGGAAGAATACCACCTACAGCTGCTCCGGCCAGGAGCTGGTCCGTGTGGTGAACACAGACTGACTTTTGGGATTGTTGTTAACAAAGAGTGTGCTAATATTGAAACACTGCCATGTGGTATAAGGCTCTCAGTTCTCCTGAAAGTGCTAATGGGTTTTTCACATCTAGGGTTCTTCAATTGCCCCAAGCCATTTCTGCTCTGTGTACTGAGCCCTCTGCATTCACTCACAGCAGGTACTTTTCCATTAGGCTCCAACACCTAACTGACAATCACCCAAAAAGCTGCCCATACTGGAGGATCACCTACAAAATCCTGATGTCAGTTACTTTAGCAGGTTGTGAATCTTCTCTTTGATGGAAAATGACAGATCTTCACCTACAGTAACCGCAAGGTAAATTAATAGTGACATTTCCAGCACAGTATGCTAACAGATCTTGTTAACCCTAGCTGCCCTGGCCGAGAAAGCCTTTGAATGTCTGAAGGGACTGTTCAAGAATTGCTAAATAGCCTTATTTAAAATTCAATGTCTTGAAAGTCCAGAAGACGGATGTACAAGGACTTTCAAGAATTTGTAGAAACTTGTCTAAACCAGCATGCTTTCAGGAAATGCCTATGTTGCAATTTAGAGAACAGTAATTAACTTTTTGCAAGATGTGTAATTTTCAGTTTATCATACTTTCATGTCATGGGTCAACTATATCTTATATAGCAATTCCATGATTTACTTGAATTATTTGGATTTGTTTCACCAATTAGTATCCTGTTAAAATTTTAAAGTATCGCTTTGGTGAACTTTTTTTTTAAAATTCTGTGTTTATGTGTTTTTTATGCTACCCACTGTACATTGTCTGCACTCTAGGGTTTGAGTATTGAAATACTTTTAATGAAACTGTCCAATCAAAATTACCAGCACTTAAGAAAACAGTCCATTATTGTTGCAAAAAGAAGAGAGAAGGAACCAAAATGGGTGGAAAAGTGCAAAGTCACAGAGTACGTGTGGATGCAAAGGGTGTGCCATTGCACACAAAGTTATCACAGTTTCAAACTGAGTAAGTGTGAACCAGCAGTAAGTTACCCTGGGCTGTCACTGGGTCTGTTGGTTGAAAGTCTTTTTGTAGGCACCAGAGCTCTGTGTGAAATGCATCCCCCTACACTGACCAGCCCTTAATAAGAGGGTACACCACACTTTGCTTTATTATTGTTCAGTGCTCGTGACATACTTACTACAAACTACTCAAGTTGTGTTGCAGAGATAAAATCATTAATTTCCTCCTGAACTTTTGTACTGCACATCACCACAACCTAAGATTGCCTCCCAAATACTGGCGAACGGACGCTGTACCCAACAAGAAGATTGAGTACTATTACCCTGATTTGACAGATAAGGAAAGAAAAAATAGGAACATTTGGGTCAAAGTATAACAGTTTTTGGTGAGCAATTTCAGATATCCATGCCTTTGTCCCACAACAGTTTGTAGAATATAACAGCTTCTACATTCAAAGCACACCTACTGGCATTTTCAGCAACAGCTGCAGATGCTCAGCATTTCTTCAAGTGCAACATCAGGATCTCAACAGTTTCTGCAGAAAATCAAGCAGCCATCACTGGAGAATCTTCACCCCCATGCCCAAAAGTGACTTGTCTCTCCACGAGTCTATTGCAAAGGGGAAACACCCTAATTTCTCCAGAGCAGCATGAAACCATCTTGAGCATGAGACCACATCCTTTGTCTTTCTGAGTCCTCCACCTCATTCATTAGGCAGCCTCCATCCCCTTTGTTACACACCGTTTCATCTCTCCCCAGCGAGCAGAGAAGCAAGAGTTCCAGTGAGAAAGCAGCATTTGACCACTTAATTAAGACACTCTTATCAATTAATGCAAGTTTGAAGTGACACTGTATAACTTCAAGTCTCCATTTTTATGTTTAATTTCAGAATCATTGTTGGTTTTAAGAGACTATTAAAAACAAAGCACCTTACCACTCAAGACATATTCAGCCTTCTTGTGCACGTCCCAGCTGCACCTACTCCTGATCAAAGCTCAGTCTCTCCTCTCATCTGCTGTCTCCCTGTTAAGGAGACTCCACTCATTTTCTCTCTTCATCCTATTCTGCTTATCCAACAAAGATCTCATCCTTTCTCCACTCTGATCCAGCTGTTAAGCCTACCTACTGTTCAGCTTTTGCAGAGACCTCACACAGTCTGTATGAAGAACTACAAGTGGACTGAAGAGTGCACAAGGTTGTACAGGTACCAAATTAAGTGTTGCACAAAGTTGTTTGTTCCCTCTCTTTAAATTACTCTATGACCCTAGGTCTCCATATCAGGTTTCTACCCTACTTCTACTACTACATTTTCCCTGCCTTTCCCTTTCCTCTGACTCTTGAAAGAAGGTTCAAAGAAGTGTTGTCAGTTTTGTAGATCAGCTGTTCCATTAAGTTATAAAAAGCCCTCAAAAAATGCTCCTTTCTCATTTCACTGCTAATAATAATAAAAAAAACAGAACACAAAGTGACTTAAACAGATTTAGGGGTGGACATCTCACCTACCACCCAGCCAAAACTCACTAATCTCAGACTGGCTTCAAGCTTTGCAGTTTGATCAAACTGAATGAACTGAACAAGCAAGGAAAATGCTCAGGTAATGGAAAAATACTTGCTATAGAAAGTCAACCAATTTATCTACAATGCTGGTTAACAGCTCCTAGACAGTTTTAAAAATAGTGTGATTATTAAATAGGTGAAAGAGCTTTTTAAATTTAGACTGATGCAGCTCTTTTATTCCTTAAGTATTTGTTCTTGTGGAGCAGCTGAGAAATCTGCTGATTTTTTTCTCTGTCTTGAAAATAATTACTTGTAACGTTGAAAAATGAAGCAGAGTATGCCAGGTGAAATCCCAAATTATACAGAAACATGCTTTAGAAAGTAAATTCTCATAGTCAATGCTAAATATCTGTAAATATTTACAAAGCTTGTTTCTGATGAACTACAAAACCAGTAACACAGACTATAGTGCAGCTGCTAGTCAAAATGACTTAATAAAACTGATTATTGTCTTGGTGAGATTCTGATATTCTTTCCAGCTTTGCAGCTTCTTATTCCTTGAGGAGTCCCATTAGCTTCAGAGAGATTGTTTTTGAAGCATTGTGCTGCAGTTCATTACCAGTAAGGATATCAGAATCTTACTTAAGAAAGAAAGAAAGAAAAGGAAAAACCCCAAACAACTGTTGACCACAATTACCAGAATCTACTAGTAAGTCATTTTATTGGACATCATTCAATGTGTTTAAGAAAAAAAAGAGTCTATTATAAAGTAGCCAGTTGCCTCAAAAATGTATCTTTTTTTTAAAAAAAAAATCTATATTCCATTACATGGTCTAAAATCAATGTCACTGGCAAATAAATTGAAACAGATTTGAACACTACTAGATCTACCTGAAAGCCATTGTTCTTCTAGAGAATGGCTCTGTTATAAAAGCAGGGACACTGCTTTATATATAGCATATTATTTACACATATATATGTACATTAATATATATTAGATATTATTTATGTCATGCTTTATTTGGATTACATAATTTAAAAGACCTGAGTCATTCTAATTGCTCTACACAGGTAACTGGGTGTGAAAATAATGATATCTAAAGCATGAAATAGTCACTTGTATTTGCAAACTATGAAACAGGGTATTTATGGAGTGTGTATATGAAGGGAGCAGTGGTCAAGGCCTCCTGTGAGGTAACTGACATGCACTATCCTAAAATAAACTAAATAAACAGTGGTGCTCTTGAAACTTTCTTCTGTTTCCTTTCTAGGGGGTTTTGCTATCTATGGGGATTTTAAACTTCTTCTATTATTTTTCTCTTGCATTAATAAATCTGGAACTATGAGAAGTCTCTTCCTCTATTACATGTCTTGTTTTTCAAAGCCCATGAATTGGCTTAATTGTCTTTAGTGTTGTGTGTCACCTCAGATTTGCCTTCAAGTTCCTGGCTGTAACTCCCACTTGGTGTTCATTACAAAGGAAAACAACACAGAGAAATATATTCCTCTTTTAGGATGTCAGACTCCTAACAGCTGACTTAGAAGAAGTCCTGGACTTAAAATAGATGTATATCCAGATGCCAACCCAAGGTGAGGTTACATTCCCCTTCTGACAAAAAATGTCTGTCTTGTCTCTCAGGTCAGGTGATTTCATGACTTTCTCATAAAAATCCCTAATTAAACTGGGGATATGGAAAATAAGACAGGTGTTTCTCTCTAACATTTTAATAGCACTTTCTCATTCACCATTAACTCTACCAACTTGAGAAGAGAGAGAACAAAACAGGCCTGTAGCACCTAAAGAGATCAAGCCTAAAAGGGATCTGATCACCTCCGTCACCCCTGTTTGGGACTGGTCATACCAACTCTGCCAAGTTTCCCTTAGTATTTGTTTTTTAAAATAGATCACATAATTTTCTGGCAGTATCAGTAATAAAGGGCATGCTAATGTGCTACAGTACCCTGACAGAAATTTGATAAAATGAATATAAAATGCTTATATTCTTCAAATCAGAGTGCCTCATTTAGGAGTTAATTACGAAGAACAGAGCAAATCACTGAAAAGCAAGCATGAAATGCAGCAATTCAAGACTTCTACCATGCAAATTCATAAACTTTCAATTATTAGTATAAACCCTTTAAAAGTGAGTAAATAATTACTCCTAGATGCATTTCATATGCCTTAAATACTATTAATAAATGAGGTTATTATATATACCATAAAATTTAATTTAAATATCAAAGATACTATAGTATACATGAAAAAGCACAGATAAGACCAATCATATGTCACTCTGATTATATAAAGCACTAATTTTATAAAGCATTAATTTTTGGAATTAAGTTCCAAGTCAGTAAGTATACAAAGTTAGGAAGAGGAGTGCTAAATACTAAATTCAAAGAACACTAGCTTTCCATTAAAAGTTTATTCCTACAGGCGCAAAAAAGTACAAGAAGTCTGAATTCTAAAAAGCAACACATATCAAATTACTAGGAAGACCCCATTTTTTTCAATAATCTTAGAAACCATTACCTATCCTAAGAATAACATTTAAATGGAACAGTCTCACTCCAGGTTTTCTCATTTTCCAATGTTTTCATTTGCACAAAAAAAGACACGTAGACCTATGACTTTGCTTCAAGCATCACATCACATCTTAGGAAGTCTCACGGTTACTCATTCAAGTGTGCAACACAAGCAAATAGGCCTGCAGTGTCTCTCATTTGTTCCTCAGATGTAATCCTTAGCACTGAGTACCCTGCTGTACTTTTGGTTAACCATATTCCATTGTGCTGGTAAAAGCTTTGAGAATACAAGCGAAAGCACAGTCTTCCCCCAAGACATATGAATACTTCTAAAGAAAGACTAATAGTCTAAGAAAGGCCACAACCATAAAGGAATGTTAATTCTGATGACACCAGATTCTCCAATGTCAAGCACAAGCCCATTAACTTTGAATGGATTATTTTTCCTTCTCAGTCAAGGGCTGAACTCAGTATACTGGAGTTTACATGGTCAAAATCGAATCCTAACACAGCATTTACTGTCTGCTCCCAAAGTAAGTAAAGAAATACTTTGATTTCAAACAACAGTAATAAGTATTTTTTGAGAAACAGACTAATGCAGATTCTAATCTCTAGAATCCCTAGTGAAAGGGGATTCTGCTAAGTGACCTGCACATTCAGGACTGCCCACTAGTTCTACAGGTTGAGACTCTGGGTTCTGAAGCAGAAATAATCCCATGTATGTGAATCCTCATGCCTGTGAGAAAACTTGAGTTCAGTGGGATTTCTGTCCAAGACCATGCCAGATTCTGCTTTAAACTTCACAGCTGTGGAAATACTTTTGGATGGACCTAATTCTGTTGACTATTTTTTTGGGGTTTGGTTGGTTGCTTTTTAATAAATAATTTTAATGGGAGTTACATGAAGGAATAGGTCAAGCATTATTAGACCTTGCAAACTTCTGACTTTGTTAACTACTTGAAGGGAAGTATAAATATATTACAGAATGGTATTCATCAGAGAATGAGCAGGAAAAGAAAAAGAAGCTAGAAAATGGAAAACGAAGTTTATAACCAAAGAAACAAGAGCCTGTAGCCACAGGACCTACTCTTCACAGATTATCTCATAAACATGGTCTGAAAAATAAGCACTTTTACTTACAACTTATGGTGATGCCAAGTTCCACATTATGCTTCTTTGGTAGTTTCACATGAAATGTTCCACTGCTTGGTATAACTGATTCTACAAAAATATATTTAAAATGTTAGATAATTTATAAGGCACAGCAACTCCAAGTGCATGGAACTATACGTGTAAATTGATGAAATCACATCAGAATCACAAGGCATGGATGAAACACAGGTGCTGAAGTGAAGGAGGTAGGACATACGAAACATGATTTATAACTGCACTGGTAATTTCATGGTAACTCAATTTTTTTTAAGGTTTAACTGAATTTGTAGAGATTGCACGGGCTAGCAGCCAGCTGAGACTGCAGGTTTTTAGCTCATAGGCAAGTTTTGTGAGGACATGTGAAAATTATACTGATGGCAGGTAACTTTTAATTAAAAGGACAGGATATTGAGTCGTAAGGATTTCAGGCCTTCGTTGCTGTAGGACTAACATGTTTTTAACTGTCTACTAAGGTAACTGCTGTAAATTTTACAGCTAGTGGGAAGAAAAGGAATCAAAACATCACTAATAGTAAAGTGCCTGGAGCTGATTGAGGAAAAAACCCACTCGAACACACAGCACTGTATCCTGACTTTTGGCATCACTGCTCCCAAGGGTTTGGCCCTTGGCCTGAAAAGGAGCAACCAAAACTTACAGCTATGGAAACACAGATACCATACACATGGCAGAGGACTCTAACCATGAGTTTGAGTCTGCTGTCACAGAGCAAACTGGAGAAGTACAAACAAGTCCAGAGACTGAAATACATGTGACTTCAAGTGTATTTAAATGTTTTTCTCATTATTAGGTTTTCTTATTTTTCAGTATTTTGTTTCCTATGTGTATGAATGTACATATTGTATTTAACTTTTTTAAATATTATACTAGATGGATGTGTGTACACTTACAGAATATGCAGAATTACTCTAAGAACGTTTAGTCTACTTTTGACATCATGTTTTATAATACCAATAACAATAATCACACTATGCAAAATACAGCATATCCCACATTGTCACGATTAGAAAGGAGTTACTGTTAGATTTAAGAAAAGTTTTAATAGTGTTTACTATTCACATAGTTTGTTAGTGCAAACATAATGTGTGCTTGTTTGATATACACAATTTATGATTTTATAGATGTGTTAGGTATGCTTAAACATTACAGAACAAAGGAAAGCCTTTAGTAATAATAAAAACTCATCAGCAACATTAAAAATTATTCTTCTGGCCTATACTAATTCAGTTTCTATTATTTATTTAGACTGTTGGTTTGAGATATTCTAAGTGAAATTCCTCAGAGTTTTCTGTATATCCACCCTTTTACGATATCCTTCTGTCAGCAAAGGATTTCATTATTTGGCCTGTAGATGATTTGTCTCCACTCAGCAGAACATTTCTATCTCAGGACAGAAAAATGTCCTGAAGTACCTCAGAGGAAGGACAGTCACCAGATCTTACTACAGGACCTGTCATTTCTATCTGTGTTCAGAAGTACACTGCAGGGCTATGTGAAATGAGAAAGCTGTACAGAAAGATACACAGTTCAAATAAGTCACTTGAAAACTGAATAGTGTAGATGTGAGAAGAAAGCCTCCACCCTGGATGCCTAGTACTCACAATGTACTTGGGATTTATTCCTTCATTTTTCGCACATGACAGAATAACAGGACATTCATACCTGCAACATCAAATTCTATTTCCAAAGTGACCTTGTTGTTGATAGAGGAGTCTCTGAGCAGTTGATTGGCCTCATCAAATGTGCTGTCTTCTGTTGGGATACCATTTATTGATACTATTCTGTCTCCTATTTGCAGCACCCCACACCTTGGTACACAACCATAAAAAACAATCATCAGATGTACACATTACCAGAACCAAAAATCATCAAATCCAGACATTAACCCAGCATTGCCAAAACCACTACTTCTGTGTGGAATTGCAGTATCTACATGCCTTTTAAAACCTACAGGGATGGTGACTCAATCACTTCCCTGGGCAGCCTGTTCCAGTGCTTGACAACTCTTTTCAGTGAAGAAATTTTTCCTAATATCCAATCTAAACCTACTCTGTTGCAACTTGAGGCTGTTTTCTCTCATACTGTCACTTGTTACCTAGGGAGAAGAGGCTGATCCCCACCTGACTACAATCTGCTTTTAAGTATTTGTAGGGAGCTGTAAGGTCCCCCCTGAGCCTTCTTTTCTCCAGGCTAAACAACCCCTTGCTCAGACACTCCTCAGGAGACTTGTGTGGAGCACAAGTATGCCCTGCTGTGGACATAACTCCAGGACCTTAATGTCTTTCTTGTAGTAAGTGGCCCAAAACTGAAGTCAGCATTCAACGTGTGGCCTCACCAGTGCTGACTACAGTTGGCCACACACTTCCTGATAGAAGCCATCTGATCAAACACATTCAACATAACCTCGCAGGAGAACTGTGGCATAGCAGCTCAACAGTCTATCCAGGCAGAGAGGGGGGAAGAAGCTGCTGCCCCTTTGCACCAAGACGCTATCGAGCACTCCCAGAATGGGCTGTGCTGTCTAGGTGCTGGAACCCAGGAAGAGAGGTCTTTATGCTTCCATCCCACCCATGGATATCACCTCTGACACTAACCCTGGGCTGCAGATGAAATGGCAGCTAGCACTTGCCTGTGCAGTTACTATTGTTCTCATGACATGATTAAATACATATATAAGTGTAAAAAAGCAATTGAAATGCTATAATGAAATAATTAGTAAGCCAAAACTCTGGCATTCCCTACCATTTGATTCTGTACCAAAACTGAACAGAGCTGGACATAGCCTCCCCCCACAATTAATTATCACTTCAGAGATGTTTGATTTTTTTTTCCTTTTCCATGAATACAGCTTCCAGTCTCCTGCTGAAGGACTCTGGATGATAAGAACACTGGTGCTTGTCATTCTTGTTATAGCTGATCAAGCACATGAAATACCACTGTCAGAACAGGAAGTTTAATACTTGCCCCACTTCCATCGAGCAAGGCCCTGCAGTTTGTCACAAATTGAAAGCAACAAGCCCAAAGTACCCTGAGGAACGCTCACCAAAACATTCTTAGTAGTCAATTGAAAGAACCTCACCTTTCCGCCGGGCTGTCAGACTCAATATAGGAAATGAGAGGTGGAGAAGACAAGGTCTCAGTAGCAAACACGCTACCCTGGAGCTGTATCCCAAACCCTACTATGGGGTCAGCTGTCAGCACTACTTCTGTGGTTTCTGTGTGGACGACCTGCCCAGCCAAACCAACAGTGCTAGAGGCTAAAGACACTATAAAACAGAGCAGACCAGGAGGAAAGACATTCATACACAGCAGAAATTGCTTTTTGAGAAAATTGATCTGTACAGTAAATCAATGAGTCAATGAAACATATCTTTTAAAGTCAATTTAGGCTAAAGTTGATAAATTATATAAACAGCTATGACATATAAAAGAATAGAAAACATCTGGTTGTACATTAGAATGCAAAAAGATAGTTCTTGTACTGAGTAAAATAAATGTGTTTGATATCCCCATCCCAAAGATCTCAGAACATCCTTGAATTCTGTTTGCATTAGGTTTGAGGTGTGCATGAGCAGAATTTTTGCAGGAGCCAAGGGAATTGGAGGCACAAGCCCAGCTGTTATTTAGGCCAATTCCCATGAGCTCTTCTGAACTTCTCACAGCAATACATTGTTATTAGCAACAAAGCACATGGACCAGGCTTGTTTGCAAGAAGTAAGGATGCCTTCTTCTTGTACATGTTCACTACCAGTCAGCAATTTGTCAGGTTAACTAGATATTGTAAGGAAGGTTAACAAAGCCCTCTGTTTTAGCAACCAGTATATCTCAAGAGATCATGAGAAAAACTGTTCTTTGGGGCCTCTCAAAGTCACTGGGGGACTCTTCTGCGAGAAACACAGGCAGCAACTTCTGTTCTCCTGATTTACTCCCTCTCTCTATTCTCACTCTTTTAAAGAAAGGCTGCAGTACAGAACAAATCAAGACAAAAACAACACTGAGATTCAATGCAATTACCTATGAAAGGAGGAGACTGCATCTTTGCTTCCTTGATCTCTGTCTAAATGTCTATTGTATCATTTTTGACTTCCCCTAGTGACAAAGTATTGCCTTTTCTACACAGAAAGCTAGAGTTTTTTAATTCCTGTTCAGCAGTGATAATCCCCCAACATCAACGATTTGGAATGGCTTTGTGTTTGTCATTACCTTTGCACCTCTAATTTCCTTCAAGACCCATTTCTGCTGCAATAGCTACTAAGAATTAGGTAAAAGTTCATGGTTTACCTGGAGGATAATTTACATATGGATTGCTTCTTCTCTCAGATGTGGGAAGAAATTAGTTCTTGATTTGACATACTACTAGCACAACTGTACAAAGATGTCAGAGGTTATATAAGTATTTTTGGGGCTGCAAACACTAGACTTTTGCTCTGAAACAGTTAGCATAAAATCTTATTGATGTGGCACAGTTGGCAATGACAATTCTTTGCCAAAGTTTCACTTGCCAAAATTCTCATGAATTTCTGTTTTCTTCCAGCAAAGCTCCTTTGCACTCTGAAAGCGTCTTTTCCAAATTACTGTGAATTCTCCCTCATTTATTAATTTAATTTTCCTTTGTAAGAATTGTGTATTATTTCAGCTACTGAATAGCTTCCTTTCTACTGTTTATCAGTAAGGCATGCTTATACACAAATGCAAATACTAATAATCTGTTCTTAGAAACTGCCACCAGCTTTAGCATCTACTGCACGTTTATTTAGCATTAGTTTTCTAGAGCCTTCAGTGCTGTAGAGGCTAAAATATGACTAAACCAAATAATTTCAGAGTTAATATAATACCAGATTCCCTAATGCACCTTCTAGAAACTTCTAAATTTAGGGCATCCAATCTCAAAAAACTTCCATTTTCTCTATCTTAAAGGTCACATAACAATTACTTGTTACCTTCATTTTTCTTTCCCATCACTTATGTGTCTATTCCCTCATGCATCCAGTATCTAGCTGACTCTGTAACTTTCTTACTCTTTTTACGATGCCTTACCAGGAACCTAAATGTCTCATAAAATTTACTTCAACTTTTAGGACAGATAAATTTTTCATTCATGTTGGGAAATTAAGTCATTATCTATGGGATTTAAAAGTCACTCTGATAAACATTTTGATGATGCTGACACAAAAATGACAATTAGGAAATCCTGCCACTCAAAGAAAATGAAAGAGAAACATGAGCCAAAAAAAAAGCAGAGATGAAAATATCCTTCCCAAATCATGTAAAAATAGCTATCCATTAAGCCTTTATAAAATGCCACAGGTACCCAAACCCATGACTTAGAGAATGCTGGGGTTTGTAACTCAACAATAACTGCAGCAAGAAACACTGACATTTTTTGGCTGCTTGATGGATTACAATTTTTAGGCCAGGAAGCAGCCTAACGGATTTAAAAAGGGGACATGGATGTGTATGTATTTCCATTGAACCCTGGTTGCTACTGCTAGGGGTACATTTCAGCATACTTGCACAGTTTTTGTCTGTTAGCCACAGTCTTGGGCGCTGGTTTGCTATATGCCCTACAGTTATGCAAATAATGATCTTGAATTTGAAGATTGTGTACTTGTTATTTTTATTCCTGCAGTTATATGAGAAGCAGAGCAAAATGTGTTTAAAGGTACATATATGGATTATTATGCTTCCAGTCTGCCACTCTGACCCTTAAGAAATTGCAAAATGTTCACTGTTCTCCTGGTAGCTGCTGAGAAAACAACATCCGTGCATGTTCATGCACCCTATTCAATTTCTGCCAGATATACAATCCTAGTAAATGTAAATTGGTATAAATTATGCCTCACTTTCAACTACTAATATGGACATTTGACAAAATTCTTCAGGATTTAAATAATAATCCGTTTCCACAATGAATACCATACTTTAAAACAAAACAAATAAACAAACAAACAAAAAAGCAGTGGAAGAATAAAAATTGAAATCAAGTGGCATAAATAAAGCATGTGCCAGCAGGGCATGCCCTCAATTTTCACAGCCACATGTTTGGAAAGATCAATGTAACTAATGCAACAATTGTAAAATTATGGTCATAAAAGTCTTGTCACCCCTTGTGCCATCACACTTCATCATCACATTATGTTATGCAAATTTTCTAAATAATTGGCAATCTAAATTTCATAGCACCCTATATATTTTTCTTCCCAAGTGACATCCTTGAAGATTTATTAAAAGTTACATTAATACAATCCTCAAATGATCCAACTGGATTAAAGAAAAAAAAAATCCCACTAAAATTAAAAGAGTGTGCTATTCCTTTTCTATGAAAAGCACGGCACTCAATCTACCTGGTTCTCATGAGTCTCCCACAAGAGGAGAGGGGCCAAGTTTTTCAAGTCTTGTTGACGGATAGTGGAAAGGTACAGGACCAGACATTCTCTTTCGCAGCCACTTGCAGCACATTCAGAGTAGTGTGGGTCTTCTAAGCTGGCTGTTACTACTGTCACAAGTATGGGTAATACATCTAAAAACAGCATAAGGAATTCTGCACGGGCTGAAAAGCAATCTCACAGAAAGAGCAAGCAAGCCTGGTTGGTCAGCCAATTCCTCCCAAGCCAGTTTTGATTCAGGGTTGTTGATGTAGTCACTTATTGTCGAGAAGAACAGACTCACTCAGTGATGGGACCAGTTCCACATACTTTGTAATGCTCTATATATCCAGACCTCACAATGCAAATACATAATAAACTATCTCATAACAAAGCTTCATTCTAACTTCTCCTAGCTAGAGATTTGTTTAATCATAGCAGTCTGTCATCTCCAGGGCTTTCTGACTTGAAGAATCTTTCAGGTAGGTTGCAGTGCTTATGTGATTGTCCCACTTACATACCATGTCACTGGCCTTGTTTTAAGCCTTTGCAAGATAACACACCATAGGGCAAGGCTTCCTGGAAGGAAAAATACCTGAAAAACTTAACAAATAACAGCTGTCTCCAAGATTCATAATAGGGCTAGCTTTCAGGACTTTATCCTTTATTAAACAGCTAAAATATAGCACAACTGAAGAACTACTTTCTGCATTGATTTTCAAATTGATATTCAAATAAACTACTACTAGTGTAACACTACTACTGTTTCTCATGCACACCTGAGAACATGTAAGACCTGACCCCTACTGATATCATAGCACGATGGACACAGTATCTCCCAAATGACCCAAAAGAATGCATTAGAAGCTAACATGTCAATAGACAGACTGCAAAAAATGGCTGATCAGATTAGAAAAAAAGCACTTACAGGCAAATGTTATGCAAAAATATTTGCTTTATGAAAGAAATAAGAACAAGCAAGCAACAAAAGCTGCAAGAAAGCAAAGCCTCAGTTCCTCTCTAATGTGTCCTCACAATTCCACAGAGACTGGCCTTAGTTAGAGGCTGCTGATTTGCTCTGATTTTGCTATGACAGGGAAAATCTTTAAAACAGGGCAGCAGCACTGTAATGTGCAGCAGCTCAGTTCTTCCAGAGTGAACCTCTGAGCATTGTTATCCAGAGCAGATGATTTACAGGGCAGTCCTCACCTCCCTGCTCTGGAGGAACTGAACTGCTGAAGATCACACAAAGATGGACAAACCAAAAGGAGAGGTGGCATGTACATGGAGTCTGGGAAACAATATCCTGACACAGCCATACTCTCTCCAGCCCTAAGCAATATGCAAAGTGGAACAGCCTGAAATATATCTACCCTGCCTTGGGAAATTACTGACTCATAGGAAATCCATGCTTCGAATCCCAGAGATTAGTCAAACAAGGCTATTGAGTCTTCACTGTTACTTGCTGCTCTTCCTCACAAAAATAACTGTACAGGTTACATTGAAACTATCTAGGATGCTGGGGCAAGCTCTTTGCCTTCCATAATGTGATAGCTGGTTGATCTTATCAGCAGTAAGTTTTTGACTATTCATCTATGAATTCTATTTTCTAATGGAAACTGGGAGAGTTGAAAAGGAATTTGAAAATCACTTTGGTAGCGGTACAACAAACTCTTCCAGAACTGTCTGAAGAAAATATTCCTTCATATATTTCAGATGAGATAGTTATTGCTGCATGATATCCACTCATCTTGTTTTAGCATTAGACAAATACTTTTATGCTGGCGTTTCCCTACATCTAACAGAAACTCCAATTGTTCTCTCTTCTGTCTAGAATACATATATATATTAATTAAGGTACCGTGTACCTTTTTTTCTGTATCTTCCCCCTCCTCCACCCATTCACTGCACATTTTGAGCAAATGCTGTTACCACCTACAGGAGCTTTTGAAGTCCTTCTTTTTCATCCTCCGCCTCATCATTGTCCCACGTGGGCTGGTGGAGTAGAGGCTGCGAGGTAAGGTCCCCATGTTCAGGGAACTCAGGCTGTATGCACTCATGGAGGTAGGAGAGAAGGATGAAGACACCAGAGCTGCAGTAAGAAATCAAACACTTGGCATACAGCACTCAGTCTTCAGGGAAAGGTGTTGCACGTGCCTGTAACTCATCAATGAATCAAACATTGTGTGTATATGCTGTGCATGATGCACAGGAATGGTTTGTGTATTTCCAGTAACAAAGACATTAAACCACACAGGTGACCCTAGGAAAAAAATACAGCTAGCATTTCAGGAAAATACTTGCTGGAAGCTAACAAAAATAATGTAGATACAGAAGGTACATTCATAGTATACAACTTATTTTAAGTGAAGCATTTTAAATTAAATTTTTCAACACATATCCACAAACTAATGCAGAACAATATGTCTAGATACACTGATTTTAGAAATGGCTTTTTGTAATGGGTGATTTCTGACAAAAAATTTGTAAGCAATGCCTTGCATTCAGAAGTCATGCTTTATATACACTACTCAAATCTAATGGTCTACTCATATATAGCAGAAGAGATGATTCATTCAGAATTTTCAAGCCTTTTCCTGTCTACAAAACCTGCTTTGTTGCAGAAAGGAAAAGGTGTAAAATGTCAGAAATAACCCTGGCGTGGTTATGAAAAAGTGTAGCATCCATAAAACTGAAAAACTTTTAGAGCCTGAAATGGGAAAAGCATGAGTGAAAGAAGAGGGTGGGGGGGAAGAGGAGGAAGAAGAGGAGGGGAGAGTATGTCAGCAGGAAAAAGGGTAGAACATTACGAAGGCTTTTTTGAGGAGATGCTTTCTGGAATTTCAAGGCTGGCATCCTGCAATGGTCAGGGTGGTAGGTGTTATAATGGTGGTAGGTGAGGAGGCTGCTGTGGTTGTTGGCACACGAATCCCAGGTAAGTTGCCTGTTGCTTCTTTGAACCTTCACTGCCCGCATGAAGGGATGATGGAAAATCAGAAAACAAAAGGACCAGAGAAGAGGCAAAAGTAACTGAATTGCACAAAAGAAAAAAAGCATAAGTAAAAGAAAGATAATAAATTGAAAATAAAATAAAATAAAATAATAAATAACCTGGTCTTGTCTTCTTATCAGGGGGTGCTAACTTGAGGAGCGGGAATAATAATTCTTCTCAGAAAAAATGCTTCTGATTAGTTTTGGTTGTTGGTTTTTTTTTTGTTTTTGTTTTTTTTTTTTGTTTGTTTGTTTTTGTTTTAAAAAAAGATGACTACTGAATCGATTTCTAAACTCACTCTGGCTTAGGGGCTAAGCGGGCAAACTTTCTTAGGAAATACTGTTACTTCATATGACCACTAACCGAAGGTTAGTAAGTCTCTGCTTGCATTAATCTACTTTAAAAAGACCAAGCAGATACTATATATATATATATATATATATATCACTGCTTAGAATGAAGAGGCTTACTTGCCATTTTAATTTTGCCACCATCTATTTTTGATATTATGCTATTCTGTGCAGGATACAACTTCCCGGGAGCTGGAAAACTCTATACTGAAATCTAGTTCATAAAGAAAAGAGGTCTTACTGAATAGTTGGAAGTGCAATTTAATGCAATTTAATTTGGTTTTGGTTTTTTTTATTTTTTTTTTTTTACTTGATCTTCAAAACTTTGAAATGATCCTTCACTGGATGAAATTTGAAACCATATTTGATTGCTGATTCTATGTATGCGGAATCTGAGATATGCCAAGAGTGAAGACCAGTATTTATCAAGAGAATGAGAAGCATTTCAGTTCATGTGACAAATCTTGAAAGAAAGTGACTGAAGTCACCCTTGATTAAATACATCATATTCATAATTAAATTCAGCATATCCATATCCTTGCTGAACCATAAAGGAAGAGTTCAAACTGGGAACTATTCAGTGAATTTTTGTCTTAAAACACCAAGGGATTCACCCATACTACAGAATCGTAGAGCCATTTGGATAGGAAGGGACATTAAATATCACCTATTTTCCAACTCTGTCACAGTGGGCAGGGACACCTCCCACTAGACCAGGGTGCTCAAAGCCCCATCCAACCTGGCCTTGAACACTTCCAGGGATGGGGCATTCCCAGCTTCCCTGGTAAATCTGTTCCAGTGCCTCACCACCCTTACAGTCGAGAATTTCTTTCTACCACCTATAGTAAAGCTGCCCTTTTCCAGTTTCTGTGAAAGAGGGGTTACTGTCTTTGGCCCACGAGCTGTATTACCTGTGTCCCTCTGCTCGACCTGTGATGGCTACAGACACATACATACCATGCTGGATTTTAACAGTAGCCCTGTTAAACCTTGAGTGTTTCAGTTGGACCCATACCTTGCATTCACATCTTACTCCATGAGACAAAATAAGGGGGAAAAGGGCAGGCACCACAGCAAGCACTGTGCCAGGCCAGAAGGAAAGCATTCTTTTGTTTCACTGCATATTACATGAGTAGTTATGTAATTGCCTGACTGTACTAAGCCTCCTGTGACTCAGAAGCAGTGCCTGCCACTAGAGTGAAGCCACAGCAGGAACAGGAGAGGAAAGGGAAGCACTGGCACCCACCGTGCCCCTGATGTGCCAGGTCTGACCCTGCGTGCTTGGTCAGACTGCCCCAGAGCTCCCTCCATCAGAGTGCCCAGCTGTGCCCTGGCACATGTTTCAGTCGAAAGAATTATGTTTTTCCCCCACGCCAGACATCAGGGATGCACAAGGGCTGTGGCACCAGCACTGGGCTGGCCCACAGGCAACCACCACCCATCCTCAGGGACCTGGGGAGATCTCATGTAAGCCAGAAAAGCCCCAGGAACAGCAGCAGCAGCCTGATAGGGCCACACGTATCTTACAGACTTATCATGTCCTCTCAGATCAAACCGTCTCTTTGATTACATGCACAGACAGTGATATTTCTGAATTTTAACTATGCTGAAAAAATTAAAATCTGATAAGAACAATGTGGCCAGGTGGATTTTCATTATTTTCAAGCTTCTCTAAGCCTTGCTTAATTAAAAAGGCTGCTTCCAGCAGGAAATTATCTGGTACTCTTTGAGACTTTTTTGAAGTGTTTTATTTTCATGCTGAGAGTAGAGATAAAAATGTCCTACAAAGTGGGAAGGTACACAAATTCAGTCTGCTCAGCTTGTAGAAGGATAATCCCAATTCAACAAAAGTTCTGTATAAGAAAATCCTATTGTGTGCAACCATAGTAATTTAGTGGTAATTTGAGCTACTCCAACCCTGAGTTGTGTACAGCAAACATAAAACTAATGGGGCAGCAAGAGAAATGAATGTCAGCAGCCCAGTATAACGAAAAAAAAAAAACATGAAAAAAATCCAATCTTTTACAGTGCTATTCATTTTATTTTAGGGCTAACATTTCAATTTATTTTATAAACTGACTTTCCTGTCCATTTCGAATTCCTAACATGTTCCCACAAGACCAATAACTGAGTTCAAAAGATAGAGACCTAATGATTCAGCTTATCCCAGACACATAAAGGGAGATTTTCAGTCTCTGCAGCCTCTAGGCCATACCACACCTGATGAAAGGCTGTTTGCAAGAGAGTACTTCCTTCCATAAAGGATGGTGTATCTTGAATCGGTCATCATATTGGAGTAGCACCACCTGGTGAGGGGCTGGGAAGGGCTGTAAACATCCTAGTTATTCTGCCTTACTTAAGAAAGCAACTTTTTTACCTTAGGAATACTTTTCCCCAAAAGATGCTCTTATATATCTTCTGCAGATCAACTTGACACAATTTTGTAACAGCCAGTTCTTAACTCTGGCATAGCAAGAGCTTTGCTTTTTCTAAGCATCTACACTGGGCCAAGGTGACTAGCACATCAAAAGTATCACCCCGTTTTAAATGTTGGTTAACAAACCAATTGCTTCAAGTAATACAGTCATCTACACAAATCTTTGGCCCTGGCACTCATCTTCCCGAAAGAAACACTTTTCAAAGGTTCTTTAACCAGCCAGAAATTAGTTGTGCAACATCTTTTCTTCAAAAAAACCCTAAAGATCTGTTTGCAATGTACTGTCGTAACTGAAAAGAACGAAAATATATCACAAAACTTGGTCTCCATCTCATTTTACCTGTGCAGTATCACTCTCGCCTCCCTTGTCCCTTTAACAATCTTAAGGAGAAAAAGGGCAAAAGTTGAATAATGGACGAACATGGAATCACAAGGGTTACTTTTTGTTCATTCTGGTCTAGGAGAAACTAGCGTCTCCTCAGTCGCCACTTCACAATTCACCACTCTGAGAAGCTGACTAGAGCATCACTTATCAAGGGACAGCCTGGATCTTAGAGAGACGTCCAAGAACATTTACCATCACTGACATTTCTAGGCCTCGGAAATCTTGTTTGGTCTTAAGGAGGCAGAAGCACAGCATCACAGGCTCAGAAAATTATACCACTGGTTCATACTGCAACACAGGTACCTATTCTCTGCATATCTGATAACCTTTGTTACTTCTTTGATGTCCATCAACGTGTAGTATTTTAGATTGAATTTATGAATACTGTGAATTAGCCACTTTCTCAGGATCAGTCAGAAGACAAGACAGGCAGACTCCATCTTCAAATACTAAGACATTTTATATATATATTTGATTTGAAAATGGAAAGCCATTCTATTCAAGAATGTTTGTTATGAAATAAATATCACAATGAAAAAGGTCTGGGATCGAGAGAACTGTTTCCAAACAAACCATTTCCGTAAGCTGACAATGAACTCAAGAAGCAATCTCAGAAGTACTTTAAAAGCTGATGGCAATAAATAATAATGTCATTAACAAGAGAAAATATGGGGAGGAGTTCAAGTATTTTAGGGGAGAACAAGTGCTATTAATGAAGTGATCATAACAGATTATCAAGTCAATACCCTGAAAGTAAGTTGACTGTGGTTCTTCTTCCTCACTCTAAATATAAGAAGGAATTTGGGGATTCATTTACTGGGGTACCTTGTAGCCCCCACAGTGATTGCAAGAGTAGAGCCACAGGTGCTTTATGTACATCTACAAGTATGCAGAGCCATTTCTTAGCAAAACACTTCCCTCCCTAGCCACAGGAATCTTAGAGGGCACATTAAGCCTGAGAAAACACAGAGTTGCTCAGATACTGCAGAAGCATAACATGGGGAGCTGAAACAACGGCTACAGACATAACTGCGGTGATAGCCTTCTTGGCCATTCAGCAAGGGCAGGCAAAGTAAAAGACAGAAAGCGGCATTTAGCGCTACAGATCCTCTTACCGTGCTCTGGGCCTTTCAGTGCTAGCCGTGTCTGGTGATGAGGAAGGATTTCAAGTTTCACGTTATCTGCTGCATTAGCCAAAAACTGCGTTGCTTCCGCCAGTGTGCAGTACTCCATGCTGGTGCCATCAATAGACAGAATATGGTCTCCTACATGCAACGCACCACATCTATATAAAAGGGGAAAAACTTGGTATGATCAGGTACGCTCTCTGCTTGCAAAATGAGTTTTTCTGCCTTCAAACTGGTCATGACAACTATGAACGCGTTCTTTTTTTTCAAGAGACATTTGTGTTTTGTAGGCACTGTCACTGGTCAGACTCTATATCTATTAGTACAAACCTTAAAAACAATTCAGTTAATACAATATATGCCAAGACATCACTCACAGAACTGCAATGGGGTAGCTGACTCTAAAAATATGTGTGAATGGCAGCAGGATAAAATGAGAAGAGCTTAAGGAGACTTAAATAACTTGGTCACGTATCCCTCACACAAGCACCCAGTTCATCATTTTTTGAGTTATAGTTCAAACATTTATTAGTACAAAAGCTGTAAATGATGATGAAATTATGCAGTAGTCAAACAAATAATGAAACCAGGGCTAGCATGGTGACTTGAGGAGTAGGGTGGGAAGGGGGCTATCTGCTAAATCTCGCTGCACTCAAGAGACTGGCTACTGGATGAGTTGAGAAATGCAAACACAGCAGTCAGCATCCCGACGTACCAGTCAAGTGGACAGCTCCTTTAATTGGTTACCCCCTGCGAAACGGGAAAAAACAGAGGGAGAAAATTAAAGCATCCTGCACCATTGAACTGGAGAACACCCCTGGATCAATGGCCGTCACTCTCAAAGTTTCTACTGTAGGGAAAAGCCCACAGAGGAGCTGTAGACTCACTGCTACAAGTGGGTGCTACCAAAAGCACCTTTGGCAAAGAGGAGTTACAAGGTAGGGTGACTGGGGACATGCAGGAGGAATTTGCTGCTGAAACGTAACATTTAAAAATTTTAGATAGAGATATGTATACAGAAATATATAAATGCACACACACACACACACGCACCGCAGAAAAGATCCCACAGCTCTTTTACAGAGGTTCAGGGCACTGGGGAAAAACATCTGTATTTTAATGGTTTAAATGGTTTTACTTAAAGGTTTAAATGAAGTGGGAAAATTACAGCAAAGTAACTTAAAATACAGAAGCCAGTCTTCCTAATTCCTCACTTGTATTCTAAAATATCAATAAAAAATCCAGACACAAGGATTTCCATTTCACTGTGCCACAAAAATGAGTGATATATTCTAAAAGAACACTTCAAGGTTGCAAAGCCTCAAAATTTACTTCTCTTGACAGCTGTTCCATATTGTGGGCTTACTTTAAGAATTCCAGTGGGTTATTTATTTTTTTATATACTAATATCTGCCATGATATTACATTTAATAGCCAGAGCAGACCTCTAAACTCCTGTGTTGCACAGTACAAGCAGCTGCAGCCAGCCACATATTACACAGGGGCTGGCTTATGTCACTGAATACAACATGAATCAGATAAAGTAAATGGTGTCCTGGAAGCCTTAAACTCATCAGTATGGAACAATGATCTGACAAAGTGCTAATTTTAAGACATGCAACCTTGAGAGCATCTAGTTCAGTCATTTTATCAAAAAAAGGAATGGTTCCTTTAAAACCAGACCAAACAGAAATAAAACGGATGTGTGAACCTGCAGTGTCAGCCCTCTGTCACACTCACCTGTCTGCAATACTCGCAGATTTGATTTTGTCTATGACAATGACCTGTTTGTTGCAGCACATCGAGGTAGATAGTGCAACCCCAAGAGCAGCACCAGGAGTTTTGGCAACTTCAACTAGCAGTGGTCCAGATGCTGTTGCTACTGAATCTGTTAAAATTAGACAACAAAAGATCAGTATTATATCAATGTGGTATTTATACCACTTTTCTATTTTCCCCACATAAAATCATCACATGGCTATTCTATTTCTCTAACCAGATAATGTGCCACTTAAAGAAATTCTGGAATAGCATCAGTTAATCAGCTCTTAATGTTGAAAATTATAAAAGCAAGAGGAAATTTGTGAATCTAGGATGTCCAAAAGCTTCTGAGTGTATCAGAATCAAAGATGGACCAGATTAAGGAACCAAGATGTGTTAGCAAATCATTCTCTTGAACAGCTGAAGCTAAAAATTACCTGAAATTTAAAACAGGAATGCTGCAAAACTAGAATTAATTAAAAGAGTAGAAAATTATCTGGAAAAAAAAAAGAGTAACTGAATAGGTTAGAGAAGGAAGTTAAATTAATTTTCACAAAAGAAGGTGAAGGGCTGTGGACAGAAGCTATAATAATCAAATTAAGAAGGTGAAGGAAAGGTCTACAAGAAATTCCTCACAAAAAGAAAGGAAAATTTAGGAGAAAATGGTGAAAGTGCAGGAGGCACAACAGGCAGAAGTAGCAGGAGTTAAAGCAAAATACATATGAGGAGTTTCAGAATGTTCTTGTAACATCCTGTCACTGGATAAAATACTGCCTTGCAACAGGGTTTAGGTAGTAAGTGACCAGCACTGAAAAAGAGAAAGCAGAAAAACAGGAGGGAGCAACAGTCACGATCAATGACTCTGATGAGGAATCATAGCCAAGACAGACAAGGGCTAGAGAGAACAAAGCAGAAAGACAGCAGACTTCTTCCTAAATGCCAGAACAAAGCAGAGGTGAAGTACATCCTGGAGTCTGGCTGAGATCTCCTAGTAACCAGTACCCATGGATCAACATCAGAACTCAGTGGAGCAATATACAGTAAGAGGAAGTGGTCCTTACAATCAGAATACGGAAAAACCGAATAAACAAAAACTTATGCTGGAACAAAGTTACCAAAATGTCCTGCCAGCAAACAGGAGAGGTTCATATTCACAGTGTACTGGAGCCAGCTGTAAGGATACGAAGACAACATTCAACTGTGATGTCTCAGAAGTCACTGAGATTGAAGAAGTAAAAGAACTGCAGCTGGACTTCCAAGTATAGAGGAGAGAACAGATAAAGGATACTGCATTCAGTTTTAAATCTAAAAAATTAGTCCAAAAATGTAATACTGACACAGAAGAGACTGTGAAACAATATTATCATACAAAACTAGGGAACTATATAATGATACAAGAAATTGAATGGGAGTGATTAGACAGTAATGTAGGTAAACTGCATAGAGAAATGGAGTGGGAAAAGGCGCTTGGATGGAGTAACAGGCAATTCCAGAAAAGCATCAGTTAATTATTCAAGAACTCCTTTTTCCTCCACAACTTGAAATAGTTTTTATATTCCTGCTGAGTTTCTTTTTCAAGTTTGAAACCCGAGAGTTTGAAGGAGAAATTCACTACTTTTGAAAGTGCCCATTAAATCTGTGTGATTAATTTTTATGCCCAACTAGGACAGACTTCTTAAAGGCTGAACTTCCACAGGCACTACCAAAATAAGCTGCTCCAAAAACTTGAACTAATCTTTAAATTCTGAGCCAAAAGAAGAGAGTCCACCCTGTAGCATTTCTGCCTGGAGCTTCAAGAACTAAGTAGCTTTAAAGCTGGATCAACTGCCCTCAGCAGCTACCTGTCTTCCTCTAGTAACTAAAGGAGTTCATCAAAATCAAACTCCTGTCTTAGATGTCTTGGTTAGGGTCTAAGTAAGTGACTTGCATACAGCCAAATAAGCATAGGCAGCTGAGCAGAATTTAAGTATTCCCTATTCCCATTCCTGCACTGAGAAACAATTATTTTCATCTTGAACATTCCTGTGGTTTCTGGACCTACAAACAAGTTTTGCATTTACAAACATATGGGAAGAAGACTCAAACAGTGTTTGTCATCATTACCTTGACAAAGGTTTTAGCTCACATTGATCCAGAAAATGGCAAAGCCCAACTTGTTACTGGCCTATCGTAAGTTCTTTGGGCAATAGTTGCCTTGTGGAGAGGAAACTAAATGCAAAGATCTGTTGAGAATATGTAAATTTTTCAAGATGCTGGTCCTTTTTCCAGCTTCTTGAGAAATGCACAATCAGCTTATGCCCTAGTGTTATTTCCCAGGTGCCTGTTGAAATGCAGTGGGAAGGCAAACCAAGTCAGACAGGATGAATAAATAAAATAACTACACTAGAGCAACCAGAAAAGAAGAAATGGAGTGTGTCTAACTGTGGAAAATAACAAGGAAGAAAAATCAGACGGCAATAATCAAGCACACATTCCCTGACAGAGAAGGATTAGTTTTTCTTGTTGAAGTAAAGCATGGATATGAAAAATGAATCATACAGGTATAAATTATTCATGTGTGAACATGTTTCAGTCATTAAGATATTTACACCACGACTGAAGCACTTACACACTATGTTGATTTATTGACTATGTAATTACATAAGATACACTGATGAATACTGGTGTGAAAGACACTCTAGATTTTTGATTTTGTTAATAATTTTTCTCACTTTAGAGCACTGCATCTCAATCAGTACAAGAGGCCTGATTAAAACCTCCCAGAGGAAGCAGCATTGCTTTCTGCATGCTAATACATTCCTTCTGCTAGACAGCAGCACACTTTTTTTATCTGACAGCTTAAATCACTGGCAACAAGTCTTTTTGTTCTGAATATATTTTTATGATGTGTAAATATACTATGCAATACAGAAAAATTTTTGATAAAATAAGCAGTGTTAGCACTGCCCCCCTGCCACCTCAAAAATTAATCACAAATAATTTTGAAAGTTGAAAATCTGTATTTTTAACCTGATAAAGTGATTGCATTACATATGTTTCTTTATGTCCTTCTAACTGTATGGATCTGTTAATCCTTACCTATCCTCATGGCAAGTTAAATCCAGGTCAACAACTTCTGGGTTGTGAAGGACAAAAAATCTCTTTAGGATTCCACCAGTGGGAAGCCAAAAAGTGAGCTGCTTGTATAATGTAGCAGAGGATCTACATGTGAAACAGTAATACCCTAAAAAGGGGAAAGGTTCAGTCACAGCTTGCAGTCAATAATGACACTAAAGCCACAGGAAACCAAATTTTTTAGTCTATGATACTTTTTTTTTCCTTCCCAAAGCTGCCTTCTACTTAAAGCTGGGAAGTACTGCCTGTTCCTGTAGGAACACTGAGCTCTGTTGCTATCTCTGTTCTGCAGCTTTCCACTTCTCTCACTGGAAGATTTGGGGTGCTTTTTAAATTTTTTCAAAGTCATGGCAACACAGGACACAAATCATTTCTTTGAGCAGCTTAAAAGAACTAGACACGGAGGAAGGATGTCAAAACAGATTTTGACCCCAAAGAGCCAGCTGAACCAATTGCAACATACAACTTCAAATACTGCTATTGATCTTGCCTGGATGCTGCTGTACCTTATAGCAGTGACATGACAAACAAGTGAATACCTTACTATCTCACACTTATTTTCCTTTGGCGAAATTTCTTCCCCATTAGGTGTTCATAGACTAACAAGTTTTTCCCCTTAAAATTGTATATAACAGGTCCGTGTAGCCTTCTCTGTTGTGACTCTCTGAAAGCAGGTAAAAAAACCCCAAACAGCAAGGTGTTAGTTTAGACCAGTAAAAATGCATAGTTCTTCAAACCTTGCAGTTTTTGCAATGCAGTTTTAATACTTTTGTAGCAATGCCTTCACAGATCTAAATGTGTCTGTTAAAACTAGATGACTGTATTTCACAGAAATATTTTTTCTTGATCAGAAAAGTGTGCTCTCTTTTTTTGTTCCCCTCATACAAAATCTTTGCACCCTACAAATAGCAAGTATGGTTGGAGAGTTGGACTTGATGATCTTAGAGGTCTTTTCCAACTGTAATGATCCTATGATACTAAGTAGATTAATCTCTCCCTCAGATAGGAGCTTCTTTTTCTTCATTCAGTTCTTGTCACTACACCTGAATCTTTATCTTCTTTCTCCTTTTTTGTAACCCTAATTTTTATACCCAGTACCTCTGTGCCTCATGCTCAGACCAGTGGATCACAGCAGCATACTTTAGTGAAGTTAAGGAAGATTGTTGAGAACTGGAAAAAAAATTGAGATCTTTGACACTCTCTTCTTTAAGAGCAAACAGTTAGGACATTTACAGCAAATCAGTTTGAAGAAACAAATTTAAATTCCCCCCTCACTCCCAAATGACCTAGACTTTCCTCTGCTTTCTCTGTGCTCTTGTTTCAATTCACAGAAGCCAATGATTCTTTTCCGGCACCCACTCAGCAATCATATATGCGACAGCTCTGATGCATGAGGGACTTTCACTGACTGTTCCCCAAGGAACCTGTTGAGTAAACTTTCATGGAAGGACACTCGCAAATCCTTAAATGCATACACACAAAAATACACCATCACCCCCTTGAACTTGCTTTCTTTAGCAAAAAAGCAACATAATGTGGAAGGTGTGCGTGTGTGTTTCCATATATGAGCCAATGTGCGTTATATAAAGGGCCCAATACAAACCACTGCAGTCAGTTCTTACTGCAGAAATGTTAAGACAACCAGTGTGTCACTGTCAGCACTCAGTGCACAAGTGGAAGGTACTTAGAAACTGCAGTGGTGAGTCTGGTGTGTAAGGCACAGAGTAGGATGACAGAAGTCCCAGCTTCTGCAGCCAAATCTCTGACTTTATTTGGCATATTTCAGTCTCAGTACAGAGCAACATACAATGTTGGATGTACCAAGAACTTGCAGAGTGAATTTAAGAAATCAAAGTGCTTATTTTTTTTCCCTATCTTACTTTTAAGAACAAATAAGGATGAGAAGTTCTTTTATACATATGTATCTCTCTACCAGGTTGCCCAGAGAAGTTGTGGATGCTCCATTCCTGGAAGTGTTCAAGGCCAGGTTCAATGGGGCTCTGAGCTACCTAGTTTAGTGGGAGGTGTCTGTGCCCATGGCAGGGGGATTGGAACTAGATGATCTTTAAGGTCCCTTTCAACCTCAACCATTGTACAATTGACAAAATAATTGATGGTGGGGAATGCGCAGCAGGCATGGTTATGCCAGTCCATTCAGAATCAGCGTGTTAGGGATTAGCAACCCTGTTTTCTGTATCAAGTAGCAAGAGTTGAAATGTTAAAAGCTTTTTTCTTTTTATAAGAGAAATAGATCAAAATTTTAGGTGTCAGGCATACCATAGGCTTATCATCATGAGTTTTGAGAATTTGCCATTACTTTGGGAAGCTAGATTGCTGAAATGCAAAAATCAGGGCTCATACATATTACAGAGCACTTGAAATCCACAGCCAGTTGTGCAAACTTGAGAGCAGGTTATCAACCCAAAGAACAGGCAGTATTTCTATCAGACTTGATGCATTTTATTTCTAAGACTTGTGGCTTTAACAGTGACACTCTCCAGACAGACCAGTTAGCAAGATCCTTTACAGCACTTCTCATCTGACAGTGGAACAACATAAAAGCACTCAGGGACTCTGCAGGCATTCACATCCTCATTTCCTCATTAACCCACAGCCTATTCATTACTGTCAACACTTAATGACTCATCATCCTCTGTGTGGTTTGCTTATTGTATTCTTAAGGACTATTTCTTTTACAAGAATACCAGCTCAGAAAGAACATTTTTTTTGTGTGCGTGCATCCATTAAAACACTCTCTCTCTAAGACTTGACACACTTAAAGATGTCCAATGCCTCACAGTCTAGTGTCAAGATTGTATCCCTGTCTGTGATAGTGACTCATAATCCTCTACTGTACCACCATCCCACTATTGCCCTTCTCCCATTTCCCTGAGACTGCCATAGAAATAGATAGTCAACCTCCTTCAATTATCTGCCTTTTCCATGATCTCTTAGCAAAACAAGAGCCACAACCAGAAATGCATGTGCAAGAGAAAGATCTGCTGGGAGTGGGGGAAGTTTTTCTCTGCCTTTCTCCTTCCTTTGTGTTTCAATCCACTAATGCCTTTCTTCTTCTTTCTCCAGGTTTCATCCGCTCCCAGATGAAAAGAGATTAAAAAAATGCTACTTTTGGCCCTGTTCTTCAGCTATATCCTAAAACACTTAGGTTATCTTGCTAACAATTTAAATTGCATTTGTAGGGGCATTTTCATTCACTAATTTTTAACAGCAACTAGATGACTAGCCAGGTCTTTTACAGAGAGCTTACTGATGGTTATTTAAACACTAGTTTTTCAGGAGTGTGGGGGTAGGGGAATGGGAGGTTACATATTTATGTAATACCCTTTCCTTGTACTGCAAAGATAATTTGATCTCCATTTTGCAAAGAAAATTATGTATTTTTAAAGATGATCTAATTAAGAAATTGAGATTGGGATCATGGGTCAACGGTTTCAAGAGGGAAAGTAGCAGCAAGGAAGAGAGTCAGGAATAAGACTTCTGCAGTGTTTAAAGGGCACAGGAATAACATTCAAGATGCCCTACAGCTGGGTAGCACCATTATCACTCATTCAGAGTAATATTATTTGATTCCTCATACTTTTGTGACTGTAAAGGTCATAAATGAAACACACAGGGCACTGATGCACACTACTAGCTTTGGTATTCTGTTCTACTAACATTGTATAATGTTTGCACCCTGGCTTTGTTTATGCTTCATTTAGCAGAGTAACCTTTTATTCATCTTAGATCTTATGGGAAAAAATAGAATCAATGACAGCTAACAAGCTCTAAAAAGGATTTCTTAAAAGCTAAAAAAGCTGTGATCTGTTGGAACCGGTCCAGTGGAGGGCCATGAAGACACTCAGAGGGCTGGAGCACCACACCTGTGAGGACAGGCTGAAAGAGCTGGGATTGTTCAGCCTGAGGAAGAGAAGGCTCTGGGAAAACCCCATTGCAGCCTTTCAGAACCAGAAGGAAGATTATAAAAAAGATGGAGAGACTGACTTTTCACACAGGCAGATAGTGACAGGACAGGGGACAACAGTTTTAAACTAAAAGTGAGGAGATTTAGTTTAGATGTCAGGAGGAAATTCTTTACCAGAGGGTGGTGAGGCACAGGTACAGGTCACCGAGAGAAGCTGTGGATGCCCCATCCCTGTAATTGTTCAAAGCCAGGTTAGATCAGGCCCTAGGCAACATGATCCAGTAGGTGGGAACCTTGCCTGTGGCAGAGGGGTTAGAACCAAATGATGTGATGTTTAAGGTCTGTTTCAATCCAAAACATTCTATGATTCTATGAAATGGAGTAAGCTGGCAATATATTGTGAGCTATATTTGAGGAAAAAAGGATGGCAGTTTCTTTGATAACAAAACAACTATTTAAAAATTAAATATTGGTTTTGTTCAAAGGGCCAATGGCAATCTCCAAGGCCCATTTTATAACCTACCATAAAATATGTGTGCTTCTTGTGTTCCTTTGATTATGGAGTACTGTGTTTTTCAGGCAGGCTGTGGAGTGAGCAACAGTTCCTCTAATTTTACCCGGCTGAACTAGAATTAGAGGGGCAAAAAAGGTACAAAAAAAAAAGTAAAATGATGTATTTTCCCTTTTTGCCAGTAACAGCACAACACTGGAGCTGCTGGGCTAGTAGTTGAAAGAAAGATCACAGAGTTCACAGAAAAAAACCCCATAAACTTGCTGCTAAGGAAAAAAGCCACCAGTGGCATTTCAAACTCTCTCACCTTTATAATAATCAAATTTCAAAAATGATAAATAGGAATAATTCCAAGAGGATGACAGGACAGTGAGTGACAGTGAAATCAGAGGGACATCTCAGCTTCAGAATGGAAAATGGAGACATTATTCTCCAATTGAATGTGCCACCTCTCTCCTCCCCTATACACAAGCAATTTAATATTCTTGCTAACAGACTGGCACAGTCTTTCCATTTTCCTCTTCTAGAGCAATTCCTGACATTCATTTATATGTCTCTGATTCAGTCAGGTTCTTCAAATCAAAAGCTTAGGAGCTGCCTTTACCTAATTTCATACTTTGCAACCTTAGCCCCATCATCCTTCTCAGCTAAGAAATGCTGCTAACCAGTTGAAGAACTAACTACCCATGCCTTCAAAATGGTTACACCAGTGTGGGTGTGGATATACTCAAAATCCTCCTGGGACTTCCTCAGACTTTCTCTCAAGTTCAGACCACAGAAACCTACCTAAAGCACTTTTGCTCAAAAGACTTTCCCAAATTCTTGGGACGCTGCTTCCTCCTAACTGTTTCATGTTAAGATGATGCTACATTTTTATTAGGCCGCTTCCCTGCTCAAAAGCTGTATTAAGTTCCAATCTTTTATCTATACCTTTCTTTCCATGTGCACTGCTAATCTAAAATGCAATTTGGTCTATTGCACAATTTACAACCAAAAAGGGGATGTGGTAGATGAACCCTGTATAGAAGATCCTGGATCTCCCTCCTTGAGGCTAGTCTGAATGCATTTTACATAAGCCCAGGCTCTGCAAGTTCCTTCCTTTGTTACCTTGAAAATGAATACCACACAGAAAATTCAGGTGACACTTAAAGAACTATGAAGAATTCAAATCTCTACCCCTGATGACAGCACACCATTTCAGAACTTGGAAGCCTGTAAGTACACCTTTATGGTTAGTTTGGCCACCTGAGCCTCAAACACCACCTTCCTATTGAAGGATGGCTCCTAATATAGCATTAGATGGACTCTGAAATGTTAGTAAAAGTCAGCAGCAAGGTAATTCTGCCTGCATTTCATTCCAGGAATGGAATTCACAAATAATTACTTTCAAAAACCATCTTGCAAATGACACAAAAACACACAATGGTGTAAATAATACATAAAGTCTTCAGCTGCGACCCTGCAAAACAAACACCTATTTTCTCTATTGCACAAAACATAGATAAAAATCAAAGAACCATTGAATCATAGAATCGTTTAGATTGGAAGAGACCTTAAAGGTCATCTAGTTCCAACTCCCCCTGCCCTGGGCAGGGACACTTTCCACTAGGCCACATTGCTCAAAGCTCCATCCAACCTGGCCTTGAACACTTCCAATGATGGAACATCCAAAACTTCTCTGGGCAACCTGATAGGCAGATATGTATGTATAAAAGAACTTCTCACACTTATTTTTTCTTGCAAGTAGGACAGGAATTAAATTACACAAGAACTGCGATTTCTTCAAAACACTTCATCTCTTGCATGATTCTGTACCTGTCTGATCTCAGCAAACAGAACAAATAAGGATAATATAATTTGCATCTCTGCCTGCAAACTAAGACACAGCTGGTGTGTCAAATTGTACATCTGCCAACCTTGAAAGCATGCCTGTTAGTAAACAATGTGGACAATATAAAAAACTGCAGTACCCATCAATTAGGTCTACTTGCCACAATGACCTGAAGTTTCCATTTAACAGGAACAGTAATAAGTAGGGTAGGACTGGATTCTCTTCAAAAGCCTACAGAGCACAAAGTACCTCGCTGCCGTCACTTCACAGATGGGAACAAACATTGCAAACACACAAACTTTGCATTGAGCTGACAGTTCCCATCTGTCCAGGGCTCTACCAGGACAAGACATCTCAGATAATCCCAAAAGCTTCAGAGCAAAGGTGCACCATGAATAGTTTGGACACCTCAATAAGAGAGCTAAAGCGTGTGGAACAGTTAATGCAAATAAAGACATGCCAATGCTGTGTTAGCGAGATACCTGTCTCCTTGCCACAGCAGTGGGAGCAGAAGCCCTAGAAGCAACAGAGCCACACAAGTGAGATGCTGGGCCTGTGACAGCCACTCTTGCTTGTCAACAGGATGACTGGCCCAAGTGCGGTCCCATTACCCTGTGGCTGGGCTGCTTGGTGTTCTTGAGGTGCATGACCAGACCTTCCTCAGAGTTTCTCTGTACATACTCTGTATGTACGCGATATACCATCTCACATGTTCACAGTTACTTACTATTTTCATGTTTTAGTGACCTCTGCACACAAGCTAATTGCAGTCTTTGCCTTGGAAAGCTCACCTTGGGCATGCTTCTGCTATCACTGCCATCAACTGAATTTGTTTGGTTGAGCAGGCAGGAGCTCCAGAATTGTCTAAAACACTCCTCTGCAAGGCCTACTAGGTGAGTATGAACCAGAAGAAAAGAAAAATTAAACTCCACATTGTTGTCCCTACCAGATAATATGAATTTTGGATCCTACAAACAGGTACTATCAAGTACCACTTTTTCCCCCACAAACTTCTGTCTCTTTTCATTAATCTGTGTTCTTGTACAGCTGTCTTATAAATAATTGGTGCATTGGCACAGCCACAGTATAAAATGCTACCATGCAGAAGGTTGAGGCTGAAATTTGACCTTGATGTTTATGCACTGAGGAGCAGAGTGAGAGTTTTGAAGCTCTCAGGGGTTGCACAGGATATTTTGCCATTTCATGCCAACGACTCATGAAATGAAACTTCAGTAGAATGAGTCAGGAAACAAGTTTATTAAGTTCCCTCTCTTTCCTCTTTGGTATTGCTTGTGCAGCAGTTCAGCAAAAATATTTCAAATAAACAGAGAAAGCAATTTAGGTAAATTGCCCTCAAATCCAACAGAGAAGCCACAGTTCTAAACATAAGTTCTTTGATCCCTCATTGCAAAAATTAACCCAGGACTGTTTACCTGTTGCCTATATGTTTTCAGTTTTTCCTTTCCCACTGCCTGTTCCAAGCAATACAGAAACAGTACTACTGGGAGTATTCACACATTTAAAGTAAAAGAAAGTTTCTATATCCCCTGTTCTCTGCAGCATACATTTCCAGCAAAACCAATTCCCCACCTTTCTTCTCCCAAAATCCCAACTAAGCAATAACCTCTAAAAACCCAGGTGGCCCATAATAGTTAGAGTCATAGCAACGGGAAGGGCACTCTATCATCTGCTTCCTCAGCAGACAGCCTGCCAGCTTGCTGCCAGGGTCACCTTTGGCAAGGTTCCCATGCGGCTCCTCCTCTGCTGCAGGACAAGCCATTTACCTCCTGCCAGAGCAGCTCCTGCTGTCAGACTCCAAGGGACTCCAGGTCCTCTCATGCCTCTGCCTGATGACTTTTTCTTTTTGAAGATGTTCTAGTGCTCATAATTCCGTAATTACTGAATTTGTGTAAAGGAGAAACTGTGAAAAGCCAGTTTTATCTGTGTTTCTTTTTAGTCTGTTTGTTTTTGTTTCTTTGTCTTTTACCAGTAACACCCCCCCAAATCTACCTAAGTTGTAAACACCTTGAAAAAATTAGAGGTCACAATCCTCAGAAAAAGGCTATTCCACACAACACCGCTGAGCTGACCAAAATAGAAAGATTGTGCTTATGTAAATTATGAAAAACCCAAATGAAAAGTTGATTAAAATCTCCAGAGCATCAATATAAATCATCATAAAAATACACATACATCAATAAAGCTCAGAAGTATCTGTTTACAAACAGAATGACATTAAAAGGAAAATATTACAGTCACCACGTGGGCAACAAAGCACTTCAAATGTAATGATCCTCAGAACAAATATTGCCTGGATGTACTTATTTTTACCTCCCTTCTTTAATTAAATAAGTACATATACTTCCTCCATCAAGAGCCTATGCAGAAGGTAGACAGTGAGTATTTAATGAGTAGCAACACATTTTCCTACCTTTTTTTTCCATGCTCATGCCTTAATCACTAAACAGTGTTCTCAGTCTTCTCTGAGCATACATGGTAGGGGAGAGCTATTGTATGCTGCACCCTCTGAATACTCCCTACAACACACACTTATTAATGATTTTGTCTTATAACCACCCTGTAGAACAAAAGCATGGCATTTTCCCTACTGTTTAAACAAATGAGGATCAAAGAAATGAAGGTCAAAAGCATCTATTTGTCTGGAGAGGATGATTTGAGACAGCTGCACTAGGGTTCATTGCACCAAAATGCAGGCATCTGTAGAGCAGACCTGAAGTAGCTACACCTGAGCCGAAACGCCCTCCACAACCACCCAAGAAAAGTGGCATTTAACAAATACGTTTTACTTGCCCTAGTTTAGCTATCTGCATCAAGATGAGATAAGCTTTTATTTAGAACATTTCTCTCACTTGACTGTTTTTCAGATCACTGAGTACTATACAGCAGGTGATTGATGAAGGGAAAACATATGCAATCATTCCAATTAAAATCTATATCATAACATATGCTCCAAGGCGTTTGAGTAAGACTGCATGGGTGTCTTTAATTCTTGCATTTTTCATTGCTGAAGAGCTGAACTGAAAGGTACAAAGAAAAGAAGAAACTTTCCCCATTACACACAAAATCTTCTGGAAAAGTTGATACAAAGCATACTGAGCTGCATCCTTTCAAAGACTTTCAAACGTAGCTAAGTTTGGGTGAATTTCTACTGGGATAAGCAGAAGAGACATTCATGAAAAAGGTTTTCTCTCTCTCAGCCAGTACCTACTGAACTGCATGTCATGTCTGTTTTCCAGTGCTGCAAAAAGACACATCTTCACAATGCAAAGTTTGTCCAACTTTCTCATCATAAGCAAAACAACTTTCTTTAAATTCATTCCTGGAAATGGTAGAACAATTTTGACTGAAACCACTTTACAAAAAAATACAAAGCAGACTTAGATGGTTACCTTGGGGAAGGTGGAAGAGGGCCACAAAAAAACCCTTAGTGTAAACTGTTGAAGTTGTCACTATCACATTTTCTTAAAATCACGGGTTTAACTGTGAGTCAGTTTACAGAAGTCTCAAAAAAGCCATTCAGCCAGCAAGGGAGATCTTCAAGAAGCACAGAAAGGACACAATCTTTCTTGGTTGCTTTTTCTTTACTGCTGTTTCTAGTTTAAACACAGCAGCTGATGCTCCTCCCACATTTCATATCCGACTAAACTAACTTAATAAAAGGCATCTGATGGCTGACCTACATACAGGTCAGTGTTTCTTGTTCTCCTCCTAAGCACTTATGACCCGGCAGCACTGCTGTGGCTAGGGGTTAGATGCAGCTTCATGTGCATGCAAAACCTAATAAATTCTAGAAAAAGGGTCATCTAGCAGAGCATATTCAACAACCAAGATAAATAATTCCAGGTATTTAATACCTGAATTAAGCATTTATTTCCAAAGAAGGAAGTTAAATGTGAAGAACAACAGCTAGTTGTAAGTTGCTGGTGGCCTCCCTGAGCCAAAAAATAGAAGGAAGAATTACAGGAAAGCTTGTTTTATATTTTCTTTGCAGCTATGTAAGATGTTTGCCAAAATTATATTAATGACAGAGAGGACACCACAGGCTCTGTGTGCCTGCAGCTCAATTTACTCTTTCTCTCTCTCTCTTTTTTTTTTTTTAAGCTGCTTGAAACCTTTAGATTGCAATTAAGAACTCAGGCAACATTACTTGAATCAGCAACAGCTTTTGGATATAAAATAGAGGCTAAAGAAAGTGTTGAGGGACTTCCTAGGTAAATAAGACACGTCACAAAGCTCTGCCTCAAGGTGTACATACTACCATCTTTTCATGTATATAACCTTTGGATTATCTGCCAGAAAAAAAGGAAAATTAACTCTGTAATTCAAGCAATTTGGGTTAGAGATGCTTGTGTGTAAATACAATAGGAAACCTTATGCTAGAAAGCCCTTTCTTTTTCATTAGCATCCTCATCTCTGTTCCCCAGTTGTCTGTCTCTTTTCTCTCCAGAGCCTCATTGCCTCTGACACCCTACAGCCAATTTCATCTATTGGCAAAGCCCTACTCTGCTTCCAATTTCATGCAGGTACTCTGAGGGTCTGGGTCACCACATGATTTGAGTCACTTCCAAGAAAGAGTGCTTTTATACTGATGTGCGTTCTGCATGTAAAAATGCAGCTTTATCAGCCAGGGAAGAAATGCCTGGAGGCACTTAAGAAGAAGGAAGAAACTTCAGTTTGCCACAGCTTTACCTGTAACCTCGGGAAGCTATCGTATCCTCCATTACTTATCTCTTCAGGAGGGCTCAACACTTTTTTTGGCTGCAGTGAGCCATGACTTTTCTGATAGTGCAAGAATTGCAATTAAATATGAAACCAGTAAATAGTTTAGATAAGTATTCTTCCTAAAATCACTGCCACACTCTTCTCCTCCTCCGAGAAGAAAACAGGTAAGATTTAAATGAAACCTGCATTCAGGTGCTTGCCCTTGGTTTAGCTTGAATGCAAGTTCAATTATCACAGAAATTTCATTTCACTATGGTCCTCCAGCACTTATACTGAAATAGCAACATGACCGTCTATAGCAGTTCTTAGAATATTCTGGCCAGTTTCCTTACAAATGAAAATCATGGGACTCACAGAAGATCTAACAGCACTAATGTAAGTCACCAATGAATTGATTAAAAAAAAAACATCCAATGATTTTAGGCTGAACATAAGGTAACACAAAAAACAATTTTTATCAGTACTGTTTCCCCAAATCACTCTGATAAATATTAAGCTTATAGGCTATGAAATGATCTCTTTATATGAACAAAGAGTGTAAACATGCATTTAGGAAAAGGATACGAAGACAGGTTATCATGGATATTAAAATTACTATAGGGGAATATGGCTTAAACAGCAAACCCATTGAGGACAAAACATTTCACTCATTGTACAGATGAGCAATACCACTGTCAGTATAATTCCGTGTAACAAGATCACATTGTAAGATATACTATAGAGGCGATTATTTTTGAGTAACTGTGTTGGTTTCAAGATAAATCTATTCAGCTTAGATGTTGATTTTTCCCCTTACCTGCATTTACAACTCACAGACCTCAGCACTGTCTTCTCTGAACAGCACACATCTCCCACACATACGGTACAATCTCATAGAACCTGCTTCAGTTCTCATTCACACCAGTTTTGCACTAGAACACCACTAATAGAGTTGGTTCATATTCATGGGCAAAATACCTAAAAATACTCATACTTTAAAATCCACCTCTTTTCAGCATAAATGTTCTATAAAATTATTAATGGGTTAATGAACCATTAACCTTAGTGTAAAGGGACAAAAATCTGCCCTACTGCATCCCAATTTAACCTTTTGTCTATGCCTGGTACAGACATTTCAGGAAATGATCTGAGAGATTCTTGGATTTTCTCCCCTTGGCCTAACCTGTCAGGCACAGTCTGGGTGTCTTATACCTATGAAAAAAAATCAAGATGATGGAGTAATTCAGTTCCAGGTTTTTTAAAATGCCTGCCCTAAAGGAAAGTCTTGGGAGACATTTAGTGTTTTCCTCTCCCTGGAATGCAGGCAGGAATGGTGCCTTTGCTCTCTTATTTCCTTAGAGATAGGCCCTTTTAGAGACAGATTCTGGGGTTACAGCACAGGTTCTCTCTAATATAAAGCAAATCAGATCTGTCCCTTATTTCTTAGTCTCTCAGATGAATGCAATGGTACTAAACCAAATCTGGGGCTGTATTTTTATACGTGGATTTTTTCTGATTCCAGCGTTTCTCTTGCATTGAATTGCATGACACATGCAAAAGATCCTTTCATCTCCATGAAGCTTAACTACTACCATCATTGCAAGACTTTTACCCCTGCACTCTGAATTTAAGTACTTCAGATACTTGATTATTTTTTTTTCAGGCCAGCACAAGTTACTTTGTTATCCTTGCTAGTCTGTGTTGCCCAATATGCTAAGTAATAGATAAGCCAACTTGCTGACCCATTTCCAGCTGACCAGAGGTACGAGCATGTAGTAGAGATGGCAATTCTTTTTCATACTGCATTTCTTGGCATGTCTGGATAGCCTTCATGCGAAGTGGAAAGATTTGATTAATCCTTTTTCCCTATCTTTCACTAAGTGTCTGTGAGGGTTATTTGCTCCTTCCCTCTGCTTGCGTGAAGCCTGGGTGGTGGACAGGAGAGATTACTACAGCAATCTCCTCCTTCCATCCTTTGTCTTTAATTAGGTATAAAAGGAGGTGCAATAGCATACTTCAAACAGGCAGAGACTGCTTCCAGGGCAGTCTTGAGGATCCAAGCTCTTGAATTAGCATCTGAAAAACTGAAACCATGTGCTTTTTAAGGAGATATCAGAGGAGATTAGGAAGGCCCTCCTTTAATGAATGTCTATCATGAAATACATTAGATATTTCAAACTGATTTCTTGTAATTGCACACTATTTAGACTAAGAGCATACAATTATAGGTTTCACCTTCCTGACAAGTCTTTGAAGACAATTTGTCCATTACTCTCAGTACCCCGTAAGTAAACCAAAACTTTCATACATCAAGTGGAATCTGGAAGATAATACTTCCTCCCCCTTCCTAGGTATTTATGACAATTTAATTGTACCTTTAGTTTTCTGTTTCAGGGACATCTCATTTCACCTTTACAGTTTTTTCTGCCATACAAAGAAATTTTTATTAAACTGCTTTTAATGAGGTTATAGTTTCAAAAGCACTTGGGAGAAATATTAATTGGACCTGTTAGAGTAATTTGTAACTTACATGGTTCAGCTAAATAAACTCCATTTATTTTTCTTTAGGGATCATCAAGAAGTTTGTAAAGAAAGAAATACCTGTAAGATTTATGAAATCCTTACAAAACATGACAACTTCTCCCTTCTGTAATCACCTACTAGCAACATGGCTATTAAACTGCAGCAGCAAATCACACTCAGGCAGAGAAAAGAAAGTTAAAAAAAATTCTATAGGGTAATTATACTTGGGAACCATGAAAATCATTCTTTTCTCATTAAAACAGCCTGGTTTTAATTGCTTGCAACTTACAACTTGTGTACAGCTCAAATATTTGGTGTGATTTTTTCTTATGATGGTTACCTCTCTCAGGCTGTACTTCTTTTCTCTTCCCTTAGTTATTTTAGAAACAGGTCATCTGTGTCTGACAGCATCATTAGGGAAAGCCATACTGTTTTGCTTCACCTCCCTTGCCCTCCCCCCTTGAAAATTCTGTAGGCTTTATACTGAAAATTCATGTTCTCTATGCATCTTCACTACCTGACAGATCTGGCACAGAGAATCAAGAGAAGAGCCAAGAGGAGAGAAGAGAAGGACTTTTAGGGCAAGAAGGGGAAGCACTGAGGTGAGAGCGTTATTGAACTGAAAAGCAGTTGCAGTACAAGAAACTTGGGAATGGTTTGCTATGAGAAAGGGCTAAAGAAGGACACCCATGAAAACTGCAAAAGACCTTTAACAGAGGGAAATCAGCAGTGTGAGAGAAATGTGTTGGAAAATTACCCAAGCTTTACTTGGCAAAAGACAGAAGAAAAAACTGGGCTGTAAGGAGAGGGAATAGTGTGTTGGGGATTTAGGACCTTCTAGAAAAGAAGACTCAAACTAGGTCGGTAAAGAAAGGGGAAATCAAGAAGCTACTGGGAAAAAGACAGTAATGTAGCTCAGAACCAGGGCACGAACAAAAAATGGAGGAAAGAAGCATCACACTTGCATGAAACAGACAGGAAGGAACATGGTATTCTGAAACTTTACAGTTATTCTCTGCTGTCAGCAAATGTCTTTGAAACCCTGTGGTCACATATGTGTATCAAGACTTTTCTGGTCCTCAGAAAGCACATGTGTACTGTGCTGCACAGCTGGTCTGATAATCTGGCTAACAGAGAGCAGACTGATGGGCTTAGTGACTCTCACACTTTTGAGGAACTATTTGGATACAGATGCCAGAAGTTTGAAGCTTTTCCCCTACAGAATCGCAGGCAAAGGTACATAAAAATGTGTTAATGCTGTTAAAGATGTAAACTCACACAAATATTGTGAAACAACAAATTAAGAGTTGCTTATGCAACACAGTGATAACATTCATTGGATACAGAAGTCTATTTTCTTACAAGGACCCCATTCCACACCTCTTTCACTGCTCAGCAGTCCTCACAATCAAACAAATGTTCTACTCATAGGAGAAAACAGAGTAAGTTTTGAGGGAGCTAGCAGAGAACGAGTTGGGTAGCAGGTGTGTAAGACATAAAGAGGGAACTGCAAGGGAAAGAAGAAGGTCGTGTAATGTGAAAGGAACACTTGAGTGCTTCTTTGAAGTACCAGATTCTCTTTCTGTCACAATTTCTGTAAAGGCTGAAAAGGACCACCTGCATTGGTCTCCAATTGCAAGCATGCTCTTATTTCACTATCAGCAGTCAGCAGCTGTATCTCTTGACCACATAAAGCACTGATCAATGGAAAACTGGGTTTTGAATTTGCCAGCCCAAAAAGCTGGATTTTTTAAACCATAATGCCTATTTACCTTGGGTTTCTATGCTACCCATTTATCTCAAGAGGTGTTAAAAAGGCATTTATTATTTCTTTTAAAGCAGATAAATAGAGTAGATTAAAGCAGACAAGGAAGCAGGAACTGATGCCAAACTGATAGGTATCCATCATCTCACAGGCTCATGATGAGACTAAGTGAAGTCAACATGTCATATTTAGTAGCAGCATGAGAGACAAACAGTTAAAAGGAGTAATTCCCACTCCCAATTGTAAAAGAACAGTCCTGAAATCCACAAAACTTGATAGCAGAAAAAAATCCCAAGGATCAGGCTTCTAGGAAGGAAGAGTATCTTCTTGTGCCAAGGGTAAGTCATATCCCAAAACATGTATTGTTTGCTAGATGAAATCACAGGATCACAGAATGATTTGGGTTGGAAGGGACTTGAAAGATCATCTAGTTCCAAGCCCTGCGCTGTGGGCAGGGGCACCTTCCACTATACCAGGTTGCTCAGAGCCCCATCCAAACTAGTCTTGAACACTTCCAGGGATGGGGCATCCACAGCTCCCCTGGGCAACCTGTTCCAGTGCCTATCACCATCACAGTAAAAAATTTCTTCCTAATATCTAATCTAAACCTACTCTCTTTCAGTTTGAAGCCATTCCCCTGTCCTATCACTATATGTTCTTGTAAAAAGTCTCTCTCCATTGTTCTTCTGAGCTCCCTTCAAGGGACTGGAAGGCTGTATTTAGGTTACACCAAAACCTCTTTTCCAGGTTGAACAATCCAAATTCTCTTTGCCTTCCCTCATAGGAGAGGTGATCCAATCCCTCTGATCAGCCTGGTGTCCCTCCTCTGGACTTGCTCCAACAGCCCAATGTCCTTCTTGTGCTGGATGACACAGAAGGTGACCCCAGAGCTGGATGCAGTACTCCAGGTAGGGTCTCACCAGTGTGGAGCAGAGAGGCAGAATCCCCTCACTCGGCCTGCTGGCCATGCTGCGTTTGATGCAGCCCAAGATATGCTTGGCTTTCTGGGCTGCAAGTGCACATTGTCAACCCATGTCCAACCTCTCATTCACCAGCTCCACCAAGTCCTCAGGAGGGCTACTCTCGATCTGTTCATCCCCCAGCCTGAATTGGAACCAGGGATTGCCCTGACCCAGGTGCAGCACCTTGCACCTGATTTTGTGAAACCACATGAAACTGCCATGGGCCCACTTCTCAAGCTTGTGCAGGTCCCTCTGAATGGCATTCTGTCGTTCGGTGTGTCAAGTGCACCACTCAGCTTGGCGTTATCTGCAAACTTGCTACGGGTGCACTTGATCTCTTCATCTATGTCATTAATGAAGATATTAAACAACACTGGTCCCAATACAGATCCCTGAGGGACACCACTTGTCATTAATATCCATCAGGACTCTGAGCCATTGACTATTCCTTATCCATCTAAGAACAGTTCACCCACGGAATCCATCTCTCTCCAATTTAGAGAGAAGGATGTTGTGGGGGATCATGTCAAAGACTTTACAGAAGTCCAGATAAATGACATCTGTAACCCTTGTCTTGTCCACTGATGTAGTCACTCCACCACAGAAGGCCACCAGGTTGGTCAGACAGGGCTTGCCCTTGGTGAAGCCATGCTTGGTGATTCCCAAATCACCTCCCTGTTCTCTATGTGCCTTAGCACAGCTTGCTAGCAGTACAAAGAGAGAACTTACTTATGGTACACATCGACGCCTGACTGTCAGTTCATACTAGTGTTAGTATGAAAACAGCAAAACACACAAACAGTGTGTTTGATAAACAAGGAAACTGCACAGTAAGATGAGACACTAATGTGCCATAGTATGTAGATTTAAATATCTGCTCAGTGAATGTGAATCACACACTGGCCTTCAGAGAGACAAAAAATCCCATGTGTTTTATCTAGTGACACGTCTTTGAGTGGATATTTCTGGAACTTTTAGAGATGTCTGTGTCATGTTCTGCCTTACGAATGATCCAATACATTTGGAATGACCTTGGGACACTAGGATTTTCTCCTTGAGATCTGCATATTGCCTGAAGAACTCAAACTGTGGCAGGATTAGGGCCTCAGGGAAAAAAAAAAACCAAAACACTAGGAAATTAATAACCTTGTATTTAGACAAGGATCTGGGCAGTGCCTTCAATAAGCCTGTGGTCACATACTGAAGACAGAAAGAAAATGCAAAATTAGTATCTACATGGAAAGGTTATAATTGGCCCTGTGGGTCTTGTGACTACTTCACGGACACCTGTCTGGACAGTGGCTAGACAGTCTCAGTTCTCAATTCACATTCCCCCACTGGCAAGTTCAACATTTTGACTTCAAACCTTGCCTTATAACATAATTTGTGTAGGTGTTTTGTATCAGTATTTAAAGTAGCATAATGTTTCAACTAATACAGCTATCATGACCTTTGCATTGCACATGAATTTACATTCAGTCTGTCTCTGAAGCAACATAAGACAAGAAATGTTCTTTAAAGGTTTAAGAAACTAATTCATAGTTTGAATTTCAAGGGATCTAAGCCTGTTCCTCTGTGACAGCCAGAAGACCTGCACCTGCAGTCAAATGCTAGAGTACTCTACCTATCTGTTCTGTCAAAAACTTTTAAGAGACAAAGGAAATGTGAATTTTAAGTTTGTAAAGAAACAGATATAAAAAGGCAATGCGGAATCCTACAGGTTTCCTAACTTTTCTTCAACTTTCAAGGTCTTGCAACATTTATAAGGCTTATGAGGATCTCGAGTTTGTCCTTGGAGTCTCTGGAGCTCCTGTTCCTCTGGGCTTGTAAAACTCTATAGCTCTTACGGGTTTCCACTGCTTGAGATACTCCTGAGTGATACTGCCTTATGAAATTTAAGGAGCATCCCATAAGTTCTTTTTTCTTCCCTATTTCTTGTCTTGCAAAAATTACTGAAAGTCTACACTAGACCAGAGATTACCTTACCTGACCTTTAAACTACCCAAGTTTTCTCTCCCTAGTGCCCTTCATGTTAGGCAGGATTACTGAAAGGTGAGTTGGATTTCTTCAAATGTACTCTCAAAAGATTGTTACAGCATTAATGAATTTACGTATTTATTTTAATGAGTGAACTTAAAGAAGGAAACAGCTAAGATGGGATGTTTTAAAGATTTACTAGCAAATGACTGCATCAATAATCTGTGTTTTAGAAAGTTCTATCAGTGGTAAACATTGAGTTCAGAAAATTGTTGCTCTAGTTAAAATTGACAGGATCTGGTAGACTTGGACAAATAAACAAACTGACTGTATTTGTTTTGTGGAGAACACTTACAGGGCACCACGTTCCAGCAAATCTATTCTGGCTCAAATAAGTGCAAGAACTGTTAAAGAAGCCAGAGAAACATATGGAATTTGAATGTGCAATATGTTCCTTCATTCCTGAAGAGGACAGAGTGGTTTGAACTAACCCAGTAAAGAGATCAGAGAGAAAGATGTTGTGTGTCACAAACAGCTAAAAAAAAGCTTCCTTTTGTACCAGATTCCTGGCAAAAGCTATTAGCTTTGTTTAACGACAGTATCCTTGATTCAAAATTTACCCCAGCATGAACATCCAAGAATGAAAAAGTAGGTTGCTCAAAGATCATCATCATCAATTTATGAACAGGAGTTACTTAAAAATGTTATGGGCCAGAGCTTCAGCTAAAGGTAGCCATTACCTTTGAACTTGTCTGAATGCTCGCTTTCAGAGTTAATGTGGAAAATTACCCAAGCAGATGCAACCCCAATTATAGAGACACCACAGAGCCCAGTGGCATTATGGCAGATTTTGGAAAACCTGAAGGGAAGCTGCATGTGCTCAGCTTCAATGCAGTGGTAACTTTTATTTCTTCTTTTAGACAGGGGCACTGTGAATCTTTGTTTGTAGTTTGTTATTAAGATTGCATTCTAATTCTCACTCTCACTCTAAGTCTAGCTGTGAGCAGCTCACTAGCAGGCTTCGCTCCAACCACTGCCAAACAGTGAGAACTTCAGTATTCCCAATCTAAGTTTATAGCTTGGAATTAATATTTGCTATTTGGTTGTCACAGGAGAAGATTCAGGTTGCAAAATTATTTTGACAGTGGCACCAAGTCACTGTTAGCCCCACTTTGCCTATACTTCTCCCCCTCCACAAAATGAGGGGCACAGGTGTAATCACAGAGCACGGAGCTGTACTATTCCACCACTAGAGGAAAATAGGTGATATATATGACCAGAAAAGTTGGACAGTTCAGATAGAAGGATTACACAAAAAAGTAATAAAACCCAAACAGATTACGTTACTTCAACACAGTTGTGTGTAGAGTGAGTTACCATACCCATCTCCTCTGCAAACACTGCAGTGAAGCATTATTAAAGCCTCACAAAATTAAAAAAATGCAGGCAGTTCCCTCTGAAATCAACAAGCAGTATAAGCAACCACACTGTTTCATGGTCAGGAGTTGTTTTGGAAAACAGAAAGACATTCAGAAGACTGCAACCACCACAACTTCAAATGTATCTTTTATCAGGTTATAAAATATTTTCTCAGAAATTATGTATTCCTATTTTCTTTAGAGATTACCTCGGTATTTCCAAACTACTACTATTTCAAAGTCTCTTTGAAACCACACAGCACTACACTCCCCACACTAACCTGGAAACATTTTCATCAGAGTTTAAAAAAAAAAATCTCTTCCAAGAAGCTGAATTGACAAATTTATTTCTCAAGACCCAGCTGAGCAGGATTGTTCAGGATGTACTTAAGCAAGCACAAGTGCAACCCTAGAGAGTTCAACCAGAATAGCCACATCTACATTATATACACAGTTGATTACCCTGCACAGAACCCCTTGATGCCTTTTTTACTCCAGTTTGTCTAGGCTCCAGAAACAATAAAATATACAAGCTTCCCAAGTGACCTCTTGAAGACTTCAGGCAAAGGAACTAAACTTTGAGAAATATAGCACCTTTGAAACAGCTTATGCTTACAGGAGTAAGAAAAGCCAGTTACACACTACAGGACTGTAGCTGAAAAGTAGTTCAAGATTACTTTCTTCATCTAGTGTAACCTTTTCAAATCAAGTTCCAATTTCATGCTATCACAATGTATTTTATGGCTCTTTCCAGTTCACACCACACGCAATGCTACTTTATAGGATATAACTATCCACTAACAGAAGAGAGGATATTAAAGCAAATAATGCTATAATTATATCTCTAGGAGTAATATATTCTACTACAAGTTTATACCAGGAAGACCCTACACAATGTACTAGACTTTAATGTAACTTTGGATTATTGCCCCCCTAATGCAGGCCAACCTACTAATCTAGTTTCAAGCATCACCTTTCAAGACACCTTACCCAATGCACTTCCTCTTGTTTTAGCCTATTTTCAAAGTCACATCAACCCTTAGCTTTACAAATAGTGTGTGGGTAACATAAGATTTGAGGAACCTAGTAACATTTCTGTAATTCTTAACTTTTTCATGCTACTCCTGACTGACTTCACTACTCTTGAGCCAAACAAAGAGACAATTCAAATTGGCAACACTTCCCTGGGCCAGGAATCAATGGATTAGGATGAATGATTTTCAGCCTTTGCACCATGGTCATAATGCAACTGCAAAAAGCAAAGAGAGCTTCCCAACACATTTTTTTTTTCACATTGCTGCCAGAAAACTACAGAGTAGGCAAATTGGGAAAAAATATCAAAACCTACTAGGACTAGGTAAAATCTAGAAAAATCACAATGCATTAGAAAGCCAGTCCACTGGCTCCACCTCCTTATTTCTTCTTGCGGACTCTGGTGGACCACAATCTCATACATTTTGCAGTGTTTGATTCCTTTTTCCTTCCTTCCTTCTGGCTCCACAAGTCTCAAGATTCTTCTATCACCTCAAATTTCCATAGGATAACACCTTCATTGCCAGGAAGGCAGGCATGATAAATCCAGGTTTCTTGATGAGAACAATGGAGAGTTCATTCAGAGAGAAGACGGCAGGGAGAGACCAACTGGTAAGTGCTGCCTTTGTATTTATAAGCCTGAAATTTCAAACTAAGTTCTGTATTCTCCTGCATGGAGCTCTATCCAGATAACGCTGAAAAGAAGGTTCCTGCCTTGAGGAAGCTGCAATTTAGAACACAACAGAGCTTTCCATCATGCAGTCTTCTCATAAAAACCTGTGAAGATTTCTAAAAGATCCTCACTGAAATGGAGGCTGACTCCCTCCCTGGGATATACAAGAAAATGGGGATGGGAGTTTTCTCTGAAATGAAAATTTGCTGGGAAATGTGTCTGTCTAAAGCCAGGCCTTCATTTTTCAGAGAGGTCTAACTTTAGAGAAAATGGAATATAAAGAATCTCGTTTCAACTGTGATGATAGGGTTTGGTCATCCATCATTTTCCAAAGAAAAAGAACAAACAAATGAAAACACCTAAATTCTAGTTCTTATCAGGAACTAGAGCTCATCTGAGCTGTCTCCACCTTTCTGGACATGAACTTGCATGACTGACCATCAGGCCTGCCATACACCACACAAACCTGCCACTTCAAGTCTTGGTAGTTAAGTAAGCAGAGATGTATATTGTAATAAAAAAAGAAATCTGTGTCTCAGAGAAGAATAAAGAGGGTTTTTTTCAGAATAAACAAATACCTGACATTATTCTTTTCAGTATTAATCTTTTCCAAGGCTTAGAATTTTGACAGTGCTATTTCACAAATCCCTAGGAGGCTGCTTTACTGCTAGGATAGAAACCTGACTGTAGAGCTGAGGAGGAAAAGAAGAGAAAGATCCCGAAACAGAGAAGAAATATTTTAGTCTGACTGGTGAATATTTCTGTTTCTTGCTGCCATGAATTTTCTGTATCTTGAAAAAACGGAGGGGATATGACAACTTCCAAAACAAATGGAAACAATTCAATGCAAATCTCTTCTTAAAAATCATCTTCTCTATCTGACTTTCAAGAGACACTTGCCATATTTTCAGTGAGTTCAATCAAAGTTTGGATGAAGTGTAAGCTCATTTTTCAAACTGTGATTTGCCACCTCTGCATTTCTTAACAAATTTTCAATTCCCTGTTCTTTTCTACATGGTGGTCCTTTGACTTTTTAATTATGTCTTGGCCATCTAGCAGCACCAGCAAAAGAACTCTTGTTAGAGCCAGTATACCCCCCTTTCATGTGACATAGAAATGCTTACACTTCATTAACCTTTATTATAAACTAGTCACTGGAAAAGTTACTTTGCTAGAATCCACACTATGGTTTCACTCCACAAACCACGAAATGTCAGAATGCTAAATTACAGTAAAATACCGCTCACCTCCTTATGAACCCAAGATTAATGACACGATGCAGACGGGAATAGCAGTGCTACAGGGAGCATAACAGGTCACAATTGCTTCTAAAACAGCTCATCAAGAACCGGCAGCAAAACATCACAGATGGCTCCCAGAACTAAAACCCCACTTCTCAACTTACCCATCACTGAGACATCATATTCAACTAGCAGAGTAGCCTCCTGTCCGCATTGTTTGAGAATACTCATGGCTTCAGCATGTGTTGTTCCCAACAGTCGGATCCCATCAACACTCAGCAGCCTGTCCCCAGGTTTGATTGTGCCCTCTCTGAAGGACATTAAAGGAATGATCTTTGTTAATATAAGATAAATTGATCTGGAGATAATACCATTTTTATGCAAAGCAATTCTCTCAAACCCTCCCTGACATCCATCCCTTGTGCCTTAACACTTAACATTTACTTTGACAGTGAGAATGTTCAGAGGGCGCAGTGGAAAGGAAATTGCTTTAATTGGAAAGTCAGCGACTGGAAAACAGCTTACCACATAGTGAAATAATCAAGTCACATTAAATTGCCACTAAGCACAGCTTCTGCTCCAACATATGCTTGCTTTCTGCCTTGTCCACACTACTCTTTTCATACATACATAAACACCTCCTCTTCTGATACTTTCTTAAAAACAAACATGAGGTGCAAACACATGGGTGCAGAAACAGATTGAAAAATACGAATGTCCATTTATTTTCTTTAAAAATATCTCTTGGATAATTCCATTTTTCTTTTCTTCCTATACAAAAATAATTTGGCTCTAAATGTACACTGTCTCCTAGGCATATTTGGAATTATAATAGAAAATGAAGTACTAACATTGTCAGCTGAAGAATCATGAAGAAAAAAAGGAAACAAGGGTGACGATGGAGAGGAGAAAGTAACGGAACAAAAGAAAGGCTCTCTTGAAACATTTTCTTCTCAATTAATGTTTCCAAGGTCAAAAATGTCAACATAGGCTATAGAACATCAGTGTGCTTTTAAGAAACTGCCCTTTGAGTTTCTTTAATGTATTAAGGACACAAATGCCATTTTTGAAAATACAGTTCATACACAGAAATAAAATGAGCATTCTTTCTTGATATAAATATAAAATGGTATTACATACAAATACGGGCAAAACATAAATTTGTATGCAGAAGATGTCCATCTGAAGTTATGTGTGAACTCACATGCAGATAAGTACAAACATCTTAACAGAATTATGCAACAACACTCAAACACAAGACAGGATTGTACTGAATTGCAAGAGAAAAAGATGGTGGCACTAGAGTATAAAAAGCATAATTAAGAGGTACACCCATTGTCCGAAGGATGTAAAAAAATGTGCTCTGACCTAATGCAGGCATTTGTTCTAATTATTTTAGGTTAATTTTTGAAAGTGTTTAACAGGAAAGCCTGATGTGCAAGAGTCTAAATTAAAGTTCTCACACACCGTGCCGTGCTGAGCCTCCGTGGTTGCCCATTACTATTATTGTTATTATTATAACAACAATTAAAGGCTAAACCATGAGTTTCAAAGGATTGAGTTTGAATACATCTATTTCACTCCAAATCTTAACTTCTGTCCCAAATAATTCACATTTCTCCATTTCTCTTTCACATGTACTCCAGAGAAAGATGAATTGTACCTGTCAGCAGGCCCTCCAGGTCTAACACATGTTATTACAACAGGACGAGATTTATTCCTGTCATCATGCGCTCCACCTAGAAAGGAAAAAGAGAAAGTACACCTTCATTTTATGGATTTTAGGAAAGCTCATTTTCAAAAGGAAGCCTAAATCTTGCTCCATGAACTTTTACAGGTGGGCTAAAAAGGATCAAAAAATAGCCAAGCCATTAATTGACCCTCCATTGAATTTAAACTTAAATATAATTGACTTACTCCTAGTATAGATGAATCTTTAAAAAACATTGACAAACATTTTTTTTTTTAGAACCTTTACTTTGCAAATCTGATCTCACTGTGAACACTTACTGTTCTGCAATGCTTGCAGCACAGATCAAAAAACCCTCCTTTTTTATGTATACTCAGAATAATGATTGGCCACTAGGGAATTTATGTATTAAATAAAAAAAGGTTTTCCCTGAAGAAACTAATAATTTGTCATTGGGGTATATTATTTAATGGCTGCATGTTCTCTTCTGTTCTCTAAGTCACTGATAATATTTTAGCTGTACAATTCAGACTATCATCATGATTAATTAGATTTTCTGCCTAATTTAGATGAACACTGTATGTAAATCTCTTTTAAGAACTATGATCTTCATCCTGCTTTCAGTGGTAGCAGAATCTGGTCTTATGTGAAATAAGCTTACCATGTTTTCTTGGCATAGTTTATTAATCAAGGTTCTTGTATAAACAAAAATTAGAGCAGTTCATAAAAGCAGCATGTAAAGGTATGGAAAAGGTAATACACTGACTTTTACAAACTGTAAGACATAAATTTTGACATACTTCTGAGTGTTATAAAAACTATCACTTTTTTAGCTTATTTAAAGAATACGAAGGGTTCAAACTCAGTGATAACTCACCTCTTATTACAAATCCAAAAGTGTTTCCCTCTTTATGTAAAGTAACTTCCACAGTTCTAAAGATGAGACCAGATCCTTGTACAGCTAAAAGAAAAACAAATTAAAGAAAAAGAATCCAAAATTTATCATTATTTTTCTAATTGTACACACAGACTTACACCTTTTACAATTTAAGCCAGATATTGGGTCATACGATTTGAAAGACTCAATGACAGAATAGTCAGATTGAAGACCTGTAATTAGACACAACTCATCCTCTCTTTGAGAGAATTTTGGACCAGATATTTTGCGAAGTGCCAATGGTTTGAAAAAAGAGATATAGATGCATATAACAGGTGAATAATTTGAGTCTTGCTGTTTAAATTATGGCACAATTTTGCTTTTCTTATAGTTACATAAGAGTGGTAGAAAACACAGAAATACACAGTGAGACAAAAATGGCAAATGAAATTCTTAGAGCTGCCTATTGAGCTTGTTGTTCAGCTATGAAAACATTTATTTTTATTGCTTAAACTGCAAACAATCAATGCTTTTGGGGTGCATCTCTAATATTTCTAATCCCAGACTACTAGATTAAGATGAAAAATGTATTGTGTATCATAAGGATTTATTTTTTTTTCCTTTTTCAAAATTTAGCATAAACTGGTGAGTAAAAGAATTCTTTGACTTCTAGTCTACTCAGTATTTTTTCTGTAAGCACTAGAGGAGTGGTGCACAGCTGGATTAGAGGTGAGAAGCCTAATGCACAGACCAGCGCATTTAAGTGTGATAATCCACTTTACAGAATTTGAAATCACTGCTGTTAGGAGACCAGCAGACAGTTTAGTATTAGCTTTTACAGGAAAAACGTTGGCAGGGTCTAGGAACTCTCTTTTCCGAAGGGAGAAGGACACTGGGTAAAATCACACACACTCACACTTCCCACCTTCCAGTCAAATACCACAAACAGCACAGCATACAAAGTTAAAAAAAACAACAAACCAACCCAGCTCTATAAAATATATGTTCTGTGAACAACAGAACTAATGAAAACTTACGTTATTTAATGTTCTTGACTGCAATAATCAGAGTTTCCCTGTCAGGATACCCTGAGGGGAAAAAGGACACCACAGGCTACCTGGCATTGCTGCTGGCCAAGAAAGGTGCCAGGCAGAGTGGTGCCTGCTCAGCTCTATGTGCCTCTCTCTCTGAGGTCACTCAAGTGTCTATTTCCAGGAAATGTACTGTATTGTACTTTTTTTTGGAGCTTTTCAATCCCAGTAAAAAAGTTACTGCAGGGAACCAGGAGAACCATCCAGTGTAATGATATTAAGTCTCATTTCCTTAAGAAAACAGGTGAAATATGGCCCTCCAGAGCACTGCTCTGTGCTGCAGTAATTCCTGCTACAGCTTAAAGATCAGGACTGTGTTACCAAGTCTATGTGGTTGTTTCCTTTTCAGCTAGAAACCCTTTCCTGACTGGAAAGAACTGAATTATGGGGAGGAGTAGAGAACTCTTGCCTTCATTCCTACCAACATAAAGTGGCCTTGTGTGTAGCTCAAGATGAATCTATGCTTCCTCATCTGTTTGGTGTGGCCTGTGACCTCCACTGGGGACAGGCAAAACCTGTAGTTCAGCAGCAGGGAATGGCATGTGGTGTCCTTCCATTTGGGCAACAGCCATTTAGGTGGCTGTCCTTCCAGCCCAGCCTCAGCCTGGTATGGGAAAGAAGTCCTTTACCCATTATCAACAGCAAAAGGCAGGGGCAAGACAGGCACAGCCCACGTTCCAGTTTTAAACACTGACGTGGGCTCATACTGAAAATAGCAGCTGGATGCTCCTGCTGCAAGCACTTCCAGACATGGAAAGAAGCACTAGGGAGAGTGGGATTACCAGTGCTAAGTCAAATTTAATCCATCATTATTAAATGACTGGCATTTCCCTGCTCTGAAACCATGATAGTCCTCTCTCTGAGGGGGCAATCCTGAGAACAACAGTAGAATTTCATTATATATGGGGGCCAGGAAGGAGGAGCCAGGACTTCACCACATGACTTACCAGAAACCTCCCGTGTATAACAAAAACACTGTGTCTAGCTTGTGCACGAGAAGTTAATGGAAACAACTAGACTGCTAATTATCTCCAAATTCATTATCTATGTTTGAATGAAGAAGCCGAAAATTCCAAGGCCTTAAAAAAATATTGCAATTGCTACTGGAATTTAGCATGTCAAAATCTCGTTTCAGTCAACTAGAGTGACACAAATGCTAAAAGGGGATGAAACAAAAGAAAGCTCACTTGCAAAAATTCAAAACAAATAATGCTGGTAAAACAATTACATCTGCAGCAAAGTTACTGAACTCAGCTAACTTCATTGACTCAGATTCTGTGTTTTAGAACATGAAGTTCTGTTACCATAAGAAAACACTCAAACACACTCAGAACATTCAAAACTTATTAAGGTGTTTGTCAGGAGGTCCTAAACCCACCAAATACAACTAACGCTACAGCTTCTAGAAAGCAGTGGGGAGTTCATCATCTTCCAAGCAGTGAAGAGAGAGATGGGTTTTTTGACTTCTATTACACAGAAACTCTTTATTTAGGGAGGCAAAAGCTTTCTAGTTGGCTCCAGAAATTTTTCTGGCAAACACCAGCAAATCACATCTTCTCCCTTTCAGTGAGCAGCATGAAGGAGCATACACTCTTTCACAGGTGCCACCTTGAGACTCACTCCTTCACTTTAGGTCCCAGGTTTCCAACTCACACTTTGTCTAGCTTTCAGTTCATACCTGATAGACTCAATTCCCACTGATTTTCTCCTACAGACACACTGTTACAGACAGAAGCACATAAGAAAGAGCACAGAAGAGGCAAGGAAGACATTCAGTAGCACTCTGTGACTTTGGTGTCAGCATAAACTTGTATTTTGAAGAAAATCCTGCTCAGTGAAAAGCCCTTGTTTCAGTCACACAAGTCTTGCAAATTTATGTATCCTCATGAACTACCCCACTGCATTTTCTGCTCTAGAAATGAAATAGCGCCTAGAAGTGATGTCAGAAAAGAGTGGAAAAGTCCCAAAGGACATTGTTTATCTGTGAGAGAGCAAGGGTGCTGCAAGTGAAGATGAAAGGAAAAGGTGGAGGCAGAACTAGCAGATATTCATGGGCCTTATCTCGGAGGATCTTACTGAAACAAGAAGGATTTTCTTGCCCTGGAATCTACGTAATCTAATTTCCAGTATTCAAAATTGCAAACAAGTGAACAAAAAAAAAAAAAAAAAAAAAACAACCCAAAAAACCCCCCCAATGGAGATTGACAACTCTGCTCTTTATGCTTCTAAAACATCTAAGAGCATCCCCCTGTACTGCCAGTTCTTTTGTACTACTTCAACACTCTGATAAGCCACAGGAAAAAATAAAAGCAGAACGTAAAAAACCAATCACTACCAAACTGACTGTCATCTACCACGCCCACCTCACTGCTGACAACATCTGCTATTCTGCGTGGGTTTCAGTTTGCTCTGCAATTACTTACAGACTGGAGGCAGCTCATACTCCACTTCCAACACAACTCTTTCGCCAACATTCTTGAGAAGGCTGATGATCTCATCATGGCGAAATTTGGTCAGGTTGATTCCATTCACAGATTTGATGTAGTCCCCTACATCCAGCTGGTCACTCCTAGGGAAAAATGCATATTCCTTTTGTTAAAGACCGATCTGCTGGACCGAACTTAATCCTTCAAATTACTGTTTAGTGGTGGTAAGAAATATTTTTTCCATTAATCTAGATTAAAACAAGTAGATCTTTCTAACAAGAAGTGGCATTTTGAGATCATAGTCTGATCTATCTGGTTAAATATTAACAGAAGAACATTGTTACATTTTTAATTCCTCATGTACAAAACCAAGCTGTACAATAAAGGAGTTGGATGATTGGACTGGTTTGGACACAGGATCTGGGAAGTCATTTTCTTCATGTCCCTATCTTTCTCTCTCTTTGGGAAGTGTCATAAACTATGGTTGCCTTCGCAGCTAACATCACAGCTACAGGATACAGGCCGCAGCCTAAAAGCAAATGTTCTTCTCAATTACCTGGAATGATTTAGCTCAACCTTTGTATTTCGACTTGTCTCACTCATGAATAACAGCTTTTTTTCTTTCCAGTGCAGTAGTAAGCAAGGTAGCTATGACTTTAGAGTATTTTTAATCTTAAGACCAGCTGATGAACAGTTAAAAAAAATTAAATATCGTAGTACTATCCTTGTTTTTTTCCATTTTATCTTTCTCCCTCAGTATGTTATGCTACTTCTCTCGAATTTTTGCTCAAGGACAAAAAACCAGAGAAATAAACCATATTTAATTTAGAATAAATTTCACTAGTCTTTCAAATATCTGAGTGGTATTTCTAATTTTTAGCAAAGTAGCCTTGAGCGAAGAGAAGGACCAGCTGTTGCCATTTCCCTATGAGTTTCTCCAGTGTGATGGGCTGCCATTATAGATGCATCCAGTCACATATTTTTTTAGTGACCTTTCTGATGTGGTACACATTTCTGAAGCAATCACATCTTATAATGCATTTTGGGGCTCGAGATCTGGTTACCTAGCAGCGATTCCTCCTTGACGAAGGTTAGATACTCTTGGTTTCCCATCCTTGTCAATACCACCCGATACTGTAAGCCCTAGGGTGGTGCCTTCTTTTTTCATTAATTCAACTATTGTTGAGCCCTTGAATTCCTCTGTTGAAAGAAAATTATTAATGTTATTAAAATTTAAGTAATAGCACAGATGTTGCCTTTTTAACATGTCATCTACTTCCCTAGAAAATCCTTCTGTGTTAATAAGAAATAACATGTACATCTTGAGATTCTTTATGTTACAATTCACAAGTACTGTGTGCAAGGCTCTGCATATAGATAAATCTTGAGACATATGTTCTGTAAAAGATTATTAAAGACTATACCAATGTGCTAGTGTACTGTACAGAGACAATAAATACAAACTCTGGCAACACTTATAACTAAGGTAGTTGTTTCGCATTTTAAAGAAGGTATTTTTTTCTCATTTTCTGCTCTCTCCCTCTGACCTGTGTTTTATGAAGTACTTCAACTGATTAAATAGAAGGGTAAAAGATGTAATGATATAACACAACTAGAATTTTAGATTCGGACTTACTTTGAAGCCTTTAGTAGGTGTCAGTGTTACTAAAGAGAATTGAACATAAGAATCCAGACAGAGATACGTCATTTCTTAACAGTTTTATTCTTACACAAATATAACCTCCACTGTAACTCTTGGCAATCTCTGCAGAACAGGCATAAAGTAAGTGAAGGGCTTTCATAGTCTAAGTGTATATAAAATTTCCCTCATGTGCTGTCTGAGACACTCTATTCTGCAGTTTCTCCATTTAGTGTATTTGGAAAATGCTAAATTAATCCCACAGACCTCAACAAATGCAGGTCACCTGCAACATAAAGTCTCATGCTTTCAAAATTAGATGCCTTTATGGACGGACAAGATAATCAACATATGCACAGTTCTAGGACTGCAACTGTTTGGAAAACCACAAGGCAATCATACCACATGTTCACTATTTTCAGTCAGAGAAGAACCATTAAAATCACCAACTGCCCAGGTATTCTGGAAAATGCATTAAATCATAAAGATCCACTAAAATTCTAGAAGAATAAGCCATCTCTGGCCCTTTTCAGTATCAATATGCAGCTTTCAGGTGAATTGCTCAAACATCATATAGGCACTGTAAACAAACAGTATGTTTTCACTGCACTAGCAAGCTTGCTGTGCCAGCATGAGATTTAAAGATGAAAAGCCAAGTAAACTCCTTTTATAAATTCAAATATTCATCAGTAAGGTCTAGAAGTAGCACTATACAAACACCAACAAGGCTCTACCAAGACCTTTTCACATGACTGAGAAGATGACCTAATACATTTTCACCTTTAGATGAAGAAACTCTGCCCTGAACGAGAACTGCCAAACCTACCACCATTACCCCTGTATCTGAGGACATGGTGGCAGACAGAGGAGCCTTGTAAGAATCCTGTAAGCCTTGGTAGTACTTTTAATAGGGTTAACTACTGAATCTTTTCCAATGTAGCATCATCCCATGCAATATTCCTGCTCCTTTCCAGGTGGCTGACAGGCCATTTCCATTCTAGCTGATGATGATCCCTGCTTCAATTATTCACATTTTTATCATTATACAGCATGACTTGAGCGCCTGGGCAAAAATTCTTCTATGCTTATAAAACTTCTATGAAGGCAAAATTCTATAGTGCATTCAGTCAGCAGCAGAGGTTGTCAGAAGCAGACAGTAGCATAGCTACTTGGTGCATTCTCCAGCTTGGCTGACACCAAACCACCATTTGGGTACCATCTGGAAGCTGTTGAGCTTCCAACGTTTGCTCACATCTGGCCTTTTAGACAGTTCAGAAAGAACAGATGTGATTACCTGTAGACATGGTGCATAGCTGTAGAGAAGCTATGGACCAAAATGCTGCTTTCACTTTTATAAAAACCTGTAAGTATCCGTAATGATTACAAGAGTTAGTCATGGTACTTACTGAAACCAAAATTACCGTACATTTGCACCCACGATGCAAGGAGCTTTACCAGTGAGTGGCATGTGTTTATTAAGGGTTTACTCGATTGTGAGATCTGGAGTCAAAAGGAGAATTCCCTACTCACCCCACCTCGCAGACTGAATCTCTCCTTTGTACTTCTCAGTCGTGCAATCTGGTTCTCAGGAACCATCTAAGATTTTATTTTTTTTAAATGAAGACTTTGCCAGAATATGTATGGGGGACATCAATGCACTGCACATGCCTAATCTTTTGCTATAGCACAATACTGTCATGTGTTTTGAGCTTTTATAAAGGTTCTGAGTTTATACATGCTGGGAAATACTCTGCTGCCTGATGTGATATGAGGAGCAGATGATCCATGCAGTATTTTAAGCCGGCTAACAATTTTACAATTCCTTTCAACTACTGGCATGGAAAGTGATGACCAAGCTCACTCCTTCTCACCATCTATTCTGACAAATTTCTGTACACCTCTGTCAATAGAACAGTGACTTCTAGACACTCTTTCTTGGTAGGCAGGAGGGAAAGATGCACCAACACTGCAAGGGAGGTGTGGTGTGAAAGACTCATTGCTAACTGACAGATAAGGTCATCTAGGCATGCACAGTAGTTTCATTAGGTTTGCTGCTCTGAAGGATTTTATAGCTTTTGTTGTACATAATCACATCAGGAAGAAATTAAACTACCTAAGCTGGTTTTGCTTATAAGACACTGTTAACCCTGGAAGTGCTCTGAACCAGGTCCATTTGATACCCCCACCTCTATGTTTTTCATAAAGATGAAATTTTTAAATTGCACATGATTACTGTCCTTATAATACTATATATTACATGTTTACTTATCTGCATTGCTTTGGCATTATTATAGACTAATCCCACTGAATTCATATTGAAATGCCCAATATCAGAATAATCCTGGAACTTCATTACCAATCCAACACATAACTGCATCAAGGTCAGTCTCTATTCTCTAGTTAAGACAATGCTATGTTACTCTTTGTGGGTTAAAAATAAAACTGCTTCGCGTATCACCTCACTCAAAATTCATTACTTATGCCAACCAGCCAACTCCTCATTAGAACTCTCTAGGGTATGTTCTTTCCTACGTGTACTCCCACATTGCTAATAATATTAGCATAGCTAGCATCAGAAAGGAAATCGAATAAGTTATTTCAAGATTTCTTACAATTTACAAGCTCACACTGGGACCTGCCTTCCCTTCACCTGTGGAAGGTTTCAGGACTGTCCCAGGATTCCATTGCTTCTGGCTGCTGCAGGGGCAATCCCAGAACACACCCATCCATGGTCCACCAGTCATCCTACAGCTTTCCTGGCATCCATCTACCCCCAGTATGGCATTCAGGAATCCTGCTGAATACCAGAGATGGCTTGGCAAGGGCAGTGCAAAGATGCACACTTGTAAACCCAGACACATACAGACACAGATACTTACATGCACAGGCAGACTTAAAATGAAAAAGAAAGGTTGTGCTCCAAAGAGCTTCCTTTGGATCTCTAGTTCTGTAAAGTGGACCACACACTGGAGATGAATTCTAAAGAAAATATTATACTGAACCTTACTGCTGTTTTCTAAATTTCTGGTCTGGATGCTTCCCTTGGGCTTGCTGTTGCAAATATCACGACTGTGTGTGACTGACTTGCAGCCAGGTCAGCTGGGGTAATAATACTACTGCGATCTGCCCAGCAATCTAGCAGGCTACAAGGATACTCAATGTAGCACAGGAAAGCTTCAAAGATAAGCAGATGCTCAAATTCAAGACTGGGTAAAACTTACTGCGAGAAGTTGAATACAGAGAAGAACTTGCAGGTAAGCAAAATCCAAGAAACGCCATGAGTAATTATTCTTCAAGAATAATAGTACCATCATAAAGTTTCTAGTATTTTATACATGAGCAGACTTTTTGTCATTTTCTACTTTTTGCTGTACATAAATGATGCCTTTTAATGAATAAAAAGCATGGAAAATTAATTTTCATGAGATTTATAAACCTGGAATATTCAGCTCTTCGAAAAGAAAATTAAATACTTGATGACAGAAGAGATTTTTTCACAGGAAAATATTTGAAAGCTAAGAGAATTTTTAGTCCGAAGTTTTATAATTTATTTTCTATCCTACTACAATTTTATACCTTAACTTACTTATTAAAGTAAAACTGAAAAATATTTGCCTTCATTCTAGATATTGAGTCCCTTCTGTGACATTTTCATTTTAAAATCCAATAAAATGCCTGAAATTTACAAAATCAGGTCAAGTACTTGCTTCTATCTTCCACCTTGTGAATGAGTTTGTTCAGTGCAGTTGGAACCGGGCATGAAAGGAACTTAACCTAAAAGTAAAAAAAATACTTGCTGCTGTTGATATTTTTCCAAAAAAACATATATAATCAATAAATAGGTAATTGGTAAGTCTGCTGAAAATACAGTCAATGCTCTCCTTGAATGGATTTTCCCCTGTATGTCAGCAGAAACACTGCAGTGGAAACATTTTGCTTTACATCCCAGTAGGCACCTCATGGCTTAATACAAAATCACATAAAGTCAATTCTTAAGAAATGGACAGCAGTTTGTTATACTGGAGACATCACATCTACTCAACGTTGCAAGTCCTGCGGGTTGTGTATTTTTCTTAGTATGACAAGTGGGATGTCAAGAGATGATGAACACTCCATTCCTTGTTGCCCAGTAGTGACTGGCTGTCACTAACTTCTAAACCACCTAAATTTCTATTTAAAACAAGGAAACAAAACCACATCAATGATGAGAGTCTGAAACCATGGAGCTGATCATAACCTATGCTGTGCTGTCTCCTCCAGCCTGTGGAGACACGATCCCCAAACCAGTCCTCCTTCAGAACCCAGCAACCCACAGTGGAAGACAAGCGGTGTGAGGTGCAGCAGAGCACATCTGAAAAGCATAATATACCACATTTACCAATGGGACTGTAAATTTAAGACATTGACAATGCAGGTTGTCTTGGGTCGGCAGCAAGGTTAAATGTACAGGTGAAATGTGCCACTTTCAGTGAGGGCAGGGGAGATGCGTAAGGCTTAGACACTTGCAAAAAACTGCCTCAAACAGACTCAGTTTATACCAACAGCTATTCTGATTGTGTAGAGGGCATGACATAATCCTTTTTTATTTTTTTTTCCCTTTGAGCGATAAGAGCATCTACGAGATGACTTTCCCACTGCAGAAATAATATCTAAAAAATAAATATCTTCCACCAGTGCTTATAAACTGGAAAAAATCTGACTACTGCCCGGACTAGGTATGACACAGAAAAGCAAATAATGATATTTTATGACCCATCACAGGCCATGATATACAGGACATGATCACATTACTCACTGACAGCACCAGGCCTGCAGGACACAGCAGCACAGTTCACACCTGGCTTCATTGGTTTCCTGTCTCAAAAGAGCTTAGCTCTTGTGCTATTTGGTTTTGGGTACATTTTTCATATTCTAAAGCACAGAAATGGATACCTTGGCAGCTAGCTCTCTCTAAATCCCAACTGAGGCATTCAACAGTGGCTTCAACTTAACATCAGGCACAAGCATTATATTTGAAATTCTGTTTCTAACTAAAGGATCAGAAATTAATACAAATATCAGAAGCCTGAAATCAAATAACCACCAACTGAATGCCAGCTGTACACAAAAAAATGTCTCTTCATACTTAATGGCAAGACCTTCACCAACTTCTTAGTAGAAAAGTATGGGAAGCAATACCTGATATATGACACAGTTATCAAAGCACACTACAGCGTGCTTCAGTAAACTACTTCAGTAATTGCATTTCTGGAGCAAAACAGCATCTGGAATTAAACCTTTATTACCTTCCCAGAACTTAACATTTCCATCCCACAGCCTACAGTGCAATCCCACTGTTTCTCCAGCAGTTGCACAGCCATGCTACCATTGGCACACACTCAAGAGACAACAATCTGCTTGTGTCTGAATCTACTCCTTGCAGACAGAAGTAATAGTAAATATTTACCAGAAAATGAAGAAGTGGCATGGCATAATATAAAACCAGTTTTCACACAGAACCAGTTTCACACAGAAAAGATAAGAATGATCTCTGTACCACTAACTTACAAGGGATAGCTTCCTGTAGGATGCAAAAAAAGGCTGCTTTGAACTTAGAGGGAAAAATGGTAGCAGCTGTGTAAGAAGCAGAGAGGTTTCTTCAGGCTAACTGTGGCAGATACACAGCCTGCAGTAGCCACATCTCTAGATGCTCTTCCAAACCCAACAAGTGCTGGTGCTGGAAAAACAAGCTTTTTGGTCCTCCGGATAGTCCTGCTTGCAGAAATTCCGTCATGAGGGACAGTTTTCGAGCATGGGGTTGATTTTTGCTTGTTTGCTTCCTTTAATTTGCAACTGATTGCACAATAATGCCCAAAAATAAACTGAGAATATATGTTGATATTCAAAATCCTCCCAAACATTCCAAGTACTACCAGCCTAAAATTATTCATGACATTCATTTGACAGATACTACGCATTGACAGATAAGGTTAACTTATCTCAATACAGATGATGGCACCTGATTCTTCTAGGTGCTGGGGCCATTAGGAATTTTTGTCAGTGAATTCTTCTGAATTCTTTTCTCTGTACTTTGTTTTTTGCCAAGGACTGGCAGTATCAGGCCAAACACAGTCATAATAGCAACAAATCGTTCCCTCTCTGTGTTTTCTTGAGGTGGCTGGGGACAAGGCTTATGGAGGAATGAAATGAAGACAACCACTAAGGAAATACACGAAAATAGTTTTTTTTTTCATTTCACCTAATTGGTGAATTTGTGTGTACTGTGTGGGAAAGCCTAATGTTGGGGAAGGCCAAAATCACAGCCACTGAGAAAATGTTTATAACTTCCATGCCATTTGGAAATATTTTTAGTTTTAAGGTGTATGTCTATAATTTTTTTTGCTCGTATGCTCTCTGTTTACTTAATTTATGTAGATTCCCATAAAGGTGGAATGTAATACTCTGCATAACATCTGTGCAGAAGGAAATTGAAAACATACAAGTTTAACAATCATCTATTAGAGGTAAAGAATCAAATTATAAATTGAATTCTTAGAGATATATTGAAGAATAATAAACAAACTTTAATTAAAATGGACTTAGAAAGTAAGGTACATTTTAAGTGTCAAAAATCACAGAACTCATAATCCCTCAGCAGAGAAATTCAACTAGAGGAAAAATTATTAAAAGAATTATAAGACATTAAAACATCTGGCTTCAGTAAATATGAATCCTTTAATATATTACTGTAAGAAGATGCAGATTTAGAGCAATCACAATGAAAAACCTTTTTTTCTTACATTATTACCTACAAAAAAGATATTTTTATGCCTGACGTGTCACCTTGCAGTAGGGTTAGAATAACGATGCAGTGCTAGCTACAAACTTGCTCCATGATGCAGTCCAGTAAAAGCACATTTATTCCTTGAGCTAGCTGGGAAGTTCTAGTGTTTTCATTGATGGCTTTCCTTGGGGGAGTATCTATAGTAGCCATCATCACTACCTGCATGCTTGAAGATTTGCAACAATCGACTTCCTTACCCTCAGGTGAGGACCTGTTCCACCTTGAGGCACTTGCTTTGTTTCAGAAAGTTCAAGCATATTTATGCTTCCACATTATCTGTGGTCGCGTTCAAATTCCTCAATGTGTGAGGTCCAGAGCAGCTTACTGAAAAGGTTGAACTTTCTGAAGTAAAGACACTGGAAGGTAAAAACACACATGGTGATAAACCACTTAACCTTCACCTCTTCAACAGACATTACACAGCTCTTCAGAGCTCCAACCTTTTCGCTTCCAAACCATGTGATTTTTTGCTTGGGTGGGGAATGGGTAGTTGAACGTACTTTTGAGCTGAGGCTTACACCCATAGTTACTTCAAATGTGTATCTCCCATGTAAAACAAGTATCTCCTGAAGATTTTGCTTCATGCTATAATCTATGAAGTCTTGAACTCAAGAATGACTTGTGCATCAGCAAGCAGTGCTACCCTGAACACCACTGCCTGTCTCTGTTAACCCTATTGATGAAAGGACAGAGCTCCATGACACTAGTCTTTTCTACATTTCTGTATGAATGGGATAAAGGCTTAATTAACTCTCCATCCCTGCTAGCAGAAATCCTGCTGTGCAGAACAGCATGGAGCATTGACACTAATTCTGACTTATAAAACTTCTTCCCATAATTCTGATGAATTCACCTCCAACTTCCTCTCCACTTCCTTTATCAAGAAATTAACACCAAGAGAACTGTCGCTAATTTGTGTTGCTTTGCACTGATATGTCACTACGCACAAAAGCAGAGCCTGACTGTTCCTGTTTTTCTGCCTTCTACAGTTACCAGAACGGATCAGGCAGGATTGATTACAGGATTGATTGCATTTGTGCACTGCGAGACAGGAAGGAACCACTGAAAACAACTCTCTCCCTGATCTTCTGAGTGACACAAGAAAAGAAACATGATAGAGTGGCATCTCCAGCTACAGATTACCTTTTAGAAAGATATTCCGTGTGGCTTTGAAAGCATCATGTGATGGAAAATCTACATATGCAGGTAATGTCTATCTGAACTGGGAGCAGACAAGCCTTCAAGACCAAGATCTCATTGTAATAGCACCATTACATTCAGGATGTCACTGCAGATAAAGAACTGTAATCTCTGATCAAATCGCCTCCTAATCTTCTTTCCATTCTAGATTAAGAACTGTCTGAACATCTTAGGTTTTTGCTATTGAAGACAAGTTTTGCAGCTCATTCCAATGTTTTAATATCCTGTGACTACCAGGTAAATTTCAGCAATAGTGCCATTAAATCCCTTTTCTCCATTCAAGCTGTCATTTTTGCTAAACACACTTTGCATTGCCTGTCATGATCTATAGCTGCTATATCATTTAACATTTTAGTTAGTACAAGACATCTGTTTTCCTTTTTATGACATGGAGCTTCGAGCCCTAGTATGATGGCAAAACTGAAGCAGTAAGGACCAGAAAAGAATACAGTAACAGTGTCGCTGCTTTTTAGATACAGTATTCAAATAATGGATGGTGAATTTTCAAATATTTGAACTTTGGAGGAATGGACCAGTAGATCTTTTCCTAGTACTTGGATTAAGGAACAGTTATTTAAGTTTCTAAGGTCATATACCTCTTTGTTTGTAGAACGGACAAAGCTGAATGATACAGACACCGTATCTTTCTACTTGGTAGTACTGAGGGAGATTTGTCATGACAAAAGGGTTTATCAAAGTCTCTATTGCAGAAGATTAGACAACCCTTGGAAGAATAAGATATGTATGAAAAACATGAGAAAAATGGAAAATGCGAGTGAATGCTTCCCAGAGATTTTACCTTTTGTCCTTTGTGCTCACTGTGATCACTGATATCTTTAAGGTTTGTTTACTTTCTACCTTTACAGAAAACTGCAACCCAGAAATGCTAACTTCTGGAAGATGGTACTTCAAAAACAGGCTGAAAGAATGCATAGCTATGAATGTTTTAAAAAGTGATCTGTCAATTACTCGTTCTTTTTTTATACTTCAATCTGATACAAAACTGAAGTTACAAGGATAGCTTTGAGGAGGATTTAATATGCAACACCATCTGAGAAATAGGATGCACTGATTTTTTATTAGATGTTTATAGTAGAAAAAAAAATGCCTGCACAAAAGGATCATTAATTTACTCAAAATTTAAGATGAAGAAAAAATACATTTAAATCCAAGGGAAAAGTAGGGTTAAAGAACTGCAAAATAAGCTACTGGCTTATATTAAAATTTACCAAATCACAGAAATAGTGATGACTTTAGCTGTCAATAAGCATTTAAAATCCACAAGAATTTACTATTCCTGTGAAATAAGTATGCTAAGGTGGGGGGGAGAGTGGGGGAAGGGAGGAAAAAGAATCGTTCAGGCATTTCTTAGCTTCTAACCTGTGCTCTCCAACTCTCTAATCAATCTCTGTGCTTATTCCCTAAAGTTTAATGTATGCATAATGAACTAATGGCAAGGAGGAATGAAGACACATGCCTTCTTTTGCATGGACTAGTTTATTATATAGTCAAGCTTACTGAACAAATCACTGCCGCAAACCAGTAAAATACACAGCTGCAGGAAGGCACCTATGTGACTCCTTCTGTCATCTAAATTGCCAGTATATCCCATCGAATTAGCACAGAAACTGGGATCTAGTATTAGCTAGTTGCATGTATTAGCCTGTGAGATAATAGGAAATTTTACATCTTCAGGTCACTTCAAGCAGCTGTTTGCAGGTCTTGGCAAAAATCTGAGTATGACACCAGCATAAGAGGTTTATATTACCCCAGAGCAGCCTCATTATTATATGACACAGGAAAAAAAAGCTTTCCTCTGTCAAACTTCAAAATGTGATGCATGTCTCACAGGGAAGTTTTTTGGCTTTTCTTTCAACATTTCCTCTTATCCTCCAGAAACTTTAGGTGAAAAGGAACAAAGACTACGCCTACCTGTCTCTCCAAAAATATTAAGATATGCTAACTGTATATTCTGGTTCACCTCTATTTCAAAGACACGTCACGTCTGTTGTGTCTATTGCAAGGTCTTTGCCTTCTTTCTGTGACCAAGAGATTAAGACAAAGACAGGCAGGCAAATGTTTCTATGAATTGAAGAAATAGTTAAAATCTTCAAATGGACTGAAACAGATAAAGATTCAGCTGAATTGTACTAACTGGAGGCTTCAATGACATCTTTTGTTTCAATCACAAGGCCGATTCTCAACAAGTTGCAAAAAGGGGAAACTGCTAACACAGCTTAAAGCATGTCTGTTGAAAATACTTATTTTAAAGTAAGATTGTCTGTGAAAAAGAGCTGTCACTTAATGAAGGCTGTTCTTAAACAGAAGGAAACTGGAGCTTGTGAGCACTTTTTCAGGTTGCTGATTCCATGCAAACAACTCACAAGATGTGACCACCCCTGTTTCTTTCTCCTCTGCTGTTAAAGGGTATACTGCATACATTTTAAAAGGAAATATTTAAATTCTAAATAATTTTAAGTTTACAAAAATCACTTAAGGAACCTCTCTCAATAGAGAGGCCTCAGTGCAGATATTTCTGTTATCACGGACAATAAAATTTGCTAACCAGAACTATGTAAAAACTGTGTTTTCACATTTTATGTCGTTCCAGTTTGGTATAAAACTTCAGTAAGTGACACAAACAAGTGTATTCTGAAACTTTTTTCTTCTCCAGATAAACCAATATGTGGGTGTTTTAAAAATGAAATAAACTTCTCCATGTGGTCCATATCTTTTTGCTTTGCTGCTGCTTACACCTGTTTGCTACCAGCTGTATGCTGTGCCATGTGCCCAGAAGCCTGGAAAGGCAGGGGTCTCCCCACCAGAACAGTCCACGTGTGGTTCACTTATCCTTCATTATTGAATTTATTAACTACCCCAGTTTAATAAATTAATGTTTTCCAGCTGAAGTCTGTACCACTGGAAAATTTCTATCTAGATCAGACACCAAGCACCTGCAACTGTCATTCATTTCATCTGAGAAGACTGATGCCCAAATCTTTTTCTTTGTTTTAGTATGCTGTTAAATTGCTTTGAAAAACTGTTATAGGTTTACTCACTTGCCTGTCCCCAGTATGGTATCAGCTGCATCAACTTCAACTAGCTGGATCCCTTAACTCCCATTTCCAGACACTTTAATGCAAAAAAAGCACCATGACCTAGGCTTTGGAAATATAAAAAGCTAATCCTTCCTTTTGTCAGATGAACACTCCTCTGTCACATGAACACTTTGACAGAAACAACAAACCACCTCATTTGCTTCCCTTTAAACTATTAGTTCCTGGGAAATATACTGACCAGAGATCTAACTAAAGCCTTGAATTTTGCAGCTTAACTTTGAAAATCTTTGAGGATGTCTCTCCAGTCCTTAACTTATATCAGATACTCAGATTTAATGGCTTGGGTCTTATCTAAATTACCATCTGTTCTATAGCTTGGCATACATTTAAAAAACCGGATATGACAAACATGCAGACATGTTTAGCATTTCTGCCATTTTTGTAACACTACTTACCTTAGCACTGTTAATGGGAATGCATCATACCGGTTTGAATACACCTAACAGAGCCAAGATTTGCACCAACAAAGAACATCTGGCACAAGAAGATCTGTTTTTCACTTGTAACTATGCAACAAACAGCTCCTTAAAATGACCAGAAAGATTGGTATCACCTATAGGCAAAATCTGATATATCCTACGGAGAGCAGGGGAGGTTGCTGACAGTATCTAATTCAGCGCAGAACTGTTTATCTAAACTGAAGAATTCAGAAGAAACACTATGATAAATATTTCTAGACATGATCTACCTTAATCGCCCAAATGTAACTTATTCTGAATGTCACCTCCTCCATGATTTTTTTGACTGAAAACAGATGGGAAAGGTAATTTCTGCCTGAACAAAACTATCCAATAAATACTTTTGCCCTAATTTTTTCTCTGTCTTTGTAAAGCATGGTCAACTATTGCATGCTCCGCATAAACATCTTTCATGTTCCACCTCCAAAAACTTTTTCTACTAAGGGAAGCTCTACATTAAAAAAAAGTCCCAAATGTTACTGTGTAACTGTGGATATAATGTCAACCCTCCCAGCAGAGCTGAAGGCATAATGATTGAAAAAAGAAGCAAAAAATTTTAGACCAATTTGTCAAGCAAAAGAAGAGTGACAGCACCTCTGTGCTGATGCCAGTTTGCCCACCCTGAAGCTTTGCTCATTTAGAAATACTGCAAAAGTCATACTTCTGACCAACTAAGCTTCACCAGGAATATTTTCCAAGAAGCACTTAGTTTATAGATCTTAGAAAATGCCTGTAGTAAGAGTCTTAGCTCTGGATTTTCTTTCCCTTCTTGGTTTAACGAAGTTTGGAGCAAGGAACCTTCAGGCAGGTCAGACAGGTATGCACATTTACCTTGCCTTTCTCAGCAAAGACCCAGAGCTTATGTTAGAGATACCAGCCTAATGTTAGCTGCTATCACCTCATAAGAATATTTGGTACAGGTTTGAGTTTATAATGCTTATTTTTAAGCCACACATGCATTAGAAAAATACAAGATGATGCCCTGATTCCTATGGTTTTACTACTGGTCAACAATACTTTCATAGGGCAGTGGATATATTAAAATGTGCAGTGGATCACCATATACAATGTCCTAGTCTCTACTCCAACTTTGTACATAGAGAAAATTGGGGCTATAAAATGTATTCACAGCTTGTAAAAAATGCTCTGAGACTCCCAATACCCTTAACTCAGTCCATGAAAAACATGTCTTACCATACATTATAATCATGTCCAACTATCATTCTAGCCGACTAGCACTTACACTAGACTGACTTAAACAGCTTTACTATTATTTTCTGTGGTGTGGCATTAAGTAAGTCAAGATCCATGATTGTATATACGTTCCCATCCACTATATGCTCTCTATTGCACCATTACCTTTTGTTAGGGGCTAAGAAAAAAGCTCTTGGCTTTATCATCCTTATCATAAAATCGCAGAAGTTCCTTACTAGGCATCTCTTTTTGTAGCTAGAAGTTTGTAATGACTTGCAAATATACTTGCTAAACTTTCAATTCCAGAACAAAATCTGAAATCTTTTTGGAAGAGCACATTTTGGTGGTTGTTTTGTTTTGTTTTGTTTTTACTCCCATGTGAATAGGTTCCATACAAGTTATTTAGAAATTATTAATTGTATTGGAGCGTTTTTATTCTTGATAAATTTGGTCCCTTTTGTTGCAGTCTTAGTAAAATGGCAAGATTTGCCTACATGACATCTATCATCACTTTCACTTACAGAAGCAATATTTGGGGGATCAACAGTCACACTGCGCTACCAGATATGATCACTCATCATTCATCAGTGATATCTAAAATTCAGCTGCAGCATGTGTCTCATTTTTCTATGACATTGGGTCTTTACTACCTCAAAGGTCAATGCTTATTTTCTATATCATTTACCCAACAAGTATTCAGGGCCACAATGTCATCTAATATGGGAAGAAGGTCTTGGCAGGATCTTATCTCACAGTTAACTATTAAGTTGGGCTCATTTTGCTTCACTGATAAAATCAATTAGCATTGAAGACTGGCACTTGTTCCTACTTGGATTGATATTCATGGTGTCCTTCTACAAATGTCTTCTATAAATAAGAGCAATGAAATCTCCTGATTTTGGCTTTAAAAAATATTTAAAATTAAAATATTAAATTAAAATTAAATTAAAATTTTAAATTAAAATATTAAAATTAAAATTAAAATATTCCTTGTTTTGCTTTCTGTACTCTTTTCAGTTTGATAGAAAGTGACAATTTACTTATTAGAAAGAGCTTTCTTTATGTGTTTATTCACAAAACATTAGCAGATTGCCCAAACTATGCAGACATAAAGTGAGAATGATATTTGCAATTTAGACAAGGACAATAAATCAAAAAAGATGAGTATCTGCATTCTACTAGCCTGTATATCACCTATGAAGTTAAAAAAGTCCCTCTATTACTGTAAAAGATATGAATTGATGCGTGCAACCATACAGAAAAAAAACCAACCAGTGCCCAGTTAATTAATTACGAAGTTAATGTTTCCAGAAAATTATTTGGGAACCCTCCCAGGTGATCAAAATTGTCACCGGCCAGAATAATTGATGCAAACTATGAATACATAAACAAGATGTTTAACACAGCAGTATTTAGTCCACTTTTGTGTTTAGTGAAGTAATGACTGTCACTCAGATACTTTATCTCCTTGTGCCACTACTCACCAAGATTATTAGTAACACAAGAGAGGACAGGAGAGTTACAAAAGAGTTTTCAGAACAGTTTAAAGAAAAAATATTGGAGGCAAAGACTCCAGAAACACAATTAGATTACTTCAACAAAGGAAAGATTAAATAGTGATTTCATAATGAAGTAACTATAAAGAATGAAGGGAATTTTGATGAAAAACAATTCGTCATTACAATGAGGTGAACCTGAAGCTATGCATAGTTAAGCCAGAAATAAAAGCAGAGATACTACTTAATCACAAAAGGCTGCGATGGGTTTTGTATCAATAGCAAACATAAACAGACTGAGTGTCCCTCTAAAATATAATTCAAATATAAGTGGAGATATAAATAAATTCCAGGAAGTTGTACATTTAGTTTAGACAGTCATCAATGCTTCTTCTAGCCCACAGATGCCACATAAATTCACAGTAAGTACATCAAAACCTAAATGGGTGAGCTCTTTGTTCTGTGCTTTCAAATAGAAGGGAAACAAAAGCTAGTTCGTAATGATGCTACAATTAACTTGTGGTCTTACAGCTCCCGCACAAAACACACATATCTACCTCTTTTATTCTACACTAAGAGGCATGGCTTCATATATTGTCTGCCCATGTACCGAGGATGTGAAGAGGAAGACACACAAGCACAAAAATGTCTTTTCCTCTTTTGATTCTATGCTATTAAATGCTATCAAAAGAAACAAGCAAAGAAGCAACCTTTTCCCTATCCATATGAAACATTTTAAGCCACTACATATTGGCAAAATGGACTTAAAATTTTGGAGAAAAAAAATTATATTTTTATGTAGAAGTCAATGTTTAGAGTGAAAACAGCACCCACTGAAACAGTTGAAAAGAACAGAGAAACTACTATCCAGATCTAGGACAGCATACTTTGGTGTGACAGAGCTGTTATCGTGGTAGATGATACGTTATTTTGTTGCTATCTTCATGCCCTGAAATAAAAATCACTGCAAAAACTGAAAGGGAGATCAAAATAAAAAACCAGATGGAAATCATGCATTAAGTCTTTTAAAGGGGTGTTAGAAATGCATTAGGAAGACTAAAAACATCAAGTTAATTGTCTATAACTGTAATAGAGAAATTATTAAGTGCAAAAAGACTCAAGTAGGCAAATGATAAAACATTATCCTCAACTTCTCAGATCAGCAAAATTTGAGACCTTAAAGGAACATGCCTGGAATTTGTTTGCTAATCTTATGCTTAGAAAGACAGTGATGCCCTGCTAGGTCAGACTAACACTCCATCTGGCCCTGTTCCATCTTGGAATGCAAGAAAACAAGGTCCTGTTTAGGGAAAGAATGACAGCCTGCCTACTTTGCCCAGTCTGGTCCAGCCACAGTTCCCCAACATCCAGTACTCTCACATTAGAGGGCACAATGCCTCAGTCTTTGCAATATTTTTATATGAGGCTCTTGTCAATTAATTTATTCAGTCCCCTCTGAATCCATTGACTCAGTCTGTATACACAAATTTACTGCTTACTCTTCCTCTCTAATGATACTGGACCCATTAAGACTGGTGACTGATACAGAAACAATTTTTTTCTGTTGAATACACACTTTTGTTCCAATACTGTACTGATAACATTATATATTAAAATGTTTGAATAGATTCCCACCCAGAGAAAAAGATACTGCCTGAAATTTTCTGAATACATTTAACAACTTCTGAACAGACTGAGAAACCTGAGCTGAGATCCTTATGGATCTTATTCTCATGCAATATCCATTTTTCTGAAGATATCCCCTTTCCTCCCCCATGAAAACCCAACTGTGCTATCCTGTGGAAATGCAGTGGTTTTCATGAGTTCAGCAGTCAACTTTAGCTTCTCAGTTACCTACTGTAAGGCCAGGGTTTGTGAGGCCAGGTTTTGGTTGTGGGAGGGACTGCAGGGATGGCTTCTGTGAGAAGCTGCTGGAAGCTTCCCTCATGTCCAGCAGAGCCAATGCCAGCTGGCTCCTGTACAGACCCACCGCTGGCCAAGGCCGAGCCAATCAGGAATAATAGTAATGCCTGTGTGATAACATATTTAAGAAGGAAAAAAAAGTTATTGGGCAGATGAAATTGCAGCCAGAGAAGAGCAGAGTGAGAAGATGTGAACAACAGAGCAGACACCTAGGTCAGTGGAGAAGGAGGGGCAGGAGATGCTCCAGGCACCAGAGCTGAGGTTCCCCTGCAGCCCATGGTGCAGACCATGGAGGACCACCAGGATGCAGAGATTCACCCGCAGCCTGTGGAGGAGCCCACACTGGAGCTGGTGGATGCCCAGAAGAAGCTGTGACCCCATGGGAGGTGTGTGCTGAAGCAGGTCCTGGCAGCAACCTGCTGACCCATGGGGACAGAAGCCCATGCTGGAACAGATTTTCCTGGCAGGACTTATGGCTCTGTGCAGGACCCACACTGGAGCAACCTGTGCCTGAAGAACTGCACCCCATGAAAGAGTAACCCACACTGCAGCAGTTCATGGAGAACTGTTGCCCATGGGAAGGACTCACAGTGGAGAAGCTCATAGAGGACTGTCTCCCACTGGAGGGATCGCATGGGGAGCAGGGGAAAGATTCCTCTCCCTGAGGAGCAGCAAAAACAACCTGTGATGAACTGACCGTAACACCCATTCCCTGTCCCTCTGCACTGCTGGGGGGCAGGAGGTAGAACTTGGGATGGAGGAAGGGGTGGGAAGAAGGTGTTTTTAAGATTTATTTTACTTCCCATTATCCCGCTCCGATCCTGTTAGTAATAAATTCAATTAATACTGCCATGACAGTAATCGGTGAGTGATTTCTCCCAGTCCTTATCTTAACACATGAACCCTTCATTATATTTTCTCTGCTCTGTTCAGCTGCCGAGAGAAGTGATAAAGTAGCTTTGCTGGGTACCTGGCATCCAGCCAGGGTCAACCCACTACACCTACAACAACAAAGAACCTCTGAGAGTTGTAATGGGCTGCTCTATTCCAAAAGGGACAGTCATAGTCCAGTTTCACAGAAGAGTTTTACAACTTCTTGCGAAATGCAGTGATTATTGGGATTGATGAGTTTTGTGTTCAGCCAGTTGTGATCAGTCACACAATCCCAGAGTTACAGATCTGCCCTCCTGACATGACCTTTAACAAGCATATGGCTTTCCTCCCTCTTTCCAAGCTCACCAAGCCTGTCCAATATCTCTTTCAGACACTGTTTCCATGCTTCTCTTTCAAGCCTAGTCTTGACCATCCTTCTTTGGGTTTTTCCTAGTTTCTCCCTCCTCACATGTCCTCTACAGAATGCTCCCTCTGGTAACAAAAGACTTCAAAGGAGAATAAATTTTTTTAACAGACATCGCCAACACTTTGATTAAAATGAATGAAACCAACTATCCTACGGATATTTTCCCTTTGTGGTACTTAGAGAGCATGCCAAAATTGTGCAGGAAAGCAGCTGGAAGATGGAACCCCCAACCTCAGGTGATGTGCTGATGCTTCTCAGCCTATTTTCAGGTTCCAAGCTCCACTGAGAAATCCTGTGGTATCACAGTGACAGCAAGGCCAGCATGAGGCACCTGTGCTTCAAGCAAACAAATATTCAATATCTGTATATGAATATTTGTATATGAGTATATGCAAATGTAAACACTGCAAGCACATTTGCTGAGTATAGAATATTCACTCAAAATTGCCATCTCTGCCCCAAAATATGTGTGTGTGCAAGGGCTAAACAGCAGACAGGTTTTTTTAATGATGTTATAGACACTATATTGGATTTCATTCTATACTACATGTAGCTAAACTGATCTTGCTGGAAAAAATTGCAGCTGCAATACATTAATATGTTTTACTTTGAAGGACTGAAGTTTGTTCAAATGATATGCAACTAAATCCAAATACACGTCAATGAAGCTATTTGGTACCATCAGCAACAAATCCTGCTATAGGTGTGTGCCTAAGCACCTTTTATATAGAAGTGAAAGTAGTTCAAAGTTAGTTAACTTTTCAGACCTCATAGCAGTTGGGTATTTGAAAAAGTGTGTGTTCCTCATGTACAGTATTGCTTTTAATGCATTTTCTCCCTCTTTTATGCTAAAAGGAATGAAATTAGATTGTTCTCTATTCGAATACTTTTCAGTATTGAAAAACACTAGCAGGTAGGAGACCTGTATAGAACATGTATAAATAAATCATCAGCAATCTCAATTGCCTAAGAACTTGGTGGCCTTTGTTCATTTTCTATAAGAGACAAATTTCTTTAGGGTTTATCTGGTATGAACATGTTTGCATGAGTGAAATACGTGAAGTCATTCCAATAGCATTATTTTGGTGAGAAGGAGGAAGAGCAAGAAAGAAATCTTACTTCTTTCAGGACTGAATGAGAAAGCAAATTCAGGAATTTCCAGTGGCAATGGGAATGAAAACACATACAGCTCTGCAGCTGCCTCACAGATCATTTGATAAACCTCCAGCAGGTTAAACAAACACACAGGGAAGCCTGTAAATGATACAGCAACTGCAGCCTCTCATCAGACATGAAAACCAGCAAATGACTTTGCAGATATAATAAACACCTCAAGTGCAGAAAAGCTTACTAGCCTGTGATCTGCATTTCACAGGTCAAAACGCTTGCTTCTGCTAGGAAATCACCCAAGATCATTACCATAATAACTCTGACTGCAGAGGTTACTGCTAATGGATTTCTAACTGCTTAAAATCTTTTCACTGGCATTCTGCGCCGATTTTTAAAAGTACACAGTAAAAGTAAGTGACTATGAGACAAATGCAAATTGAGGGGAAAAAGTGCTTTTGTAGACACATACTTAAATTTCCTAACCCAGCTTTTACTGACGTAAGTTTTATTTTCATGTTTTACATCCACAATGAATTCTTTTTTCTCACAATGCAAACTATGAAGAAGGTTGGGGATGATTTTACCAGGTTTCCTCAGGCAAATGATGACCTTAAAATGCAAAACCAGCTAGCTAGTGAAGACTATTTAATATTTTGGTGCAAGATGAAGCATTACCTAACACAGCACTGCATCCATGACATCAGAGTGCTTACGAAATCTGAGGCAAGCTGAAGTCAAAGGCAAGGAAGATTTAACTTTTGATGAGGATGAAAAACATGACTGAAGTCTGTACCAGTCAGGCAATGCTCCTCGAGAAGGTGGCTGCCCTGTAGTAAATGATGCAAAGGGAGTTGCTGACATTAGCAGAACTGTGCCAAAAAATAATGGGAATGTTTAAACCTGCAGTTTTACTCAATGCAGGAGTCTGATGAATTGGACCAAGTTAACTGCAAGCATGAAAACAGCTATTTTTAAATACCTACTATCTTGCCAATGCCGTATTAATCACAGAGGAAAACAAAACTGGCTCTGGAGATGTGTTTGCACACAGGTAAACCTCTACCCACTGGGGATGGATCATCCATCTGTCACATCTGTCAGTCACTTGAATCTGTCTCAAATGTTAAGAGCTGAGCTACAGGAATAACCTGGGAGCTGTCTTCCTTCCTAAGTAGTGTCATTTAATGGAACTTATATCCCAGGATCACTTCAGAAGTCTAATTTCTTTTTTAATCAATGTGGACTTCTTTTAAAAACCCTTCTATCTCTATTATTTGTTATATTTCTCTCATTTCCAAGATTATCTTGTAAAAGAAAGAAATGCACTCCATCTATTCTAGTATTATGCTATGCAGTACAGAGCTCTTCCTCATCTAAATTGTGGCACAGAACACACAATATTAAATTCAGCCAATACAATTTTATATTGGCAACTCAAGGACATAATTGGATCACATGTTTTGTCTCTATCGGTAATCAAGACTGGATCCTAGAATTATATTTATATATATCTGTATATATATCTCCTCAATTATTTGCTCATTTCTTCATAACCTTTGCTTGTTTTCTGATAGTAATATATTTTTATTTTCAGGATGAAAAGAGGCATTTCTAGATGTTACAAAAACCCCAAAATCATAGTGAAGAAAGGAGAAGGGTCTTTAAAATTCTACGGCTTCCAGTTGACCCACATTTGAGTTCATTACTTGTGGGCAGTAGACAAACCCCTCAGGAAAGCCACATTTTGTGCAGCCTGAGACAGAATATGGACATTTGCTGCACAGCAGGCTGTGGGTCAAGGAGGGGAAAAAAAGGCCTCTCTCTGTATTTCTCTAAGCAGAGCATGGCACCTGTATGCATTCAGAGCCAAGGATCAGAGGAAAACTGCTTTACTAATGACATATACATTGTGTATTTAAACACTTCAGAGCCTGAAAATTCCCAGGATGTTAATTATTGGGTTTATTACAATAATTTAGTATTTCATAACTTCTCCTAGGATTATTTGGTGTCTTAAGCAATTACTGAGGACACTACATCATACAGTGATTACTATTTTAGTATCAGCTCTGTAAATATTATCTTTGCAAGGCATTTTAAGCTTCTTTGATATGCGTGTGCTCCTTTCTAGCTCAGCAGTTCAAAATTCAGCCTACCCTAAAATTATGTTTGTTTAACGTTTTATTTTTGCATTAAAATCCTGTTACCAAACTCCCCCCAAACAAGGCAGCAAAACCTCTACTAACAGCAGTCCCAGAGCTTGAACCACTGCAGAGGATGAGCTCAGGGCTGCACATTCACTCTATTTTCCATTCAGTTTGATGGCTAGCCCTGTTTTTGAGATCAAACATTGTGCTGAAATTGGAAACCTGTGTTATAGCATGCTTCAAAGAACCATGTAGTGTGGAAAGAAAGTGCAGTATTTACACATGTACAAAGAACCTGAAAAATCTAGTCATTTTAATTTCAGGCTTCAAAGTCTTGACAATTTTCCTTCAGAATACAGTGACCTATTTTAACAACTGACCTGCTAGTACATCCCTGCAGCTGCATACAAAACTTGCAAGTGAGAAATAATAATAATAATAAACTGGTTAGAGAGGAAAAGTGGTTCCCCATGGTGCAGAAAATGTCAAAAGAATGGTTTATAACATCTGGGTTTTTCCTGCTAGCCACTGTAAGGGTGGGCATGCCCTTCCACCATAAATCCAGACAATTTTGCTTGTTCAGCAGATCAGTTAAGAACGTGGAGTAGAAGGTGGCTGGAATGAAACTTGGGAAAGCTCACGTGAGTCCCCCAGAGGCTGGCACGGCTGGAGCACAAGGGTTACATGGGAGGAGAAACAGCAGTGGATCAGACAACATGATGAGGACAAGACTTCAAGGGCCTTTTGCTAGGTGTGTTGAACATGGCAAAAGGCAGGCAGCTGTGTTATTCTTCTGTCCCAGAGAAAAAGAAACTTCCTCAATTTAAGGAAATATTTCCACTACGTTTCTTTGTTATTTGGTGCAAGTTCCCGGAGCAAGAATTTACTTAGGAAAGTCAGCTACACAACTGCAAGCCTCCTAGCTAACCCAAATCTCTGAATTCACAGATGATTCAAATAGCTCTCCCAGTATACAGTTCACATTATGGTTCTTCTGAGCCCTTGACTACTTCAGGCAACAAGACTTCACGTGTCTAGAAGTCTGCTATAGAGCAGATGTTTAAGTCAGTAGATGCAAGAAGCAAAAAGTAAGGATTTTTTAAATTTTTTAAATTATCTCGATTGGGCACAAATTCACCTTTTGTAAAAACACTTGACTTTTGACCCATTTGCAAATTTAACTGAAACTTGCTAATGAATTCAACAAAAAAAAAAATCAAACATTGAGAAGCTAAAACATTTCATCTTAAAAATCTGTGGTGTTTTTTACTATTAAGAAAACCCCAAACCAGTAACTTTTAAGACTCTAAAAAACATGTCCAGAATTGGACTAAAAATAAGACGAAAGTGCAGATTTTCTGGAATATTTTAATCAGTCTAAAATTTATGGTGTATCATTTTTGCTTCACAAAGGAATTACTTTTATGCTTGTGTCAGATCATTCCCCTCCATTCCTGCTGGTTTCAGTAAGTGAATTGAAAACAAGCAAATAGATGAATGAAGTGAACAATTTGCAGAGCATTAGTGTTGACTGATTTATCCATGTTGTTAAAACAGATAAGAGGGCATTGGATTTTAATTTGGAAAGCCTGGGAGTAGCTATTCAGACTGCCCAGATTCAGGACAGCAGCGATAACATTTGCTTATCTGGAAGCAAATGTTAAGGTCTCCTTGACTTCAAGTGCCTCTTGAACACTGCTATCATCTCTTAGCATTGTATCAGTGCTGCAGGAACATTTGAAGTACTTTTTAAAGCTCCTGCAGGAATAAGCAATCCCAGGAGCAACACCTTTGACTCAAGAGCTATTTTCCTAATGCTTGCCCTTGACTGGACACTGCTTGGACTCTTGGCAAGCCAGGCAACTTCAGTCCAGAAACTCAATGGGAACTACAGCAACCTAAACCTAGGGATTCAAGAGATTAGCTAACAATGAATATCAAATACTTTGTTTTTATATGAAAGATATTTTTCATTGCACCTGTGACTCTGAGGCAAGGGTCAATTCTGAAACACACTGTTTTTATTTATGTGCCTTAATGCTAGTCCTGCAGTGATGGTTTCTTGAATGGGGCATAATAAACCCCACCCCCTGGCCTATGTAAGGCCTCTGTATATATTTCACTATATTCTGGCCAACAGTCTAAATTTAAATGTTTGAAGGAGAAAATCTGCTTCTGATTTTGCAGGCTGCTTGTCATGCTGGCAGTACCTTAAGCCTCACTTTTAAGTTAAGAAATTCTGACTGTGATGCTAAGTTTCAAACAATCATGTATATATAATTGCAACTAAACACTGACACATACGCAAAACTAAGTCCAAGTTTGAAACTGCATTCCATTAATGCATATAATTTGAATTAACTATAATTTCAGCAATTCTGTAAATCCCTTTGAAAGGATCTGTTGCTTGTTGATTTTGCACCATGTGAAGACATGGTAAATATGACATGTAGTCTCATCACATGAATAATGCATTGTGTATCTCAAATAAGCAAGTTCTGCTCCAGGAGATGCTTAATCCAGTCCTTCCTTCTGGGGATGAAAGGAATTAAACTCAGTGCACTGATCTCACAGTATGTGCTCATTTGACTTTAATTACAAAATGACTATTTCAACATTTTTGCCTGTAAAATAAACTGAGCCTGAGCTCCATGTAACCTCTATAGAATTACATTACTTCTCTGCACACTCAGTCACTGCTCATCAATATTGTGCTTTCAATACAGTTTCACATGGAAGGATAAAAACCACCTCTTGGGGTTTACAGCTGGTATAGTAGTTTCAGGTCTCATAGCAACAAAAGCTCCCCTTTTTAATAGCTGGCCAAAAGAACAGAGCAGTGAAAAACTTTAAAGAGAATTCAAATGCCATGAGAATGAACTTTCACCAGATACAGGGAGATGCCATGATCCCATACCAAGCTGGAAGTTTGCATATCCTGTATATATATTTTCACTAGTATTTTCTCCACAGACTGTTCAAACCTGTGCAAAACTCTGTGTAAGATCAATTACCTGGCTAAACCCCAGGAGTTTTCTCTTGGATGATTCAACAGGCAGTGCATTCCCTGGGAACAGGACATCTGTTGTCCATGTCTTAGGAATGACAGACCATCAAGTGAAATAGACAGCCATACTGTCAAAGGTACTACCATGCTTCAAGACTGAAAAAACAGCAGTTCAGGAACAAGATGTTTTATCAGGCATATCATCCGGAGGGAATAGAAATGAATGCTTTCCATACAGGATAAGTTCCTCATGCAAGAATTACTGACAGTAACTCCAGCTGACAGGGTCCCAGCCAGGTCCAGAAGAATTTACTAGGTTCATTGCATCATACCTTCCAATTCAAAAGCTATTTCAAGCTGACCTACATACTGTCAAATTGTGATCCTGCCCCCAAGCAAAAGCAACTATACTACTACTGGTCTCATACTAGTTAATACAACTAGTACACCTCCTATTGCCAATCTAAGTTAGGGATGCTTCTGCATCTGTGTCAAGAATAATCCGTAACATGGATAAAATGCCCTGCAGATAGGTAAGAAGAGAAGCTATTTATGAGGTGCTAGTTTACATAGAAAATGTGGGGTCAAATTTTCTCAGCTACCGAGTAATATAAATGTTTACAGGTTATTTTCAGACACTTCAGTCCATTCCTAAATCTTCAAGTTAATTCTCATAATAATAATACTTAGTTTTGGAAAGCCATTTATATATTCAAACGCACAACATCTATTGTATTACAATGGGAACTCCTCAGGAGATGAAGTTTTTAAATTTTTATTTTTTTTTTTTTAAATTTCCAACCAGCTGAATCTCCTGCCTTCTTTGGGGCTCCTAAGATCTAGAGATGGAACAAGGCATTCCATCACATTATTGACAGATAAATGTCAACACTATAATAAAAGCTGCAGAACATATTTAAGATTACACAGTTTTTTTCAGAACACCTGAAATACAGTAAAGCACATCTCACTGAACACTTGTATTATCTCTCTGAATCAACTGTGACTAACACAGAGCACACAGTAAAAATTTATCCGCAATGCTCTCAAAAACTCCAGAATATACAATTGTAACAAAAATCAAAATAAATGGCCATTAGTCATGATGACTACTCAACACCTGAAATTCCTAATCTTACCAAATGTTCTAAAGAAAAATTGAACCTGTTGAATTTTCATCAAACCTTCTCTTTAAAGAACACTAGTGAAAATCATCAGGAGTTCTCAAAATGTCCTGTGAAACCATGAACTTCAGTCTGTACTCGGACCTTGGCATAAGTGTTTTATAAATACAGTAGCCACACCATAAGGAATAATTACTAAGTTCACAGGAAAAAAATCCAAGGACTGACCACTTCCAAGGTCATAAATATTACTGGCCTATGAGTTAAAGCATTACTCAAAAAGGTACCTCATAGAGGTCCTAATTCACTCTGAAAAGCAATGCACACTGTTTTGTATTGACTTGGATTTTAAAAAAAACCTAGCTGATGTTGTGTAATTAAATATTTTCTCATAACAATAATGGCACACTGGACACTGTAGTCATGTCATTTCACAATGGTTATGACATTCATGACTCTGCTATAAAAATTACAATCTTTAAATCACTAGGATGTTTTCAACAATGAACAAAAATTTTCATTATAACCTACAGTAAATCAGCCAGCTTGCTCTCTCTCACACATAGAAGCATGCACACAAAGCATTCACAAAACGTACTTTGGCTGCTCCCTATAGCTATTGGGATGAGATCGAGCCTAGCTGTGGTAAAGGTCTGAGCTCCATCCCCCATCCACAGACTCCCTCTAAGTTGGTGTGCCTTTGTTCAGTACTAAGGACACAGAGTCCAGGTGACATTAACAGTAGTCATTAAGTCATGACCTTACAGTTTCTGATTTCTATTGCAATGCATCTTCCCTTCATGTCAAAGGTTACTGTGCTAGAGGTGAGACAGGCAACATCAGTAATTCCACCTGCCTGCAACCTTTGTCACTGCTCATTTGTTCTCATTAAAAGTTCTGTAAAATATTACTTGTGTTGAAAATCCCGTTAGATTTCTTTTCATGGGCATATTTTGCAGACTTGTTTGAAGTAATTAAAAGACATACAGGTTCAAAGATCACTTATTTTACCCATTGTTCTAATGGTTCAGCTTTGTGCGATGTGATGACACGAAAGAGAAGGATGGGCATAGGTGTGGCAGAAAATTACATGAAGACAAGAACTCTGGCGGAGTGTTGCCCTGTTAGATTTCTGAGCCTGGCCTATCAGTAGTGGAAAATATGAGCCAATCTCCCTATACTATTGAAACCAGATTTCAAAGAACAGATTTAATGAGGCCTGAAAATTCATGGGCCTCCGATGAAAAGGTTGTCGTGCTCAATGTCTCAAATCTGCTGCAAAAGACAGAGATACAGGGATGTTCTTCACAGCAAAAGCTTGAGGTAACCTAACTGTGGGAACATCTTACAGCTCCCATGAAACCTTCCTTATAAAGTTGCTTGGTAGCAACTTTAATTCATTTGCTTTTTATAACTAGTTGAATTTTGATTAGTATAACCTTGCTGTTCAAAAACAAGTTAGATGTTATAAAAAGCAAAGTAAGTCTTACCTGGAATACTCTGTCTCCTCACAGACAGTGCTCCATCAGGTGCCTTTGCCTGGTTTGCAGATTTTGTGTAAGGACTCTCATCTAAACAGAAACAAGCAACACTTCCAGTTACTGTTAAATATAATGTTAAAGACAACATAATTTTTACCCAAATACTCTGTGACTGGCAATGCAGATCACAAGAGCTGCTGTGGGCTAGACGAGGATGGGTATTTCTTAATGCTGACTCAATGGTCAATGTCTTGTTTAGACTCCATGACAAAGACTTTGAATAGGAAAGCTGAAAAGGATGTGCTAAAGCTCAAATTGGAGATAACACATATTGATGATAGGCCTGATATACATTGGCCTTTTCAGTTATAACATAATGATAGAAATTTCCCTTTTCTCTTGTTAAGAAGTTTCACGTGCCAAAGACTTGAGTGAGAGAGGTCCTATCCCTCTTCAGGAGTGAAAGGCTTCCAGAAGCTTTTGAATATTCTGTCTGTAAAGATGCACTTCTCTTTTGGGATCTATCAGTGGGTGGTTCCTTCTCTGTTGCAATGATTGATTGGGGAAAATATCAGAAAGCTGTTGCCAAATACGCCAGGCACATTTGTGCCTGACCAACAGCACTGTAATTGCCTGTCTAAATAGGAAGCTACGAGGAACTACTGATCAACTTCAGTGCATAAAGGACCACAAAAATGGTGGAATGAGCAGATGAGTCATCAATTAGAGGCAGCATTAGGCAGCAAGTGAGTCACTTCTTCATCCCTCTTAAGAGTAGAATGACCATAGGGAAAAAAAATTAACTATATCATAGCTTTCAAAAGGACAAGATATAAGTACAAGAAAGAAATGTGAATAAAAGAGAAGAAATAATATTATGCAGTTTATTATTTCAATCAAAATAAAGGAATGAGAAGACATTAGGCTTCTGTCTTGCTTTCCCTTTAACCGATGTGCTCAAAGACTTTAATGTGTTATCAAATCCTTCCGTTTGCATATTTTCCTTCAGCTTGCAAAGGACCGATGTGTTCACAGCATGTGCAAAAATACATGCTTAAATACAGACCAATGAGCAGAGGAATCAAAGACTATATTATCTAATACAGCATCCTCAGATCAAGTAGAACCATGTAAACTTTTTCTGGAGAACCAGTTTTTCTTTTCAGCTGACACTCTTGACACTACAATCCTCCTTTGCCAATTGCACTCTTCACATCTTGCAAGGTCTCAAACTCCTTTAGAAACCTGCATCAAAGACAGCAGACCATTTTTATACCAGTGAGATAAGGGTTAGGTCAGCATAATTTAATTTAAAACCAGGTCTCAAAGAAGTGACTGGAAGAGCCGGTTAGCTTTTAAACCCAGAACTCCTGTAATGAACTCGGCTACTGTTAGGCAACTGCAACAATAAAAAAAAGCCTAAATAAATAAGTAAACAAACAAACAAATAAATTACAAAAAAGGATTTGTAGCCATGAGCCTTGGCAAAGATCCATCAAGTAGAGAGGAATATAGATTGATAAAATACCTCAATAGCCAATATAACTGTTCTTTCTACAGTAAAATGAACTCCCCTTGCTTTAGGATGCTTTATGAGGGGAAAGGTAACAGGCTCGACTGTACTGCATGCTAGTACAAACTCCAAGAAAATAAGGCTGCCAGCTACAGGAAACAGAGAAGCACTGGAAAAAATATTAACATAGATCCAGGTACTCAGTTATAGAGAAAGGTATGTAAAGCCTTATCCTTCCATTTGAGGAAAGTGGAAAAGCTAGTATCATTGCGCATGCCAAATATACACCTCTCTCATTAAAGAAAAAAATGATCATAAGAGTGATCTAAAGCTTTTGCAGGAGGTAGCATTATCTTTTTTCTTACAAAGAAGAGGCACTACTGAATTCAAACTCAAGACAAGGCTCAAGACAAAGAAACTGAGCTCATAAGGCTTGGATGCCCCATCCATTATTACTTAGTTGCAGGCAGATAGTGTGAGACACACATTTTACGATTAAGAAGTGGGCAAAAAACATAGTACAATTTCTCAAGAATAGATTGATAATGATGACTTCTGTGCCCTATTTGAATATATGCCCTATCTATGAAAAAATCTGTCAATTTACAGAACAAAACAGTCCTATCCTAGTCAGACGTCTTACATACAAATTATTTTCATCAAATTGGAGAGACAGGAAAAAAGGGAAGAAGAATTTTCACAGCTAGACCTTTTTCATTGAATCTTTGTCACTGAGCAAATGAATACATCAGCTCCACTCTCATGCTGAAAGATGATTTTCCCAATATTGCACTGAACTGGGAGTACCTGAGGTTATCCTGAGTTCGGAACACAGGACAAGCCTGCAAATTTTTCTGGTCAACAACACCAATCAGGGGAGGGGAGCCCAAACCTGGAGCAAAAATTCTAGCGTTTTCTACATAACAACTGGCAGATATGAAAGTTAACTGAGACTGCATAGGTGAGTAAGCTAGGATTTTAATTTAAGCCTATTAACATTGAAAACTTATCAGATGCTTATATGGATTAGGTACCGTGGGCATGCAGTTGTGTTACCTTTCTCAATCTGTCCACAACATTTTCAAAGCAAAACAAGGGACCCAAAAAGTTGCTTCATAAACTTCTGAGGCCCTGTTAATGTAAAATATGCCAAACTATTACTGGGAAAGAACAATGAGCCATTGTATTATCAGTGGACTGGGAAGCTCTTCCCGGAACTGGAAGGAATTTTCTTCCAATGTCCCTTGAACAATAAAATCACACTGCAATGTAACTAGAAATCAGTGTAAAGGATTCCCAGAAGCAAAGGAAAACAAATATAGCCAACTGAAGAAAGAATGCTTATTGAGCTTTACTGAGATGTTTAATTGAGACAGGAAAGTAATATGAGACAGATGTAGAAATGGACATCACCCTAAAGAACAAAGTAACTAAAAAGACAAGGAAACCCTGATAACCCTGAAATATCACAATGCCATTCATGCTGCCCAAAAAGGGAATCTATTTGTACATATTAATAAAGCTGCACATGTGGCCACAAGAATTTATTATCAAATTATCATTTCTCGATGCCCTCATCCGCTCTACAGTTATCAGGGAGGGCCTTAAAACACGCAAATATGTCTCACAACAGCAGTGCCTACAGGGATTTGTATGAGGGTTTTGTATTACCAGCTTCCTGTTCTACAGCACTGATGGACTTGGAGAGGAAACCCAATCAAGCAAGTTAACACAGTGAAAAAGGAGCAAAAGGATATGCAGCGTTCCTCCAGCAAACAGGAGATAATAACCCAACATCAGGCAAAGCCTGATTTTAAGAAGCTACACAGACAAAGCAGAGGGAGAAAGAGGCTAAATTCAGAAGCATCAATCTCACCTGGTTACACCCCTAGTACTCACACACCAGCAGCAGGAAGCAAGCCACACTCCATAAAGAATTCACAGTGTCAGCCTGGAGTACAAAAATGCCTTCACCTGGAACACACAGCCGCAAACCCTGCTGCTCAGAGCACCAGCTCTTGCCCACTTCTGAAGGAATCACACCGCAGGTGGCCACATTCCCTACAGCGGGACTAGTTTAGCTCTGCCTATAAACTCGTGGAGCTGCATTTGTTTCATCACTGCCTTTTTTTTTTTTCCCCTTGTAATTTCCTCTGGCTAGGAAATTAGACAACACAAGGTAGACAATTTCTAGCAAGTCAGTAAGTCATATAAAGGTGACTGCTATATCAGCAGATCTCTTTATTCAGTGACTGCAGGGAACAAACCCTCTTATGCTGTTAACAGGAAGGGGTCATTTCCCCACCTCCCCCCCAAATTAATACTTTGCATGTTCCTCACAGTTGCAAATGTGCAATAGCGAACAAGATGTACACTGTGTTAATTCATTCCTTCCTGGCAGAACACAGTGATAATATCAGAGGTGACACCTTGCAAACACCAGTAGCAGTAGCTTACACATCATCCTTTCAAAAACCTGCAAACAATTCATTAAACACTGCAAAGATAATGACCAAGTGGACAGGCAAGTACTCCTGCCGCTTACAGCTATTACTGTAGGCATATTGCCTTTAGCTATTGCTTGTGAGGTAGATAAACAGTTTTTTGCACTTTCCTGCCTATTTTTGACCTGGTGGCATCTCTGTCCTGTAATTGAATGATTCACCCTTTGAGTAAGGGACTGTGCTGTGACCCATTTATATTGTTCTGCGTTGCTCTTACTATATGGGGTGAGCCTCTGTCCAAGACTAAGTGGTCTATAGACTGTAAAAAAAAAACAGTAATGTAACCCTATAAGGATTATACACTGGACAATGTGTACAAATATATATAAAGTGCTTGGTTGTGTGTCAGCAAAATGACCATATGAAATCTTTAGATATTTACTGTATTCAGTTTAATATCCTTTGAAAGATACCAACTGGGGGCACATAAGAGGAAATAAAAGAAAAGCCTAAAGATACTTCCTCAACAGCCAAGTCTAGACATTCAACATTTCAAGTGGTTTACGGCTGCCCAACCATTTCCGTGTCTCTCTTGGGGGCTGTGAAAGTTACTGACACAAGAATGTCATTTACAGGTGTGGTAAAGCCTAAGGGCACTCCCTCCTTCAAGTCTTAAGAATGGGTTAGAGGATGCTTCCTTCACTGCTGTTGCCACATGACCAGGCGGTAACTCATGAATTTAGTAAATGTGTCCAAATCCTGTGGAACACCAGGTGGCCTCAGAAGATGACTAAGCACAGTTGTATCCTGTTGGATAAGAAGGCTTCTTCCCACGCCACTGGGAACAGCGAAGGAACAACTTGAAGGCTGTCACTTTGGTCTTCCTACATGGAGAGGAAATGTGAAGATGCTTCACTGTTGTACCTTTGGCTCCCACACAATTGCTCGTTCTCAGCTCTGTGTCACCACTTGTACCTGCTTCTCTACTGCAAAATCTGCATTCCTCTGAGAGCAGGAAAAATTATATGGTATCAAATTTGTAAGCGAGAAATTTCAAACACAGGGGAATTTTCCAATACTGAGGAGCTTGGAAGTGATATTACATTTTTCAACAGTAGATGGGAAAGCATTATAAGAGAGAACAGTTTCCATCTTTCAGTTTTTCATTCTCATTCTTCAACAGCTTTACTTGCATTTCATGACAAGATAAATCATTCTTCGGCCAAGGAAGAACTGAATTTAAACCATTTTAGAGTAGGTCCTATGTAGGTCCTAAGCAGACTTCAGAACCTAAGCAAGTCAAATCTGAGGTGTTCCTCAAATGTTCCCCACTGTGAAGAATCTCCAACTAATGTAAGTCCCAAGATTCCACAAGGAAGCACATTACATCTTCAGCTGGCTAACCTCCAGCTGACCCAATGTATGGGAGGAGCAAGATCGACTGCGTGTTTTATTGCTTACACCCTTTGGAATAGCATGCATCTCACACAAGTAGCAAATCACGTACCTGTCGGAGGTAGAGACTGACAACAAAACAAATTGTCGTGAGGATGATTACAACTAAGAGAAGAATACCTCCAAGATTAGTTTCTTAAAAAAAAAAAAAAAAAAGAAAAAAATAAAAAAGGCACCAGAGCCACAGTTATTACTAAAGTTATTACTTCAGGCATTCATAGATCTATAATACTCCATTCGCTGAAATCTGCTGCTCCTTAACTTTATAAAGAACATTTTTCACTAAAAGCAACCGGTTTTTTTGAATCCTGCCAGTATAGCAAAAAACACCATCGGTTCTCATACTTCCTATATCTGAAACTTATCCTGAATTTTACCTTGAAATGGCATAAAGCTCAGCATTATCTAAAAGCATATTTTTTTTCACTAATGACAATTGGTAAATTCTGAGCTACAGCATTCTCGACTATCACCACTGCTTGCAGCTGGAGGCTTTCACAGATAGAAATGAACACTTATCCACTGATGCCTGTAGGTTACAGAAACTCTGAAGTTGACAAAGGCTTACAGAGACTCTTGGTATAACTTCTAAGTCCATTCCTGCGGCAACTTACTCTCTTCTAAACTCAGGCCTTTCTGTTAAAGAGCTTCCATTCCATAAGAAAGCTGAAATCATTACTTCTGGAATTCAATCACTTCTGTGAGCAGCCCAGACACTACAAAGTCATCACAACCACCCTAGAAAAATGTCTCTGCATAAGCTCATCTCCTCAATTTCAGTTATTTGTTTCTGGTAAAAATGCATAAATGTTTCCTCTGAACTGTTACAAATGCTGGAAAACATAATTTCCAGATTGATCTACAGCATTTGCTTTTAAATAATGCAAAAGTCTAGAAAAAAATTAACATCTTGGAATGTTCATGGTTACTACAATGTCACCACAGCTGTGTCGGAGCATAACAGACTATAAACTGTTGAAAAAAGAGAAAAAAATTGTCTTAGACTTTTTCACCAGATGTATAATGTACAGATTTTGAATCTATATGCTTTATGCAACAAAAAAATGTCAACAATTTGCTTTGCCCATATGCTAACCCTTTCAGATGTGCTATGGGAGCTCCAGCCACGAAAGAAAGCATTAATTTCTCCTACTGGTACAGAGGAATAACAATTTTTTTAGTTAATTTTAGAGCTATGGCTTCAATTCTTCCAGTGAGACTTCATTTTTGAAATCACAATGCTGCTCTTCAAAGCAGTGCTTAGAAACATCTACAATTTCCTAAGCGCTGCATGTAAAGTAGTCATTAATGAACTAGGCTCCAAGTAGGACAAATACGAATGTATTTAATCTTAATCCTTTCTTATCAAATTCTGTGCTCAGTGCTCTCCAGCAGTCTTTATTAAGAAAACATAGGGTTTCAAATGCTTCCATAAGTAACATTTGTTGGTGTGTGTGACATGGAAAAATTATGAGAAGGAACAGACAGAATAGCTCCTCCAGTAATTTTCTTTCCCCCATTTAGCAGACGTGTCCTCTGGTTTTCTTAGAAACTTAATTTTAACAGTCATAGCACCAATGAATAACTGTGTTGTCTCTCTAAAGTGAAAATTTATTCAAGTTTATTATGCTTTATGCAAATTTAATTCTCTTTTTTCTGAATTATATGGTTACTTATTACAGTAGCAGCTCAGTTTTAATCTAGAAGCAAGAGAAGTAGGGTACTGTAATTCTGCATAACTGTGAATCCATTTCCTATTGATATTTACAATACCTCAGCAAGCTTGACAGGTTGAAAAATGATCTGAATATCCTTGGAGTTTGCTTGTTCAAAGTTAATTTCCAAAGCCTGTGCTTAGGCACCTGAATGGAAATGCCTGGTTTCCTAAATGGCTAAGTATGCTGATCTCCTCCCAAAGCTGTTTTGCTCATGAAAATGCAGAAATCTCCAAGATCATCTAAAACATGCAGGATCTGCAGAAAGCTCAAAACACGTCTCGAGAGATACTAGCATATGGTGAAATTCACTTCAGTGGATTATCTAATTTAGAAGTAATCCTATTTAAATAATACCCCAACCAGAAACTACTTCAAATCTGATAAATATGTCTTTTTGTTTACACAGCATCAAGCATTAAGCATGAATCCCATAAACCAGAACTGTCACTGAAACGTTATGTAATTTCAGAATTCAAAGTAAGTTTCACTCCATTGTCTTGAGCTTCTGTTTATTGTTTATGGAAATAATATAAGCATCACATAAGTGAAATGTATGAGGCTTAACCAGAGCAGCTGAAGTAGTGAAAAATCTTGAAGAAAATGGGGATGTAAGCTATTTTCTTTTCTGAGACAGTTTGGGATTGTTCTGTATGTACAACTTCTGCAGAAAAACCTTATTCTAGAGAATGGGGCAATGAACCTTTCCATTCAAAAGGCAATTCCTAAGTGATAGATATCACTAACAGGAAACATTTCCAGATATTCAAGCCATACTTTTTGTTCTGAACACCCTAGTCCATAGGAAGGTTTTACCGTCCTTTTTGCATGTGTGTTTAGGAACATCATATCCCTGTGAGGTACTGCCGGATGCTGGCATCATATGAAAGTGCCACCACACACAAGCTTTTTTGGGAAAAAATATATTGAAAACTGTTTTCTTTATGTGGCTCCTGGACAATGCCCTCAAGTTAAGCCCCAATGCTCCTGACTGCAGTGGCTGCCTACCACTGTGCCTCCTTGGGACAGAAGGCAATTGGCTTCCTGGTGGACAGCATTTCACTATAAATTAGCAAACATGATGTGCGGTATGATCTATTACACTTGTAGTTAAAATGCAACAAGAGAAATATATGCTGGTCATCTGAGCTGTGCATATCCTGCACGGCACCTCCACTGCACCAGCAGATCTTAACTGCAATGTTTTTGTGTGTCAATTGTGCCTGTGCTGCTTCAGCCCAATCGCAGTGGAAGTTTCCCCTACAATCGAAGGCTTGAGACTTAGGACGCATAAGAGAGGAAGATACCTACCATCTTCTACCTGTGCAGACCACAACACAACGCAGATCACAAACATCTGCCCAGGCTGCTGGCATTACAATTGGCGGGGACTGGGGAAAGAGGGGATGTCAACTAGAAATTTTTATACTGCGTGCCAGGGAAGGCAGAAGCTAGTTGCATGTGTGCTGGGGGAAGGCAATGATAAACGTTAATAGCTGAGACAGTGAGACTGTCACTCAAGTTGTATAAAAAAATAAGTAAAATATGTTAAACTGTTTAGAAAATAAGTGTTTAGTTTGCTTCAGGAAAAATAAGAATAAGCAGAGTCACAACACTGTCTTCAAAGACATGAAATTAGGAATGGTAATTTTTTCAGGAGGTTAGTTATCCCGCCTTGATTCCACTGCTGTAGTAATGCTATTTGCAGTAAATTATATAATGTATTTTTCAGCCTACTTGTGTCTCTAAGTGTGTCTAGTGATGACATCTTCATTGCCTTCCTTTGGAAGCTGCTCCACAGGATGCATCAGATCTCACAGCTGGAAAATAGTTCCCTGCATCAGCCTGCAATTTTCTTTTCTTGCTTTAACTGTCATTCTATTACTCCTAATAACATTCTTCCCCTCTTCAGAAGATCTTACAAGAACTATTCCTCACGTATACTGTTCTTTCCAGAAATCACACAGATTACTGAGCCTACTGCTTTAGACTAGGATCCTACCAGTTCTTCTCACTGGGCATGACTTAGCATAAACACTGGCTGATCTTGTTGCTAAAGCACAGCGTACACACTGACTAGAATATTCATCTGGTGGAGTACCCATTTGATTTTAAAGCAAAAATTTGCACAAGTTTAACTCAAGCATGGACAACATTAAGAGCAAAGCATATTTTTGCATCTTAGTAACGTATAAATTTACAGCATTATAGTTATCCTTTTTAATCCTACTAACAAGCTTTATTGGATTCATAAAATAATTTTAACCTGCCACTCGAAGCTGCACAAACATAGTATTAGTATAATTTTATTTATATTGGCATGCCAGTGGGATTGCCCCTCTTGTTTATAGTCCAATGATGCACAATAGTCCAAATTGCCATGGCTCAGGCTTAGTGAAAAACAGACCTTTCAGAATGCACTTTTTTAGTTGTCAGGCCATAAACTTGGCACCTTCCTCATGGCCCTGTGAAATACTGTCCTACTTAGAGCCCCTACCCTGGAAGAGTTTACTCTATATATCCGCAGAGACTGTGCAATAATTCTGACTGAGTTTACTTGTCAGCAAAGCTTTGTTGTTTCTGGAAGCTGCGACAAGTTTGAACACAGTGCAGAGTAAGAGTTTTTTTTAATAAAGTGCTGTGTGCTTTTAGGAGTGGGAACAAAGCATAGTAACAAAAGAGATGTCGAGTTGACAAAACAATATATAAATATTTGTCTTATTTATAGCTCACATAAAGCCTAGGCCACCTTCATTGCCAAAGAGCATCTATCCATGTACATGGTTCTTTATGGCAAGCCTTTTAACCTGTCAAATACTCTTTATTTGCCAGTGTCTCCCAGGTCCTATTTAATCTCAAAGCTTATTTAGGGCAAGGAGTTACCTGTCTGCAGTACTCCTCAAAATCTGTGAAATGGTAATTATTGAAATGGTAATTATTAAAATTGCTTGCCCACATCTTTGCCTACATGAAACTCAGTCCATGTCTGAATCAGCTTTTTGTAATCCCATGGAAAACATAGCAATAAAGAAACAGACACAGGGGAATGGGTGGGATCCATGAAAAATTATACCACCATAACCTTCAAGAAGGCAGGCAAATAATTTTTTATCTTTCCATGCACCAATCTCCCAAGCCTTTTAACCAGGACTCCTTTTCTTTTAGGAATTCACAACTGCACCTTTACAGTACCTTTGACTCTCAATCTCCTAGAAACAAGGACAGCACCAACTTATTGCCTGCCACAGCTGCAGAAAGAATAAACACAGATTTAATTTTTTCATAGCGCAAAAATTCTACTTAAACTTTTTGTCCAACACTACCGTAATGGTGCGGTAATTATTAAATCTTTCTCTATTGGCAGCATTTTCACATCTATCATAATACATCTATGTGTGCATACATGCACATGTTAATTTTAATACTGGATTTATTAGATTCATAAAATAATTTCAAAATAGACAGTAGAAAGTGACTAACAGGAAATATCACACACTAAAAATAATTTGAACCAACCTGACACAGCTGAAAGACTCTGCAGAAACATGAATGTTTAAAGCAGAAGCTCAAATCTTCCAGACTCACCATATTCTGAAGGTCAAATAAGCCCTGGTTTTGGCTGACCAACAGCATGATGAATGCCAGAGTCCAGATCACTCTATCATGGCTAGCCTGTGCCTTGTCCAGGTTTTTAAAAAGAAAAACTGAGGGAAACCAAGCTGATTTTAAGAGCCAGAGTAGAATACAGACTATTAATAAGACATGGTGTGTAAGACTTCAGACCCAATCAAGTGCTACATATATCAACATCTGCACATTATGCAGGCTATGAAATATATCTGTACTAAGCTTATGGAAAAAGAAAGTTAAGCCAAACAGGTCAAACCATTATTTCACAAAGACACTACCTCCTTCATTATCTGCAGTTTCTAACATCAGAGTCTGGTGCTGGATACAGTACACATCAATGTAAACTGCCATTGAGAAGGAAGGGAGAAACATTCCTAAGTATGGAAAGAGCAAAACGCTTTCAACTACTTGCTGTAGGTTTCAAATCAAGGCAATAACAATATCTTATCATCCACATCAGGAAGCAGTCATACAACCAGCAATACCACCCCTATCAAGCAGAAGATACAACTGCAGGCACGTCTGGAATTATATTGACCAAATCAACAAGAAAACACAGAGAACAGTACCTATATCAATAACCAGGGCACAATGCCTTACAGATGACTGCAGAAGTTTGATCTTTAAGGCATTTCAAGAAATAACTGGTATTTTAAAAAAATGCCAACTATTTGAAACTGTGATTTCCATATTGCACAAAGCAAGTGCTTTGCTGCAGAGTCAAAGAGTTGAGTTGAACGCACTCATTTAGACCGCAAGAATGGCAAAGCAAGCCACTGAGACTCACAAGAATTGCTGGCTAAGGAAGTGGCTTTTAACCCGAAAGATCACAGACTACTCTGACACATCTTTTGAAAGGTCCTTAGGAAAAAAAGATGCCTTTACTACAATCTAGTTATCAAGGTGTGCAACATCACTAAGTATGTAAACAAATTAAAATAAAGCCCTTAAGACCAACAGGCACAGTTATCTGCTCTGACAGCTTGAAAAAAAGACAAGTTTCTGCCCTCCAGAGCCAACACATTCTGCCTTCCAGCTCTTACAAAGGCTCGAAGATATGCATTGGTTTTGGCTGGCTAGAAATGTAAACTCCTCTGAAAACATTTCCTAACAGGACTTAGGACAACTGTTCACTGCAGAACAACTACTGTTAAGTCCTCTGATGGAAAGTGCCAGTTCAATATGCTCTCAGCTTGCCTGGTGCATTTCTAGAGAAGGGAGCATGAGGAAGAGGTGTAGTCCCCTGGAGGAAGGGCACCTTACTTCTATGGGAATGCATGAGCACATAAGGAGATTGAAGCAGCAGCAGGGCAGGGTGTAGAGGATGGAAGAGTGCAGAAAGTGCAGGCTGATAAGAATCAGTGGTGAACGTACTGTATGAGCACTGAGTAGGAAGAACTGCTGGGGATCCAAGAAGCCTTTGCAAAGTTTGCAATAAACAATCCAAAAATCTTGCATGGAAGGAGGAGCAGACTGCTTACTCTAAGTTAGAGGTCTTGGCAAATTTACTTAAAAATAACCTGGATTCTCATCAATCACTTTGAAAAACAAATACCTTAAAACCCACTTAAAGAGGTCTACTGGCAGAAAAAACCTACCTTTCACTATGCATAATACAGGATTCATTTAAATCATTCTTGTTATAAAACATCTTGCTAACACTTCCCACTTGTCTCTGATACTCCACAAAAATTCCATTACTATTCCTGTCTTCTTGCCTTAAGAGAATAAATAAGTTCATTGTCTATGAGGTTTATGAGTGTCCAAAGCTGCCAGTCACCTGCCATTTCCATGCAAAACACAAACCAAAGCGGACTTGTCCTTGAGGGAGCTGGTGGTATAGACTCTAGGCTTTCTGAACCCATTCTGTCTCAGAGGTTATCATAAAAATGTTGTTCTCTCTGTCAAAAGTGGCCTCCCCTGAACAGCTCTGGTAAAGCAGTTCCCATGCTTCATATTCTTTGTAAGGTCAGACTAGAGGCAAGGGATGCTAAACAACAGAGCTGTGCTTTTGCATGTTCCACAGCAGCATTCCTTTTGCCTGCTTCTTTGAGTCCACACTTCTTCCCTTTATAGGGTCAATTCACTTTAAGAGCATATACAGACTAGAAAAATAAAAAAAGGAGATGAGGTCTGACATAGAACACAAGAGAAAATAAGTACATGCAATGCACACAATGCTGTGTAAGGAAGAGTAAGGATGCTTCAGGTAAGGAAGAAGAGAGAAGAGCAAAACAAAACCATATCAAGGTTACAGAGGAAGAAGAAAGGAAGTAGCAGTATGGGAAGAATGAATGGAAAGAGACAAATCCCACTTCTCAACATCTCGATACCCTCCCAAGCTCCAACTAACCAGTTATATTTCCTTTGCTAATTACACAGTTCAACTAAAGCAGCCTGATTTGACATCCCATAGAAGATAAAAGACCTGAGCTTTGAGTTGCCACTCGTAATAGGAAAAGGTCAATGTAGAAACCACTGGAGAAGATGATTTGGCAAGACACCAAGACACCAGTATCACGGCAGGAACTAGTATAATACTTTGTTGCTTCCCTTCCCAAACTGTCTCCTCACCTGGGGGCTAAGACTCCTCGCTGTGAGATGCCAATGAACAAAGGAGCTAGTGAGAGCTGTTATTTATTTTCTGTCACCATTACCAGGTCAAAGAATCTGAGTGGGAACTTAAAATAAGGTATGAAGTTCAGGAAAAAAAACCTCCTAGTTACTTTTGCAGCCATGCAGAAATTTTTTGTTCAGATACTTTCATTAATATTCTGCTTAGCAGAGAAGCACAGATAACAATGACAGTGCTACTGCTGGCATTATATGGATGAAATAAAAATATAAAAGTGCCAATGACAACATAAAGACAAAAAAAAGTGAACATAAAGTCCCAGCACAGAAATTATTTCTTCAGCCACCACTATTTTGTACAGATTTTCCTCTCTGGCATGATTTTTTCAGGGACTGGATTAACCTCAGGATTGGTCCCATTGCTTCCAGTGTAAAATAAATGTCCATTGAGATTTGCATGCAAAAACTTAATTAAAAGTTGAATAAAATGACAACAGAGATCAAAGAATGTCTATTCCCCAAGTTCATGTCAAGATCCATATATATGTAATGCTTCATACAAACAATATTGGTTATTTCAAGATGTTCTTTTCAATAAAGACTATGATGAAGAATAAAATGTTCCCATTATCCTTTCCTAATAGATTTATTCCAATTAAATCAGGAGTTAAAATAAGGAAGTTAAACACAAAATAATTACTCTGTTCATTGACATTGCCAGGATATCTTCATTTCAGTCAGATTGACTACTACACCAACACTAAAAGCAATAGTTCTTCTTAAGCCCTTGCTCTGAAAAAGTATGTCAATTTAAGGGATCACTTGTGCCTAATAAAGCCCAGTGAAAAGGCAGTGGGATTTTAAAGTTAGCAGAACGCTGTACATTCAAACATGGCCCCGGATGCTCTCCTGATTTGGGATGCTTCCATGAAGTGGGATTACCTGCCCTGGTTTTGCAGATATTCTGGCACATGCAGGGCTTTTTGCTCTCCAAGTGCATTGTGAAAGTCAAGACATGTACTCACCATTCATACTTTTTTCTGTGGGGCGATACTGTATTATGTTTTATAATGTAAAGAATAGTATACAAAAATTCATCACAAATCATACCCTGTCATTTCTAAACATATTTCTAAAATGGGGCACTTAATATCACATTCCTAAACACAGCTATGAAAAACAGGCTACTACAGTAGCAGCTTTCCAGTGAGTACCCTTGCAAACTGTGGTGAGCATGGCTGTCTGCAAGTCTAATACATAATTTCTATGTAAGAACCAAAAACTGGATACTGCAAGTATGAAAGAATGGATATAATAATAATTTTAGTATTTTTAAAAAAATACTGTAACATTTATTCTCACAAAGCTCATAAAAATAAATGCTTCCAACATAGTGATTTACAATACAAACCAATACCAGTTTTGGAATAACAACACTTTGATATAAAAAGGCCATGCAAGATTGTCCAGTGTTTTGTTATAAACATACAAACTATTTTGAAATTCCCATATGTGTAGACTACCACCCCTTTCTTCAAAGATTTTTTTGGTGCTCACAGACACTTTAAAATAGACAGAAGTTTATTAGAGGGCATCAAAGTCCTGAAAGAGGCTGCAATCTGTTCATGTGTACAGACACTGAGCTACAAATGTCAACATAGTAGTGGCTTTCCATTTAAAAACATCCAACTTTATACCCTGAATTTCACTTCTACTCCCTAATTTAATATTATAAGACTTACTAACCATTTATGCATTCTTTGCAACTAAACTCCAGTCTTACACAAATTTTAGTATTTTCTAGTGTATTATGGAAAACAATGCATTTGCAAGCAGATAAACAATAAGAGTAGTGAACATTTGCAAAGGTATGTTTTGCTGATTTGACTGATAAGAGTCCTTTTATGAAAAGCTGGCTAAATGAACAGAGAAAATCCATCATGGATTATAATTATCATTACAGCTCCCCTGGACAATCTTAGTAAATCATCATTTCTTCATGTTGACATTTTAGCTTGCCAAAAAAACCCTCAACCCTGGTAGTTTGCTAGCTTCCCATAAAACTTATAATATCCCCAGCACGCTGCAATTTTTATTTTCCCTGCCAATTCAAGCCAGTTCACTGAAAATCCTCAGGATGTCCCATAGAGGATAACACTTTACACCTAACAGTGACAGTGGCAAAGATCAAGGATGGAGAAGGAAATGTTAATTTAGCTGATGGGTTCAGCACGCAGATACTTGGCAGATGTGACACAGTACACATATTTGTGCTCCTATTTCCACCACCTCCAGCCTTTTAGTGATCACTTTAGGCCAATCATCCAAACGCATGAAGTACCATGGAGTAAGGCACAGCAGTCAACTCATCCAAAAGATAGGATGATTAGCACTTAGAATGCAACTCTGTGAACCTCTATCATTATTTTAATGACACTTTATGTGCTAATTTTAAATACAACAGCTGTTTCTCTCAAGCTCTAGCTACAGGATTTTGCTAAAGATCACCTTTAACATTACAATCTAAATTCAGTGAAATCATACATAAACAGAAAGCACTCGTATTAGCAACTCAGTGAACAATAAGATTTGTGGGTCCGGGGATTCAGCTTTTTTAAAAACATTCTATACAAACTGGCTAAAATCAGGACATAAATTGAGGTATTGATACTGGCATAAAACCCAAATAAACATGAAACCAAAGCATGTAAATAACAAAAACATCTACAGAGCTATGCTCACAGTTCAAATCCACATTTTTCCCTAGGAAAGGACTCTATAGTTAATTCCAGTTATGAGACACTACACTTAAAAGTGAAGCAATAAAGACCCTGTGTAAAATAATTTTCACTTTAGTTGACCTCCAAAATGCCCCCAAAATAGAGTATCATCCGACCTGTCACTAAAGTTTCACAAAACAACAATTATTCTCTTCTTTCTTCAACACCATTGTGCAAGGAAAATAAATTAAGTTCTGTAAAATTTAATTTAAATTTGAGATTGCCTACTATTTATCAAGTAATTTGAGTTTGTCAAGAACTTATCAAGGGAAAACTATCCTCGAGAAATTAAATCTTAAGGGGAGATCTTTATGCAGTGCACCCTATGATCATTTCCAGCTCTTGCAGGAAAATGTTCAGTTAATCTAGGTTCAATTCACCATGGCCAGCACTGGCCTGGCTCCACTTGTCACGGAGCATTTCCCTGCTGTCAAACATGGCTGCTAGGAAGAGTCAGCAAGAAGAAGAAATGATCCTGCAGCCAATTACATGTATCCTTCCAGAAGGGTTTCAAACAGGAGAGAGATTTTGACTGAGCCTATGCAGGACAAAGCACAGCTATGTAGTGACCCATGTTTCATCTGGACTGCTGCACTTGATGTTAAATGGTGTTTATGGAGTTTTTTTAGTGTATGCAGCCACATAAACCCATGCAAGAGATCTGGGTTATGATTTGTTGGGGCTAGAATTGTAACTGCCACCCAGAAGCATTGTTTTTCCACCATGGCAGGTGCCGTCACCCTCCTCAGACCCAGAGCAGGCATATTTTCTATTACAGCTACCTGAAACATTCACTAAAACTGGTAGAATTTTTCAGGGTTTCAGCAGCAAGTTGACAATCTGAAAGAAGATGATTTATGCTGCTAGAATATTTTAAGGAGAAAAAAAATGGTATGCTAATGTTATCAGGGATAACTCTGACTTCCCCTGGTCTCCTCGAATATGCTCCTCATTAGCCTGCCTTCACCTTTGGCGTCTAGATACCACCTCTCCCTAGGAAGGAGAGCAAGAAGGAGGGAGGGAAACTGCTCCTGTTCTCTGGGCTGGCTTTTGAATGCTGCTCCCCAGTTAACCATGCTGACCACTATTCACACTAGAACAGCAAAGTCGTAAGATCAAATTTGAATAACTGCTGTAAAGTTCATCAAGATATTGCCACTGCTGGTCCTGTACAGTGTCCTTTGTGCTGTTGAAAAATTTGTACACTGATACTGCCTAGAACTAATGCTTCTTTATTTTCAAGTATGAATGATAAATGTTCAAAAGGTATGCGGATGTTGCACTTGGGGATATGGCTTAGTGATGAACAGTGTGGTGTTGGGCTAAGGGTTGGACTCAATACATATCTTCCCACTTAATTGGGCTTCCTCTCATCCCTTCCCCTGCACAACAGTCTACACAACTTAAAACTTAACCCCCACCCCAAAGCATTGTAACTACAGATTTAACTTTTTTACGAGCTGGAAGGTTTCAAACAGCAGACACAGGTCATCACCTCAGTCCCCCAGCACGGGGCCTGGGGATGTCCAACTTCATCCCTCAGCAGGAAGGTGGCCACTCTGTAGACTTACTCCTCAGCCTGACAAGAGGATCATCTATGTGAACCTCCCCCAAGACTGCACAGATCCTTCAGCCTCAGGGAGCACCAGATCTTCACAATTAAAGCAAGGAAAGCCTAATCCAGAATACAGCAGGCAAGGAGTGGTATAAAGGGAGCATCTTTTTCTATTTAATGAAAACGAATTAATTTCAATTGCATTCTCTGAAGGAAAAAGTGACTGCACAAAAGGAAATAGCCCCAAACTGCACCAGGGGAGGTTACATTAGATATTAGGAAAAAGTTTCTTCAGAGAAAGGATTGTCAAGCATTGGAACAGGCTTCCCAGGGAAGTGGTTGAATCACCATCACTAGAGGTGTTTAAAAGACATGCAGATGTGGCACTTAGGGTTCACATTTGGAGTCAAGGATCTTAGAGGTCCTCTGAACATAAATGGCTCTGTGATTCTGAAGTCACTGTTTCTGAGTGCATGGAAGTTGCCAGAGCTAATGTTAACTCGGTTCCAAGAGGAAAGAGCACAATTGTGACAAGCTATGGCTTGTTTTGCAGTGAGCTGGACAGCTTCATACCCTGTAGTGCACACTGTGCTCCCCACGCTGTACTTGGGCCCTTGCAAGCTCAGAGCATGCTGAGCCCTGGCTCTGTCTCTCGGGATTACTGCACAGTCAGCGGCACTTACAAGCAGCAACTTACATTTCTTTGGTTCCCTGTTCCCCCATTTCTTTATAGCAGTGTATCTACACAGGTTTCCCTCAGCTCTGCCAGACAAGGGATGTGTCTCTGCTATTCCTCCCCGTCTCTCCCCTGCTCAGCCATGCTGTCCACAGCCGGACAGCACACAGAATGGGCTTAATGGCACACCTTCCCCCCACAACACCTCAGTTTTCCTGAAATGGGAAATTATCATAGGAATGCATTATTTGATTGAGAGGAAAGCCTGGCAGACATACGATTTTTTTTTGGGGGGGGTCCCTCTTTAAGGGAGTAGACAAATCTCTCAAAGGCAACAGCGCAGCCACAGAATTTGCAAGGATCAGAGAATTTCAATAAAAACTGCCTGCAGTTGGGAATCACTATCCGCTCACAAGCCATGCAGCCCTCCATACGAGTGCTCATCCCTGTCATGCAAAACATTGTGCTACAGAAGCAAAGGTGTTTTGTGCAAACCAAATCTTGAGAAGGGACAGCTAAGCTCTAGCCTGCCTGTTCTGCGTACAGAATTTACAAAATGCAGCAGTCAGCCATTTTGAGCACAAATTTGTGCCTAGGATGAAATCATTGAAGCTGTTGAAGTCCACGGGGCAATGGGCAAAGAGCAGGAGCCTGCACCTGGTTGCTTTCCTCCACCGTCACTCTCACAGGATGCTGCAAGCATGCCTGGAGAGGTCTGGGCTGTGGTATCTCCGTTGTGATATGTCACCGCTCATAGAAGCCCAGCAGTTTTTCATCCCCTGCTTAGACAAATGTCTGGCATCTGGATAAAAGCCAGCTGGTGTGGGTCCAACTCGGATAAACTGGAACTGTCGGCCAGCACAGGGATGCACTGGGATGAATATCCAGATGCAACATCTGTTCCCTATTGCACATCCTCCCAAATCGCCATTGATCGTCAAACATTATGCTTCCCATTGTTCCAAGATTAACCCAGCAAACAGATGGGTTAGCAGCCCTCAATGGCAGAAGGGTTTGGCTGTATGGAACGCTGCTCATCTTCCTAAGGAAAAAGTCTGACAACCCAGATGCCCTCCAACTCAGCAGAAAGGGGAGTCAACCTTGCAAGGAATAGGTCAATTGGGAGGATAAAACTAATACCAAAAAGGAAAATGGCTAGAAAGAACAAGTGAATAGTCATCTAGCACAAAAAAAAAAAATAAAATCAAGATTTGGGAAACTAATTTATTTGAAATTCCTAAAGAAAGGAAGAGAAGACAATTCTGCCTGTATCAGAACTAGAAACCTGCATGCTAGACAGGAGATGTCAGACCAATTAACATATAGGGGAAAATTTAGCTGATAATAATAAAAGTATTGGGGTAAGAAGTAAATAGATTAGATTTTAGTAATTAGAATAGTAATTAGATAGCTAAAATGCATAATGAAGACTTCTGTTGAAAAAGGAGCGTGAATGAAAACAGGAGAGTGGATGATCCACCACGGAAAAATGCTGTTCCTAGTTTATGACTCACTGGTATTTCATTGATATAGGAGAAAGTAGATGGTGATGCACAGAAACCATAAACTATCAGCTATAGAGAACTACTGTAAGAGTTAAAAGGATTCAAGAAAGTCAGTATTTGGCAAAATTAAAAACCAACAAAATCTCAATGCAGTTTTTTTAGGAAAAAGAACTGCCACCTGTCTCACTAAGTATAATGCAAAAAAAAAAAAAAAAGCAGTGAATACAATATTACTGTTCTATAGTTGAAAAAATATGGATGACATGAAATATCATGACAATAACAGTGTATTTCTAATCCAACAGTAACTGAGAATGATGTTAAAGCAAGATAAGAAGTTCAGCATTAGCAGATCTACATGACTTTGATTCAACAGCTAAGCCAAAAAGCCCTCTGGATCATTAACACTGATTTTCAGTAATATTTTTATAATAATGTCTATTTTTCATTACTAAACTTTTTTTTAAAATTAAGATCACTATTTATCTACAGGCTGCTCAAATTTAAATAGGATTAATTCCTTAACTTATGGAAATCAGAGGCTTGTCATACAAGTCATACTATAGGATCACTGCAGACACTTTTTAAGTATTTGACTGGTATGTTGAAGATAATCAGAGTAAACAGTGATAAACAGGAAGATTAACTGGAATCAGGCAGCTTGTTCTGGAGATGCACACTGTGCACGACCCATGAAAAGAAATGAAAAGATCCACAGAGGTAACTATTACTGTTGAACTGCCCTGCTGTCAAAGCCAGCAACACATGACAGTGTCACGCAGGAATTGCCCAAGGCCCCAGAACAGATGCTGAAGAGCTGAGAAAGTCACTGAAGGTGAAGCAGGACCCCTGATGCACTGGCCAACAGGGCAGCTGCATCATGGAGTGGCAGGGAGAGGCAGGGAGGTGCTTCCAGCCCCTGCTGAGAGACAGACAGGCAGCACTGGGAGATGGTCAGGAGGAGGAGGTGCCCCTTGCTGTGCCACTGAGGGTGCAGTGTTTTGGCTGGGTTGCCTCTGGCAGTGCTGATCAGCTGCAAGTCATTTGAGAGCACCATGAAACACCACCCTGACCTGGAGTCACCAGGACTGCAGCTATCCTTGGCAAGGCTGGAGACAGTGACCCTGCCATAGCCTTGGTCCTGAGCCCAGCCTAAAGGACCAGGAGAGACTCTGGTGTCTCTTTCTTAAACCCAGACTAGCACCGAACAGACACCACCAGCAGCAGCACTTACACTCTCAGACTGGTCAGAGAGGGGCCACTCTCCTACATGAGACAAGCAGATCAGCTGCATGTAAATTATGAGATTTGGCCAAAACAAAGTTGGGGAGTTATCTTGGGTTTTACCATAAACCTGCATGAAAGAAATAGGTACCTTGGTTTGCAAAAGGATGGATTGCAGGTTAGACTGCAACACCCAAATTAGACTGGATATTAGGAAAACTTTCTTCACAAAAAGGGTTGTAAAGCATTGGTGCAGGCTGCCCAGGGAAGCAGTTGAGTTGCTATTCCTGGAGGTATTTAAAAGACATGTAGATGTAGCACTTTGGGACATGTTTTAGGGGTGCACTTGGCAATGCTGGCTTAACAGTTGGACTCAGTAATACTAAAGGTCTTTTCCAACCTAACTGATTCTATGATGCCAGGACTCTGTAAAGACACTAATCAGTAGTAGGTGCAAAGAGTACCACAGATGGAATACTACAAAGCCCTCTTCTGCCCTCCCACTCACCGCCCCCCCAAAACATGTATAAAATTCCAAATTAATTGTTGGAGAAATCCCATCCTCAAGCAGTTCACATTCAAGGACAGGACCTTTGCAAACTTAAGTCATTCCTGCACTGTCCTGGAAAGCAGATGTGTGAAAGAGAAACCAGTGCCGTGTTTTGCTATCTATGCCATCCCTACCTCTGTATAAGCAGACACAGGGCTACCAGCAGCCTGCTGTGGGACATGACTGAGTGTGTGCATAATCCTCAGGCAATACATGAATGAATTGCCAGTGTCTTTCTTTAAGAACCAGCAAACAAGAGAGGGAGAGCCATAACCACAGTCAAAAACCAAGAACAAAGGAGAGAGAGAGGCTGGAATAAGCAGGTTTCACCTCTGAAAACACATGGGAAGGGGTCCATAAAAAGCCACTGCTGTGAACAGCCAGTTCCCTGGGGAGGAGGGGCAAACCAGGTTGTAGTCATTGGCAAACTGAGGTAAACACTTTCTTGTACCTTGGGAAACACAGAGGTATTCATTTCCCTCAGCCTGCCTTAAGCATAGAAGGAGGTAGATGTTTCCTTCTGCAGCCTTCAAGGAAAATGCCAGGCAATGCAGCAGCTCTATCTTCTCCTGTGTTTGGAAATGATTAACAGTTTATATGAACAGGGTTGCACAACCCACTGTGTGAGCTGGAGTATGTTTATCTTCTACTATGAAATTAAACAACTGCTGATACCACTGCTCTTGGAGAGGCCACTGCACAACAATTCCGTGTTTTTTCTCCTCAATCTCTCAGCCATTTCAATTTCTAGCAGAAATAAGTTGTCCAAAGTTGCCCAACTCCAGGCATACATACATACATACATACAACAAAGATACATGGAAAAGGCATGTACAAAACCCTCTGAGCATTAAAGGCTGATGCACAACTATTTCAGTTCCAGGAAGTTTATTTCTGCAGGTGGTAGAAGCTTCCTGGTGCTTGTAGTAACAGCAGAAAGTATTTACCATACTTTTTTTCCCCTTAACTGCAAAAAATAAACAATCCATGTCACCTCCCAAGGATTCACTACCTTCTTGTAATACCTTGAAATCAATAATGAAGACCAGAAGTTTGAAACATGGGGTCAGCATCCTGGGACATGAAGTAGCAGATGAAAAGCACAAACGGGCAAGAACACAAGTAGCACTGCCCACACAGCGACTTGCCAGCATTCCCCAAACACACACAGCTGGCACACTATGTGCAGATACACAATTGATACACAATAGCACTTTGTTTTTTAAATGAAAGATTTTCATGTGTTCTCACTTGCAGAATACTCAACTTGACAAGCACATGCAAGCACAAAAGACTGTGTGAGACAACAGAAAACAGAATAGACAAGAAAATATATCTGAAATGTACCCAATAATGGTTTCATTTGCCTGTTCCCCAGGGAGATCTGAACCATTTTCTGTGAAGAGGCTGCGAAACAGATTGGGAACTTAATACAGCATGGTTAGAAGTATTCCACATGAGCTGCGTAGGTGCACAACAACCTCTACTTACCAGAAGAGAAATTGCATCCACCTAATCAAACAGCTGGAATAAAACCTGGCAGTTTCAGCAGGAACAGTGATGAGACTAAGCAAGGCAAGCCATCCCTGCCTTAGGCACAGAAGCTCCAAGGACGCCCATGCAAGTCAGGCGAGCTCCAATGAGGCCAGAGAAGGAAGTACCCATTTCAGCATCTTTGCATCTAAAACCCACTCAACAACACAATGAAGTTACACTCACAGGCCATTGCATGGACCTATATAAACAAACAGTTCCTCTTCCTTCACAGGCTCTCTGATCAGAAGGGATACAATGGAAACAGATATTCAATACAATCATTTTAACCTTCACAATTACTACTCAACTGAATGAACACAACCTGATCTGCAGCACATCAGAGCAATTACTTTGGCTTTCATTCTAGAGGGGTGTCATCAATTCTCATCCTCCACAAGACTGTAGAGACCAGGACACCTCTCTGTACCCCACAATTGCAGTCATCATGGCTCAGTGCCTGTGCTGCAGCAGAAAAAGGGATTGAATATACCATCTCATAAGACTGAGTCTGCACCTTCTGAAACTATAAGACTTTGACAGGGACCACCAATTCTTGGCTTGCAACTCCCTCCAGGAAAGTGGAGGAAGCAATAAATCTTCTCCCATGTGTGATTTTTATAGAACATGCTTGTAGCTGCTAACGTAAACCAGCTGTTTCGTAAACTGTGATATTGCCATAATGTATTTGAATGCAATTGTCTGGGTTAGGTGGAGATACTGTACATATTCTGAAATATAAATTACACCCATTTTGCTGGAAACTTTCAAACGATTTTTCATATAAACTCCAGATTAGAGCTGGGCTGATGACAGATTTGGACACTTTAAGTAAACAAGAGAAGTTTTTAAAGGGAGGAGAGTTTGAATTTAAAGAAAACAGACAATGCTGCAAAATAACACAATAATAATGCAAATAATAAATCTTTCTAAGTCAACTTGAAATATTTTTCTCAATCCAAAATTAAATGCTCGCTTTTATTTTCAAATTATTTAATCCTTAAAATCATGCTTTCTTTAAGGAAAAAAAAAACCAGTAAAAAGTTCCAAAATATTTTGAAAGGAAAGAGGACGGATCTAATTTTGAAAATGCTGAAATAAGACACTGCAGCATCTGGGGAAATCATCTTTCCTTTTCAGTCAAAACTACTGGCAATAATCATCCTTGAAAATGCACATACTTCTGATCCCTATCTAACTCTGCTTCTCAGCAAATTTATGACTTGTCAAAGAAAAACATTTTTCCCAGCTTTATATATGAAGACGGAGGTAATTATCACTTTCTCAGCCTACATAAGAGAGAATGTGTTGCTAATCAAGCCAGTGGGAATTAGAAGAGATACAAAGCAGTTTACACAACTCTCACAATCATTTCAGTCAATTGTAAATTATATTAGAACATCACTTTCATTAGGAGCAATGGAAACCCTCTCCAAAACTAAATGGAACAAAAAATCACACATGCCGTGAACTATCGGAGAAAAAGGAACAAACCACCTTTTTTCACTGAAAGACAAAAGGAGTATATCCTGTAGTCCCATTACAACTCTGACAGCACAATGTCTTCACTGATGCTAACACAGTGATGTGGCAGGGTGAATGGTGGTTTAGCTTTGCCATTTTATGTCCGTTTTCAAGCAATCCGACCTCATCCATTCAAATGCCACAGTTGGCTAAGTTGGTATTTTCCAACATCTGTAGTTATACCCAGATGGCTAATTTGAAATGACTGTTAGTAATACATGCACCAGAAGCACTGCTTTCTATAAATGCTGAGTATCAGTAATGCCCAATAAAATGAGCTACAAACACTTAATGCTGTGTAAAATAAGCTGATTAATAATTTCAGAAATGGAGAGTGTATTTTATACCCAACAAGGACATTGGTTAACTTTGAAAGATGCAAAAGTTCCTTAGAAAACATAATTTCACTTCTGTCAATTCATGATCACCACAACTGAAAACTATAGCTAAAATTTTTAAACTGAGAGAAAATACACTATATAAAGCATACAATATTTGCTCTTCTTTTCACTGGGTTTGAGCTTATTACAGTATTTTGGCATTATTCTCATTAGGCATTAGTCATGTTGGGAAATATACACACGGTAGGTGGTTCTGCATTAATAATGGAAAGCTCAGTGACACATTTACATACAGGATTCTGGGACTCCCATGTTAACCCAGGTACAGTGGGGAAAAGTATCCTGCTGCTGTTCAGATAATACTTAAGATTGTCCTAATGGTCTTTGCCTGTTCCATCTGTTTGTGGATACTAAGAGGTCAAGGAGCAATTTTGCACCCAGGAATGCATGTATTGTACTGGGGTACATGACTTAATACTACCTTTTTTATTTTCTTAAATTGATGCAGAATTCTCTTGATATTATTGTGAATCAATGAAATATATCATAGTCAAAATTACAGCCGTCTAATCATAACTAAACTGTCCAACACTTAAAAGAACAATGAAGTTCAAAAAGCTTCTAGAAAACTAAGTTCCCTTTTCCACTGAAATATCTCACAATCTACCAGAATCATAAAACTACATAGATAATATTTCAAAAAAGCTACTTGAGGAATTTAATAATTCAGCTTTGTACTTACACATACCAAGTCAATGAGATTTAATCAAACCTATATAGTTTTGTGTACTTAAATGCTATCCTGAGTAGGTGTCTCAATTCAGTATTTAAATATTAACTGTAATGTGTTACAGCAAAAATCTTGCAGAAAAGAAATGCTATGCTTCACTATGCAAATATATATAGCCAGGAATGCCTTAAATCGTCAAAGATACAACTTCCATTATACCTTATCCCAGACAGCTGAATGTTGGCAGATAAATTTCCACACGACATTTAAGATGAAGAAAAACAACAGCAAAATTCAAACTTTTGAGAGATATAGTTTGCATCTGCCACATTCTATAAAGACAAATGCCAGTGGAAACCACATTTGGTTTTTATTATACCACAAAACATGAAATACCAGCAATGAGATTCAAAAGAGCTTGAAGGATAGATTCAATGTTGATGTTGGGTACCTACACGGACACTCCATAATGGCTTTTACATCTCCAGATTCCCTTAATGTGACCCTAAAAAATCCTTGCTCAGGTCCATCAGCCTCTGAAAGCATGACACTCTCCACAGAGTGAGCAAATCACAATTTCCATGTCAAGTGAGATCCCATAATGCCTGAAATGATAGTTTCCACATCTTCTTTTTCACAGGATAAGGCAGCTGGAAGCATTTGATCCTCACTCAGAAATTTCAGACAGCCTCTGCCTAAATAAGTCTATCACATCCTTGAGTTTACTCTGAGATTTATTTTTTTTTTTCTGCCTGGAAATTTAATTAAATCAGTCCTTAATGGATTTTAAGAGGAACATTTGTTATTGGTTGGACAAACTGCACACTAGAGGACATGTGACCCACTGTTCAGGTAGCATTTCAGAAGAAGGACACAAATTTGATTTTACCAGCAGTCTTTTTCATGTGGAACAGTGAAATACTCCCAGAAGGAGAAGTCAAGAAGGCCCCTCTCCAAGAAAACAAGTTTCTATAAGCTGCAAGGGTACAATTTCTCTTCTGCTTTCTCTCGTCTTTGTCCAAAACTTTGTCAGTACAAATTCAACCACTGTGTACCATGACAAGAGTGTATACCATTGCAACCATTGCAGTGATGTGACTCAGGGACTTCTTTTGTGACATGCAGGTGGAAGGTATGGGCTTGAATCCTCTACAATTAAAGAGTGGAACCTAAGTCCTCACATACTGATAAAATGGACTACGAGGAGCACATGGATTTTCAAAGAAAAGTGTGACTTATCCCATTCCCTGTTCCACTTACGTTTGTTAACAAAGGGTATGTATGGGCATGCACCTTTAGAAGAGGAATGCACAGAGTGTGGAGCTGGGGTGGAAGAAAACATATTTCTGCAGACCCAAGAGAACCCCAACTCACCACACTCTCAATGTTACCGACTGGCTAATTCAAACCAAATGCAAGTGGTGTGCCAGCAACACACGAGCTCTTGCTGAGTTCTTTGTCCAGCTGAGATCTCACCTTGTGCCAGTCAATTCTCCTTGTACACTGAGCAGGGAACATGGGCATCTAACATGAGGTCTATGTTTGAGTTTGGGTCAAGCTAAATCTTGCTATCATTTTTATGCATGAGGATGTTCTCTATTGTAGGAACCGGAAGATGCCATAGCACCTGAGCTATTGCAGTTGGACTCGGATATACACTTAGATGTGGGAAGGGGATTTTTGAGGGCTGAAACATAAGGCACTTGCCATATGTCAAATGTTGGTCTAACGCTCAGCACGTGCTTCTGCAACAGCAACTCGGAGTATAATGGGTGTCACAAAATATGTTTTTCATGGTTCTTTCGCTGTAGTTCGATTCTCTTGGGACTGATTTTGCTTTCAACAGGCTTCATATCTCTCAGAATGTGCAGAAAGACAAAGCAGTATGTATATGCACACCATACGTGGTTTTGTGTGTGTGTGTGTATAAGTGTACTTTCATCCAAATGTCTCACCTACTGATACATGCTCACTGTCTTAATACCTGCATAGATGTGGCACATGCTTTTTTAACAAATACAAAATGCAGTCATAGCAATGTGTAAGCATAATGCTGCAAAGCCACCAAAAAGACAAAAGCAGAATGCATAATGAAGTGAAGTGCTGTTTTTCCTGTCAGTAATTACATTTGCATGAGAGCAACTCCAACCACTATCATTTATCATTTCTGGAGATGGAAATCTACAGTTGTATGTTACATATTCTATCCAATTAAGAACCCTCCTGCAGCATTAGACATGTTTGTTTTAGCATATTACAATATCCTTGAGAAGACTTCAAGAAATATGAAAAACATACAGCTCCATCTCTTGCAGTACTTCATAATTTACCAAGCACTGTAAGTTTGAAAGGCAATAACAATGCAACTGGCTGCCAGCCTAATCTCCCTAATGACCTGCATTTCACAGTTGTTAACATAGTTATCAGAGTTGCACTATCACCAAAATTCTGATGAAACTAAGTGAGAACAATGGCAAATGTTTCTCAATACTCATTTTAATGTGATTTTTTCCAGTGAGCTCTACTATTTCTATTAAGATGCAAGCTGCAGCAGTGTTTTCACTAGGGTGCATTTTTTCAAACCCTTATGCAGATGCTTGGAGAATCAAACCCTACAAGACTAATTGATGTGCACAAAAACCAGATAAAATTATTCATGTCTAAGTAACTTTTGAAAGAATTAACACATGCAAACATAGTAAATGGCTCATGCTAATACACAGAAGATAATTAAAACACAGACTTATGAAGGAAAACTCATTAAGAACCAACTATAAAACAGAATGTGATCTTGTTTGAAATCTTTCATCTCAGTCTTTGAAAATTTTCCCCATCCTGATGAATTTTGCTTCTTTATAAGGCTGGGACTAATTTAACCCCCAAAGCGAATTTCACCTGGATGTCTTATATATGGCATTCCTCCATCTGTGGTGTAGTAAAAATCCCTGTACTAAAAATTATTAGCAAGTAAAATGTCACAATTTTGTACTTTATGGTTTAATAACTTCCTTCAAAATGAATGTGATACTTAATCTATGCCCAAGCACTACTTCTGCATGTACAGAAACAGCGAATATTTGTAATTTTTAAAGTCCTTGCAAATGTATGAGTCACAGAAATACAAAAGGTCTTCCAGTGTCAACTCCTATGTTAAGCTCCAGGCTGGTAGAAAGACTGAGCTACTTAGTAGTTTACCTACAACATTGTTCACTCAGAAGTTAAAGCTGAGCAGGGCATAAAACAAGTTTTTCAAGGTTCCTTCACATCTTTTGGGATTCATTTTGCCTTTCGTAAGTTTTATAGCCCTTATGATGCTCAGAAACACACAACAGTGCCTTTCATTGAAACCTGTATCAAAATACATCTGCATCCAGCTTAATATTTCTCCTTCACCCTTGATACCTACACCAAGCTATTGTGGGAGGCCATGAAAAACTCCCACAGACGTGGTGTTTTCTGGAAATCTGACTTGCCAGTTATCTTTCAACCATAATTCTTCTATGATTCTCTCTTCACTTCACTTCCTGTTTTTAAGGTAACAACAGAAAGGTCACTTTAACCTCCAAGTAAAATAAAAAAGCATGCATTAACATGACATGCTTCCCATTCTTCAGATTCTATTAAAATACGGTTGATGTTTGCCACTGTGTATAATTCCTTGCAGAATCCTATTTTTCAACACTGAAAACCAAAATTATTTCAGTGAATAACTAGTGATTAATCATGATCAACTGTGATACTTAATTTAATTTTTGATTAGTTAATAATGTGCTGCTGAAGAAAGTGTAATAGCATATCTCACATCCACCATTTTTTTTCACTGAGAAAGTAGTAGCCTTAAAATACTGAACTATTGATTCTTTTTGCAGTTATTTACAAAGCTACATGAAATACAGATATATTTGGCATTATTTTTCAATTGCTTTCATTTATTGCTATTTCTATAAGTCCTAGCAATTTACAGTACTACATTTAAGTGTTTCAATTGAGCAGATGCATCTTTGGGAATTGCTCATTATACCTGTTTTCCCTCTACATATAACAGATCAGACCTTAACAAAAAGCTGAGCTTACTTCAAAACTGGGGGAAAATAAAGAGCTTTGTACCTTGGAAGAAGGAGCTTCCTGCACATACTTAATACATTTCAGAAAAAAAGACAAATGGACAAACTGAGAGAAGCCATCACTGCACTACAACAAAGTGACAGGCACAAAAGAAAGAGGGAACTGCAGTGTGTCTCTGCTCTGTTCAGCTGGTACAGCTGCCTATGTATACTTACAGCAACACTAAAACTACTAGCACGGTGTCATTTAATGCAGTGTATCTTTCCTATCATCCTAGTTTCCAGTTATATCCCTTTTCATATCTGTCCTTAGCAAAATTATTAAGGCAATTTTTTAGTCATCATCACTATTCTTTCAACTTTTGGCTTAAATATGCTACAGAATTCACAGTGTTAGAATGTGGTAGGAAACATACACTGAGCAAAGAGTTAGGAGTCAGCAAATAAATGAAAAATACAGTTTAAAGGTTCGGGGTGACTCAAGGAAAACTGCATATATCCCCCAGGAAAGTAAAGCTATTATCAATTACTTGATTGCTTAGTAAAATTGTTCACTTACATCACAATTTGACCAAAAGCACTGGAAGTTCATACCAGCACTCAATGATGCATTTAGGAAAATAACATTGCATTAATAGTTTGAAATTTTGAATTTTTTAATATACTTAAATGACTTTGGGTCTACCCTCTGCCTGGGAAAAGATGTAACTGGATATGCCATTCTCCTGAATTACATATGCCTCCATAGAACTTCAAAACTTCTCTACATAACATGAATTATTCAACATATGTGTGAAAATTACATTATTTTATACTAAAAAAATATTGTAGGGCTATTTTCAACTGCAACAAGACTTTAATTCCTGAAACATTTAATTTATCTTTCACAAATATCTAGCGCAAAGCAACTAAGATATTTAGTGAAAAGATGCAAATTGGTGAAGGTCAAAACCAAATTCAATGGCAAAGATGTATTTCTAAAGAGACATGATTCCTAGTAGTTAAACCAAAAAATAAGTCTGGAGAAACCAATATCTTCCCAGCTAACAAGTGTCGCTCAGAGTCCCTCTCCTTACAGCTTCTTCTGGAAAGTTCACTTGCTTTCTTATACTTCAATGTCAGGACCCAGTGTCAAGGTCAGGGATTTATGTACATTTCCTTGGCTCCAAAAATCATAAGCAAGAAGTGTGGCCAGGCACTATGAGGCTCTGCTCATTCCCATCAAATTCATCCTCACAGTGATTGGTTCCTGTGATGGTGAAAATCCAGAAAGTTCCATGGCCAGTAGAGGGGAATGAAAGCAGAGAAGCCTCACGCTCAAGTCCTAAGGGGAAATCATGGCACCCTGGCTCAAAAGCACACTACCACAAAGCAGGATAACATTTCCACCCTAACCTTTTTAAGGCTCTAAGGAAAAAAAAATTATCATGACAAGAATCAAATTATTTTTACAACATTCTGCCCCACGCTTGGTTTGTATCACTATTCTTTGTCTAATATTCCTAGAGAGACAATGAAAAGAGACTGGAAGCTCACTCAGAGCCCATGGAAACTGCTCACTGTGAAGAGGCAACCCGGCTGGACCACAGCTGTTAATCATGTTTTCCTTCTAGTTTGTTCAAGACATAAGGCTTCACAGTTTGCATGTGCAAACAGGATTCACTGCTGCTCCTGAAGTCAGGGTTGTTTTGAGAAAGAAGAAAATAACTACCGATCCAGATCAATATAAGTGGTGGGTGTTGGTCTCTTCTCCCAAGTAACAACAGATAGAAGAAGAAGAAATGGCCTCAACTTGCTCCAAGGGAGGTTTAGATGGGATATTAGGAAAATATTTTTCACTGAAAGGGCTGTCAAGCATTAGAACAGGTTGCCCAGGTTGAGTCACCATCTCAAGAGATACGTAAATGTGGCACTTTGGGAGGTAATTTAGGGGTGGACTTGGCAGTGCTGGGTTATCAGTTGGACTTGATGATTTTAAAGGGCTTTTCCCACCTAAATGATTCTATGAGTCTACCAGACAATATTACAGAAACCATTTCAGACACATTTGGTCCATGGTTTTCTTCAGATTTCTGGACTATCAGCTTTCAGTCACCTACTCAGACATATGTCTCAGGAAAACTGTTTTGCTTAAACTCTCAGCATTTGGATTTTAGCATCAAACTAGCTCCCATGACATAGTTTTCCTTCTGTTGAAGAAGCTCAAATATGTTTATTTCTTGTGGTTTTATGTCATACTTGAGCATCTCATGAAGAAGACTAATACAAGGATACTACACCCATATCCTTAGCTAATTTTTCCAGTGCTGCAAAGACTGCTTCTTCACTGTATTTTCTAGCTACTTCTCGTACCTCTGCAGTTCCAGGAAAAATCTTTTTTAGTCTTTCTGCACCAAGAGTATCTCTTTCAACAGATACTTCATTCTCACAAATGGTGTGAGAATACACTTTATTCTCACAAATATCTCATTGCTTGGCCTGTCACTCCACCCCAACGTTCCCCTCATGATTATCAGTGATTATTTGCACCAGCATATATACTTGCCAAGTCAGTCATGTCAAGACAGAAAAGTCTGGGCTTCCTTTTAGGTAAGAGCTTTCATCTGCCTTTCTCACAAGTCATCCTATCCCAAGTTTCCACACCCAGCTACAGGTTCCTGAGTGTTGCATTGGTCAGTGCTTCTCAGCTTTCATTCTCCTCAGATCTACTTCTGAGTCTCACTGGCCGGGGTCAGCAATGGGGTGGCAAAGCAGGGCCATCTGGGCTTGTCTGTTCTATTTAACCCTTTCTTTAACATGGCAGCTTTGGCAAAGAATGCTATAGATATAAAAGTGTTTAGAGTCATGTAAGAGGTAGCTAAATTTGAAAACCAAACAAAACAACTACTGACCATGTAAGTATTGATTTACTTTGGGCTTTATTGTCCTTTTCACGTGGACTACTGTTTTTGCATGAAAAACAATAATGTTTAAATCATGGGGATTTCTAGTATAAGATACTATTCCATGGTCAACAGATAAATTTAACAGGGCTCTGATTTCATCTCCTAGTCCCTTGCTAATAACATCCTAGGGGGAAAACTAAAATTCTGAAACAAACTTAGGATTCTCCACCATGAAAACAAACAGCACCTGCAGTCAGTAGATACATCTGTCTAAGACAGAAAATCAAATCCAGGAGAGATGACCAATCTGTCTGGGCATGCTCCTATCTACATAAAACCATCACAAGAAGGATATCCACTGCAGCACAGGCACCACCCATGTCGGCCCACTGATGGAAGTGAGGACACTCCAGTGGCTTCCCAGGAGTGCTGCTCCACCTGTGCAGAGGAGAGGCAGTGCAAAGAGCTTATTCCCAAGGCTGTGACTCCCATCTCATTACATTGTGTTCAGTAATTTCCTCCCAAAAGCAGTGGTTCAGATTAGCCAGCAGCACTGATACTAGCACAGTCATGCTGCTTATGAAATACAAAGCATCTACAGCTATCTCATATGTAATACAACCATCATATACATATATGTGTGTGTGTGTCTATCTAGCATTTGAAAAGCTTCACAATCAGACCCTTGACAGCCTTTCCATACTAAAAGGATTCAGCATATGATCTCCTTTTTCTTGTATCTGATACCTGGGGCTAGAGTGCAGCATGGATTCAGATTTCCAGCACTGGCACCAACAATTTTGGTCCTCTAAACCTTGTTTGAAAAGCTACACAGAATGCCTTCAAAACCAAATCTGAATCAGTAAGATGAGAAACAGAGAAACAGATTTGGATGTGCTCATTGGAACAGACACCACAAAAGGAGCAGCTGAAGAGGAGGCAAAGAACAAAACCTTAACGTAGTTCATGATTCAAGGAGGTGGTATTAGACGAGCAAATGCTTCTGCAATATGCTGAATCCATTAGCAACTTGAAATCAGACAGACAGTCCCCATGGATTCATGTCACAAAACCTACATTTACAGGAAGACTACTCCCCTTTGCAGGAAAGGCTTACCAAGAATAAAAACCCTTGTAATGAAAACCAGCAGAGAGAATAAATTACCATAAATTCTTTGTATTTCAGCTGCTCGGATAATAACGTATGAGAGTGCGCGCCGCACAAGAACGTTCCTGGATATCCCGATGACACCCTGATTGCAAACAAGGATGAAGGAGCTTTAATGCCACCACGTTTTCTCTCTTTCACGTACAAAATCCATGGTTACTGTTCTTCCTATTTAAGACAAAGCTGATCTTGAAATAAGTCAGATTTTGTTTATCTTAACACTTAATTTAATTTAAAAAAACCTTAACAGTGCATACATGTCTCCCATTCCACATTTGCAAGAAAAGATGAGATCTATTTCATAAAATGTGTAGCAGGTATGTTTTCCAGAAACTTCTCATAAGGAAGGAGGATGGGCTATCATTTTCCAAGTCTTTCTTCTGTGTATGGAGTGAGTATAATTTTATTCATCTTTTGCTATGTGCTGTAAAGCTACTATGTTTTACCTTTTCTATATTTATCATCCAAATTGGAAGAACAGTGGTTGTGTCTTTGCTTTCATAACTTCAGCTCTCAAAGAATTATAGATTTGGGACTAACTATTCAAATGTCCTGCAACACTCTTTACTCAATATTACAGTATTTTTTTAAACTACAGGTTAATCTATGTATTCAAAGTTAATCTTTACAGAGGGCTCCATTTTCAATCTTTTTGCAGACAGATATGCAGGAATACCAGTGTGACTGGTTGCAGAGAACATGACTGTAGTAGGTTTATCTCACTCTTCAAAGGAAATTAAAATCTACAATTATTCCTTCCTACATAGTGAAAATCTTTTATTGTAAGTATTTGGTATTTGAACAATTGCATTAGCTATAACCTCAGCAGTAAGATAGCCTCTGTAGGTATGTGTCTATATATCTATATATATATAGACATATATATATCTATATATATATAGACACATATATATTTACATAAATCCTTCCTTTTTCATGGTTTTAAGATGCTTTAACATTTTCCAGAACAGTGAAAATTAAGTGCTGAACTTAAGTTTGCTTTTCTTGATTTCATTCACAGACTTCTTGAAAGTAATGCATGAATTGTGAATAGTCCATGAGTCACTCATTGAATTTCTCTGCTATTATTACCTGTTACATCATTACATTTTGTTGGATTATACACAGATTTTCCATCTTTTTAAATTGTTCATAATAATTTTGCAAGTGTCTCTTGGTGTGTAATCCTCAGCTTCATAATCAACACTTAACAGTCCTAAAGTTTGTTTCTGAACAGTAATTGCCTAGTGCATTCTTCTGCTATTCACCATAATTTTTGACATCTTCAAGTATTTCTCTGCCTTCATCTGTTAAGGCACAGGCTTCAGATATCGCTGCATTTGATGTCTCAATGATACACAACACATTAGATAAATTGTTTTCTTGGATAAGAAACAATTATTTTAGTTCAACTTACTGATTTTTGTCTTTTTTCACATTCAGTCACAACGAACCTCAAATGTTAACAGAGTAAGAGCAACAAAATTAAATCACATTCTGATTCTCAAACTTGGGCTTATAATGACATCTCAATCAAGAAAATATCTGAAAATATAGTTACCAATCAGCTTAAGAAAATAAGTAGAAAACTGTATCAATAAAGAGGATCTGAAAATTCTTTCAGCTTACCATAAATCACTCAAATGCCTGAAAACACAAAGTTTCAAACAAGTTACCGAGCCCCCTCTCTTTTGGTATGCGTATACAAAAACATCACCATGGGACAGACTGGGGAACTAATGAGGAGCAATCATAAATATAAGGCAGCTTCACTCTTTCCAACATCATCCCTCTGCTACTTCCTTTGCACGGTAGCATGGAGAGTAGAATTTGCTGTGAAGAGATCACAGGAAATGTCACTTGCTTCACTACTCTAATTATGATTAAATAGCAGGGGGGGAGCTCATTACAGGAATTTTTTGGCTCCTGAGTAATTCCTGAGCAATACCTAAAGGAGAGAAACTTCTCATGCAATGAATGAGCATATGAGTGGATGTATGGTGGTGCTGAGTGCTACCTTCAGTGGCACAATACAGTGGAAATGTTAACTTTGATCCAAATTTCTTCTAAGACAGCCATCCATAATATTTTATCTGTGCCAAGACCATACAAGTTTAAAATTGCAACAAGCAGAAAACCGCACGCAAACAGACCAGATTTTTGATTTGTAATGGGTATTTAGCCATCAGGCTCCAACTTTCACTAAACACAGAATCAGCAAAAGCAAAAAAAAACCATGAACATTTTTCCTTTTCACATGCCTGTATTTTATGTATTTATTTATTCTCAATATGACCAACCATAAATTCCTCTAATCAAGATGCCATCAAAGTAGTTTCAAAGTTTCCCATAAACTTGGTATCCCATAGATGTACTTCAATAATCTGGGTTTTTTTGCTACTCAAGGCATCACTTAAACCCTGAAAAACTGGAAAATTGCCTCAGCATGTTGACCTGGAGTTCTCAAACTTCATTGCATGTACAGGTACAATATAGAAACTCCTTCAGAATGGTACACAGTCCATGTAGCCACTGCCCATTCAAGAAGGCCCAACCTCCCCTACTGTCCAATGGCAGACATCAGGAAAAGGTTTGGAAGTCTGTTGCCTGTTCCATCAGGGAACCATGAAAAAGAAATATCATGGATTCACTACTGCCTTTGTGATCTCGACCCAGCTACCCATTTGCAAAAGTATCAGCACTTCTTTTGACAGTCAGGTAAAAAAAAACACACCACCAAACCACACAGCAGACTGTAACAACACAGCAGGTATGAAATATGCATTGAAAGTCAAACTGACTTGTTGGGAGCGGTTAACAAACATTTGACTCACAGCTACAAAGAGATCTGAAATCTTGAAGACAGCTGCAAAGCTCAGTACTGGGCAAACCACATTCCAGCCCAACCACTGCAAGCTCTCAGTCTGGGTAAATTGTGAGGATGTGAATCCCATCAAAAATAAAGGCAGAGTTTATGCACACATCTGTAGGGACAAAGTGAAAACTGGATGAAGGTTTTCTGTTACACTGGACAAAGGAGATCTCCACACTGCGCTACTGCCAGAGATGCAACAAAAGAGAAGTCAGTCTTACTCCCTGGGGCTAAAGTTACTACCTCAGTGCAGCTGTCAGCCAGCGCAGAGCAGCTGCTGTTCAATATTACACAGCATATGCACATAAGAAGTGGCTCTCAGACTTGTGTTTGCAGGAACTGCTGCTGCTGCAGGTTTGGTGGCCTCACCTGAGCCATCCTGACAAGGTCCATAACTGCAGCACTGAACAGGAAACTCGGTTCTTCTAAAAGGGAGCTCAAACACTTCCTAAGGCATAACCTACCTTCCACTGGCTCCTGCCAGCATTTGGAAGGGCTCCTGCTGCCTTGGAAGCTCCATAACATTAAGTAAAAGTGGCTGTCGGGCACATTTACCACTGCGTTACACAGCTCCAGAGTGAAAACACAGAGAGACAAGATGTAACTAGACAATCTTCTGGACTGATGAACTTCCTACGGAATTCCTCCACCAACGCTGCACTTCTCTGCCTTTTTTTTTTCTTTTAAAGTATTAAAACTAAGCCTAAAACAGAATTCCTGTTTCCTCTGTTCCTTCACATTCTTTCAGAAAACAGGTATTAATTAGAAAGATTATGTCTGCTTCTTTCTGAAGAATGCAATTTCTTTTTACTTTCAAGCTTTGGAGTTTTTTTGTCCAATAAAAAAACCTGCTCATATTACATATTTGCTCAGGCTGTCAGGTTTTCTCTCTAATTCCTAATTGCTTTCAGCTCAATGAAACAACAATTGTGGTAAATCTGTGCTCAGGTTCAGCAACATGGAGTCCTGACTCATAGGTGCTGTAACAATTTATACAGAAATTTATGTACATAAGCATGCCACTAAAGGAAAAAATACATAAACCTGGTCACTGGAAAGCTCAAAATACCCAAAGGTGCCCTTCTTTTGACCACTGGGGAGAAGGCAATGATATATCAACTTAAGCCTCATAACATGGTAGAAAATGTCATCTTTGTTATTCATCACTGGCTTGTGATACAGATGAGAACGTGCCCAGAGTACCTTTGCAAAGCTGCACTGGTCTCTGAGAGGTCACAGCACATGCTGGATGTCCAGGAAAAAAACAACAAAACTGAATTCCAGACAGAATTTCTTCTGCCAGACAGAGCCGTCAAATTCTAGTTCATTAAAAGTATAAATGTTTCTTTGAGAGCACTGTGGATTTAAACTGTACTTTATTGGTGACATTTACCAACGGACTATGGTAATGCAGTCACTCGAATAGCTGGTATTTCTTTGCTTAACATCTTTCTCTATTCACTGTTGAGAAGTTAAGGCAGAATAAGCCTGTTAGATGAGACATTATTTCCAGTAACATGTTTTCCCCACTAAACTATGTCTAGTATTTTTCTTTTGGTAATCAGTCTAATCTGGGGCAATTTTTCTGCCCCAATACACTTTCAGGGAGGTCTCTTTTTTCTAAAAACATCACTCCCAACAGCATTAATAAAAACTTCAGATGAGCAGTTCAAGGGATAAGACAGAGAGGCTGCAGTGGAGACTTACATAATACTTTCCCTTTTTCTGTAATAACTTTTTGGGCTGAAGCTTTCTTTTAACTTTGGCCCAGGGCTGAATATGTGAGATGGCATCTTAAAAGGTTCCTAAATATTAGAGGAGTGATACTTTAAAGCAAACGCCCAAAAGAAGAACGGAGGCAGAAAGGATGAGCATCTTTAAAAGATGCCAGCAGAATCATGGCTTGTATCAGAAATTTGTGGCCAGCAGGACTAGGACAGTGATCATCCCCCTGTTCTCAGTGCTGTACTTGGTGAAGCTGCACCTCAAATCCTGTGTTCAGTTTCGGGCCCCTCACAACAAGACAGACCTCAAGGTGCTGGAGCATGTCAAGAGAAGGCAACGAAGCTGGTGAAGGGTCTGGAACACAAGTCTCATGAGCAGTGGCTCGAGGAGCTGGGGTTGTTTAGCCTGGAGAAAAGAAGGCTCAAGGAAGACCTTATCACTTTCTACAATTACCTGAAAGTAGACAGGTTGGTCTCTTACCACAGGTAACAAGAGATAGGACAAGAGGATTTGACAATCCTCAAATTGTGCCAGGGGAGGCTTAGATTAGGTATTAGGAAAAATTTCTTCACAAACGGGGTTGTCCAGCATCAGAACGGACTACCCAGGGAAGTGGTGAAATCACCATCCCTGGAGATGTGTAGATGTGTCACTTAGGGACACGTTTTAGTGGTGGACTTGGCAGTGCTGCGTTAATGGCTGGACTCGATGATCTTAAAGAGTTCTTTTCCAACCTAAATGATTCTAAATGATTGCAAGAGTGGGGAAATGACACAGTGGTTGTGGTAACAGTGTGGTAAATCAGTCTGATGATGCAGAAGGTTTCATTAATTTATATTACTAATAAATTTATAAATTTTTAATATAAACTTTTGAACAAAAAAAGAGTTCTGAACCAGTTTCTTTTTGCTTGTAAATTGCCAAACTTGGCCCTTTGGGACAGCTTCCAGCCAGGGCAGTCCTTCTTGCATGCCTCACTGAGCAGCCGTCTCCTCAGGCCAGCAAATCTCCTGTGGGGAATGCACGTAGGGCAGCAGAAACGAGTTTCCCTTTTGTTCATTTACTGGCAGCTGTTTGGAGAGGTGCTGTAAGAGAGAGACTTTCCTGCTTAGGCACCACATCTACAGCAAGACTTTCCCATGGCAGAAACACATCTGCAGCACCACAGTGGCAAAGAATGAAATGCAGATGGGGCACTACTCAGCAATCATGCTGGGAAACAGATTAAGCTGCAAAAATGCAGAAATCTGCCTAAAAATGCAGGTAGGCTTTCACTCCTATTGCACAGGATATCTCAGATTTAGCAGATCCCCTAACTATGTATAAAGCACATGAGAGCATGACTCCATTCTTCACCTGAATAACCATAGCTCATTTCTACTTGGAGCCTTACCCTGCAATACATTCCTAAAACATCTATGTAAGTACTACTATGTAATTGTAGACTTTTAACTTTATATGGGACAAAAACTTTTCACTGAATGACCATTTTTAGCTCCTACTGTTTAACTCTGGGCAGCTTGGGTACCTGTTTCTCCTCACATCATGTGTGCCTTTCCAGCACAAGCCACATCTGCTTCACCTCCAGCTTCTCTTACATCCCGCTCACTGCTCATTTCTCTTTTGCCCATTGTCCTCTTCCCCATTTGCTCTGCAGAGCTCCCAGCAGTGCTGTATCTCCTGCTGCCGCTGCTCATTCCCCCAGCTGCAGCTCAGCTCTCCTTCGCCCACTATTGCAGCACCCCAGAGCACTGGGGAACATGGGCACCACCAGCTAACTTCAAAGGCATGCGGTGCATACCATCTCTTCTCTCCTACCCCACGCCACCCTTGTACTTTCCGTGCTTCCTCAGGCTTCACCTCCATTCCATGTAGTTCTGTGGAATTAAGACGCTTCAAAGTAACCAAAACTTCCATAGGCACCAGATAGACACAGGCAGAGAGCAAATTTGGTTGCAAAGAGAAATCCAGCACTGTCACTAGAAGCCAAAAATGGGCACAGGGTTTTGCGGACTGGCAAAATTTGCAGTGTCTGTCCCACTGTAGCTGATGGATGCTTCTGCCCAGCACTTGACTCCAGCCTGCCTCACACCTTCTGTGATGCTCTGGGATGCTCACCCAGACTGGATTACTGGGGTATTTTTGAATCTCTGTCCTCTGATGTCTGCTATAAGTATTTGAAGCAGCAATGACACTGAAAATGAACTCATGAAACATTTGCAACGCACTTCTATCCTGCAGCAATGCTGACACTTGGAAGGATGTTTGTGCACCACCCTAACCTGTGAGCAACTCGGGTTTCATTATTTACAGCTCAAATGTCTTGCCTGCATTCATATTAAAACTGGCATCACTTAACAATAAACTGTTTTTCTAAAATATCTTCACCTTTAATATTCAGAGAGCCTAAAAACTGACATATAATAACCTCTTCTTTTTTAATATATTTTCCTTAGAATACTTTTAAGAGGAGAGAACCATATCTATTCCCATCAGGCCACTAGGGACAAAGGACAAAGTCACAAATACTCGCAGAATTCTTGTGTAACAAGTTCAGCAGGAATCAGCCAACAATGTCTGCAAATCTGTATGTGCCTACATGGGCTACACTTCCTATGTTTTATATGTGTAATTGATATCAGAGCTGCCATATCAGCTATCAGCTACTAATATCTGATAGATAAGGAATAGGTAATGGCCACTTACTATCTCTTGATATGATTGCAGCTTTCTCTTCACACCTTACAGGCGCCTGCATGGAACTATATCGGTTTACCTAAATCAAAGATAATTTCTCTGCAGAACTCCACTCATACACATATTCTCAGACCATGAGGGCTGCAGCAGTGCTCCCAGTTTAAGTAATACATGCTTGATTTGGAAAGTGTTTTTATGTCTTACTTTTCTGTCAAAGCTTCACACAGATTGGTTAGAATGCTGCTGTACTTTAGATCATCCTGAATAATTAATAAAGAGTTTGCCAGTTCTTGAATATATTAGCAGAGAAGAAATATTGCTTGAACTTGTGAACTGTAATCAGCTTGCTGCAGAAGAGAAAATCCTTTCTCCTCCTTTCATTATTTCTTACAACATTAAGTTCAAAGAATTCTTTTGAATAAAAAGACAATATTGCAAACTAATAATGCTCATTAAATAAGTCTGCCTCTTTTGTTCTACACATACGCAGCGCTGGAAAGCCTAAGGAGCAATTACAGAAGGAACATCTTAACAAAAATTCATCTCTCTCCCTTTCCTCCAGCACTCATAATTTGAGCATTTACAATTTCAAAGCAACCTTAAAACAAACCTGGCCAAAGGCATTCTTAAGTGCAAATAAAAAAGTCAGCACTGGTGAAAAATCTAGAAAGTAGAAGTCATGCATGTCTTCTCTGTTCTCTTTTAGTCTTTGCTAACTTCAGCAACTGTTCCTAACCAGTGATGAACAAATGGGAATAAGGAGGCCAGGGCTGTCTTTACTCTTTTCCTTCATTTTCTTACCTGACAAACAGTCTCTCAACAAAATATTTTTTTTTAAAACAAAACAAAAAAATCCAAGTACCAAGGCATGTTTTTTGGTTTGTTGTTGTTTGTTCATTTTTTAATGATATTTACAACTTTACAAGCACTAAGAGCAATGTCAAAACTTCCCTTGCTGACAGATGCCCTGAGGACTCTCTCCTGTCTTCCCCTGAAGTACACTCCAATGGCTGAGGAAGGGCTGCAATGCTGAAGATGGTCCTCAAGTTCCCACATGCTAGTGGAAAAGGAAGTTTCCAGATTTGGCTTCTACTCTTTATTCTTTCACTTCAGTTTGTTTACTAAGTCAGAAGAAACACAGAAGTCACTTTCAGAAATATAATACAAAAAGCTTAGAGAAGTGAACATCTTGGATAAACAGGTGTTGAGTACGAAAAACCTCAAAGCATATTTCCAAAACCCCAACTGAATGCACAAAGCCAACAAATCTATACTGACTGCCTATTTATAGAATTTACCAGGCACTTAAAGCGTTTTATGACTATTCAGAACTAATTTTAGAAAGACAGGGAACCAACCTGTGTTCAGAAGTCCTTACAGATACTGTTACTTGTGATTTTTACTTCGTTCAAAACAAGCTGTTGCCTCAGTTCTAGTATTGTAAACTTGTATTTTTATAAACAACTTACTGGCCACAAAAAGAGACCACATAATTAGAATTACTATCCAAATAATATAGCAGCTAGTTACTTGCTGTCACAACCACGGAGGATTCTCTGGAACACTGGCAAGTTTGTAATAGGATACTCTACATACAGCCTCGGTGTCAAGTCCTTAGCACAGTTTTAATTTCATGCTTTAAAAAGAGAAAAAGCTCTGGGTTTGTTTATGTTGTAGTTGCTTGTGCACAAAGAAAAGTATAACCTACATCCAGCTACATTCAGAATTCATCCTTTGATGCTTTAGCCCCCTAACCAGTTTTTAGATAACTGATCATCTTGTAAAATGGAGTGCACCATTCTGCCTTGAAAGCTTGCTTTATCTCACTGTATTGGAAACATACTGGGAGCATAAAAATATATGTCTGCAGAAAGGATCTGTATGCGCAGCAGGTGATAAATTATCCTGAAGATATGCTATAAAGCTTTGATGGGTGAAAGGCATACCACTCAGCTCCCCATGCTCTGCCCTGTGTAACTACAGCTGACATCTTTATCAGAGTGCTCCTATTCTGTTTCCATTATAATAAAATCCAGACTAACTTCACTGATCTGCGTATGTTAAAATATGCATTCCTGTCTCTACCAAAGAGCCCCATTTCTGTGAGTAACTTTATACTACAGACACAGCTTCCTAAACGTCCTATTCTTCAGGTTAATAAAGGAAAAAAAACAAACATGTCCATACATAAATTAACCACAGTCAAGGCTTTGCAAAGCAGTCCAGGAAATGCAATTCTTAAACTATAAAGTGGTTAATTTAGCTGTAACCCTGACCAGCTTACACATTTCAGCAACTTTTCACTATTGTATCCTACATATGTATATTGTTCATTGATGTACTTAACACAGTAATTACAAATTGTACAATTTTTATTCAGCATGTATATGCAATGTGATTAACACCAGCTCTTTGGTATGCACAGCACACTGCTCAGTGCCCAAGGTCTTACAGGAATAAACTGGGGGAAAAGAAACCACCCAGTATTTCACCACTGCAAAATAAAATCATCCTATGATACAAGCAGCTATATGAAGAGCAGATTTGTGGTTGCTCTTACAACTTCAAACGTGGCCTTTCCTTACATTCAGTTGGTCCAAATATAAGTATCCATTCTCTCTACGCCTAGTAATTCTCATGGTGATAACTATAAAAACAGCTACTACTTCAGGTGCTTGATGAAGCTTTCAACTTACTTTGTTCTTTTGGGATAGAAAAGAGATAAAAAATTAAAATAATATATAAAAATTAAAAAATCCTCAGTGCAATTTTTAGAAGCTAATATACCTTTTCTCTTTTCAGAACTGCTTAACTACTGTCAACATTGCTTAAAATATATATAACACACGTATATATGCAAATACATATAGATTATCACGACTAAAAAGAGACTGAGCCAGCAGTATTTCAGTTCAAAGGTAAAAGCATGAGAGATTTATTCATGAAAGAAATGGGGTAGCTACAGCATAAACTCCCATCTACCATAAGCATTTTAACAGCTATTAAAAAAATGTGTAACTGAAAAATAGCATAGAAACAACATGCTAGTGTAGAAACAACACACTGGTGTAGAAAACAGGAATGTTTTTTGGTTCTTAACTAGATAGACTAGTTCTACATTCAAACCATGCCTCAGCACCTACGAGAAAACAATCTCACACAGCATCGTTCTTGCAAATTGCATCATCAAATAACATCATACTTTTCTTCTATGGTTGCCTGTTAATGAACACAAATACAAAGCTTCACCCAAGCTTGGTGACATGCCGATTTCATTACTGAAAATGTACCGACCTCCACAATAAAGACTCACAAAACAAAAAATGCAATACACATTAAGGGAACTAATCTCATAGTATTTTAAATTTCTTGCATGAGTAATTATTGTGCACTTCTTGTGTGCCACATATTTTGCCTTAAGAGGGAGTGGTTGATACAGTGGAAATACAGAAGAATACTTGGTGCACAGCAGCCTCAACACTGGCCCTGGTACCTAGAGCGGCAATACCTGGTACCTAGAGACCATGGAAGGAGTGCAGGGGCAGCAGTGAAGGAGGACTGAGAGGCAGGGAGGTTGACCTAGAGATATTTGAAAGCCCCTTCCAAACCAAACCATTTTGTGATTCTACAGTTGTGCTTGTCTCCTATGAACAGTGTAAGTTTAAGGGTAGAGGACAGAGAAGGGGACTAATGTTCCCATCTGAAGATGACTCCAGAGGTGAGGATGAAAGAGGTAAGGGTTATCCACTGCAAGGTCTGGCCTACAGCTGTGGGAAGGAAGAGCAGCACTGGGTCACTGACTGGGTTTTGGAGAGCGTGCCCACAATTATGTTATTTTTGCCTTGAAACTATCTCAGAACAGTTGATTCTCTTGCCAGAGGTTTTTAAATTACCAACTAAGAACACAGAGACACAGCTCTCCTTTCTGCTTTGAAAGGTTAAAATGGAGCACAGGAAGAGGGGAGTGCAATTGTTATAAAATACGGTATTGTCTGAACATCACCCTGTTGGAGAGAATTGCTTTTGGAGAGTTTCTAATCGCCCAAAAGATGCATTTCTGTTTACATTCTTATCTGAAAGAAATGAAGTTACAAGCTTACTTTGTCAAGACAGGCATGAAAAATGACATAACATAAAGTAAGAAAAGCAGATCTTTCCACTTGTTGATGTACAGTTAACTGCATGGCATTTGTTAAAAACGCAAGACACATCAATTATGCAGCATACCTCTATCTTTTCATGGTAGGGCCTGAAAACCACTAAAGAAATTATTTTGGGGAACTGTACAAGAGCACAGGATTGGTGCAGAAGAAAAAGACCCTAGCAGAGACAGGTTGGGGGCGAGTACTAAAGCAAGGAAAACTGCTTTTGGAGCAAAGGAACTCAATGAATGTGCCAAACCACATGACTAGCAAGTTAGAATGGAAGGAGATCTTACAGCTGATGAAGCAGCAGGAGATTGCCAGCTGTTGGCAAGAATCCCCTCCACGATAACAATGTGAAGGTCCCTCCCTGTCCTCAGATAGCCTGATGGTGTTGAGCAGTCCATAAAGGGTGTCTGAGATGCAAATGCCAAGGCCACAGAAACCAGAGAATTAGCTAAAAGAACAAAGGTTTTACTCAAAATGGTGGAAATTCAGAAACCTGTCAATTAGGACAGTAATTCCAGTCCAGCATGCATATGGCTTACAGGAGAATATATGAACACACCTCCAGACTGTCTTTTTTTTTTATCAACTGCTAATACTAGAGACAAGCATAAGGCACACTAATGCAAAAAATCAATAGTATCATGCCAGTTCCTATTGGGAGGGAGTGGGAGGAGAGAGGAGTCTCAAAGGAAGTTAAGATTATTTCAAAGGAGAAAAAATCACTAGCCTGAGTTCTGTTGAATGATGGAAGTGTGAAAGAATTAAGTTGTCTATGATGTATAAGATTATTGATTATTCCCAGGGAAACTGTATTTAAGTGGAGCAACAACTCTCATCAGTGAGAGACTAAATTAGTGCCCAGATCTGTCTTACAAAGACATCAGCAGACAAAAAGGTTGCTCTATTCACACCAGAAAAAGAGAAAATGCTGACTTTCAACCTGATAAATGTGTAATAAAGCTACCAGAATAGAAACATTTTACACATACGAGAAAAACAGACATTACCCAGCATAGATTTGACAGAGAAGCAAATCTACAGAGGGGAGAATGATTAATAAATATTTAAGTTCATGTATATTGAAAAACATGGCCCCATACAGCAATCTAAAAAAACAGGAAAATGCATTATATAAGTTTGATTGCAGTATTCTTCTCTTTTTCCATTACTGACCTCATTGTATTAGCATGTTACCCTTTCATGCTTCTGTAAAATAAAACACTAATTGATTTTGAGCTATCCTGACTAATAATCAAAGATTTCTGATTTTTCAAGCTAGGCTGATAAAAATAGTTTCATTCACATATGGATGCATATGCAGCTGCACAGTACTCAAGATAAAAATCGGAAGCTTCTTATTTGCAGACATTTAATGCTACTACAATGTTGGAAGTTTCCACCAGAAAATTGAGCCAAAATCCCAAATCAAACCTTTCTATGCAGAGAAAAAAAAAAAAATTACCAACCCGACAGAATTTTTTATTTTTAGAAAATAATGTGTGTTCATTCCTGAAGAGGGAAGGTGCTCTAGACAGGTTTTCATATATCTGCTTTAACCATCACACATGACTCAGAGTAAGATGCAAGTAGTATTTTAAAGTTTTGAGCAATAAAACCAGAGACTACAAAGATTTACAGTAAAATAAAATGCACACTAACAGGCAAATTAACTTCACAAGTGTGGCATGAGAGTGCAGCCCTGAAAAAACACACACTATTATCCGTACTTCATCACACACAACAGCCTTTGGCATCTAAAGCACAGGTAAAAATAGCTCACAAAGGACAGGAAACAACAGAAACTCGTTCTGGATATAGGTCCTGCATAGCACTGTCAGCTGTTCCCAGTAAGGCAGAGCCTGCACTGACCCAGGAGGGACCCCTCTGAGCAGTTAGCAGAAATACAATGCAATTACAGCCCACAATAACTTTAGCACTTCACTTGGGGAAAAAATCCTCCTTTTAGCAATTAAAAAAAAAAAAAAACAAACCTCAAACAAACAAACAGACAAAAAAAAACCAAACAAAAAACCCAAACAAGACCAAAACGGGAACCTGTCTTTCTAGCAGGAGCATAGCCTGGGACATGTAAGGATGTTCACTGAAAGAGTCCCTGTATCCCTCTGTATCAGGAGTTCTTTGTTGCCTGGCAATAAATTGGAAAGACGGTCATATTTAAAAGTAAAAACATCAGGCTGTGCCTCTGGAAGGATGCAAAGGAGCCCCTGAATGAGTAAGAAGGAAAGCAGGTTACCTTTAGCAAGTCTCCTCAGGATCTGACAGCGGCATTTAAAAGAGACAGCTATCATTCTGGCTGCCTGCCTCCCCTGGCAAAGCGCGCTCGGGGCTCTGCTCGGGTGAATGCAGCTGCAGCCTGTGAATTCTTCCTTCCACACATACCAGGCGAAAGGTAGCCCCGGCGGGGAGTGACAAAGCTTAATTCCTCTTGGCTGATGCAGAGATCAGCTCCATGTCATCCGGCAAAGCTGTGTCATTCACTACTACCGCCGTCACCACCACCTGCATGAGGAGATGAAGGGCTTACAAAGCCATATTTCCTTAAAAGCTAGAAAGCATCCAACTGCACACACGGACGTGGATATTAGAGGGAGTCGTTGCCCAGCCTCTCGCATTCCCTGACCCTGCAGGGAGTGATGGTTCTGTGCCAGGCAAAGGGCCCCCCATGTTTCAGCAAGACATGGTGATTTTTCTCCTCTTTCCTCGCATCTTTCCTTTCCCTTACTGTTCCCTCTGGATAAATAGGGCAAAACCACCAGGAATCCTACTTCTGGGGGAGAAGGACCCTATTTCAAATGGAAAATATTCTAATCAAAGCATAGTAAATATTTACTCTTACAGATCTGTAAGGAAGAAGAAAAAGCCTGATTTGATAACCAGGAAAGCTTTTGACAATTGTAGACAAGTATATTATAGCCAGTGAAGCACAGACCACAGGGGGAGGGAGAGAGCTGGAGGGAAGTGATGGATTGTTGTGTGTGGGCAGGATCACCAAGTATTTGATCACACCAAAATAAAATGATGCTGCATAGAAAACACACAACGAATCAGGTTTTCTCTCCTCACTAGAGGAGAGCAGATTTTAGTGCATCTGAAAAATTTATTTGGCCAAACATTGCACCATTTATATGGTATCTTCAGCTCACCAGGAGTTTTATGTTCTCTCATGCCTATTCAGACAGCAAATTAACCTGCTTTTACAATTCATTCAGAAAATTACGAAGTAAGGCACATCTCTTAAACAAGAGCTCCATCCCACCTTTATAGAGCCGAAAAATTACTCAAGGACAAAATTCCTCACCCATTCTAAAAACCAAAGAAGCAATTCAAAATAAGCTATATAGAGTTTGTCATGTCAAATCTATGCACAAACCTCACAGCCTGCATCAGATACTCTCCTTTAGAACAACAGATATTAAGATTTATGCTTGAGTGATATATTTAAAACTGTCTTTGTATATTCTGTCCCATTCATGCGCTTTGATTACAAAGTTCTTTGGTTTATCTTCTGCCATCTTTTATCCATTGCTATACTTAATGTTATGGTCCAGTGTTATGGTGCACATCTTCTACTCTCATCTACTGAAATCCTGGAGGAGGCATGGACAGCTTTCACACTCTGAGCCTCTTCTCTCTCCCTGCCTGCTCCACACTGCGTCAGCAGGTCCATGCTTCCCATATTCCAACTCCTTTGTGATTGTTTTTCTTTTTTTTTTTTTTTACTGGTTAGAGCAACCACCATATTTCCAAGGGCAAGGTGAAACATTCCATCCACACAATTGCAATCGCTCAGACGGAGCTGGTGAAAATTGATTTTATTTCATTGTTATAGGTTCTCTGTCACACATTGTCATTAAAACCAGATGGGCATAATGGAGTCATCTGTTCACCAACTTGGTTATCACTTCTTATAGCTGCCGTTGTACCAGACAGCCATGAAACTCAACCAGAAGAAAAGCAGACGCACCTGAAGCCATAGACTGATGGCTCCAGCCCTGCAATGACAGACCTCCAGCCAGGGATGGACAGGGAGGGCAAGGAGGATGGAAATCACGGAAAGAAGGTAGAGTCAGTGTAATTCAGTGGTCCAGAAAGAAAATGGAAAATCGTGGACCACCATGGAGGGGGAAGGGGAAAGGAGTTCTGTATTCTTGTTCTCCCATAAAGAGAAAACCAAGCGAAGGGTAAGTGCCTCTCTCTCTGACAATACACTTTTTGAGGAAAAAATTTGCCACTATTCTTTCTGGCCGCCTCCTGCTCAGGTAACAGGACTCCACACCAATAGTACCAACAAATACCACCCTGTATCTGCATTGCTCTCTCTCTGTTGTCCAGGAAAAGCTGTTCCAGAAACCCTCTCAAGGATAAAGACTCAGCATGCAGTCTCTGCTCACAGATCTCTCAGATTTGAGATGCTGAAGCTGCTGGAACTTGCTGCTCTCTTTCTGCAGACTGGTATCCAGAATCCTTATTACTGTCATTTCATCTGCTAGATGCCTGTCCTGGATACCATACACCTTGCTGTACCCAGACAGACCCATTTAAAGACTTCCCCTTAACTCAAGGGCAACCAGATGATACTGCAAGATGATCATTTAGCTGTCCTAATATTTGTTCTTTGATTTTTCCCAGTCAACTGTGGGGTCAGCATTGTCTACATCAGGCAGGCAGGTCTCCACTCCCACCTCTTTGCATACGGACCCTGCTATCACCTGCCAGCATCAGAGCCAGGTGAGCCTACAGTGCTCCTCCTGCCCTTCAAAAGAAGGTGATTTTGGTGAGCAGCTCTCAACTCCAGTCTGCTTTGGTACAATTTTAACACTCTTGAGGACTTCTAATGTGCAGAGAATGGCAAGAGGTTGTATCTACACCATGAGGAAGAACTGCTTGCTGCTTGCCTTTGTCTTTTGCAAACTAAGTGTGCCGTTTGCCTCCTCTACCAAGGAGGCTGAACCAGGGTAAGTCATGAAGTCAGATTACAGACTTCAGACACAGGAGAAAAATCAAGCACTTACGTAATGAAATGCTGAATCCCAATGGGATTAAGAAAAAATGTGCAACACTCTAATAATTACACAGAAACTGTGATATTTATGCAAAATGAGTGGAGACCTGGTCAGATGAGGCTTTACTAACAGTGAAAAGATACATTCCTTGATCCGAAAAGCTTATTGTATCGTTTACTACTTCTTCTAAATAATTGGTGTATGTGCTAAATAGCCTGTGAAGCACTGCAATAGTCACTTCCAACCAAGTCAACAGGATTAATTTTTGCTTATGTTTCTTCAGACAGTTTTTCTGTCCTTGCCAAAGGAGGTCATGTGTGGATTTGAATTCGTCAAAAATATTTTGGAAGACAAAGAATTCATACTTCAAGTGCAGCATGGAACATAATGATATACTGTATGCACTGCACAGTTTTTTTCCTCGCTTTTGCTAGGTCAGTAAAAGATCAAGGTATTGGAATAATTTCTAAAATATTCACTCGTGACACCCATGGTTTTATCTTGCAGGACAATGATTACCAGCATTCATAGAGCTGTTTTGGTTCCAAGTCCTGCTTCTGAAATGAATTTAACCATACCTTGCATGTTAAAAAATATATTATATATTTTTAACCAAATTGAGAATTTTGTGATTATTAAATGTCTCAACATTCCAAAAGCCAGCCATCATTTTCTGAGGTGTCAGTCATTCAGCTCTGCAGCTGGACTCAACTGGTTGTTCAGGAGAAAAAATGGGGGACGAGGTAAAAACAAAAAGGGGTAGGTAATGTAATATTAGGAAATCAAAAACTTTCAAACATAGTGCAAAATCATATTCTCTATAAAACAGGTTAAATTCATTAGTAATTACATTTCTTCCTTATTAATTAACAGAGCTACATGGTTTTTTTCCTATTTTCCCTGGGCTCATCTCTAAAAATCTTTTTTCACTGTGATCCTTTTGGACAGCAGCATGAATTTGTATCGTTTTTATTGCTGCACTCATTCCTTTCTTCAGGAGTCTGAAAGGTTATTTATCTAGAATATATGTAACACAAATACTTCCTCAACTGAATTTGTATTCATAAGTACTCAGTAGAAGGTCACTAGATGAAAGAATCTTATATTTCCATATGATAAGACAGGCAGTATATTATATGTACCCTATTTAACACCATCTTCTGGTTAATCTTATCAGATCACATTAGCGGAAATATATTAATAAAAAAATTACTATCTATTACACTTCTCTGTAGGACAAAAAAGTTTGTAATGAAATTTCTCTAAATTAAAGATTATAATCTTTATATAGTGTGACATTTGGATACAGTCAGGAAATTTCCATGAAGAAACAGTATTCAATGAAGAATAGAAATTTTGCAAAATACCATATTCACTTCAGGGGGAAAAAAAAAGTTAGCAAAAAATACATTTCTTTCCTGAAAACATAACTCTAACATACACATTCTTCTGTTTCATAGAAATATATACACACAGAAGATACCCTAGGCCAAATTCCACCCCTGCTGTATCAAACATTTCTTTTCACACACTGAAGAGTATCTTAAAACCAGTTACACTTCTCTCTCCTGTTTCACTTTACAGGAGATTTGGTCCACATGAGCGGCCATAATTAGTTTTGGATGTCATTTGTGCCTGCTTTTCTTTATGGCCTGAGTTTGTGTGTCACCACCCTGAAGCAGATGCACCACAGATTACTCACTGGGTCACAGTGACGTACACCATAGACCCAGACCTTTAAAGAAAGCCAACCCATGTGGTTCAATGGAGACAGGGTTGTACTCAAACTACAGTCTCAGTAAAACACTAAGGCAACCAGAAAGACATGCAGATATCAAATGTTTCATGTGCCAGGAAGTAACAATGATATCTACTGGATCTACCTGCATAAGAAAACTGAAACGAAATATTATGAAGTCTGAATGCATCAAGATTTTGTACAACTCAGCATTTTGTTTCATCATTTTACAAGCTACTGTTGGCATCTACCACATTTTCAAATGGAAAAGTCCAAATTTTAAGGCAAAAGAGCCTATTTAGCTCTGAAAATAACAAATGATTGTAAGGATACTTCTGTTTCAAAAACTAAAACAGTTCCACTACAGTATTTGATACATCCTTATATCAATCAAGAACTAGCAACAAACCTAGGAATCTCAACCTTAACAAATCAAGATTTTTCACCCCAAAGAGAAGAGCTGTATTCCTATGCAGCAGCAGGCTCAGTCAGTTTAGCATTTTGCAATGGATGCTGCTCTATTACAAAGATTCCCCTTCACTAAAGGGAGAGGGAACAAAAAGGCAAGTGCAATAGACATCCTGTTATTCCTCAGTGCTTAGATTATCAAAACAGACAACTTGTCAGCTTTGCATAATTCGGAGGATCTTGTAAATTTATGTTTTTATTAAATCAGCCACAGCAGCTATTTTCTAGCTATATTAACCACCTTTGCAACACTATTGAGCAATTTCACAGAGACATTGCAGCAGAATGCTTTGAAGGTCATTAAGAGTCATAAAAGGTGCTCTGGCTTCAGAGGATTCTCGCTGGAGAACATGCTATGAAGAAGATGCAGCATGCTGAAAAGCACAGATACATCTGTGCTGAAAGTGGTAAGAGATGAGAAGAATACACCTGTTAAAGACCTGAGTTGATGCCAAAACACCACTGCATGGCACCATACAAGTATTTTAGCTTCACTGCCTAGGAAGAGATCAGTAAAAAATAATTCAGGAGCTTTCTGGGTAGAAAAAAACCAAAATCTTCATTTATTGGCTCCAAACAAAGTTAGCCTTTGTGAATTGGTTTGTATTAAACAAGTGGTTTAATATAAAATCAGTCAGTATCACTGCACTCTGAGATGGCTTTCTGTTGAAGTGTTTTGTAACACAGCAGATTCACATTTTAATTGATTTTTTTAAACTCTGATTTAATGATATATTTTATAAAATTTATAATGCAGTATTACAGGAAACAGAACACATACACCTTTCCTGTATGAAAATAACTCCATGGCACACACTACCCTTTAGCATAACCTAAGGAACAGCATTCCCTACATTACCCTTTACAACAATCCCACACCAGAGCGTCAAAAAGCTTTACCTTACCAGTCTGCTTCAATTACTGACAAAAATTAAACCTGCCCTTTTCAGTTAAATTGTGTTGATATATAAAGATTGAGAGATGGTCTTACTAGAGAAAGATCTTAAAAAAACTTTGAGATATTCCTAACTTCATTCCAGCTGCTGGGAAACAGGCTGTTCAGCTTTCCCCCGGCTTTCCTAGCTCTAAATCTTTATTTTAAAATAATTAAGTACTTAACAGATTTACAAAATATGAAGATGACACATGTAATACAAAATTTAGAAACTTTTAGTAGCACAAGTATGTTGCAGCCTCTCAAAGATAATTTCAAGCATAGTTGCAACCAACTGAGATTTAATTCAGAAAGAAGTCATCATCATCATCTTCAAACGGTTTGGGTTGGAATAGACCTTAAAGATCATCTAGGTTCCATCTCTCCGCCACCCACTACTCCAGGTTGCTCAATGCCCCAGCCCGGCATTGAACACTTCCAGGGTCGGGGCATCCACAATTTCCCTGAGTATCCTGTTCCAGTGTCTCACCACACTCACATTTCTTCCTAACACCTAGCCTGAATCTCTCCTCCGTTAGCTTAAAACTGTTCCCCCTTGTTCTATCACTATCTGTCCATGTGAAAATATGCTGTCTCTGTTTTTTATAAGCTCCCTCTAATTTCATTGGGTCTCCCCGGAGCTGCCTTCTCTCCAGCCTGAACAACCCCAGTTCTCTCAGCCTGCCTTCACAGAAGAGGTGCTCCAGACCTTGGACAATATTCATTGCCCCCCTCTGGACTCACTCCAATAACTCCATGTTCTTCTCACCTTGAGGGCCCCAGAACTGCATGCAGTTGACTCCAGTTGGAGTCTCACAAGAGCAGAGTAGAAAGGCAGAATCACCTCCCTCAACCTGCCAGCCACGCTCCTTTTGGCGTAGCTCAGGATGCTGTTGGCTTTCTGTGCTGCAAACACACACTGCTGGGTCATGCTGAGCTTCGCGTCAACCAACACCCCCAGATTCCTCTCTTCAGGGCTCTTCTCAATCCATTCGCTGCCCAGCCTATACTTGTGCCTGGAATTGCCCCAACCCACGTGCACCTTGCACCAAGTCTCTTCATGAAATCAACAGCTTACGAACCATTTCAGGTATTGATCCATTTATAGTAAGTACATGTGTCTGTACCCGTCTTTGGTTTGGTTTACAGTGACAGAAAAGAGTGCTTACTTTTTGGAGCGCTACTTTGTCCTTGCATCTTCTGAACTGGCAATTAGTAAAGAACATGAAATTTTTCAATATATAATGAAATAAACCAAACCCAAGGCAGTCTGTCTGCTCTCTCAGCAGAAGCAGCAGCTAACTACTAGGTACCATGGACAGTGCTGTGCTTTCCAGGATGCTTGTAGGTCTCATGGAGAGAAACAACGACCCTGTTCTATGACCACAATCAACCCACCATGGCCTCCTGCCAGCAACATGCATATAATTACAGGCTTTGGGATTTAATGTAATCTCAAAACTAAAGGATGACTCTGTCTTACAAGTAGCTTCCACATGCCGCACTACATGGTTAAAGACTCCTGTAATTACAATTTCTGTAAGGCTTTGTACTTTGTAGAGGTTTTTTCAATTAATTAAAATTATGACCTTCCAATTGCAACATCAATCTCTAACAAAACAAAGCTAAGCATTCCCTTAGAATTACCATACTAGAAGCGAGGACACTCTCTTCCACTTAGCAGAAAACAACTGTTTTTACTCTCATTTAAAACAAAAAAAGACTATGATTCTACTGAAATCACGTGAACAAAAGAGGAATAATTTATACCTCTATCTAGCTATACTGCTTTGTTTCCATATTTTTCTCAACCTATTTAACAGCCATGAAATTGGAATATCACACTAGAAAATCAAATTTGTACTTGGAGGGATGAGTCTAGAATATAATGTAAAGTCATTTAATTTACTACAAGAGATTCTTTAGGAATTAACTCCATAAGTTTTTATGTGCGAGATACGGTCAAAAGGGATGGCAATGGAAGATTACAATTCAAGAGATGCAGCACACAGAAGGGATGGCACAAGTAGTTTCAACTGGCAATAGGTCCAACCCTTTATAAGATGCAGGGAAATGCTGATTCACTGATACCTGTGTGCAAGCTGCAGGACCACATGGTAGCAGCTGCTTTTCCAGAGCAAAATGGACTTCTGCATTGAAATTGGGTACATTCTGGATGTTTGCCTGCAGTATGAGCAACAGCCAGCCAACTGGCACCAACCACTGCACCCTTCCCATCCCACATGGACTAATCCATTCCAGAAGCCGAACTGGTACTGGCAGTACTAGGGAGTGTATCCCAGAATATGTTGACTCTAAATATGACTCAGCAGATGATTCAAGGTAAGCAAATGACCTGCAACTGAGACAACAGGTTTCATGCAATCATTGCATGAAATGCAGTAGGGGAAGACTGAGTACAAGTACCAAAAAGATCATGAGCTGCCTTGTGTAGGGAGACCTATACTAGAACTCCACATTCAGCTCCAGCATCTATGATGGATTTTGCTTGGTTTAGATTTGTTTGTTTTCAAAAGGTTGAAAAACTGGACAGAGTGCAGAGAAGAGCACAAAGTATGATTTGAGAAATAAAAAATGCCTTGTAGTGCAAGACCCAGCAAGCATAGTATCATATTGGAAGTGTTAGAACAATGACCTGATTACACAGTGCCTAGAAGCTGTCATAGGAAGGACACATTAAGTGCTCAAGAATTTCTATGTCATTTGATGGAAAAGCAGTAAAATTCAAACTAATCACCACTTGCTGATTGGAAGATCTACTGACAGATAAAACAACCAAAACAGCTCTCTGAAAAGCCACTGCCTGCCTGCATTTCTAGAATATGCATTTTTGCAAATTGTCTGTTATTGAACTTGCTGCAACAGTAACAGGCTGAATGCCTGATTACGTGGGAGATAACCAAACATCTACATGTCTTCTTTTGTCTTAAAAAGCATACAAAGTAAGAGATGAGTTTATGATGGCATCCTACCATGTACCTACCCCAATGCACTGGAAGTCTTTAGGCTATTTTCATCCTTAAAATATTAATCAGGTTTGCACAACACTGAAATCTATACAAATGTTGTTAAAATATAGAACTAGTTATACATAGCCAAACATAACATTTTACCAAATATGTAATTAATACTAATATAAAAATCTTTTTATAATCAGAATCCTTAATGTGTTAGAAAAATGGCCCCATTATACTGAACAATTGCTCCACATTCTCAGAATGCTGACACTTCAGACACCATCCTCAGACCCACACATCCTTTCCCACTTCCTGTAAAAGAAGGGACAGGATCCACAGCAACAGTCAGCAAACACATATGTGCAAAGTAGCACAAAGCATGTTATTACATCTATCAGGAAAAATGAACAACTATAACATGTATGGCTCAAAGGAAATTATCGCCATGCTTTGCTCTCAGAAAAGAATCACCAAAACAAATGAAGGAAAGGTTCCCAGGCAAAGGGTTGAAGTATTCGTAACATAAGTCTGAAAAGTGAAAGGTTGATAGCTTCAAGCTTGTTTTAGTGTTATTCCTCCATGGATCATTAGTGCTTTAGTGGTGTCCCACTGCTATTCATCACACTTCTAATAGCTCCTTCTAAAATACTCTTCAAAAAAGTTTGCAGCTTGGCCAGATAGCACTCACAAGTCTGTAGACAATATTTATCAGTTCAGTTTAGCTGTACCCCACCTCCCCCACCCTCGCTTTTTTAAAAAATCATGGAAATCCTACAATCTCTTAAGGCAAACAAGATGTTGTGCACAACAATGATCAACAACAAACTGGAAGCAGCTAGACACAAGGGCAAAAGAATGCATTCAAGAACGGCCCAACAGAACACTAAAATACGCCAATCAGCAAAATAAATGTTACCCTTGGAAAATTAAAGGGTAACTGAAGAAAAACCAAAGCGCTAGTCTTCCTGTATTATCGTGGATGTATGACTTGTAAACCAGCAATTAGTGGTAAAGAGTCCCTGTTTTAACTAGTTTTCTAAGATTTCAACAATCTTATACAAAAACTCTCTCACACATTTCTTTTGTACTGTCAGATATGAAATTATAGCTTTGCAACAGACAATAAACTTCCAAGTTCTGTATTACATTTCCATTAACCAACTAGTGATTTTGCCTTGAACTTGCAAATCCATTTTAAAAGTACAAACAATCCCGTCTTGAATTCCTGATGAATTCAAAGGTCTCAGGCTGGCTTTAGGTTCTTGAGAAGAGTTACAGGCTGGGCTGATCTGAACGTCCCTGCCAGCTGGAGACGGATGGGCTGTAGTGGCTGCAGCACACCTCTGACATCCTGACACTGCTCTGAAAGCTGCCACCTTGCTTCTTCATGTCACACAGTCAAAAATCTTTTTTTTTTTTCTAAGATGTTTCACATGATTCAATACATATCAGCAAAACAATTTTAATAACTCATGTTATTTTTTCACTTTTCTGCAAGTATTGTGACCTTTCAAATTTTCCCTTAAAACTTGTCTTCTCTCTCCATAAACATCTGGGTTCTTCTAATAATTATCCACTGGATACAAATCTGCTATACACATGAATTTTTACCTTTTCTCATAAGCCAGGCCTGAAATCCATCTGCAGCTTATTACTGAACGCTTTCTGTTTGCTCCTATGTTTTAACAAGGGAACCAGCCATAATTTAATTTAACAGCCTTGGTGCAGACCAAGAGACACTTAAGTAAGTGAAGGGTAGTTATTTTCCTATGCTTCTGACATGATCTTTCTTAGTACAGCATTAATAACTCCCTTTTTTCAAGTATTGCTGCTGTCGGTGTACAGCAAACTGAACGGCCATTTCTACACGTGTGCAGGTCCCTCTATACACCACTGGTTTCCCAGCTTTTCACTCACGGTATATCACCATGTCTTGCATTATTTCTCCATAGATGCATTAACTTGCCAAGTCATATGATATTCTTCTGCATATTACACATTTCTAGTTGCTTTGAAGACTAATTAAAGACATCTCCATTCTTATTACTATGTAGGTCTCCTGATCTAATTTCATCTGCTAATTTTATCAACAGTTAACGAGGTTGTTAAGTCACTACTGCCTTCATTATCCTTGAATCAACTCCTGGGGGTGTTTCTCGACCAACTCTTTTTGAGGTATTTCCCTTTTTAGATCATGAGCATTTAAAATTCACCAAACACCTCAGAAGATGCATAAACATCCTGAAGAATTGCATCAAGCACTAGTATTTCTTCCATTAATTTTCTATTATATTCCAAACTGCGACAGAGTTCATTATTTACAAATCTATACTGCTTATTAAGTACAGTCACATTACCTTCAAACCTGAAATCCCTCTCCTCTTTAATGTTTAGTCAATATTTATTTCATTACTGAAATTTTACAGAAACCAGCACTAAATCATAGAGAAGACAGGCCAAAGGTACTTCATTCTTTTTTTTTTCTCTCCTCTTTTTAAGTGCATATTAACCTATTCCATGGCATGTCACTTGCTTTCCATTCAAAATATAAGGTCAAACCCTACCAAAATGAGCACAATCAGGCTCCATCTAAAGATGCCAAAGATCAGCATGTTCACAGGCAAAGTGGCCAATACTGCACGCTTTAATTTCTTTGCATTTTTTCATGTGTCATGGGCTTTATGAAAACCACTTCATACAGCAATTGTTGGAAAGAACTTCCTTTTTTTCCCCAACATATCTTTAGGTTTGCATCACGCCAGCTGCTGTACTTCAACAATGAAAATAAACTTGGTACCCCAAAGAGATGGCTGCGCACAGATTCTTTCTATGAACTTACTTGGAAAGAGCTACATAGGCTTAATGGATCAAAAGGGAGTCACAAAACAATGAAATATTTTGCAGAGGCATATGCTAATGGTACTGCACCAACTTTGAAGACCTGCTGCCTTACCGGAAAGGTCCATAAAAGTGTTGAGGTGATGGAAATGCTCCCAAGCTGCTGCCTGGAATGCAGAAAAGGGATGGTAACAGTGCCATTTATTTATTTATTTAAAAAACCAAGGCAAAGAAAGGGGCCCAGGCATTTTAACAGGAAATTAGAAAGCTAGCTGATATAAATTCACCACCTAGCAAAGCTTTAACAGCCCAGGTTCCCCTCCCCCTGCTCCCCATTCCCGATCTCTCGTCTGCATCTGAATGCTCACAGTGCTGCTAATGGATAAAAATGGAAACAAATGTATGCAACAAATCACAGCCTGCTCCTGTGCCAGCTTCCCCTTTCTGATTCATCAGACCCAGATCTTCATACTGCTGCTACGTATTAAAATCAATGTTCTGCCTCTTCATTATTGTCATTATTTCTCTTTCACTTCAGAAGTTTCCTTTCCTTCAGACTGCTGCCTGACCAGCTTGTCAGGACATATTTAAATCAATATTTTGTGCATATGAGTGTGTGTGCCGTGCATCTGGATGCCACTTCATTATCATCTGAATTCCCATCATTTCTATCAAGGCACAAAAACGTAGGGGTAAATATCATGTCAAATGACAGAAGATTACAGCTATCTATCTCCATAATTTAAAAATCTGAAGTAACTGCAGATATTGCCACCAGCTCATTTCATAACCGATAAGAAAACCTAAATAAAGCCTGAATGCAGTGCTTCCCGTGATGCATGAAAACGCAATGCAGCTCAAGCAGAAGGCATTAAAGATTCATCCTCTGCTTGGCCAGAACTGGGGTTTCAAGCTGCTTATGTCAACTTTCCCTACCACACTTGGGGCTTACCTTCCAGGTCATGGAAAAACACCCCTAATGGTGCAGATTGTTAACAGGGAAATCAGACACTCAAGAGTCAGGTGAATGGTGAAAATTCTCTCTGGAAAGGAGAAGCCCTACAGAGAGCAAATGAACCACAGGAGCCCATGTTTGCAGAGCAATAGCTACTGCTGGTTGAGCTTCAGGGCAGAGAAGCTCTGCTGATACTGTGGTCCTGCAACAAGGATGCTGGCTTCTGTGGTACTGCCAAATGCACACTGGAGGAAATGGGTGAGGCTGCAGAGAGCCGAGATGCACACTCTTACTGTAGTATAAAGAAACAGAGCATAAAAAATAATAAATATAAAATCTCCGCTTGCTTTCATTTGGATACAATAAGCCCTCAAAAGAGGAAGCATCTTCCTTAACTTGGTCAAAACCAAGGTACCCACTACACTCCCTCCCATAACAATGTCTATGCCTTGATTTTTTTCTTTTAATTAGAAGCACAACCTACTCCAGCAAGAGGCGCTTCATTTATGCCAAATCACATCTTACTAACATAGAGGTGATCCTACAGCTACTAATGTCATTTTCACATGAGGCTTCAGTGAGGATGCTCTATTTTTTTACAAACAAGTGTAACAAAAAATAATAATCTACATTTACATACTACGACTCACAGAGTCAGCACGTTTTCCACTGACATGTTCATTTCAGGCTGTGCAATTTAAGTCTGCAAATCCATGAAAAGGTGATGACCAAGGACTCTTCACTTGGAAGATCTCCAAGTGGTGCACCTGTAACAGCCTTTTGCTGGCTGCGTGGTGCTGCACTTCCCAGTGGACTCTTCCTGGGCATTTTAAATTGACAGATTTGAGATGTTCCTGCATCTGAGTTGTAGACAAATCTTTTTCCTGCCTTTTGCATAAAGTTGGGGCAGATATTTGCAACACGGCTTGGAATCCTGAAAATATTGAATTTACTACTCCAAGATATTATCAAAAAAGCAGTAAGTCATTTTGATAAACTTTGAAGTACTTAATTTATATTCATTTTGTGTGTTCTTTCCTAATCTGTTTTCTCTTTCTCTGATAAACACATATAAACCTCATCTGCAAAATACAAACCAACTGAAATAAACCATCTGGGTCCCCTATCAACATTGAATATTGATTTGTTTGTTGGTTTGTTCCCTGCCCCCACCCCCTCTCCCCCCACTCCCATATAAAGCCTGGGAAAAAATCCTATATTGACTGTATCCCTTTAAGCTCTGAACAGAGGCAAACTCAAATTCCTCTCTCCACTTGCTCACATAGGAACTACTGGCCCTAATCTTTGATGTAACATCTGGAAGCCTGTATGAATAAACATATTCACTGATATTTTCCCTTAAAGGGTTGGGTTTCTGAACTAAAGCTATAATGCAATAAGCTCCAGCACCGAGATGATCAGAAGCACAACAGATGTCTCATCCAGAATTTTGTGGCTGTGAATCTAGTCCTTGGCATGATCCAGTCCCCAAAGGCCCTTGTTCTTTGTTTTAGCTCTTTAAGCCAAAGAGAAGTGGGAAGAAGGATAGAACCATCTTGAAATGCCTACACTGAGTCTGGAGTTCAACACCATGGAGAGCTGAAAACCCGGAGAAGATTACCCACTTACTCTATGCAGAATGAAAGATAGAAGAGAAAATGGCAGAGAGGACTACACAGGTTTATTTTCTTAACAGAGTCATTAATATTCAGTTTATTCCACCTGAAACATTGTTTTAAGGGACTGAATCACACCAAAGATTGACTTTGATTTTGGGAGGCTTTAATTTGTAAGCTGTCAGTTTGGATCCAACTGAGGGAGGTACTGACGGATGGTTTCTAATATCTAAGAGTTGCTTAGTGGCGTATGACAAATGACAAAGCAGTTACAGACTGAGTTATATAGTGAGTCAGCAGTCCTTTCCCGGAAGGTTCGATACTAATTAAGAGGCAACTTGACACCCTTTGTGTAAAGCCGCTTGGAAACGTATGTCCAGATACCTGAAACAAATAAATACCTTAAGCTTCAGCATGGAAATAAATAACAGCCCTACAGCTATATCATAGCACATGCCTCAATATCCCTATTAAGGTTTTATTCGAACAGCACATTTAACATGGTTACATGATGCCTGACTAACAAAACACTACTTTTTGCTCAGTCAAAACTAGAGCCAGCATTGGAATGTTTGCCTTCTATTTAAAACCGCACTTTGGTGAACAGGCTTCTTCTCAAGTCTATCCTCCAAAACCACCAAATGCAGTTGTATGCTAAGCAGGACAAACGATGAGGCTGTGGAAAAGGCACTGAGCTAATGCTGGTGTGTAGCTCACCTTCGCCTGGCTCCCCAGATGACTCAGTTCATGCTGGGAGCAAGCCCTTTCTTTGGCTCTGAGAGAAAACTCTGCCATTAGCAATGGAGTTGAATGATTGTTTATATCACATCTCTTCCTCTCTGTTTAATGCTCTGTGGCGAACAAAAAACTCATTTCAGTCACATTTCACAAAGAGAGACTGACAAAAAAGAAAAATACTTTTTTCCCCCCTTTTCTTTCAAATTGCATTGGCCATAGAGTAAGTGGTGAGTAGGAATGACTGACACCGAAACCCACCCTCAAGCCTTTCACAGAGAATTTTCTCCTAGTTTTAATCTATGCCAGCTCTGCCCCAGCTGCAGTGAACTTGCCCCAGGTACTTCAAGCACCACAAAATATTGTCTTGGGGCTACTGGTTTCTGATCCTAGTTTTTTATCAAATGCAACAGTTTCATGAAGGAATCATGTAAAACTTGTGCTGTGCATTTAGCAGCACAAAGAAAATTGCATTTCAGGGATGGGTCATACATAATTGTGAAGAAACAAGTTACAGCGAAATGGCAGTACAAACCAGTGTAATAAAAGATAGCCTCAATTAAAAGTTACAAGACCAATGCAAGGGAAGATACAATAAGACGCACATTAGCAGCCTGCTCAAAATCTCAGCACAGAGCAGTGTTAGACACAGGAAGCCATCTTCTGAAAAAGCTAATGAATTGTTTATTTAATGAGGAAAGGTCATGTCTTTGATCAGTGGGATCTAGGAATTATGATTAAGCAGAAGACCCATATTATATATATATATATCTACACTTCACAAAAGGTTACTATGTTTTAGAAAATTTTCTAGTTTGTTTTTGCTTTGTTGTTTGTCTGGGGGTTTAATACTATGAAGAGGTGTTTGGGATTTGCTTGTTACTGTTTTAATTTTTACAACCAGTGTTCTTTTTGTTCCATTCTTCATAAAATATTTAAAACATCTCCCTGGCACCAGTGACTAAATCTACAATTCTGTCTTTCCTTTCTTTCTTCAGCTGCTTGTGAACAATTTGGTGTTTCGTTCATGAGTGGAGACAACATATAAGTTAAGTCAATAATGAACCAGCTGGGTAAGACAGAATAAGAAACTCAGTTAGACCCAATTAGAAACTAAAAGACAAAGAAAAAAAATCCCAAAAGCCTATGTAAAAGTAGCTTTTGTAAATTTACTATACTAGAAATATGTCTCCCACTTCTTTTTAAACTTGACCATCAATACTTTTTTTCCCCCCCCTAAAACTGAAAGCATACTTTTTTGGGTGTTTTACACCATGTCTCTGTTGGAGAGCTGTAAGAGTTGACATGTCAAGAGAAAAAGCGATTCAGTAGATTGTTAAATTTGTCACCATATAAATCCTCTTCATAGCACTTTTCCCAAGATGATTTTCAAGGTTAAGAGCTGTTTCCCATACTCCTCTGCTATGTTAGATTATTAAACAGGTGTCATAAAAGAAGGCTTTGATTTTGTAAGAGATCAAAAATAAGTTTTCCTTCATCCCTTTATGCTACAGAACATATATTCAACATTAGAGCACTGGTGAACCTGCTGCAAACAAAAATCCCTGACGATGCAGAAGCTTCCTTCGCTCTATGCGGGGTGCAGGAAACAAGCTTTCAGGGAAGGCAGCTGTATTTTATTTTGTGCTGTACAAACAGCTTTTAGGGAACATCTATTCATTTCACATTTAGTCAGGTTCTTATACTGCTCTTTTTTCAGCATCTTTTGGATGTTGCTCAAACAAAGCTTTCCTGCTCCTCCTCCTGACTTTAAGCGTGTTGAAGCAAAAACAGAAGAAAATGCACCTGGACATTTCTGCACCGAGAATTTGGTGGGAAGACAAGATGGAAAAAACAAGATTGCTCCATGTTTGGAAAAGGAAACAGAGAAGGCTGGAACTGTTTTAAATCCTCTCCGAGTATGAACCAGTTTTCAAAACAGGCTCAGAGGTGGCTCTGTTACTGTCACATATTGCAATCTCCTGCCTCAGACTGATTCAACATCACCACAGGGTGGATTCCTTACACCAGCTCAAACATCTGAAATGAGATGGTGCTTTACCTCCCCCAAGCCTAGGACACAGTGCGCCCTGCGACAGCACCACAGCACTTGAAGTGACTGGGAGACAAACCAAGTGACTAACACACAAAACCTCATTGTTTCAGATTATGTAAAGATAAACAGGAATATTTTCTGGTAAAACATAATGAAGACTGGTTTACTTATGCCAAAGCAGCACTTAGGGTTTTTTTTTAAATGAGACAGCTTGTTTCCAAACATCTCAGGAAACTCCACCATGAAAAAAGAAAACCAATCCAGGAAACAAAGTCACAAATGTGGAACAACTGCAACCTTTCAGCCAGCAAGAAGACCATGCTCCTTCTCAATTCGATGGCTCAGCAGACGGGGAACAGTTTCCTGACACCGTACAATTCAACAAAAATACTCCACTTTTGAGGAGCAAGAGACGCTGAATCTAGGCATTAGGAATGAGTAAGATGTGATAGAAGCTCCTGGGTCCCAGGAGCTTTGGTTAACACACCTCCTAATGCACTGAGCAGCCACTACCTTAAATCTGTCCTTTCCTACAGACAGCTCAGTCTGAGAGGCACAAAGATAGCATTACTGGGTGCAGCAGCTCCTCCTCTGCTAGGGAATGCCCTCCTGTAATCAGTCCTTTCTAGCTGTTTCCTTCCTCCTTGCCTTTCCCTCCTACCAGAGCTTCACAACAAGGTGAATTGAGCAGCCTCCAGGCCTCTGCCATCGAGGCAAAAGTGATGACAGGAGAAAAAGGAGCCTTCCATTCAGACTGGCCACCTCACTGCCACCCTCTTCCATCTTCCCACTCAAGTCCCTAGGGTGCATTGGTAAAAGCCTGCCACACTGTGGGGTGCCCAAGCCCTGCAGCCCACTGCTGCCCTCCACGCCCACAGCCAAAACTCTGGATCCTCCTTCATGCTGCAGCACACATCTCTTCACTGCTCCATCAAACCTGGTGGCAACAGCAAGAACAAGACTTCTTCCCTGAAGTTTGCTTCCTGTTACTCTGCCTTACCTACTGGAGCACCAAGAGAGTCCATTTTAAGTGGCAAACAGCAAGCACTTAAGACTTGTAAAACAATGATTAATAATGGCTGCCCAGTAAGTTCACAAATGCTGCTAGTTAGAAGAAAATTGGTGCAAATGTTAGAAAAGGCAATATTAATGACCAAGAGTCTGGCATCAGGGTAATGTTCTTTTAAAGACCAAGACTATCATGACATTTTTGTCTCTCTTTTTCTTTTTTTTTTTTTTTTTTTTAATTTAAGGGGGTTTCAG